>HG992029.1:0-1226244 GCA_905220475.3 Ennomos fuscantarius
AAAAATTTTTCCTATCCCTCTACCTCAAAAAAAAATAGTTTCCTATATTAAAAGCAAAAGTTTGGAAATTTGAATTGTAAAAAATTAAGAAAATTTTTCTAAAAGTGTTTTTTGTGTATAAGTTAGATTGTAAATAGCCGTATATCCCCCCCCCCCCTCAACTCCACCCCCTTACCTTATTCCTAAAAATTGTTCTGTTTGGTAAATATTGCAGTTTGGGTTTTCCTGGCCAACTACACTAGTGGAACACGACTTAATTTTAATTCTACTTTAAGAGTTAGACAAGACACATACTTAGACCTATTCTACCTAGAGAAAAAAAATTTTTACTTATTGATTGATTCTTAAACTTAATTGTATGTGTTATTTTAAAAGACTATTAGAATACTTACCTGTACTTACCTGTACGAAGCACGAAAGACTGTTGTACCGCAGCAGATCTGAAAAATAAAAAATTAAAATTAGTGTTAACTTAATAAAAAATTTAGCTTTCTAAAACGAAATATAAATTTATATTTTACAATTTTACAACTTTTACAATCTTACAAATTTTAACTAACTTGACTTTCCTGTTTTTGCCGCGTAAATAATATAATAAAAATGTTCGGTTATCATACGCCAAAGAAAACCGCGGAAAAACCTGCGAGCCAGGCGAAAGTCACTCGGCAGATCATGGCAGAAGATGGTACTGAGAGGGCAGGACCCTCCCATGGAACCAGAGTATCGATAGAAGTGAGGGACAGCCCACCCAGCCCAGTAACCAAGAACCCGGACAGGACTCCTGACACTAGAGATGAGACCCCGTCTAAACTTAACAAGGTCAAATATGAAAACCGAAGTGCCGAAGCTAAAGATTGCCTGAGTAGACTTGAGTTTAGCATAAATAGCTCGAGAAATACGAAGACGACGATAAAAAATGCAATACTCAAGGAGGCCGACCGCATTTACCAACTGTTGAAGGACTCGGAGGCGGAGAAAGCCACGCAGTCCCAAAATATCGAAAGCCTGACCAAAAAATACGATGAAGTAGTAATAGACAGAGACATGTACTTTGAAGAGGCGAATAAACTACTTACAGAAAATATAATGGAAGCGCCATATGTAGAACCACCAGATGCATCAGAAATATATGCCAAAGTAGAAGATCTGAAAAATAGTATTATGAAAAAACTAGAAGAGCACACCCAGCAAATAGAGAAAAATACAGAGAAAGTAGAAGAATTAAAAGGAACGGTTGAAAGACAAAGCTACGCAAGTGTGGTCGCAGCCCCCCCAAAGAGACTATATCCGGAAAGAGCAGAACTTCACTCTGTTGCAGTAACAGCGAAGGATGAATTGGAGACAGGGGAAGACGTTTTAAATAGGATCAGAAAAATAGTAAATGCGAAAGAAGGAGGAATAGTGGTGGAAAAAGTTAGGAAGGCCAGGGACAGTAAAATTATAATAGGATGTAAGACCAAAGAAGAGAGACAGAAACTGAAAGAAAAATTAACCAAGGAGAAGGAATTAAATATAGAAGAAATAAAAAATAAAGATCCGTTGGTAATTTTAAAAGACGTGTTGCAAATAAACACTGATGAGGACGTTCTCAGAGCACTGAGAAATCAGAACGCGTCTCTGTTCCTAGGCCTAGACAAGACGGAAGACAGGCTACAGATAGTGTATAGGAAAAGGACACGCAATCCGCACTGTAGCCACATCGTTATGAGGGTCTCCCCTAAAATCTGGCAGCGCATGGTCGAGGCGGAGGCAGTTCACGTAGATCTCCAACGCGTGAGAGTAGCGGACCAGTCACCACTGGTCCAATGCTCAATGTGCCTCGGCTATGGACACAGCCGGCGTTTCTGTAAGGAGACGCTGGAAAAGTGTAGCCATTGCGGAGGCCCTCACACGAGGTCGCAGTGTGCGGATTGGCTGGTGGCCACTCCCCCATCCTGTACCAACTGCACCCACGCGAAAATGGCGAAGACAGACCATAACGCCTTTAGTAACGAATGTCCGATTAGGAGGAAATGGGAGGCCCTTGCCAGATCTACAATAGCATACTGCTAAGGGCACTCCCAAAGTCAACCTGGTCCAAAATGGCGCGAGACTATACCCGCTAAACAGGAGGAAGATTCTCGCACCGTTCCAAAAACAGCAAGCAATAGTGACTGGAAGAACAGGGAAAACTTTGTGCACCAGCTCTCTCACACCGGTCACTCTAGCATTGGAACTGCAGGAACTGGAACTGAAATCCAAAAATACCAGGGTAACTCTAAACAAATGCGTAAAAAACTTCCAAGTTGCAATGAGAGGACTCAGTAGGGACCTTTCGGAAAATATTTTTAAAAAATTAAGTTTTAAAAAGTTTTCATACGTCGAAATAACCACATGTGTAGTCCAGGAAAATACAAACTGCAATACACGGTTTAAAACCAGTATTTTCAAATTTAAACAAATAAGTATTACGTCAACGAAGAATAAACAGTGTTATATGGAAATAGGAAAAATTAAATATAAATGTATATAATTATGCTGAAACATATATGCTGAATATATTTGCCAGCATAAAAATAAATAGCTCAAAACGATGTAAACTTAGTGAATGTGTTTAAATGAGCAAATACATAAGAACGCAACCATGTAAAACAAAATAATATAGAAATTATAGAATGTTAGTCATAAGTTAGAATAAGTATATGTAAAACAAATATTGAAAGTAGAATGAATAAAAATAAAATAGCGATACCATGTACTCCCTAGGACATTAAAATACGGACATTATGTAACATAAAGTAAATCAAATGAAATAGACAAAAGGTACACACTTTAGAATAAGGATAGAATATAAGGAAATTTAGAATAATAATAAACTTCACCCCAACTCCCCATCCCAACTCAATAGCACTTAAATAACAATAGCAGATAAGGTCTCTGATTATGTTAGAGGAACTAGCTCGCAGGCCGGGCCTTAGCGCCCGGACAGGAATAAAAATAAAAAAAAAAAAAAACCTAACCTAACCTAACCTAACCTAACCTAACCTAACCTAACCTAACCTAACCTAACCTAACCTAACCTAACCTAACCTAACCTAACCTAACCTAACCTAACCTAACCTAACCTAACCTAACCTAACCTAACCTAACCTAACCTAACCTAACCTAACCTAACCTAACCTAACCTAACCTAACCTAACCTAACCTAACCTAACCTAACCTACGTATTATACGTAGTACATAACGTATTCTACGAAGAGGCAAGACAAAATATCTTAGTATTTAGTATTGTAGGACCCATTCACCTAGAGTTAGCAAATTGACATTTTTGACTAATAATATTATTATTATAATTATATTTTACACTGCAAACTAAGATTATAACTCTATTTTAATTTTATCAATTTAGCTGACTGTACCGGACCTTTTACATCCGTGTACATTTTATTGGTAGAAAACGTATTAATTTGACAAATAATAAAAACTTTTGATAAAATACTTACCTATTACTTACCTCACGCTGGGCGTGGAGTTAGACCGGAAGCTGGAACGGCACCTGAAACAGATAAAATAAAATATTATTGGTTAGTCACATATAAAAATTACGAATATACATTTTAATCAGAATTCATTTAATTTCATACAATTAAAATAAACACAACACACTTTGAAATAATTTGATTTACATATAAATATACTATAAATTACATTTACAACTTATACAAATTTACAAACCTAAGAGCACCTCCAAAAATGTTCGGATTTAGAACGCCCGCTAAAACCGCAAATAAAACCAATAAATATTCCCCAACAAATATGCCCGGGAACAATACCCGAATCCTGATGCGCACGTCGACTTGCAGTGAATCAAGCCATGCTTCAAGCGGCAGAAGGAGCATTGGAGAATGGGAGGATCTAATTAAAACAAACCGCCAGGTGACCCCCCCGACCTCCTCAAATAAACCAGTGCCAGCGGAACCCAAAAAGCTGAAACCAAGAGCCAAGACTACGCAAGATACTAATGAATCAGCGCGGAGGGCATTGGTGGAGCCAGATGGGAATCCACTCACACTGGATAACCCCGAATACCCAAATAGAACATTGGAGGCCAGGGCATGCGTTACGAAGGCGAAATTAAACCTAGGTAGTTCGCGGAACACAAAAACAGATATAAAGAATGCAGTACTAGAAGCGGTAGACCGACTTTTCCAATTGGTAAAGGAGGCCGAATTATCCGCAAAAGGGCGCGAAAATTCGAAACAACAAAACGAACAAAAAGACGAAAACAGAGACAAAAACCTAAAGATAGAAGAAAATGAACTGACAAAGAAATTAGAAGAACACACACAAATAATGAAGGAAAACACAGAGCGAATCCTAAAGCTCCAGGAAACACTAGAGAAGCATTCATACGCCAGTGTAGTAGCGGCGTCTTCTGTGAAGAAACTCCCAGACAGCGCCGCACTACACTCGGTGGTAGTGACCGCCAAAGACGAGATGGAGACTGGAGAGGAGGTCCTGAATAGGATAAGGAAAGCCATAAATGCTAAGGAAGGAGGAGTAGCTATAGAACGAATAAGGAAGGCGAAAGATAGTAAGATTATTGTGGGCTGTAGGACAGTGGAAGAAAGAGAGATTGTAAAGGTTAGACTAAATAGAGATAACGAATATCTAAACGTGGAAGAAATTAAAAATAAAAACCCACTAGTCATACTTAAACACGTGTATACGTATAATACAGACGAAGAGATCCTTAGCGCAATAAAAACTCAAAATAAATCAATATTTGACAATTTGGATGCAAAAGAAAACAAGATTGAAATAGCATATAAAAAACGTACAAAGAACCCCAACGCCAACCACGTAGTTATGCGAGTATCCCCAACCATCTGGCAGAGAATGGTGCGGGCGGAGACGGTACATATTGACCTCCAAAGGGTGAGAGTCACGGATCAGTCTCCGCTCGTACAGTGCTCGCTTTGCTTGGGATACGGGCATTGTCGTCGGTTCTGCAAGCAAACAAAAGAGATATGTAGCCATTGCGGGGGCTCCCATATGAGAACGGAGTGTGCGGACTGGCTTGCCGGTATCACCCCTTCGTGCTGCAATTGCCTGAATTCCAAAATGGAGAAAACTGACCACAGTGCCTTCAGCAACGAGTGTCCAATTAGAAAGAAGTGGGAGATACTGGCGAGGTCAACAGTGGCCTACAGCTAATCCATCTTGTCGTAGATTTTTGTCGTAGATTTTACCCGGACATTAAACGGACTTGGTACAATAGCATAGTACAACAACTTGCAACACCGGCTCTAGCTAAAATCGAACCCGGCGAGACATACATGATGCAGTTAATCTAACTCCAGCACGTATGCCAAGCCAACAATAAAATCAGTAAATTAGCAAAAGTCGCACGTACAAATCGCAATCAACCAATGTCCTTCTTCCCTCCCCATACCTCACACACCCCTTGACTTGATATGCAGTGGAATTCAAACAATATTGTAGAAAATATTATCCTGTTTTTCGAAAACAGGACAAGTGTTAAGAAATTCCCAAGCACACATTGTCACTGTAAAAATAGTATTGTAATAAAATATCAGGAACCTAAATTTAAAAATTGTAAAAATTTATTATTATATAGTACATAATCTTATATGTCAATTTAATGCAGAAATTGTAAAAATGTATTATTATATAGAATATATTTGCGTAAATTAATAACTTGTCAAATGTACAAATAATTAGGATTTGTTTGTTTTTGTCTTATTTTGTATAAATTAATGCGTAACTTCACTTGATATTGTATAATGTAATTTCTGTAAATTTTAATCATATAATTGGTAAACATAGTTCTGTAAACAAATAAAATTGGTAAAATTTTTATAAAATTTGTAAAATTTTATAAAAATTTTTAGTAACCCTGTAAAAATATAACTATGAACCAATTATTAAACCATATTGTATCCATATTATGTTAAGTAAGTCTGTAAAATCTGGATAAAAACCTTCTTCAAAACTTATGTTTGTGAAAGATAGGCAAATTAGCACAAGAAATGTAATGTAGCTATTAAGAAAACTGAGTACTGAAACAACTGTAAAATACTCTCGCTATGAACTTCCATGTACAAAAACAAAAATACTCCTCCGCCTGAAAAATTCATTTAACCCGAAAATAAGGTCTCTGATTATGTTAGAGGTAGCTCGCAGGCCGGGTCTAGCATCCGGACAGGAATTTTAAAAAAAAAAAAAAAAAAAAAAAAAAAAAAAAAAAAAAAAAAAAAAAACCTAACCTAACCTAACCTAACCTAACCTAACCTAACCTAACCTAACCTAACCTAACCTAACCTAACCTAACCTAACCTAACCTAACCTAACCTAACCTAACCTAACCTAACCTAACCTAACCTAACCTAACCTAACAAGATTATTAGACACTTCCACAAACATCAATATGTGCTCCTGGGAGGAGACGTAAATGCAAAGAGCGCATGGTGGGGGAGCCCAAAAACAGATGTCAGGGGTGAAGCAGTAGCAGGAGCTTTTGAAGACATGAACTTGCAGATACTTAATAACAACACCTCTCCAACTTTCTTTACAGTACGAGGAGGAAAGGTATACAGCAGCTTTGTAGACGTCACGGCCTGCAGTGCGAGCCTGCTCGATCTGGTGGAAGCCTGGACCCTTGACGAAGGGATGACCACCTCGGATCATAACACGATAGTTTGCAAAATTAAAATGACAAAATCAAAAGGATTAGATATAACGAGGACAACAAGAATTTACAATAGTAAAAAAGCAGACTGGGGTCGGTTTCATACGAAATTAACACAGCTGTCAGAAGAACACAAATTAAATACAACGGATATTAATAAGATAGAAAACAAAAAAGATTTGGAAAATACAGTTAATAAATTTATAAATGTAGTAAAACAAGCGACAAATAAAAGTATACCGAAACTTAAACAAAAACAAAAAATCAAACTATCGTGGAAGTCCGAGGAGCTCGCCAAGTTGAGGAGGGAGGTGGCCACCAGAAAGCGCAGGATACGCTGTGCAGCGCCACACCGTAGAGAGAGGGTTGTTGATGAGTATCTGCAAGCAAAGGAAAAATATGAACAGGAAGAGATAAACGCACAAACACAGAGTTGGAAGGGGTTCTGTGAAAAGCAAGACAGAGAGACTGTATGGGAAGGCATCTACAGAGTGATAGGAAGAACCACCAAACGTCAGGAAGACCTTCCACTTACCAACGAGGACAAAACATTGGATTGCAGAAGTTCCGCGCTACTTCTGGCAGAAACGTTTTATCCTGAGGATAAGGCAGAGGAAGATAATGCGGAACAGAGAAGGATTAGAGCGCTGGCTAAACAAGTAAATGTAGCGGATCATACTGAAGAGAATGATCCACCATTTACCCCTGCAGAACTCAATTCAGCCATTGACAGCTTCAATCCCAAAAAGGCACCTGGATCCGATGGTCTGACTGCGGATATTGTCAAGAGAGCGATACAGCTATCTCCAGGGCTTTTTCTATCGCTGGCCAACAAATGCCTACAATTGGGATATTTCCCAACATCCTGGAAGGAGGCAACTGTAGTAATTCTGAGAAAACCAGGTAGGGATAATTACACAGTTCCGAAATCCTACAGGCCAATAGGACTATTGCCAGTGATGGGAAAGGTCCTGGAGAAAATGCTGATAAATAGAATCAAATGGCACTTAGTACCAAAAATGAGCCCTTACCAGTATGGCTTTGTGCCACAAAAAAGCACCGAAGACTCCCTCTATGACCTGATGAACCGCATAAAAGATAAGTTGAAAGAAAGGAAACTTATAACACTCGTTTCATTGGATATAGAGGGGGCCTTCGATAATGCTTGGTGGCCGGCCATCAGACTCAGACTTGCGGAAGAAAAGTGTCCATTGAATCTACGCAGAGTACTTGACAATTATCTGGAGGATAGAAAGGTCAGAGTTAGGTACGCAGGCGAAGAAGTGGCCAGGAAGACAACGAAAGGCTGCGTGCAAGGCTCCATAGGTGGACCAATCCTATGGAACATTTTATTGGACCCATTATTAAAAGGATTGCATACACGAGGAGAATATTGCCAAGCATTTGCGGACGACATAGTTTTGTTGTTCGATGGCAACACAGCGTTGGAGGTGGAACAAAAGGCAAATGGTGCCCTCGCCTTTGTCCAGGAGTGGGGCATCAGGAATAAGTTAAAATTCGCACCGCAAAAGACGAATGCCATGATCTTCACCCGGAAACTTAAACATGATGTCCCACGCCTGAGCATGGGAGGGGTCCCCATTAACATATCTAAAGAGTTGAAGCTTCTGGGGCTTTGGATAGATGAGAAATTAACGTTCGCAACACACGCGGCATATATATGCAGAAAAGCGCTGAACGTCTATAAGCATCTTTCCAAAGCCGCAAAAGCCAGCTGGGGCCTCCACCCTGAAATAGTCAGAACCATCTATGTCGCCGCAATAGAGCCTATCATATCATATGCTGCATCAGTCTGGGCAGAGTCTACAAAGAAACTGTATATTCAGAAAAAGTTGAACGAAGTTCAGAGGGGATTCGCACAAAAAATCTGCAAAGCTCACAGGACGGTCTCTCTGAACTCGGCACTACTTCTTGCTGGGATGCTTCCCCTCGATCTCAGGATACAAGAGGCAGCTGCCCTGTATAAAGTGAGAAGAGGGGAGTCCCAGCAGGTACTAGGAGATAGAGAGATCGAACGGAGAACCCCCTATGCTGATACTCCTCACCCAGCAATAAATATGGACCTGCAATTCATGAACCTGGACACACAAGAGCTCGTGGAACAAAACGGACAAATAGTCGAACTGTACACAGATGGTAGCAAAATAGATGGCAAAGTAGGTGCAGCCTTATCCATTTGGAAAAATGCTACGGAAACCAAAGGCCGGAAATTTAAGCTATCATCCTACTGCTCAGTGTACCAGGCCGAATTGCTGGCCATATCGAAAGCAGTGGACGAGATTTCGAAAAGCTCTGAAGAAACTTTCGGAGTATACAGTGACTCAAGATCAGCACTACAAGCCCTTGCAAGCTGCTGCTCTCTCAATCCCCTTGTAGTCAACATCCGTAACAAACTTACACAGTGCACGACACAAAACAAAAAAGTACATTTATACTGGATTAAGGCACACGCGGGGCTCAAAGGGAATGAGAGAGCAGATGAGCTTGCAAAGGATGCGGCCTTAAACATCAAAACCCGGCCCAGTTATGATGTATGCCCAGTTTCATTCGCCAAGCGCCAAATAAGACTGGCAACGCTTGACGAATGGAACAGAAGATACAAAACGGGAAACACTGCTTCGGTTACCAAACTCTTTTTCCCTGACGCCATACATTCCTACAAAATTATAAGGACACTCAATATAAACAACACGATAACACAAATTATGACTGGACATGGTGGGTTCTCTGAGTACCTACACCGCTTCAAACTGAAAAGTAACCCATCATGTCCATGTGACACAACAAAAAAGGAAACACCAATTCACGTTATCACAGACTGCCCAATGTACGGTCAAAGTCGCTTTGACCTGGAACAGGTAATAAATCATAAGATTTTATCTGAAAGTATAGCAGAAATAATAAGAGAGGATGAGATCAGAGACAAATTTTTAAAATATTGTGTTAAAATATGTACAAGTGTAATAAATAGAAATAAGGAGATAAATAATTAAGTCAATTATATATATTGTTTAATATATGTAAGTTGACTTACAAGCAAGTGTAAAGATGTAAAATAGGATGTAAATTGTAAGAAAACATAAATAGACTAAGAATTTGTTATAGATATACCAAGATGAAAAATGTATTAGATCTAAGATTAATAGATATATGATAGCTGTAAGTGAAATAAAAGCTAAATGTTGTTCAAATCAATAAACAAAGAACCCCAACCCCTGATAATGTTAGGGTCAAATAGCTCGCAGGCCGGACCATGCGCCCGGACAGGGAAAAAAAAAAAAAAAAAAAAAACCTAACCTAACCTAACCTAACCTAACCAAATCCAAAGAATCCCCGGATATGTTTGAAAAGGCCGGCCCTTCTTTGGAACAAGGCAAAATGTCGGATTTAAGGCGGAGTACAGGAGCGTGGGAAGCAGGGAAACCCAAATCTCCTGACTCCCCCAACCCGAAACCTCTTTTAAAAAAGAGTACGGTCGCTGTGGCGGGCCCCTCGACAGCTAAATCTCCATCTGCACACTCTGTAGAGGAAACGGCATCTCGGAGATCATCTATCGAGGCTTCGTTGGACCCGTCACCAAAAGCGAAATACGCCAACAGAACGGCAGAAGCAAAGGCCTACTTAATGAAGGGTAAGCTACAGCTCAAAAACTCGCGCAACACAAAGACGGAGATAAAAGAAAACGTCACCCAGGCATTAGAACGTCTCTACAAACTGGTTAAGGAGGGAGAGGCAGAGAGGATAGCTGACACAAAAAGGGAGGCAGCAGTGGCAGCGGCAGCACCAGCTCCTGATGTTGATGCTGTCGGTGCTAATGTTGCCTCGGAACAAAAAAGACCGAGCAAAGATGAGCTCTCTCTCTCTCAGCTCTATTCATCACTGGTCGACCACGGTCAGCTAGTGAGGGAGAGCAGTGAAAGGATGAGGGAGCTCAAGGAGGAGATGAACCATCAGAGGAAGGCCCTCCAGGATACCAAATCCGGGGGCATGGACAAACTGATGGAGGAAGTCCAAATGCTTCGGCAGAAGACTGACGAGACGGGACGAAGAGTTTGCGCTTTGCAGGAGACCGTCCCGTCCTATGCCGAGGTCCTTACGAGACCGACAGGCGCGGTTCTCCCACCTAATAAGCACCCAAGACACTCCATCATCGTGTCCTCTGATATTGAGAGAGACACAAGTGACGAAGTGCTGGGGAAGGTGAGAGCCGCGCTTGAAGCGAAGACTAACGGCATACAAGTGACGCGCGTTCAGAAGGTCAAGAATCAAAAGGTTGTCCTGAGTTGCGCCACAAAGGAGGAATTGAAGAAGGTGAGTGAGAAGATTATAGCCAAAAATAAAAACCTTACGGTAGAAGCGGCCAAAAACAAAGACCCGCTGGTAATTATTAAAAACCTCCTCACCTTCAACAAGGACGAAGAGATTGTGGCGTCGCTCAGGACCCAAAATGCTGGCCTGCTGGGTGACCTGAGGGACGACGAGTTCAGAGCAATGGTGAGGTACAGGCGCAGGGCCAGGAACCCCCATGAGAACCACGTTGTCCTACAGGTCTCCCCAAAGCTGTGGCAGAAGCTAACCTTGGCTGGGCGTATTCATATTGACCTCCAATACGTGACGGTACAGGATCAGAGCCCACTCGTACAGTGTACGAGGTGTTTGGAGTATGGACACGGGCGTAGGCTCTGCAAGGAGGTGGCTGACATATGCAGCAATTGTGCTGGCCCACACCTCCGTGCAGACTGCCCATCGTACCTAGCGGGTGAGACTCCCACCTGCCGTAACTGTACTCTGGCAAAGTACCACGAGACTGGGCATAACGCGTTCGATGGGGACTGCCCCATACGTAGGAAGTGGGACGCCATAGCGAGGTCAAGCGTAGCGTACTGCTAAGGGCACCACGGGGACCATAGCTTTAAAGAGGTATAAGGCAGTACAGGCTAACCTCCAGCGGAAGCGGCTCGCCACCGACGAACTCCTTCTAGAGGCTCGATCGAAAGGAGTAACATTCGCGCTAGTGCAGGAGCCATACGTGGGGTCTAGGGGGGAGCTTAAGCGGTATAAAGGAACTCGTGTCGTCCAATGTGAACGGAACAGGACAAAGCCAGTAAAGGCAGCTGTCATTGTGTTCGATGACGACATCGAGATCCTGAACAACCAAAACACTGTGACCGAAAACATTGTTCTCACAACCCTCAAAAGTAATAAATGGTCGGTCACAGTGGCTTCGGTCTATTTTGAAGACAGTGTACCGCTTGAGCCTTACCTGGACCAGCTTAAGGCATTCATGCGCTTGGCACAGACTGACAAAGTCCTGATTGGAGGCGATGTCAACGCATGGAGCACGTGGTGGGGAAGCGCAATAGAAAACGAGAGAGGTATGCTCTGTAAGGAATTCCTGGACGAGGCGGACCTGAATATCCTGAACTGGGGTACCGACCCTACCTTCGATACAGTCCGAGGTGGCCGCCGTCTCACCAGTAACGTCGATATAACGGTCTGCTCATCACGTTTACTGCGGCATATCACGGACTGGAAGGTCGACACCACGGTCACCAGTTCAGATCACAACGCCATCACTTTCACCCTCTGTCTGGAGAAACCTTCAGAGCCAAGAAAGCGGGCAACCACGCGTATATATAACACTCGGAAAGCAAACTGGAGTCGGTTCACTGAGGAGGTAAAATCATTATTAGAGCAAAATTGTATAACGTTAGATAACATAGATAATTTAGAAAACATGGAACAATTAGAGATAGTAATTAGTAAATATATAAATAGTATTAGAAAAGCATGTGAAAATTCAATTCCATTAATTAAACACAAAAATAAACTAGATTACTTACCTTGGTGGACCGATGAACTGGAGCGCTTGAAGGGTGTCGCGATCAGGATGCGACGCAGGATCCGTTGTGCAGCACCTCGAAGACGGGAACACGCGGTGAATGATTACCTGGAAGCAGTGAAGACATTTGAGTTGGCAGCGGATAAGGCACAAACAGATAGTTGGAAAGAGAACTGTACAAAGCAGGACAAGGAAAGCATGTGGGATAGGGTATACAGGGTGATAAGGAGAAAGACAGGGAGGCATGAGGATCAGTTATTAGAGGAAAACGGAACGGTACTGGGTCCAGAAGAATCTGTCGAATTGCTTGCAAATACATTTTTCCCGGATGATGATCGCGGCGTGGATAGTAACATCCACAAAGCAATTAGAAGAACGGCAGGTGCAATCTGCGACGCAATTCCAGATGACCAGGATGACCCACCGTTCTCGATGGCCGAATTAAAAAGAACCCTCGATAGCTTTGATCCCAAGAAGGCGCCAGGACCGGATGGATTCACGGCTGATATCTGCATGAGAGCAATATTAGCCGCGAAAGAAGTCTTTCTGGCAGTGCTAAACAAGTGTCTGTCCCTGTCCTGCTTCCCATCTCCCTGGAAAGAGGCAGAGGTCGTAGTGTTGCGTAAACCTGGGAAAAGCGATTACAGCCAGGCAAAGTCGTACCGACCGATTGGGCTATTGTCAGTTCTGGGGAAAGTCCTTGAAAAAATGATGGTAAGGAGAATCAGATGGCACTTACTACCAAAGACTAACCCCAGACAGTACGGCTTTGTCCCACAGCGAAGTACCGAAGACGCACTATACGACCTCATGCAAAGAATCCGCGAAAACCTGAGACAGAAGGAGCTGATGGTCATCGTGTCACTCGATATCGAGGGGGCATTTGACAGTGCATGGTGGCCAGCCATCAAATGTCAGCTCATGGAGATGAAGTGTCCGCTGAACCTTAGAAGGCTGGTAAACCACTACTTGGAGGAGAGGAGAGTAGTGGTAAACTACGCGGGAAAATCCATCACTAAGGCTACGGAAAAGGGTTGTGTTCAGGGATCGATAGGGGGACCCACGTTCTGGAACTTGCTGCTAAATCCTCTGCTGGATGACCTAGTCGCTCGAGGTGTACACGTTCAGGCGTTCGCGGACGACGTTGTACTGATGTTCTCCGGGCAATCAGCCACCACTATACAGGGACAAGTTAACGAGACCCTCGCATATGTGCATGAATGGGGTATCAAAAGCAAACTTAGATTTGCGGCACATAAAACTAACGCCATGATAATCACCAACAAACTGAAGTTTGATACCCCAATCATGCACATGGGTGGGGTAGATCTACCCGTCGTAGACGAAATAAAGCTGCTCGGCCTTACGATAGATAAAAAGCTCACCTTTAACCAACACGTGGCAAATGTCTGTCGTAAGGCCGCGGATATCTACAAACAGCTGGCGAAAACGGCGAAAATTGAGTGGGGGCTGAACCCGGAGATCATCAGGGCAATATACGTAGCGGTGATAGAGCCTATCATCATGTATGCCTCGAGCGTGTGGGCTCCAGCGGCGGACAAGATTATGGTGCAAAAGCAGCTGAACACCATCCAACGTGGATTCGTACAGAAAATCTGTAAGGCCTACCGGACTGTGCCTCTCCATGGAGCACTCGTGTTGGCTGGGCTGCTTCCTTTGGACCTTCGAATCCAGGAAGCGGCACAGTTGTACGAGGCGAAAAGAGGCAAGGCGACGGCCCTTGACTACGGCAAAAGAGAAATCGAGAAGCGGGTCAGCTTCCTCCAAGCTAAGCATCCAGCCGAGGAAGAATATATCGAGTTCGTCTGCTTGGATGATAATATGCTGCCTGAAAACCTAGAACAACATGAGCTCCCGGAAATCCAAATTTACACGGATGGGAGCAAATTGGAGGGGAAAGTCGGTGCAGCATACACATATTGGAGAAACGGGACGGAGACAAAGATGAAGAAGATGAAACTCGAGTCGTTCTGCACGGTTTTCCAAGCCGAGCTATACGCACTTTATCAAGCCACAGTGCAGCTGCTGAAAGAGAAGCAAAGTGCGGTAGCCGTGCTGAGCGACTCGAAGTCTGCCCTTCAAATCGTCCAAAACCCAGATACCTTTCACCCTCTGGCCTTTGAGATCAGGCGGAACATTGCCGCGTTAAAGACCAAGGGGTGCGACATAAGACTATACTGGGTGAAGGCGCACGTCGGAGTCCCAGGAAACGAGCGGGCAGACGAACTAGCTAAGCAAGCAGCCCTAAATATAAAAACCTCCGCGCACTACGACAAGTGCCCTGTCTCGTACGCGAAGAGTGAAATAAGGAGGCATACCGTAGAAAAATGGAACTCGCGATACACCGAAGGAAATACAGCCCAGCTCACCAAACTCTTTTTACCGAACGTAGTAGACGCTTACAGAATAGTGAACAAGTTCAAACTTACCCCTGTACTGACGCAGGTGCTGACCGGCCATGGGGGGTTCTCAGCGTATTTAACTCGTTTTAAGTGCAAGGACAATCCCTCATGCGCCTGTGACCCTGAAAAAGAAGAGACGATAGAGCACTTGATACTCGAGTGCCCTAAATATGGTGCTGACAGGCACGACCTGGAATCAGCAACCAACATGGCATTAACCAGAACATCATTGTGTGAAATGATGGACGGAAAAGAGTCCAGGCCGTGCCTGCTAGCATTCTGCACAAAAGCAGCGCAGGATGTAATAAATAGGAATAAGACACGAGAACAATAATTCTTCCCGTGTCTCATTACAATTACAAAATAAATAAAATGTAAATCTATTAACTGAAATTAACATTATGCGTACTACAAAGTTATTATAATAATTATACAATGTGATGTATTTTACTTGTTTTATTTTTACACTATTGAATTATTACGATTATTATACAATATGATATTATGACGATTTACACAAAATGAATAATTATTTGACTATTTTATTTTGACATGATTTTATTATACATATTAACAATTAATTATTGAAACTAGTGATATTATAAAAATCATGCTGCTACAATAAGCCAACCCGAAAAAGGTCTCCGAAATACATCGGAGGAGTATTGGCAAAAAGGGAGGGGGGTTTAGTCCGTAGGTCGCCAAGGCGGAGTCGGACATACCCGCGGGGCCCGTGCCTCGTGGGATCCATGAGGATTCCCCCCTACCCTCGGAAAAAAAAAAAAAAAAAAAAAAAAAAAAAAAAAAAAAAAAAAAAAAAAAAAAAAAACCTAACCTAACCTAACCTAACCTAACCTAACCATTGACCATAATTATACATTTTATAGTTTTAACCTGCGATTTGGTACTTAGTTTAGCTTAATTTTAACATTATATTGACAAAGTATCGGACTCTTTACATCCGTATACTTGACTTGCACATCAATTGACAAGATGTTCGGCTTTCACACCCCAACTAAAAAGGTGACAAACGCGACATTCATCGCGTCGCAGAAATCCCCTAATATGACCGAGAAGGCTGGTTCTCCTCCCGATCTGGACCAGCAAGTAAACGTAAGGCGTAGTATTGGAAAGCTGGAGGCGGCGAAACCCAACTCTCCGATTTCCTCCTCTAACTTAAAGTCTCCCCCTAAGAAGGTAGTCACCGTGTTGGCGGGCTCCTCGAGGACAATACTTAAAACCGTGCCTATACAGGAAGTGCTCCGCAAACCATCAGCGGAGTCCCCGAAGAGCACGCAGTCACCAACCGCCACTCACGCCAACCGAACTGCGGAAGCAAAGTCCTGTCTGATGAAGGCTAAACTTCAGTTGAAAAACTCGAAGAACCTGAAGACGGACATCAAGGACTGCGTCACGCAGCAGATCGAACGCCTCTACCGACTAGTGAAGGAGGCAGAAGCGGGAAAACCGTATGGCGAAAGTTGTGGAAAAACTGGGGCAGTCGCGCCGGACGCTGATGCCTCCGACGCGGCCTCCTCAGCGGAAGAAGGGAAGGATGGGCTCACTCTCTCGCAGCTCTATGACTCACTCGCTGAGCATAGTCGGCTGGTGAGGGAGAGCAGTGTGAGGATGAGTGAGCTCAAGGAGGAAATGAACCGGCAGAGGGAGGCTTTTCAGGATACCCAATCCGGTGGATTGGGAAAGCTTGTAGAGGAGGTCCAAATGCTTCGACAAAAAACAGAAGAAACGGGACAAAGAGTCTGCACGATGCAGGAAACTCAGCAAGAGATGTGCGAGAGGAGAGGCACGTACGCTAGCGTTGTGGCTAGTTCACCAAGGCGACAGCCCATGGAGACATCTGCCATGCACTCCGTCATCATAACATCCAAAGATGACCAGGAGACAGGAGATCAGGTCTTCGAACACATAAGGAAGGCTGTCAATGCCACAGAAGAGGGAGCCAGAATAGACAAAATTAGGAAGGCAAAGGATAGAAAGATTATATTAGGATGCAGAGACAAGGAGGAAATGAGAAAGGTGAAAAACAGGATTGAAGAAAATGGGAGTCAGTTAAACGTAGAGGAGGTTAAAAACAAGGACCCTCTTATAGTGCTTTATGGTGTCCTCCAAAGCCACACTGATGAGAGCATCATAAAGGCTCTAAAAATGCAGAACAAACATCTACTCGGCGATGTGTGCGGTGAAGAGGACCGCATGGAGATCCGCTTCCGACGTAAAGCGAGGAATCCCCTCACCGCGCATATCGTCGCCAGGGTGTCACCCCGGATTTGGCAGCGTCTGACCGACGCAGGGGCTGTACACATCGACGTGCAGAGAGTCAGGGTCGCGGACCAATCCCCGCTCATACAGTGCTCGCGCTGTTTGGGGTACGGTCACGGAAAGCGATTCTGCCGCGAAACAGTCGACGTGTGCAGCCACTGCGGAGGCGCGCATATGCGGACTGAATGTGCCGACTGGCTTGCGGAGGCACCTCCCAGCTGTATTAACTGCCAGAAAGCAAAGATCGAAAAAACGGACCACAATGCGTTTGGCAATGAGTGCCCGGTGAGGCGCAAGTGGGAGGCACTTGCGAGATCTGCCGTAGCTTACTGCTAAGGGCGTCCCATACAAGATCGTGCAAGCAAACCTCCAGAGGAAAAAGTTAGCGACTGACGAGATCCTGGTTGAGTCAGAGAAGCGCGGCATCGCTGCGGCGCTTCTTCAGGAACCATATGTGGGTGGAGCGAAAAGTGTACGAAGCCATAGAGGAGCTAGAGTATTTCAGAGCGCTGAGCAAGGAGATGGGACTGTCAAGGCTGCAATACTCGTCTTTGACCAAAAACTTGATGTCACACAGTACCCGCAACTCACCACAAACAACATCGTTGTGGTGGGAATCCGAACCAGCGCTTGGAAAATTACACTAGTGTCCTACTACTTCGAACCAGACAAGCCCTTAGGCCCATACCTCGAACATCTAACCAGGATCGTGGAGTCGCTAGGGCCACAGAGGTTGGTCATCGGTGGAGACGCCAATTCAAAAAGTACTTGGTGGGGAAGTGCGGTCGTAGACCAAAGAGGTGAAGAGATGGCGGGTGCTCTTGACGAACTCGGCTTGCAGGTCCTTAATACCGGTAACATCCCTACCTTTGACACCATTAGGGGTGGTCAGCGGTACCACAGCTATGTCGACGTCTCAGCCTGTTCGACGGATATGCTGGACTTGGTGGAAGACTGGTCAGTAGACGAAAACCTTACGAGCTCGGACCACAATGGTATTACTTTTAACATCAGACTTCAAAAATCTAAAGGCATGCACATCACTAGAACCACCAGAAAATACAACACAAAAAAGGCAAATTGGGTAATGTTTCATGAGAAACTAACACAATTAAAATCCGAACACAAACTTAACTTTGAAAAACTTAACCAAATTAATACAATAGACCAAATAGAAATAATAATACATAAATACACTGAAATAATTACAGAAGTATGCACAAAAACCATCCCGGAAAAGAAAAATGAAGAAGTACTTACCATTCCGTGGTGGTCCACGAAGCTCGAAGAGATGAAGAATGAAGTCGCCACCAGGAAACGCAGGATCAGATGCGCTGCGAAGATCCGGAGAGCAAAAGTCGTCCAGGAGTACCTGAAAAAGAAAGAAGAATATGAGTTGGAGGCAATGAGCGCCCAGATTAAGAGTTGGAAGGAGTTTTGTGAGAAACAGGAAGGAGAGGGGCTCTGGGAAGGGATTTACAGGGTAATTGGCAGAACAAAGAGTAGGGACGAAGATCTGCCCTTGGAGTTTGAAGGCTCAGTGTTGGACGCAAAAGGTTCCGTCAAACTGTTAGCGGAAACATTTTACCCGGAAGACCTAACAGCCAGCGACAACACTGAACACCGTCGTATTAGGGAAGAAGCGGAACGTGTGAATGATGGAGAACAAAGTGATCTTTGCGACCCACCCTTCACGCTGACCGAGCTCCAGACGGCGGTTGAAAGTTTCAACCCCAAAAAAGCCCCTGGCGCTGATGGCTTCACAGCTGAAATTTGTAGCCGCGCTATCGGAAACGATCCCGACCTTTTCTTGGGGCTCCTGAATAAGTGCCTGGCACACCACCATTTCCCAAACCTATGGAAGGAGGCCACCGTGGTTGTACTCAGAAAGCCAGGCAAGGATAAGTACACCGAACCCAAGTCATACAGGCCCATAGGACTTTTACCTGTACTGGGGAAGGTTTACGAGAAGATGTTGATGGCCCGAATCAAACACCACCTATTACCAAGAATGAGTACTCGACAGTACGGATTCATGCCCCAGAAGAGCACCGAAGACTCCCTCTATACCCTAATACAATACATACGCACAAAATTGGACCAAAAGAAGATCGTGACACTTGTATCTTTGGATATAGAGGGAGCCTTCGATAGCGCATGGTGGCCGGCTATAAGAGTCCGACTGGCTGAGGAAAAATGTCCGATAAATTTGAGGAGGGTCATCGACAGCTACCTGAGCCACAGAAGGGTAAAAGTTAGATATGCTGGTGAAGAGTATGGCAAGACAACGAACAAAGGCTGCGTTCAAGGCTCTATAGGTGGTCCAATGCTTTGGAACCTGCTCCTAGATCCTCTCCTAAAGGGGCTTGAGGAACGAGGCGACTACTGCCAAGCATTCGCAGACGATGTCGTCCTGGTGTTCGACGGGAAAACGGCTCTCGAGCTGCAAGGACGAGCCAATGCCGCGCTCGAATATGTTCGGGCGTGGGGTGTCATGAACAAGCTCAAGTTCGCTCCGCACAAAACCAACGCTATGGTAATTACGCGCAAGCTAAAGTATGACACACCACGCCTGAGCATGGGCGGGATCGACATTGAAGCGTCCAAGGAGATTAAGGTTTTGGGGCTCATTATTGACGAAAAACTTACTTTTAATGCACATGTAGCCCACATCTGTCGCAAAGCCTTAAATCTCTACAAGCAGCTCTCGAGGGCCGCTAAGATCCATTGGGGGCTCCAACCCGAAATCATCAGGACGATATATACAGCGGTGGTCGAGCCGGTGATAATGTATGCAGCAAGTGCATGGGCGCCTGCAACAAATAAATTGGGTGTGAGGAAGCAGTTTGATGTTGTTCAGCGTGGCTTTGCTCAGAAGATGATTAAAGCGTATAGGACGGTCTCGCTTAACTCGGCACTGTTACTCGCTGGGTTGCTTCCGCTAGACATGAGAGTCCGAGAAGCAGCCTCGCTTTATGAAGCAAAGAAAGGTCACTCGCAGCGGGTAACAGGAGACCGAGAAGTAGAGGTGCAAATGGCCTTCACTGACATGCCACATCCCGCACAACAACTGGGGAACCAATTCATGTGCTTGATGGACGGTGCAGCATTGGAACAGCATTACGATACAAATGGCCTTAATATATTTACTGATGGCAGTAAAATTGAAGGGAAAGTCGGCGCGGCATTATCCGTTTGGTATAATGGAGCGGAGATCAGTACCCGAAAATTTAAGCTCGACCAATGCTGCACAGTTTATCAGGCCGAATTTCTGGCCTTGTATGAGGCAACTAGTCACGCTCTCCGGAGCAACGTGTCTGGATGCAGCATCTACTGCGACTCAAGGTCCGCTCTTGAAACTGTTGTTAACAACGCTTCCCTCCATCCTCTCGCTGTAAAAACACGCGCCAATATCAGCAAAATAAAAGCAAAAAATTCCTCTTTGCAATTATTTTGGATAAAGGCGCACGCGGGGCTGGAGGGAAATGAAAGAGCGGACGAGTTAGCTAAAGACGCAGCTCTGAGAATGAAGGCAAAGCCAAACTATGACCGGTGCCCGATTTCATTCATCAAGCGACGGATCCGTGCGGATACGCTTGATGAATGGAATCGGAGGTACAAGTCTGGCGATACTGGAAGAACCACAAAACTGTTCTTTCCAGACGCACTGCAGGCCTTCAGCTTGGTCAGAAAGATAAAGTTCACAGGGGTAGTCACCCAAGTGATGACCGGGCACGGTGGGTTTTCCGAATACCTGCATAGATTTAAGTGCAAGGAAAACCCATCGTGTATTTGTGACCCGGATCAGGTTGAGGATGTCGTGCACGTGTTGACAGATTGCCCAGCCTACGGTCGATACAGATTTGATGCCGAACAGGAAATGAATATATATATAAATAGGGAAAATTTTAATAAATTAATGGCTGACGAATATAGGAATAAATTTTTGACATATTGTTCAATAGTTGCGGACAAGGTAATAAAATTAAATAAATAAATGAATATATTGTTGTGCTATATATGTATATTGAATATAATATATGATGTTAGCGCAACTAATTTTTAATTTTATCTTATCAATGAATTTAGTGATGATTTAATTGAATAATGTAATAACGACTTATGTAATTTAATAATGATTTGATTGTTGATACAAATGTTGAAATAATAAGTGAAATAATGAATGATGTAAAATATGTACAGATCATATTCTAACCAAAAAATTTAGTTTTTATGATGATATAATAAGATGAAATCTAGAACAGACATAAATTTTATAGTAAACAACGCTCTGTTGCAAACAAGGACTCTGACACTTGTTAGAGGATGTCTGGAACATACATACTTTTATAAAAAAAAAAAAAAAAAAAAAAAAAAAAAAAAAAAAACCTAACCTAACCTAACCTAACCTAACCTTTTTTTTTTTTTTTTTTTTTTTTTTTTTTTTTTTTTTTTTTAACGTGGGGGAAATGCATTTACGCACACCCGCGGCTGGGTCGGCCACGAGTAGTGTCGGGCTCGATGCCCGGAAGGGGCACCCATACCGACTAAAACCTCCACGATGTTCCGCCTACTCAGCTGGAAGCGGGGCCGCGGGCCCGCTTGCGCATTCTCCGCAGCCCCGCTTGCGCTGTTGCTCGCTCCGTGCAGGAGCGAGCCCTCCTCGGGGGGGGTGTATAAAGCCCCCTCCCGGAGGGGTGTATAAAGCCCCTCCTCCTCCTCGAGTGATGCCCCGGAACATCTGGGGCACCAACTCCTCTGGGGGACCCTGTTTTCAGGGACGTTGGATGGCCCACATCCAGCGCCCCGAGTCCCCGCCGCAGGGACGGAGTCAGGAATTTAATCCCAGCTCCGTCACCGCGCCCTCAGGAGTGGGGGAGAGAGAGTACTCCGTTCTCTTTCCCCCGCCCCTAGCTTGCGCCGTTGTCTGCCGCAATAGGCAGGGAGACGACGGCGCGAGCTCCTCCTCGGGGGGGGGGTGTATAAAGCCCCCTCCCCAGACCTCTCCTCGTCGAGCGCTCCTAGCAAGACGGTCGACGGTGAGAGGCCAATTCTGCAGCCACCTGCTGCCACTCGCGCCGCCGCCTCCGGCCCTCAGAGACGTCGGCGCGATCCTCCACGGGGGGGGGTGTATAGAGCCCCCTCCCCGGAGGGGTGTACAAAGCCCCTCCTTCATTCGCGAGAGCGATAGCGATGCCCCGGGGCTATAACGGGGCATCGCCCCCGCCCTCTGGAGCGGAGGAGCGAGAGGATGGCAATCTCTCTCCCCCGCCCCCCACCTCCCCGGGCCTCTCCTCGTCGAGACGACCGCAACGAATCGACGGTGAGAGGCCGATCCTGCAGCCGCCTGCTGCCCACTAGCGCGCCACCGTCGCCCCTCCGACCAAAGGCGACGGCGCGCGCTCCTCCTCGGGGGGGGGTGTATAAAGCCCCCTCCCGGAGGGGTTTTTAAGCCCCTCCCTCACCAGGGGCGATGCCGCTTACTCCTGGACATCGCCCCACCCTCTGGAGCGAGGGAGCGATAAGACACTCCCTCCCCCGCTCCTTGGTCCCCCCCCTGCGAACAGAAGAGGGACCACCTCCCCGGTCCTCCCATTGTCGAGCATGGCTAATTGCTCGACAACGAGAGGCCGCCTTGACTCGCACCACCGCCTCCCATGCCAAGGATGCGACGGTGCGAGTCCCCGCCTCTCTGCTGCGCCCTATGCCGAGGCATAGGGATCGCAGAGAGGCCCCCCCCCCGCCAGGAATTTCGCCAACGGCTAACAAGATCCCCGAAGGAAAGTTGTTAGCCGTTGCCCAGGGTGCACCGGTCCAGGTGCTGCCCTTCCCCCCGAATGCAAGCATTAAGAGGGAATTGCAGCACCCGAGGCAACGTGGAGGTATCCTGGCATTGCACCCCAACCTAACCTTTTTTTTTTTTTTTTTTTTTTTTTTTTTGAGGGGGGGAAATGCCCTCGCACTTCCCTGCCACCACGGGGGTGGTGGCAGGGGGTATGTGGGACTCGAACCCACTAAAACCCCCCCGTGATCCGACCGCCGCCGGGATGGGGCAAGATGGAGACGCACTGCATTAACCATCTCGCCCCGGCGGTAGGCCCTTCCGGGCCTCTGCGCCAGTGGGTGGGCAACCTTTCACCTCAGTTGCCCACCAGACGTGTGGGGCCATGTAAGTGCAGCGGAGAGTCCCCCGACTCTCCGCCACTGGCCCCACTACGGGGGATGGAGAAAGCGCTCGATGAAGCGCCTTCTCCGTCTCCCCACCCGTCTGCGCCGGAGGGGGTCAGAGTTGGCATTATCCTCCCTGACCCGCTCCGCGGCCTCCTTCTGCGTCATCACCCTCTCGCAGAAGGAGACCGTGGCCTGCCACGCACTCTCGCTGCCGAGCATGGCTTTCACCACGCTCGGCAGCGAGAGGTCCCGGCCAACGACCGCTGAAAGTGTGCGCCGCTCGGAGTCCCAAGCAGCGCACACCTCCAGCGTGTGGGGCGCCGTGTCCTCTGGCGCCCCACATTCGTGGCAGGCCGGGGTCGCCTCCCGTCTCGCGATTTGATGCAGGTACTTTCCGAAACATCCATGTCCGGAAAGCACCTGCACCAAACGAAACGTCAGCGACCCGAAGGGCCGCCGCACCCACTCCCGGAGGACCGGGCGGATGGCCTCCACCGTCCTCTGTCCAGGGACCGGTGGAGCCAGGTCCTCCGTCCACCGCCACAACAGGGCGGCCCGCGCCTGCCTTCGCAGGCGCTTGACCTCCCCCCACGCTGGGGGCTCTCCACGGGACCTCCTCGCCGCCACGAAGTGGTAAACTTCGGCGAGGGTCTCCGCTTCGAGCTCCCAGGGGGGATCACTGGCCAGCACACATGCCGCCGTCCAGGACACCGTCCGGTATCCGCGGATCGCCCTCGTCGCAATGACCCGCTGCGGACGACGCAGCAGGGCCTTGTTATTGCGACCGAGGGCGTCCACCCAGACCGGTGCCCCGTACATGGCCATACTCCGGATCACTCCGGAGTACAGCCGACGGCACGTGGCCTTCGGGCCACCCACGTTGGGCAGCAGCCTCCCCAGAGCGGCGGCCGCTCCTAGGACTTTTGGGGCCAGTTGAGTGAAGTGGGCCCCAAAAGTCCACCTCCCGTCCAGGATGAGACCCAGATATTTCATCTGGGTCCCAACCGGGACCGGGACCCCATCCAGAAGCACCCGCGTTCCTGGAGGGGGTCCCCCCCGAGGCCCGTGGAACAACAGGGCCTCGGTCTTGGAGAGGGCAACCTCCAGTCCCAGGGAGCGGATGCGGTCGACCACGAGGGTTGTTCCCACCGTGGCCAGCCGCACCGTCTCCCTGAGGTCCCTCCCCTTGGCTACGACCAGGGTGTCGTCTGCGTAGCACACAACCCGCATGTTTGCAGGCAGCGTGCCACGCAGCACCCAGTCATAGCTAATGTTCCACAGGATCGGTCCCAGTACCGACCCCTGTGGAACCCCGCAGGAGACGCGACGGTGCCTCAAACCGTCGCGCCCTTCCACCAAGACCTCGCGGTCCTGGAGGTAGTCGGCCAACAGCCTCCGCAGATACAGGGGCACGCCGTGGTAACGGAGCGCCTCCTGTATCGTTCCATGCGGGAGGCTGTTGAAGGCGTTGGCTATGTCAAGCGAGACAGCCAACGCCTTTTCCCCCCTGCCGACCGCATCCTGCGTCCACTCCTTGAGCCAGAGCAGGGCGTCTATAGTAGACCGCCCCGCTCTGAACCCATACTGGGCCTCTGACAACCCAGGCCCAGTACCCTCCAGGTGCTGAATGACACGGGCAGCTACCACACGTTCTAGCAGCTTACCCATGTCATCCAGCAAGACGATGGGCCTGTATGCGGAAGGGGAGTCAGCAGGACGACCCTCCTTCCGCAACAGGCACAATCGGCCGTCCTTCCACGGCTTCGGGAATCGTCCGGACGTGAGGCACGCGTCGAACAGTTCCCGAAGCCGATCACCCATCTCCTCCAGGGCTATCCTGAGGACCCGCCCCGGGATCCCATCAGGACCCGGGGCGGTCCTCTTGCCCCGTAGGCGTGCGACCGCGACCTCCATCTCCGCCTCCGTCAGAGGCGGGATGGAGTCCGCTGAGTCTGCCTCAGGGACGGGGAAGGACGATGCCATCGTCGGAGGGTTATGGAGGGGATCTCTGTCGGGGAAGAGCCCCTCCAACACCCTGCCCAGGAGCTCCGGCTCCAGGGACTCAGCAACTGGGGACGTCTGGCCCCGGAACTTGTTCCGGGCAGCCCTATATGGACGTCCCCATGGGTCCCTGTTGAGGCCTTCCAACGTCTCGCCCCAGCTCTCTGCCTTTGCACGGCCAATGGCCAGCTGTAGGTCCCCCCGCGCGTCGCGGTAGGCACTGTACAGCCGGCCCTCAGCTGCCAGCTCCTCAGCTGACAGCTGCTCGTCCGTGCGGCCCCTGCGTCGCCTCCTGCAGTGGTTGTAGGCCCGCCTCGCCGCCGAACTGGTGACCCAGAGATCGGCAATCTCCGGGTTCCACCAGTGTACCTGGCGGCGTTCGGGGCGGCGGCGGGCCCTTGGCATGGCCGTGTCACACACGGCCGTGACCGCTGCACGGAAGTGGCTCGCCGCAACGTCCACTTCCGGGTGCACGGGCCCAGCCTGCCAAGCCTGGACTATAGCCGCCTCTTTTGCCAGTTCGGCGTCGAGGCGACTAATAGCCCAGCGCGGGAAGACCGGCCGCGCCACCCGCAGGGGCCCCCCTCGGTTGTTGGAGGTGGAGATCTCGAACCTTATGTATTTATGGTCCGAGAGAGTCTCCACCTCCGACAACACCCTCCAGGCCCGGACACGTGCTGCGACAGCGGGGGTGGCGAACGAGATGTCTACCACGGACCCCCCGCGCTGCCGCACGCACGTGTGGGCCGACCCTCTGTTGAGTAGGGTCAGTCCTGTGGCAACCACCCACTCCCTCACGATCTCGCCGCGAGGGTTTGTGGAGGGGTTGCCCCAATCCCGGGCCTTGGCATTCAGGTCCCCCATGAAGAGGACCTGACGTGGGGCCTGTCTCCTCACCACCGCGGCCAGGAGGTCCACAAAGACCTCCAGCTCCGCAGCGGTTTTGTTGGGGGAGAAGTATGCGCCGACAATCGCATACTCCCCCCACTTTGCCACCACATAACCCGACCCCCTCTCCTCAACCGAGAGGGGGGTGGACCCGCCGGATCGCCCAATGACAGCCACGGAGTCGTCCAGGTCCCCAGCCCAACACGTATGTTGGGGGGGGACATAGTACGGCTCCGCGGCGACCGCCACGTCTATCTGCCACTGCGCCAAGGACTGCATAAGCAGATCTTGGGCTCTGGCGCAGTGGTTTAGATTCGTCTGGAGGAAGTTGTGATGTCCGACTTGATCCATTAATCGGACATCACAACCTCCTCACACGCCGCTGGGCGTACTACCTCCGGGGCGGCCTGGCTTGTGGCAGCTGGGGCGGCCAGGGTCCGGGTGACCTTCCCCTTCGTCTTAGGGGGAACGCAGCCGCGTCCCCCCATTACGTGCCCAGAGGGCCGCCCCGACTCTGCGCAGATGGCACAGCGTGGGACTGTCTTCCCGCAGCTGGCCGACCGGTGACCTGCTTCCCCACAACGGAAACACAGGTCACCCCTGTCCGCCACCGCGGGGCACAGAGGGCGAGTGTGCCCTAGCCCCAAGCACCGGTAACAGCGCATGGGGCGTTCCCCCAGTGCCACCACCTGCACTGAGCTCCACCCGATCAGCAATCTCCCTTTCTGTAGCAGCACTTTAGCTGCTGCAACTGGGAGGGAAACGAGAGTGGAGCCAGCCCCTCTTGGACCAGGGCGAATCTCCCCGGCCTTTACTAGCTGCGGGTCGCACTCCCCCGCACGTGCGACCGCTGCCACCACCTTTTCCTTGGTAGCCGCATCATCCAAACCACTGATCCTCAGATCAGTGGTTTTAACCGGCCTGGTGATATTGGCCACCTCCATCACAACCCCGCGGAGCTTTTCCGCGAGGCGATCCGCTTTCTCCCCGCTTTGGGAGCCGGGGATCTGTAGCATCCTGGCTCCCGTAGCCGTTTGGCGAATGCGAATCTCCTCGATCCCCAGCTCCTGCAGGTCAACCTTATCCTGCACCGTCTGGAGGACGGTGCTGTAGGTCATCCCTTTTTCCACGGCATCGGGGTGCAGTGACAGCACCACGGCCGCGGATTTTGGGGGACTCTTCAGCACCGTCGTAGCCCTACCAGCTGGGGGGGCTGCCGGCCTTGCTGCTGGAGCAGGGGTACGGGCTGCAGGGGCACGGGCCGCGGGGAGACGGGCCGTTGGAGCACGGGCTACGGGGGCACGGGCCGCGGGAGGGGCACGGGCCGCGGGGTCACGGGCAGCAGGGACACGGGCCGTGGAAGCAAGGGCCGTTTGGGCACGGGGCTTAGGGGCTGCAGGGGCAGGGGTGGGAACGGAGGGCTTCCCCTTTCCCTTTCCCTTCCCCTTGCCTTTTCCCACCACCTGGGCCCAGGTTTCCCTTCCCTCAGGAACCTGGGTACTTGGGGTCCTTGTGGAAGGACCCGCAACCTCAGCCTGCTGGCGAGCAAGCTCAGCCACCCCTGCATTTGCGGCCTCCGCCGCTGCCCTCTTAGCGTCCGCCCTCAGTGGTGGACGCACCGTCTTTGCAGGCAGAAGGCGGTCCTCGATCACTGCGAGTCGGGCATTGAGCATTTGCCCGAAAGTGGCAGTCAAGGACCCCTTAAGCTCCTCCAGAAAGTCAGCACCCAGCACTGAGGGGGCTGCAGGCCTCTGCGTAGCGGCAGCGGTAGCGGTGGCGGTGGCGGCGGCAGCGGTAGCAGTGGCGGCCTCCGTCTTGGCCTCACTGAAGCCAAGACGAAGCGCCTTCACCTCCGCCTTCATTGCCTCCACCTCCAACCGTAGGCGGGTATTTTCCGCCCTGAGCCGCCGCGTCTCCTCCGCTTCGCTCCTCCCAGTCAGGGTGTCGACCACCTCGCCTAGGGTCGACGCGGACTTCTTGAGGCGGCCGACGAACTCACCCTTGAGGTTGCCAGATTTCCTGGCAACCTCAAGAATGCGGGTGAGCTCCTCCCCCGCCCGCGCTCTTAGCTCCTGGGCGTTGAGGACGCTGAGGTCAACGACCATCGGGCGAGCATCAGAATCAGTTCCGGTGCTCGGCTCGACGTCGCTAACCACAGCGGCCGGCCCCTTCCTATATCTCCTGCCCTGCAGAAGCGTCTCCATTTCCTCATCCACAGGAGCAGGCTTGAGGAAGGTCTCCCTGGACGGACCCGCCTGGGTGGCCTTCCTCCTGCCTCTCCTCGCCGAATTGACCTTGGCGGCCGCCGTCTCTTCGGTCTCCGTGTCTGAGTCCAAAAACCCAGGCACGAAGAATGACGAGTACGGCCGTTTCCGGCCAGCACCGCTCTCGTCGGCGGTCTCCCGTCCGCCCGACCTCTCCGATATGATGGAGGAGTCGTCGGACTCCACCGCCCGCCCTTCTTCTATCCTGCCCTGGGAAGCGCAAGAGCCCTTCTCAGGGTCCACCAAAACCGGTGGGCCCTGAGGAGGACCTCTGAGCTGTCCCTGGGTAGGGTCCCTCAGGAAGCGCCCGGAGGCGTCCCTCAACGGCTTAGGCATAGTCTACGCACACACAAAGAACCACAATTCACAATCCAAAATAACATCCAACCAACCTAACCTCACCCCAACCTAACCTAACCTAACCTAACCTAACCTAACCTAACCTAACCTAACCTAACCTAACCTTTTTTTTTTTTTTTTTTTTTTTTTTTTTTTTTTTTTTTTTTTTTTTTTTTTTTTTTTTTTTGAGGGGGGGAAATGCCCTCGCACTTCCCTGCCACCACGGGGTTGGTGGCAGGGGGTATGTGGGACTCGAACCCACTAAAACCCCCCCGTGATCCGACCGCCGCCGGGATGGGGCGAGATGGAGACGCACTGCATTAACCATCTCGCCCCGGCGGTAGGCCCTTTCGGGCCTCTGCGCCAGTGGGTGGGCAACCTTCCACCTCAGTTGCCCACCAGACGTGTGGGGCCATGTAAGTGCAGCGGAGAGTCCCCCGACTTTCCGCCACTGGCCCCACTACGGGGGATGGAGAAAGCGCTCAATGAAGCGCCTCCTCCGTCTCCCCACCCGTCTGCGCCGGAGGGGGTCAGAGTTGGCATTATCCTCCCTGACCCGCTCCGCGGCCTCCTTCTGCGTCATCACCCTCTCGCAGAAGGAGACCGTGGCCTGCCACGCACTCTCGCTGCCGAGCATGGCTTTCACCACGCTCGGCAACGAGAGGTCCCGGCCAACGACCGCTGAAAGTGTGCGCCGCTCGGAGTCCCAAGCAGCGCACACCTCCAGCGTGTGGGGCGCCGTGTCCTCTGGCGCCCCACATTCGTGGCAGGCCGGGGTCGCCTCCCGTCTCGCGATTTGATGCAGGTACTTTCCGAAACATCCATGTCCGGAAAGCACCTGCACCAAACGGAACGTCAGCGACCCAAAGGGCCGCCGCACCCACTCCCGGAGGACCGGGCGGATGGCCTCCACCGTCCTCTGTCCAGGGACCGGTGGAGCCAGGTCCTCCATCCACCGCCGCAACAGGGCGGCCCGCGCCTGCTTTCGCAGGCGCTTGACCTCCCCCCACGCTGGGGGCTCTCCACGGGACCTCCTCGCCGCCACGAAGTGGTAGACTTCGGCGAGGGTCTCCGCTTCGAGCTCCCAGGGGGGATCACTGGCCAGCACACATGCCGCCGTCCAGGACACCGTCCGGTATCCGCGGATCGCCCTCGTCGCAATGACCCGCTGCGGACGTCGCAGCAGGGCCTTGTTATTGCGACCGAGGGCGTCCACCCAGACCGGTGCTCCGTACATGGCCATACTCCGGATCACTCCGGAGTACAGCCGGCGGCACGTGGCGTTCGGGCCACCCACGTTGGGCAGCAGCCTCCCTAGAGCGGCGGCCGCTCCTAGGACTTTTGGGGCCAGTTGAGTGAAGTGGGCCCCAAAAGTCCACCTCCCGTCCAGGATGAGACCCAGATATTTCATCTGGGTCCCAACCGGGACCGGGACCCCATCCAAAAGCACCCGCGTTCCTGGAGGGGGTCCCCCCCGAGGCCCGTGGAACAACAGGGCCTCGGTCTTGGAGAGGGCAACCTCCAGTCCCAGAGAGCGGATGCGGTCGACCACGAGGGTTGTTCCCACCGTGGCCAGCCGCACCGTCTCCCTGAGGTCCCTCCCCTTGACTACGACCAGGGTGTCGTCTGCGTAGCACGCAACCCGCATGTTTGCAGGCAGCGTGCCACGCAGCACCCAGTCGTAGCCAATGTTCCACAGGATCGGTCCCAGTACCGACCCCTGTGGAACCCCGCAGGAGACGCGACGGTGCCTCAAACCATCGCGCCCTTCCACCAGGACCTCGCGGTCCTGGAGGTAGTCGGCCAACAGCCTCTGCAGATACAGGGGCACTCCGTGGTAACGGAGCGCCTCCTGTATCGTTCCATGTGGGAGGCTGTTGAAGGCGTTGGCTATGTCGAGCGAGACAGCCAACGCCTTTTCCCCCCCGCCGACCGCTTCCTGCGTCCACTCCTTGAGCCAGAGCAGGGCGTCTATGGTAGACCGCCCCGCTCTGAACCCATACTGGGCCTCTGACAGCCCAGGCCCAGTACCCTCCAGGTGCTGGATGACACGGGCAGCTACCACACGCTCCAGCAGCTTACCCGTGTCATCCAGCAAGACGATGGGCCTGTATGCGGAAGGGGAGTCAGCAGGACGACCCTCCTTCCGCAACAGGCACAATCGGCCGTCCTTCCACGGCTTCGGGAATCGTCCGGACGTGAGGCATGCGTCGAACAGTTCCCGAAGCCGATCGCCCATCTCCTCCAGGGCGATCCTGAGGACCCGCCCCGGGATCCCATCAGGACCCGGGGCGGTCCTCTTGCCCCGTAGGCGTGCGACCGCGACCTCCATCTCCGCCTCCGTCAGAGGCGGGATGGAGTCCGCCGAGTCTGCCTCGGGGAAGGGGAAGGACGGCGCCATCGTCGGAGGGTTGTGGAGGGGATCTCTGTCGGGGAAGAGCCCCTCCAACACCCTGCCCAGGAGCTCCGGCTCCAGGGACTCCGCGACTGGGGACGTCTGGCCCCGGAACTTGTTCCGGGCAGCCCTATATGGACGTCCCCACGGGTCCCTGTTGAGGCCCTCCAGCGTCTCGCTCCAGCCCTCCGCCTTTGCACGGCCGATGGCCAGCTGCAGGTCCCACCGCGCGTCGCGGTAGGCACCGTACAGCCGGCCCAACCTAACCTAACCTTTTTTTTTTTTTTTTTTTTTTTTTTTTTTTTTTTTTTTGACCCGGGAAAATCCGTTACGGATTCCACCTACTCTGGGTGGAGCAGGTGGATATGTGGGACTCTCCGTCCAGAGTGAACGGCATACCCACTAAAAACCCGGGGTTCTCCATCCCGCCGCATGTAGTAGGGCTACGTGGTCGCCTTAGCATTCTATCCGCAGCCCTACCTACGGTCAGCCGCATCCGGCTCCATCCTCACCGTCGGGACGTGACGTCGACGGGGACATCTCGGGGGCGCACTGAGAACTCGTGCGCCGTCCGGCTTGGGGGACCCTATGCAAGCGGGCAACAAGCACCCACTCGTCACCCGCTCAGGTCCCATCACCGACGTCCCGGACCCGGGGCACTAGGCCCCGGATCAACGGACATCGGCGCTTCCTTCGCCCGCGCCTCAGCAGAGCGGCTTGGAGTCGAAGCGGCCTTACGGTCCGCCCTCGCTCCGCGCCTTCTCCGCCTTGGGTTGGGTTTCAGGGAATCGCACCCCTTTCCACCCATGCGGTGGTCGGCCTTGCGGCTCGCTGCGGCACAGAGCACACAGTGAGCCGCGGCCGAACACTCGCAGGCCACGTGACCAGGCTTCCCGCAGCGATAGCAGAGATCACTACGGTCCACCTTCGATGGGCATTTCTGCCTCACGTGGCCCTCCTCCAGACAGCGGAAGCAAACGAAGGGCTTCGGCTCAAGCAGGTGGACTCTAGCCGAGACCCAACCCACGAGCAACTTTCCCTTCGCTGCTACCGCTTTGGCGGCCGAAACCGGACACCGCAGCCACATCGACCCGATCCTGACAAAGTTACAGCGAACCTCGCTGTACTTTATCGAGTCGGGCGAACAACCGCCGACCCGTGCGACTTCAGCCGCGACTTCGTCCGATGAGACGGAGTCGTCTAGGCCAGAAATGCGCATTTCTGCGCACTTCATCGGCCTGGAGATTCGGACGAGCTCCGCCGGGAGGCATTCCCTCATCTTTTCCGCCAGGGCGTCAGCCTTGGGCCCACTATCGTCACCCGCTACCTCGAGCATACGCGCACCGGTAACCGCAACTCGGAAAACTAGCCTGTCAATGCCGAGGTCTTGCAAGCGAATGCGAGCCCTTGCCTTCACGAGCAGTTCGCTGAAGGTCACGCCCTTCTCCGCAGCACCAGGCTGCAGGTTCAGGGTGACCACCGACGATCGTGGTTGGCGCAGTTTCACCGCCGGAGTCCTGGTCTGCGGTGCACTTTGCACCGCACCAGCCCCGTTGGTTTTCCCGCGCTTAGCCACGCTGCTCCACGCCTCCGTCATAGCCTTGGGTGCCGGGGGCAGCACCCGAGGCTTCGTCACGTCCTTGGGCGTTATTTCCCTCTTCTTCTTCCCTCGGGTCATCTTCCCTTTACCCTCACCGACCGGAGGTTTGGAGACAGGGGCCGCGGCTTTCGCCGCCTGAACCTGTCTCCTATCCGCAGCCAGTGGGGGCCGGGAACGTTTCTCCGGGGGAAGCCTCAGAGCCAACGCCTCGAGCCGAGCGTCCACCATGGTACCTACTCGAACCATGATGTTTCGCTCAAGCTCGTCGTCTCTCGCCGATGGGGCGCGGCTGCGGATGTCTCCGCTTTCGCGCCCGGGGAGCGGTGCAGGGCAGGGTGGCTCCACCTCCGTACTCTTGCGAGCAGTAGAGGGAGCCGGGGACATCTGCCCTTGCGCCTTCCTAAGCTCCTCCACATCCAGCTTCATCTGAGCCATCTCCTTGCGAAGACAGCCCACTTCAGCCTTCAGCCGAGCATTGTCGGCCTGGAGAAGCTTAGTCTCGTCGGACACGGAGTTGGTAGCTAACTCCGTGACCGCCTCTTTGATGGAGGCCACCGCCTCCTTAAGGTATCGGACGAAGGTCCCCTTAAGGTTCGTTGACCTCGATGCTACCTCGGCGATTGTGGTGAGGCTGCCCTCCACAGCACTCACCAGCTCAGCCGAGGACCTGGGAATGGGATCGCTCCCATCCCCAGCCTCAAGGCGAGCTATCCGCTTTAAGCGGTCCTCCCTGATCGAGATTGCCAGGTCCTCCTCAGCCCGGACGCGGAGTTCTTCACGCTTAAGAGCGATCAACTCCGCTTTGGCCTTGGAGAGCCCGACAAACTCGCTGGTCGCTGAAGGGCGACCTCTACCCCGTCTGGCCATCGGCTCGTACCGGCTGCGCTCCCGAGTGGAAGCGTCGGAGCCCGAATCGCAGCCAGACATCCTCCTCTTACGCCCCACCGCACTCGCCCCGACTGAATCGAGGCTCATGGTGGAGCCCGCCGAGCCCGACTCGATGTCGTCCGAGTCAAGGACTGGCCGCGCTTTAATAAAGCGTCCTTTCTCATCCCTGACGGGACCTCCGCTCTTCTTCGCAGTTGTATGGTGACTTTTGCCCCCCCCAGAATACGAGGGGCAGCCTCCCGGAGGAGGGAAGGATTGTCCGTCTGAGACGGCTTTACCTCCCTGGGGTAGTTTATCTATTCTATTTAAGTCAGCCATTTGGGAGTGCCGGCTTACAGGCCCGGCAGCCGATCGACAATCACAAAACAAGAAACACAAACAAGAACAAACAGGCTGGACAAGAAACACAAGACGAGACAGACACAAAACTGGAATACACCAGTTGCCCGACGGGGTGGCCGAATTGACCCTCCCCACCGCGCCGCAGACCTTGAAGGTCCGCCATCCTCCGGCTCGAAGGCCCACTGCAGACAGAACTGCTCCATCCCGAGGTGCCCGACAGGGTGGCCGAGTTGACCCTCCCTGCCGCGCCGCCAGCCTTGAAGGCCGGCCATCCCACGACCCGAAGGTCCGCTGGGGCGATCCTTCATCGCCCCCTCCCCGTCTCTCTGCTGCGCCCTATGCCGAGACATAGGGATCGCAGAGAGACCCCGCCAGGAATTCAGCCAACGGCTAACAAGATCCCCGAAGGAAAGTTATTAACCGTTGCCCAGGGTGCACCGAGCCAAGTGTTGCCCTTCCCCCCGAATGCAAGCATTCAAGAGGAACTACAACACCCGGGGTTTCGTGGAGGTATCCTGGCATTGCACCCCAACCTAACCTAACCTAACCTAACCTAACCTAACCTAACCTAACCTAACCTAACCTAACCTAACCTAACCTAACCTAACCAGTCGCGTCCCAACCACGGCCGGAGACGCCAAGGAAATAAGTTGCTCCGCGTTCAAAAAACCCGAAAAATAGTATTTTTTCATCGCACAAAGGTGTGCGATACGTCAAAAGTTGCGGGCAGCGGAGGCCGACACGCCTGTGAAAACCGTTTCGTGCTACGATCAGTGGTTGGTGAGAAAAGTGCAAAAAAGTGCTAAAGTTCAAAATTTTGAAACTTCAAAGTGAAACGCTGACGAATTCAAAGCGGTGACCCACACTTTTTAAAGTGTGCATCGGAAGGCCTCGTGAAGGCCTACAATCCTGAGCTGGAACGGGATTTTTGCCGGCCCCCGTTAAGGAGTAATCGCCAAAAAAACAACTACCACGTGGCCACGCGGTCACCCATCTAGGGCCGGCAGACAAAACTGGACTACGCCATCAGAAAGAAGACCAACTCAGGACACGGAAGCCGTTTTTGGATTTGAAAAAGGTTAATTTTTGGGCCAACTGTAGCATTTTGAAAATTCGTGCGGTTTCAGTTTATTTTTAAAATTCTTTATTTCCAAATTTTCAGCGATAACCTACCCTGAATTTTTGCACAAGGGTAGGCTCCTATTAGTAGTAAATAGTTGTGAAAAAATTAGATTTTTAGACTGAAAGCGCTCGGATTTATTAAAATTATTGTAAGTTTACCAACCGCAAAACCGAAATTTATCTTTGTAATCGCCGTATCTCAAAAACGGGAGGAGATAGCCAAATTCTGGCATCAACCTCAATATCTATCCGAAAGATTAGATATTGAGAAAAACTCCCCCGTTGATTCTAAAATTTTTGAAATTTTTTCCTTTTCCCTACCTGTAAAAAATTTTTTACATACAAAAAGTAAAACTTTAGAAAATTATTTTGTTAAAAATTAAAAAATTGTTATAGAATCATCCTTTGTGTATAGTAGATGTGTAAATAAGTCGTACCCTTCCCATTAAAACCAATCGCCCCCCACTCCAAAAAAATTTTTTTTTTTTTTTTTTTTTTTTTTTTTTTTTTTTTTTTTTTTTTTTTTTTTTTTTTTGGTTCTTTATAAATATTGCGGTTTTGCTTTTCTGGCCCATAACTTTAGCTGAACGCGACTTAGTTTTAAGACTTAGATTAGGAATTAGTTAGGACTTACTCTAGGTAGAGAAAATTTTATTTTGGATATTTACTGTTGACATTATAATATTAAATTATAGTATTTACTTAACTTACCTGTATATACTGCACTGAAGAAACCGGACCGCTGCTTTCAGCTGTACCTGAAACAAATAAAAATAAACATTAGTACACATTACCTAGTAAATAAAAAAATAAAAAATTTTTAAAATTTTAAATATATACAATTTTACATTTTACAACTTTGACTACCTGTCCACCGCGATAAAAATTACACGAATATGTTTCATAGCCCAAAGAAAATCGCGGAAAGACCTGCGAGCTTGGCAAAACCGACCCGGCAAGCTACGGCGGAAGACTCATTTGAAAGGGCCGGACCATCCCAAGGACGTAGGGAATCTACAGAGATGACCACTAGCTCACCAATTCAGAGGGACAGCCAAATAGATAAAACATTTGACTCGAGATTGGTAGTTACGCCTAGAACGAAAAGAGACCAGTACAAACGAAGTGCAGAGGCCAAAGAATGCTACAGCAGACTGGAGTTCAGCATAAACAGCTCCAGGAATACTAAAAACAGCATAAGAAATGTAGTGCTCCAGGAAGCTGAACGCATTTACCTACTGTTGGAGGAGCTAGAAATTGAAAATGCCACCCAGTCCTTGGAAATAGAAGAAGCCACTCAAAAAATTAAAGAAATAACCGAAGATAGGGAAAGATTTTATGATCTCTATAATGAACAGTTAGACAAACGAAAAGAGCAAGCGCTAGACGAAAAGGAAGGATTAAATGTTAAAGTTGATGATTTTAAAAAGTATATAACAAATAAGATAGAAGAACACACTGAAATGATAAGAGTAAATATGGAGAAAGTGGACGAACTAAAAGATATAGTAATAAAACAAACGTACGCAAGTGTGGCAGCAGCTCCCCCTAAGAGACAAGGCACGGAACAAACAGCGCTACACTCAGTTGTGGTGACGGCAAAGGACGAAATAGAGACGGGAGACGAGATACTTAGTAGGATCAGAAAGGTAGTGAATGCAAAGGAAGGAGGAATAGAAATAGACAGAGTAAGAAAGGCAAAAGACAGGAAAATCATACTAAGTTGTAAAAGTAAGGAAGAAAGGAAAAGGTTGACAGAAAGGTTAACTGAGGCGAAAGAATTTAACGTCGAAGAGATGAAAAACAAGGACCCATTGGTGATACTCAAGGACGTTCTCGGGTTTAACACAGATGAGGACGTCCTTAGAGCGTTGAAAAATCAAAATGGGTCCTTGTTTTCAAATCTAGACGTGAGTGAAGAAAGGATACGGATAGCGTATAGAAAGAAGACGCGCAACCCGCACTGCGATCACATAATATTGAGGGTCTCCCCCAATATTTGGCAACGCATGACCGAGGCACAGACGGTGCACGTAGATCTGCAACGTATAAGGGTGGCGGATCAGTCACCACTGGTCCAATGCTCGATGTGCCTCGGTTATGGACACAGCCGGCGTTTCTGTAAAGAAACGCTGGAGAAGTGTAGCCACTGTGGAGGCCCTCATATGAGATCACAGTGCGCGGATTGGCTCGCAGATGCCCCCCCGTCATGCACTAACTGCGTACGTGCAAAATTGGACAAGACTGACCACAACACCTTTAGTCAGGATTGTCCAATTAGGAAAAAATGGGAGGCGCTGGCCCGATCAACAATAGCGTACTGCTAAGGGCGTCCCCAAAGTAATTCTAGGCTCAAACGATGCGAGGCCACACTCTGTAGCCCCTACGAAATTGCGCAGACAGGAACCAGCAAAAGTAGATGTCGGCAAAACAAAGATGGTCCTCGCGCGTTTTATATTACGGTACAAGCAAGTAACAGGTGGAAGGAAGAGGGAAACCCCGTGCACCGGTCTCCCTACTCCAACTAACCACGCACTGAAACCGGGAAGTCCGAAATGTAACCGGGAGACTGTCGAAGGAATTGAAAGCTCGGAATATAGCAGAAAAAATGAAGAAGACAACAATGTCCATTTTCTTAAGAAAATGGGCAGGTTGATAGACGCACTACGTTTTTCCATAGAGCTTGAAATTCCCGAAACAGTCAAAACCGAATGCAACAAACAATGCGAAAAGCTTGTACTGATAGCCAGAAACAGTATGATACGCCTAAAAACAAAAAATTGCATTCATAAAAAATTCACAATTGCTATGTCAGTAAATATTAACGTTTTGGAAGAAATTTACCCGAATAAAATTATCGCAAAAATCGTTATGGTTCAGAAAAGCATAAACTACAGTATGGCCAGAAATAATGTAAAAACGGTAGAGTCTTTGTTAGTATTAGTTAAGCTGTGTATCATGAAAAACACAGATATAAAAACGAAATTGCACCCTAAATATGCTGGATAATATATACTGGGCATATGTTTAACAGCATAAATCAATAGTAAATAAATTATGATGTAACCAAAAAATGTAAGCAAAGTGTAACTAATAAGAACATGTAAGATAGGTAAAATAAGTAAAAAATGTAAAGTATAATAAATGAAACAAATGTTGTAAGCAATAAATTTATAAAACGTATAGTAAAATGTAAACTAAAATCAAGATATAAAATAGTATAGACAAGATAGAACATAAGTTAAATAAGAAAATGTAAAATTATGAATCCCACAAGTTGCGAAAATGCATTTTTGTAATAAAAGCAAATGCATATGCACTTTAGAACCGAATAAAGATGTAGCAGGTTTAGAATATAAGAATAAAATAAAATTATCCCATCTCCCAACTCCCATAGTAAATAAGAATAAAAAGTAGACACAGTCTCTGATTACGTTAGAGGACCCTAGCTCGCAGGCCGGGCCATAGCGCCCGGACAGGTTTAAAAAAAAAAAAAAAAAACCTAACCTAACCTAACCTAACCTAACCTAACCTAACCTTTTTTTTTTTTTTTTTTTTTTTTTTTTTTAACGTGGGGGAAATGCATTTACGCACACCCGCGGCTGGGTCGGCCACGGGTAGTGTCGGGCTCGATGCCCGGAAGGGGCACCCATACCGACTAAAACCTCCACGATGTTCCGCCTACTCAGCTGGAAGCGGGGCCGCGGGCCCGCTTGCGCATTCTCCACAGCCCCGCTTGCGCTGTTGCTCGCTCCGTGCAGGAGCGAGCCCTCCTCAGGGGGGGGTGTATAAAGCCCCCTCCCGGAGGGGTGTATAAAGCCCCTCCTCTTCCTCGAGTGATGCCCCGGAACATCTGGGGCACCAACTCCTCTGGGGGACCCTGTTTTCAGGGACGTTGGATGGCCCACATCCAGCGCCCCGAGTCCCCGCCGCAGGGACGGAGTCAGGAATTTAATCCCGGCTCCGTCACCGCGCCCTCAGGAGTGGGGGAGAGAGAGTACTCCGTTCTCTTTCCCCCGCCCCTAGCTTGCGCCGTTGTCTGCCGCAATAGGCAGGGAGACGACGGCGCGAGCTCCTCCACGGGGGGGGGTGTATAAAGCCCCCTCCCCAGACCTCTCCTCGTCGAGCGCTCCTAGCAAGACGGTCGACGGTGAGAGGCCAATTCTGCAGCCACCTGCTGCCACTCGCGCCGCCGCCTCCGGCCCTCAGAGACGTCGGCGCGATCCTCCACGGGGGGGGGGTGTATAGAGCCCCCTCCCCGGAGGGGTGTACAAAGCCCCTCCTTCATTCGCGAGAGCGATAGCGATGCCCCGGGGCTATAACGGGGCATCGCCCCCGCCCTCTGGAGCGGAGGAGCGAGAGGATGGCAATCTCTCTCCCCCGCCCCCCACCTCCCCGGGCCTCTCCTCGTCGAGACGACCGCAACGAATCGACGGTGAGAGGCCGATCCTGCAGCCGCCTGCTGCCCACTAGCGCGCCACCGTCGCCCCTCCGACCAAAGGCGACGGCGCGCGCTCCTCCTCGGGGGGGGTGTATAAAGCCCCCTCCCGGAGGGGTTTTTAAGCCCCTCCCTCACCAGGGGCGATGCCGCTTACTCCTGGACATCGCCCCACCCTCTGGAGCGAGGGAGCGATAAGACACTCCCTCCCCCGCTCCTTGGTCCCCCCCCCGCGAACAGAAGAGGGACCACCTCCCCGGTCCTCCCATTGTCGAGCATGGCTAATTGCTCGACAACGAGAGGCCGCCTTGACTCGCACCACCGCCCCCCATGCCAAGGATGCGACGGTGCGAGTCCCCGCCTCTCTGCTGCGCCCTATGCCGAGGCATAGGGATCGCAGAGAGGCCCCCCCCCCCGCCAGGAATTTCGCCAACGGCTAACAAGATCCCCGAAGGAAAGTTGTTAGCCGTTGCCCAGGGTGCACCGGTCCAGGTGCTGCCCTTCCCCCCGAATGCAAGCATTAAGAGGGAATTGCAGCACCCGAGGCAACGTGGAGGTATCCTGGCATTGCACCCCAACCTAACCTTTTTTTTTTTTTTTTTTTTTTGAGGGGGGGAAATGCCCTCGCACTTCCCTGCCACCACGGGGGTGGTAGCAGGGGGTATGTGGGACTCGAACCCACTAAAACCCCCCCGTGAGCCCTCGTCCGCCGTACCGGGGCGAGAAGGGGTCGCGACTGCAGTCCAGCCAACTCGCCCCCGGCGGCAGGCCCTTTCGGGCCTCTCCGCGCCAATGGATGGGTGACCTTGCTCACCAAGGTCACCCACCAGACGTGTGGGGCCGTGCAAGCCGGCTGAGAGTCCCCCGACTCTCCACCAGTGGCCCCACTACGGGGGAGGGAGGAGGTGCGCGTAACGCCTCCTCCTCCCTCCCACTCGTCTGCGCCGGAGCGGGTCAGCTCCAGCGGCCTCCTCTCTGACCCGCTCCGCGGTCTCCTTCTGCGCCATCACGTACTCGCAGAAGTAGACCACCGCCTGCCACACCCCAACCTAACCTAACCTAACCTAACCTAACCTAACCTAACCTAACCTAACCTAACCATGAGGATTCTTTCACATGTTCGATAAAAAAAAAATTAAAAATAAAAAAATTAAAAATGTAATAATAATCCAGTCGAATGTAGTATTAAATAGAATAAAACGCCTTTAAAACAATGTCAAAGAAAATATTAAAAAAAAAAAAAAAAAAAATATTATCAATAAAAATGACACTCCCACTGCACTGAAATTTTACCTTAGTGATCGAGGACGGGTGGGTGGGCGGGCAATTTTTTTGCGAGCTAGGACCCCGTGCTTGGTGTCGTTTATGCGGAAGGTCCAGGCTATCACGAAAAATGTTTTTTTTTTTACGACGATCGACTTACAAACACAAAAGTTACAGGTGTTTGAAAATCAAAAGAAGCTACAAAGTACACAAATTTCTCTGTTTGCCTAATTTTTTTTCAAATTATTGCACTAAATTTCATTTATTTATTTTCAGATTCGAGCAGCGCAGCTAGAGGCAGATCTTTTGACGTATCGCACGTTGCAGTGTGACAATTTTTCAACTTGCAATTTGTTCATTGAGATCCTGAATGACCAAATCACTATAACCGAATAAAATAGATAATTTTTTAATTAGATAATTTTTTTGCGAGCAAGGGCCCCGTGCTTGGTGCCTTCGGATGCGGGGGGCCCTGCCGATCACGAAAAACTTCTTTTCTCTACGATCGGCTTATATACACAGAAGCTATAGGTGTTTGAACTTCAAAAAAATGGTACAAGTACGCAAAATTACGGTTTTTCTACAATATTTCAAATTTTTGAACGTAGCCTTAAATTTTTTTTCAGATTTGAGTTGCGCAGGTAAACGCGGATCTTTTGGCGTATCGCATGTTACAGTGCGACCATTTTTCAACTTGCGATTCGTTCATTGAGTTCTTGAATTACCAAACCACTATAACCCAAAATATTGTCCTTACAACGCTTAAAACAAATAAATAGATCGTGACAGTGTTTCGATATATGTTCGGTGATAAAGTTCTGATCGGAGGTGACGCCAACGCATGGATCACGTGGTGGTGGAGCCCATCGGGAAATGAGAGAGGTAGGCTCTGTATGGAGTATGGAATTCCGAGTACGGCCTTCTGCCACAGCGAAGTACCGCGGTAGCACTATACAACCGAGGGACTTCATAGTTATAATATTTTTCTTCTCACTGTTTGAGCAATTTTTATATAATATTGTTACAAAATACTTCACTTCGGGAGCTGATGCAAGCGGCGTAGTATATATACGAGCGACGAAGAAGGCTCGGGCTCACTTTTCGGGCAGCGCTCAGAGGCGACGGACGTTTTATAAAATCACGCTATTAATTATTGTCGCTTCTTAGTAAATTTTAATAAATATTGTTAGCTTGATTGTAAGGTTACTTTTTTTAAAAATAAAACCACTTAGGATTTCCAACATCAGAAGCGGGATCTAACTCAATTCTGACTTGGTTATTCTGATTTCAAATATTGCTTTGATTTTGCTGTTGTGATTTTAAAGAATTTCCGCTTAAATTTTTGGTAGCTACGGCTGAGACTAGTAAACGTAAAAGTCGTAAGCGAGTCGTAAGTGTTTTGGAAGATTCCAGGACACGCAGTTGCGAGTACATCGCGCGCCATGTCGGCGCCTGCACCGGATGCTCCGGCACGCCATCCGCGTCGTGCGAGCCGTCTGCCCGCTGACTGCGCCGTCGAGCGCCGAGTCGTACCCTGCAAGTCTGGACCTGTCCGTGCCGTGTACAAGCACGCCTCCGCCCACCGCGGATATGGTTATATGTGAAGTAACCGAAAACCTCATTAATGCTATGATGCCATGCCGGTAAGATCGAACCATGTGTTTATGTCGAATTTCGATCTGTCTTTGCATGATTTTGATTCGTTGTGTGGTCAAATTGATCATGTGCGCAAACTAAATAGATGGGACGACAGTGAGTGTTTAGCACGTATAGGTAATTGTCTGAAAGGTGACGCGAGGTCGTGGCTATACGATTGGGTTAGTAATGATCGTAGTTGGCCAAATTTCAAGTGTGAATTTAAGGCATTGTGCCCTATACGAGTAAATATCGCGAACATTTTATTTGATGTTATGAAAACTGATTCTGATAACTACCCCACGTATGCAGAATACGCTAGACGTTTGTTGTTGCGTTACGCATTGTTAACGATTTGAGTGATGAGTTCATTGTGGCGATAGTTACGCGCAACTGCTATGAATTTAGCGAATTTTCTGTCCATTTATGTGAAACCTCATCAAATTACACCCGTTCGAGCTCGTGGTGTTTTTCGCAAAGGTTATGTTCAACAAAACAAGCGAAAACGCGAGTATAGTGATTCTAAAGAGTGAGGCAGAATTTTCCATCAACGTTGAATTTTTTTTACAACTGAAATAGATTACTAAGGTCAAATGATTACTAATGGTCAGGTGAGACCGAGCGAGCACAAGGTAGAAGCTTCTGTTAACACGTAAGTGCCAAGCAATGTCTAAAGAGGTTAGACATTTTTAATGCTACTAAGTTAGTTTTTGTTACTTTAGACGGTACATCCCCGGTTATTCATTCAAAACAGAACTCGCAATGGTACCGTTAAGATGCGGTGATGAATAATACTGCGTCCACACTACCAGACGCTGACCAGCAACTCCAAGACGCTTATGTCAACAAGGGTAGTTAGCAGTCACGAACCTTCACCGTTGGCGATTTTGTGTTCGTGAACAGGTCATCACAATCTACGGGAAAGCTGAACTCTGGCATGCGGGGGCCCTACAAGGTCCTGCATGTGCTGCCACCCACCGCTGTAGCTCGAAACTTCGCGGCGGGTCTTATGGCAAGACAACGCAAGCGGCCGCCGATCACATGGTGTTTTGGCGGGGCGAATGGACGCTGGAGGCTTGTTCTGCGTTCTCCACTGCGGATATCTGTCTCACCAATGTGACTCAGCGATGACTGCACTTTGTGTGGCGTCGTTTGCAATGTGTGATCATTTCGCACAGTTGCCTTCTCTCTATTTGCAATGTGTGAGGTGGCCTATGCCTCTTCATGCAGTTGCCTTTTGCAATATGTGACGAGATTATTATCTCCACATAGTTGCCGTTTTTGCAATGTATGACGTGGCTTGTGATTGCCATGTCATATAGTTGCCGTTTTTGCAATATATGACGTGGTTTGTGATTGCTATGTAATACAGTTGCCGTTTTTGCAATGTATGACGTGATTTGTGAGTGTCATGTCGTACAGTTGCCGTTTTTGCAATGTGTGACGTGGTTTGTGAGTGCCATGTCATACAGTTGCCGTTTTTGCAAAGTATGACGTTATTTATGAATGTTATCTTATACAGTTACCGTTTTTGCAATGTATGACGTGGTTTGTGAGTGCCATGTCATACAGTTGCCGTTTTTGAAATGTATGACGTTATTTGTGAGTGTTATGTCATACAGTTGCCGTGTTTTCAATGTACGACGTGTTTTGTGAGTATCATATCATACAGTTGCCGTTTATGCTATTTATGACGTGATTTGTGAGTATTACATTATACAGTTGCCGTTTTTGTAATGTTTGACGTGATTTGGGAGTGTCACGTCATACGGTTGCCGTTTTTGCAATGTATGATGTGGCTTATGAATGTTATCGCCGTTTTCTATTACAATGTGTGGCGAAGTTTAGAAGTCCGGAATTCTGAAATTCGCAATACATTTATTTTTCTTTATTTTCTATGCTAAGGTTCTAAAGTACTTTCTTACATGCGGTTGGAACCTTACTTGTTCTTACAAATTTTCATAAAATTGTTATGTGAGACCTGTGTTGGTTGTACTTGAGTGCACGCTTGTGCTTCTAACACAGTTGTTTTGCAGTCTCCGTTTTTAATGTTTATTACAAGTACCTGTTGAATTTCTCTAAATTGAAATTTCTTTGAATTGAGCAACAGCTTCATTTTAATTTTGAAATGGTTTCACTTACCAACGTTATGCCTGTACATCGGGTCCTAAAATCATGTTTTGTTGTGTTATAGAAGAAGACACAACGGCCGAGGTCGACGACAATGTGCCGCTTGAAGATGAAGCAGCTGTTGAGGACAACACGCAAGCAGGAACGGCCGTGTTACAAAATACTTCACTTCGGGAGCTGATGCAAGCGGCGTAGTATATATACGAGCGACGAAGAAGGCTCGGGCTCACTTTTCGGGCAGCGCTCAGAGGCGACGGACGTTTTATAAAATCACGCTATTAATTATTGTCGCTTCTTAGTAAATTTTAATAAATATTGTTAGCTTGATTGTAAGGTTACTTTTTTTAAAACTAAAACCACTTAGGATTTCCAACAATATATACAATACCTTTTCTGTAAACTAAGTTAAATCCGAATTTGACTGAATAAATTACGAGCAAAATTGTATATCGTGCATTTTTTATTTTATCAAACTTCACTTTTAATCCATGAAAGCTTTAAAAAAAAGCTATTTTAAACCATTTATTCACGAAGAATAAAAATTATTATTAGTATTAGGTTTTTATCTATGAAATTATTCTTTTTTAATGAAATGAAATAGTATAATATATAATATGCGTAAGTAAGCGCCTACTCACTCAACATAAAACAGAATAAAACAATAACGCTTACTCCCCGATAGAGCGAGTTTATTCGAGTCGAACTTCGTGTCAATCATATTTTACTCATCTTCGCAATATATCTCGAATATTTTGCTAATTTTATGAACTTCAAAACTACTATTGCTGCAATGTCACAGGTTATACAATAACAGTAGTATTGGTGCAGCCAAGCACTCGGCTACAAAGCGTAGAGCATTGGCGTACACGCGCTCCTGGCTTGACTCCTCTGCTCTGCTCTGCTCTGCTCAGCTCTGCTCTGCTCTGCTCAGCTCTGCTCTGCTCTGCTCTGCTCTGCTCTGCTCTGCTCAGCTCTGCTCTGCTCTGTTCTGCTCTGCTCTGCTCTTCTATGCTCTGCCTTGTTCGGCTTTGCTTAAAAAAAATGCATGGCTCGTGCCTATGTCCGATTATTTTCATAAAAGGTAGATTTCATCAGAAGATTTCATTATTTTTGTAGTATCGCTCAAGAACATTCGCTCTCCACAAAGAGGAAGGACGTAACGTGACAGACAGTCACGTGACATGACATGAAAGTCACATGACTTGACATGATAGTCAAGTGATATGACATGATAGTCACGTGATATGACATGACAGTCCCATGATTTGACATGACAGTCACGTGATATGACATGATAGTCACGTGATATGACATGACAGTCCCATGATTTGACATGACAGTCACGTGACATGACATGACAGTCACGTGACATGACATGACAGTCACGTGACATGACATGACAGTCACGTGACATGACAGTCAAATGACATGACATGACATGGCAATCACATGACATGACAGTCACATGCGAGTGTTAACGAACACCGCTAGTACCTCAAATGTGAAGTGTGAAGCCACACAACCAGTCCTATACAAAGGTATAAAGGAATTGTAGGATATTGTATATGCGCGGTAGATGAAAAATAAATTAGTTGTGTTGCCGACTCGGTGTTTCATTACGTGTGTGCTCCCAAATTTTCCTTTATATTTTACTGGAATGAATTATATTTATATTCTCTTAAATATAATAAATAAATATTTTGGTGGTATTTTGTAAACGTGATCGATTATTGAAAGAGAGTGTCAAACAAGTTTGCTTTTTCTTTTGCAGTGTGAGCCAGCGATCCGTCAGGTTTTAATAATGGAGGCAGTGAAGATCGACAGAAGTTCGCTTCAACCGATTTGGCTAGGGACCAAAAAGCCTTACTGCCAGCTGGGTAGCAAGCAAGTTTAGTCCCTATTCGACCAATATGATTGAAACGAGCCTTCCTTAATTCCTTCTTACAGGCCTTGGCGGCAACATTAAAGGCTTTCTTCTTAGCTCGAGTGTCCGAGGCCTTGCGTTTTCGAGCGTCAGCCCATGCCAGACATGCCGCATGTTTCTGCGCTTCAGCGTGTGCACAGTCGGCTCCAAACCATGGGCTGGCCTTGCTGGTCATGGGTTTATCGGAAAATGGAATAAAATATTCCATATCCTCAGTAACCGCATTCGCGCAAACCGTCGGATCCCCAGAAGAAAAACACGTTTGCCGAATATTATTTTGATATTGATTGATATGATTAATATGATTTGTTCAGTAAGATCCTGTATGACCCTACCACTATAACCAAAAAGATTGCGAAATTCCTGCACTTGGTGCCGACTAATAAAATTCTGATCGGAGGTGACGTCAGCCCAGCCCAACGGAAAATGGGAGAGGTAGGCTCTGTATGAAGTTCCGAGTACGGCTTTCTCCCACAGTGCAGTACCGAGGAAGGACTGATGACCGAGGGACTTCATAATTTTGATATTTTCGTTCTCACTTTTGGGGGAAGATATGCACTTTTTTGTAAAACTAAGTAAAATCCAAATTTGAATGAAGAAATTAGGAGCATATCGCGCATTTTTTATCTCATCACACTTCACTTTTAGTCCCTTAAGGCTTAATGAGCTAGTTTAGACCTTATTTACGAAGAATAAACATTATCAAGTGTTAGGTTTAACAAATGTTCAATGAGGATTTCGAATCAGTAGAAAAATATTACAGCCACAGTAACGTATGCAGTATTACGTCGTTTTGGCCTTTCAATGATTACTCTAAATTATCAAATGTAAGTGCCTAAAAAGACGTTAATGGACATACTTTAATATGGTTCATAAAGTTAACATCACTCACACGGAATACTATGAAGCCAGAATAATGTAAACGCTTATACGTTATTACAGCTCGCTTAAAATCCTCATCCCAGCAATAGTTTAAGATTCAAATAAAGACTTTGCCTATACCTATACGTTCTTCTAGTTCTATGAAAAATCATTTTTTTACCATCACGTTATTATTGAATTAGTTAAATATTGACTGTAAAATTACGTCGTTTTGTTTGCATCGTGCAGGACCACATTTAAAACGCATTTATAAAAAAAAAACGGTTTTTGAATTTTTGGTAGTTACGTTCTTCTGGTTCTTACACCGCGATCGCTAACATGAATTTAGTCTAATGTAGAGAACTTTTTGTTAAACCCATTAGCTTGTCCGCACCCTGGCCCGCTATGGCCTGGCCCCTCACCCTTTCACCCTAATTGTAGCACTTAATTTTCCGCCTAGTCATTGAACTAATTATAAAAACGGGAAAAAACGGCACCATTTACACATTTGCCGTCAGTAGGCTATTTAAATTTTTCCGCCTTCAACTACAATTCCATCCCCTAGCACAGAACACATAAATTAATATTTGGGGGGACAGAACATATAATAATACTAATACAAACGAATTAATTCACAATTAATCATATTTATTACATAAATTGTCACTATAAAGTAAATAAGTAAATAGAAAATAAATAAATATTAATAAATTAAAAAATAAGACTGCCTACTTATGTAATTTACCATATTTCATTGATGGAATAACAAGTAAGTAGATAACACAGGTAGTTTGATATAGTCGGGGGACTCCAGTTGAAATTGTCTCCCGATCGACGATGGCTCTAGACTAGATGCGAAGGTTGGTCTCCGCCAGGAGTGGTAGTATTCTGAGAGGTTGGTACAGAACAGGTTGGTGGACGCAGAACGAACCTAGCTACCGCGCATGGTACACAATGGCTATGAAACGTCTTTTTCAGTCCGCCTTCATTGTTCACTGAGTTTACATGTCCGTTGATTTATCAAAATTAGTCTAGCTAGACATATCACAGATATAGGGGGTTATCTGTGAGACATATTGAAGCTATGACTATGACGCAAGACAAGAAAGTCGTGTTAGTTACCTACACAATTTATAACTCAAGAACGGCTGAACCGATTTGGCTGAAATTTGGGAAGGTAGCTTAAAACCAGGAGACGGACATAGGATGCTTTTCATTCCGTTCGACTGCGTTTTACTAATTCACCCGTGCGAAGCCGGGGCGGGTCAACTAGTTATCCCTCGTTTCCGGATATTAAACCAATAATAAAGTTGAGCATATCTCAATGGTCGTATTGGCTTTATGGTAGATACTTCCTTGTTGAGTACAAAGCCCACGTGAATGTCTGCGGTCATTAAAACCAAATAGATTGAAAAAAATATATATATTATATGCTTAATTTATGCAGACCTTTAAATGGCTTCCTAGTGCATAGTATGTTTTTACGATGTAAGAAAAAGCTGTTCGTCTTCCCAAGAATAAATAAATAATAACTACTAGCTTTCTTTCCTTTGAACCTAGAATACAGGAAAGTAACCATTTTAGTTTAAACGTCACGAGAGCCGCCGCGGCTTGCGTTAGTAACTGGCTCCCAGAAGAAGGACATGGAATGCTCGAAAAAGATACATACCTTTTCTATAAACCCACGAGCTTCTGCCCGCAGCGAGGCCTATGGGAAAATAATTCAACCATCCATTTCATTTTCTTAAGGGTGGAATTTCGAAAAATCTTTTCTTTCAATCAATTACAATACTAGAAGCTCCCCCCGGATTCATTCTCTGGACAGTATCTGTCTCGTTCGGTACACATTCCCGCGGTCGGTATCGTGTTGCAAACATCAGTCGTTTGATGCCTGCCGTTGTTATTGTTTACTTTTATTATTTCAGATACGAGAGGTACCTACGGTCCCGCGGTCGGCCTGGCTCCGATGATGACGATTCTCGGTGAATACAATATTTGACGCTTATTGGAATTTGACGATTGATAAACGTATCCAAAGGGTGCCTTCTATTTGAACTCCGATGAGCGAGCGGGTGGGGCATACACTACATACACAATAATACAAACACATTACTAGTACAATAGAGTATTTATTTAAATAATTAAAATGCAATTTGGTTTCATCTTTTCGTGCAACAATAATAATGTAGGTACCTACCTACCTAGCCTTCGTCTGGCGTAGCACTTACAATGACGTCACAAGGAGCGGTCGCTCGGGCAGTGTCCGGAGGGAGGGGAGGGAGGGGAGGGACGGCCATTGATCTCATCAAAACTTGCATTGGAAGTGATATATAAATAGGCTTTAGGAAATCAGTATAAAAAACGAGCGCAAGTCTGCTGTTGCTCCGCGAGAGGCGGTTATTTTTTTATATATCACTTCCTATTATACAGTTTTTAAAAAAACACTGTTTTAGTTTTAACGAACCTAGGAAATCCTTTGGTTTCATTTGTCACTGCAATCAATAGAACGTTTATTATCGGCAGCGGGTTCGATTCCCGCGTGAACAAAGTGCAAATAAGCACTAGATCTGTCCACGATTAACAAGTCCACGAGTGCGAGCAAGAGAGAACACGATTACGATCTCCTCCGACTTACGCGGTAAGGCCCCAGGTAACATTAACATGAACCTGGACGAACAGCCCGGCGCGGCGGCCCGCGGGCTGTCGCAGGAAGCGGCTCCCGTTTGACACACTCTTACATATTTTCATCCGGTGCGATGCGAACGATCATTCTTTCATATTAATTTATTAAATATTATCATTACACGCGTACAGCATACTTTGTTTTACCATAAATATATTTACACACAAACGATTCCCGCGGCCGGCGGCGCCTCACACGTAGTGGTCGTCCGGGCCGTAGCCGGGGCCGGTACCGGGCGCCGGGCCCGGCTCCGGCAGCAGGCCGCACAGGCGGCAGCGGAAGAAGTCGGCCGCGTTCCGGAGCGGGCCCCGCGAGAAGGGGGAGCGCCCCCCCCGCGCCTGGAAGTGGCGGTAGCGGCCGCGGTTGAGCTGCTCGTTGGTCGTCATGCCGAGGCACAGCAGCAGGTACAGCTGGCAGCCGGCCAGCACCAGCACCCACAGCAGGTGGAAGGCGGCGTTGGCCGCCACCCACGCCAGCCAGCCGCTGCACGAGGGCCAGGCGGAGGGCGGCCCGCAGCGCGCCGCGAACCAGGCGGCGCAGCCCCACAGCACCCAGGCGCACATGGCCAGCAGGCTCGCCAGGAACCCCAGGAAGTGGCGGTGGTTGCCCTCGCCGATGCAGTTGCCCACCCACGGGCAGTGGTGGTCGAAGCGCGCCACGCAGCGGTTGCACACCGAGCAGTGCTTGGACCGCAGCGGCCGCCGCACCAGGCACGCCGAGCAGAACCGCGCCGGGTCGAAGCCTCCGCCCGCCCCCGCGCCTCCGCCCTCCGACAGCTCGATGATGGTCTGCGGGCAGGCGGGCCGTGAGTCCCGAGGGCGCCTCCCGCCGGCCGGGCCCTCCGCCGAGCGCGCTCACCTGGAACTTGTCCTGCTTGGAGGCGGCGATGACGCCGGGGTCGGAGCGCCACGAGCGCAGGAAGAAGTACCACAGCACGCCGGAGCTGGCCAGGAAGCCGGCGGTGGCCGCGCCCGGGACCGCGTCCGATATGAACACCGCCCACGTTATGTAGAACCACACCTGCGCACGAGCGTAACGTTCGGTACAGGGCGGGGCGGGAAGGGGCGGGGCAGGGCGGGGAGGGGCGCACCTTCGTGGCGAGGTAGACGCTGAGAGGGAAGATGTTCTTGAGGTCGTCGTCGAGCAGCAGGCCGGCGGCGGCGTGCAGCACGGCGTACAGCGCCACCAGCAGCAGCGCCTTGCCCGCCAGCGGGCAGTCCGCGTCCGCCGCCAGCCCTATCAGGTAGAACGCCAGGAACGGCAGCGCCACCACGCTCCACCAGCGCAGCTTGGGGTCGAGCAGCGCGCGGCGCAGCGCCCCCGCGCGGGAGCGGCGCGCCGCCAGCTCGCGCACGCGCGCCGCCACGCGCGCGCCGGCCCACGCGGCGCCGCCCGCCTGCAGCATGCCCAGCGGGGTGGCGCCGCGCAGGTTGGCCGCCTCCAGGTCCGCGCGCCCCTGCGCAACACCTCACACATTATTACATTCTATACGGGAATCACAATTGGATGCAGGTGGCCGTAACGTTATTTGTTTTATTTTATTTGGACAACCGACAGCTTTCTTACAAAATAACAGAACAGGATAATAATACTCCTAAGCCTAATGCAGCTTAGCACTCTTCGAATTAATAAGTAGGTGTTTACGAAAATGGTAGGTACTTATCTCAACATATTGCATGTGACATTTAACAAAAGGAAAACTATTATCGATGAACCTTGATATCTATGGAATTTTTTGGTGACATGTATCCATTGGGTCGACTCCACCAGCGTTGTAAATAACCATAAACAATAATATGAACAATAGATCCGTGTCGACTGATTAGTTTGACCGGCCACTATTGTAGAACGTTCAATCATTTTAAACACTTTAATATCGGGCTATGAAAGGAGCGGTGTATAGGCTACTATACTGACGTAGAGCACGAGCGTGGAGACGGCGGTGGAGTTGCGGGCGAGGATGGCCCAGTGCAGCGCGGTGTTGCCGTGCGTGCGGTCGGCGGGGTGCGGCGAAGCGCCGAGCGACAGCAGCAGGCGCGTGGGGTCCACGGCCGCCACCTTCCAGCTGGCCCACATGAGCGGCGTCATGCCGCCCGCGTCCGGCGCGTCAGGCGGCTCGCCGCGCGCCACTAGGTACGCGGCCACGGCCGTGTGGCCGAACTGCGCCGCCAGGTGCAGGCTGGCGCAGCCCTCGGCGTCGCGCAGCGCGGCGTCGGCGCCGGCGCGCGACAGCAGCACCACGGCCTCCAGGTGGCCCTGCCGCGCCGCCCACTGCAGCGGCGTGGCCTGCAGCTCACCGCCCACCGCGTCCACGCGCGCGCCGCGCTCCAGCAGGAACTGGATGATCTCGCGCCGGTTGTTGATGGCGGCCCAGTGCAGCAGCGTCACGGTCTCGTGGTCCGGCTGGTTCACGTCCCAGCCGGCCTCCACCAGCTCGCGGACGCGCGCCAGCGCTCCGTACTGCGTCGCCTTCACGATGTCGAACCCGCTGTAGTCGCGCTCGGCGGGCGGCGGCGGCGCCGGCCGCGGCGGCGGCCCGTCGCCATCGGGCTGCACCGGCCCGCACTGCCCGCTGGCCGCCGCGCCGCACGTGCTGTCGTACATGTCTCCTCAGGCCCCGCCTGGCGACGCGGGCATTATCCTTCGGCGACGACACGAATCAACGTGATAGTGGGCCCCGCCGATTCCTCTGAATCGCCTCGATTGCAATACACTATCGCACGAGGACCGACTACAGAAATCTTATCAAAATCTACAATAATGTCCAAAACATTTCTTAATCTTAGCTATCGCATCCAAACACTGGAGCTCAAATTGTTGGATCTCTGTCAAATCAATGATAAATTAAAACTGATACTTTGAAGGCAGACAAATAGAATGGATGACTCTTACAGCGTATTCTGCATGACACTGACAGCTAACAGTTTTTTTTGTTTATTTGGCCTTACTTTTTTGTGTATTTAGCCAGTGTCGAGAAATTAATAATTTCTCAAGTTAAAGATATAACGCAAATGTGTGTCAAGTCACAGTCCAAGTCATCAAGTCAAGTCATACTCTAGTCTAAGTCATACTCCTAGTAAAGTTGTGGCAACTTTACTAAATGCTTCTATGGAGTTTTGGAAATAAGACTAAAAGAAACGTTTCACCATCATTATTAAAACGCCACCAAGTTTATGCACTAACACTGAAAATAACACAAGTTTCCAAAAAATACAATGCGGTGAAGCGATCTTTCTCGTTTTTCCACCAAAACTGGAAGCTACCATGTTATTAAGGGGGCTCCGGAGGGCGATTCTTTAAAGTGGAAAATCGCAGCTCATATATGCTAGCCGTTCGCCTGATGTTAAACGACACGGCTGCCCATATCAGCTGCAGTGTCACTCGGAACTCCAAAGTATACAGCTTCGTGTGACACGCACTGCGTACGTCATCCAGAGACATCAGCACAATCTAGTAATAAGATTACTAAACTGTGAGATCAGATCATAAAGTCTCATTTGCCCAGTAATTTCACTAGCTATAGTGCCCTTCAAACCGGAACACAGCAGTGCTTGCGCACTACTGCTTGGCGGCAGAATAACTGGCAAAGCGGTGGTACCTACCTAGACGAACTTTGCAGTAAAGTCCTACCACCTAGTAAAGCGTGGACCAAAGTTAGTACTAGGTTTAAACTTAGACTAGTTAAAAACCTTATTACAAAATCAAGTTTATCGCTGATCCGGGGATCATCCATGGTCTAAAGTTAGTCCTCCGATTACCCTAGTTAACTATGTTACTAAATCGCTAAATGAAAGAAACTAGCGCCACGGTGGTGGAAAAATGAAACTTTTAAGATTAAAAACTATTTTCGCGCTAAACGCCAATGTTGGGTTATCAACCTTCTTTGTTACACGATTTTGAGGTTGTCTTGGTCTTTGATAAAATATATCTACTCGGTTCAGTTTTTATATTTTGTTGCTCCATTTTTACGATATTTATTATGGTTACAGTTAGTTATAACAAGAGAAAACAGAAATATCAATTTTCGCGCTTTAAGCAATGCCATATTTACGTTCTGATTCTCGCAAGCCTCGTTGATAACTATTAAAACTTAATAGTTTTATTAGCTGAAAATCATTGTAGCTGTTGTAAGAAGCCTTTTTGTAATAATCTATATTACTGGCACTTTTATAATAGTTTATATTTTTGTAATGACATTCGTTGTTTATCTTGACTACTAATATACACGCTAAAGAAGCAACATCTTCTCATCGAATTTTTATTTTATCCACTGCCTACGAGCCCCGTATATAATAAAAGTAGCAAAGCGGACTTTTATGAATCTGATTATTTATTCATTAAAAAATATGCAAACAATAAGCTTTCCAAGGCCAATGCACGTATATTATAGACGAAAACAAAAATTCTTAATATGTGACACGTGAAAAAAGGATCGTGTGAATAAATGTGGTCCAAATGAAGTAGACCTTCACTTTATTACAAAACGCCGACTAATCGAAGACCAGCTGATACCAGAGATAGTCCATGGCTTAAATATTGACCATAGACTAAATACTTATTTATTTATTTATTTTTGGGAAGACCAACAGCTTTTCTTACATTGTAGAAACATGTTACACATTTGGAAGCCAATTAAAGGTCCTCACGTCTAGCGATATAGTAGCACTAAAGCTTGAGCACGCAATAATGAACACCTGATTTTACAAGGCCGAATACGAAAAAAGTTTGTTCATTTGATCCTTTTTTCACGTTTCATATAATTAGATTTTTTGTTTTCGTCTATAATATACGTGCATTGGCCTTGGAAAGCTTATTGTTTGCATATTTTTTAATGAATAAATAATCAGATTCATAAAAGTCAGCTTTGCTACAATGATGTTCAATTAATAAAACTGTTAAGTTTTAATAGTTACCAACGAGGCTTGCGAGAATCAGAACGTAAATACGGCATTGCTTAACGCGCGAAAATTGATATTTCTTTTTATTGTTGTTATAACTATCTGTAACTATAATAAATATCGTAAAAATGGTGCAAAAAAATATAAAAACTGAACCGAGTAAGATATATTTTATCAAAGACCAAGACAACCTCAAAATCGTGTAACAAAGAAGGTTGATAACCCAACATTAGCGTTCAGTTTAGTAGTTTTTAATCTGAAAAGTTTCATTTTTCCACCACCATGGCGCTAGTTTCTTTCGTTTAGCGAGTTAGTACCATAGTTAAAGTAGGGTCACCGGAGGACTTACTTTAGACCATGGATGATCCCCGGATCGGCGATGAACTTGGTTTTGTAATAAGGTTTTTAACTAGTCTAAGTTTAAACCTAGTACTAACTTTGGTCCACGCTTAGTCTACGTTTTGTAATAAGACGGATATAATACAAATAAACCGTTGGCCACAGATTATAAAGGCAAAAAAGAACTCGCTCTTTAGATGTTGAATGTGCACGACAGCACGGTACGGGTCTCAACTGCTCGAGGGATCCCCTCATTCATTCGGGTTCAGGCGGTGCACGGGAGGTGCACGATTCGTGCTAGTAAGTAATGTGTTACTGGTAAGTTTTATGAACTAGGTGAAATCCAATCTGGCCGGACATCCGGTGGACAAATTCTAAAATTCAAAGAAACAAGTTCTTAAAGCTTTCAGTTTATTAGTTAAACAAATATCACTTTTATTTACAACCAAAGCAATCACAAATCATAAGTAAAACTAATCTTAGTCACCTAAAACTACTTAACAGATCGAAATATTTACAATATAATTAACAAGTCGTCAACTCGCGAACGTTTTACATTACACGCGTCATCTATCTAGTCGAGGGTCCCCTCACGGAGATAATCGGAGCGCGGCCGGCGTCACGCCGAGCCGAGCGGCTGCGTCACCACCGGCGACCGGCGCCGCGGCGACCCCTCCGCCGCGCCCCCGCCCCCGCCCGCCCCCGCCTCCGTCAGCCGCAGCGCCACCTCAAGGTCGCGTAGCACCTGCAACCATCGCCGCACGCTCGCTACACACACACTATCACATTACAAGATAAATAAACAACGCCGAAAAAGCGATCAATGGTGACAGAAATATGAAAGAACGGAAAATTTCAATATTCCATCCCTATTTCGTAAAATAAGGGATAGTATTTTGTATTGGGAGTCCTATGATGTTTAGCCTAGATATATTTAACTTGGGTTTTAATTTTTTAACTTACGGAGGACTAACTTGTTTTTAGAATAAGGTTCTTAACTAGTCTAGATTTAAACCTAGTAAGCTAACTTTGGTCCACGCTTAGTCTACGTTTTGTAATAAGACGGATAGAGTTTTAAATAAAGGCTGAGGTTGTGTGATATCACGCAGGTGCAGCCTCTGTGGTGTGGTGGTAGAACAGGTCGGCTCGTAACCCGGAGGCGGCAGGTTCGATTCCCGCAGCAGTACAAGTATTTGTGCACAGAAAGAAATAGCACAAATACTTGTTATGGGTCTGGGTGTTGTGGTCCATGGTCTTCGTAGTTGCTTGTTCCCTTGACACAGGGATTCTTAGTTAGGGTCCAGGATCTATCTATGTGATCGTTGGGCGTTATTATTATTATTATATATATTATATAAAAAAGGGTTTTCTGGAAATTCAGCCCTTAGAGACTATAAAATAGAGGAGAAACGTTTGTGTTAAAGTCTGCCTTTTTTGCTGTAGATAGAAATTTGAAATTTGGTATTTATTTAGCCGATGAGAATCGAGATATCAAAGCTTAAACATTGTATCTACAGTCTTATTACTAAACGTGGACTAAGTAGACGTTTCAGTCTGGTCAACTAGTCCTTGTTTGTTACGGTACTAAGTAGTTAGACCTAGTTAGTCCAAATGAAGTAGACCTTCACTTTAATACAAAACGCTGACTAATCGAAGACCAGCTGATACCAGAGATAGTCCATGGCTTAAATATTGACTAAATACGAAAAAAGTTTGTCCATTTGGACCACATTTATTCACACGATCTTTTTTTCACGTTTCATATATTTAGAATTTTTGTTTTCGTCTATAATATACGTGCAATAATCAGATTCATAAAAGTCCGCTTTGCTACAATGATTTTCAGCTAATAAAACTATTAAGTTTTAATAGTTACCAACGAGGCTTGCGAGAATCAGAACGTAAATATGGCATTGCTTAACGCGCAAATTGATATTTCTGTTTTCTGTTGTTATAACTAACTGTAACCATAATAAATATCGTAAAAATGGAGCAACAAAATATAAAAACTGAACCGAGTAGATATATTTTATCAAAGACCAAGACAACCTCAAAATCGTGTAACAAAGAAGGTTGATAACCCAACATTGGCGTTTGGCGCGTAAATAGTTTTTAATCTTATTAGTTTCATTTTTCTCCCACCGTGGCGCTAGTTTCTTTCCTTTAGCGAGTTAGTAGTAGTACAGTTAAACTAGGGTCATCGAAGGACTAACTTTAGACCATGGACGATCCCCAAATCAGCGATAAACTTGTTTTTGTAATAAGGTTTTGAAATAGTCTAGGTTTAAATCTAGTACTATCTTTGATCCACGCTTAGTCTACCTTTTGTAATAAGAGGGTTACGGTTTGCAGAAATCCATCCCTTAATTTGTAAAATAAGCTGTGAAGGTTTATATGGGATTATTTTGAGTTTCATATAAAAATGTATCTTAATTTATTTGTTGAGAATGAAGAGTGACCTGACCCGTGAGGGAAACGGTGGACCACAGGGTGGTGCTTGTCAAAGTCTTAACGATAAATAGAGCACGTCTCGACAACATCGGAGGAAGATGACGGCGAGAGCGGACGGAGTGACTCCGCGGATTGGTTGCCGACTAGCGGATGGAGGTTGGCTTCACAAGCTCACAACATCGACTAGGGCGTTAGCTGAGATGAGCAACAGTAAAGGAGAGTTTATTGAAGACCGGCTCGACACCGGGCGGCTGCATTCCGACTTTTAATACGATTCACGACATCACAGTTGTGTGATGCCAACTTTTGAAGCTAATAAATAGCGCTGCGAAATATTGAGGCACGGATACAGTCCATCATGTTTTAGCACAATTGTCATATTTGGAAAACCTTCCGCGAACCGCTCGGTACGGCCTCACACTACCATGACGAATCGATGCGTGAACGTGCACCGTAGCCGACCTCGGTCTCCTTGTGGTCGAGCAGCTGGAAGCGCGCGTCGAGCGCCGTGAGGTGCGCGAAGGTGAGGTGCAGGTGCGCGTGCAGGCGCAGCAGCGCGAGCTCGCGGAAGTGCGCCGCGTACATGTGCGCCACCACGTGGAACAGCAGCCGCGCCACGCGCCGCACCGTCGCCTCGAACGTCGGCGGGAACTCGTTCGCTGCGGACACCGCGCACCCTCACTCGACAACCTTTCTTTGCCATCGGCTGTCGGTTCTGCAAAGCGATTTTAGCCCATTGCCATTCCAACATGCTAATTACGACTATTTGGGAGAGTTTAGTTCACTAACGGATCTTCCTAACTAAATAAATGAACACTTAGAGATTCCGGATTTTCCGGAGCATCCCGAACGCTACGCAGCTGAGTTTAATTTATCGAGCCAAGTTCACGTCGAAGTTAGACCTACCTAAACGGACACTCTGTCCTATTAGGTAGGTCTAACCTCCGTCTTCTGCATAGTGCGGTCTATGGTGGTAAAGCCTTGTCAAAAGTGTCCAGCGCGAGTGGGTCAGCGCCCGGGCAGGTTGCGCGTCACCCAGTAGGGCAGCATCAAACTGGTGCCGTGGATTTGTGTGTGGTCAATCAAACAGACACGTTGCTTGCCATTTTAATCAACATTTAGTGTATATATTGAATGGCCATGTTATGCCTATGGGGCGGTGTGAGTCGATTTGGTTAACGAACTGGCGCTGAACGAAGATCCACTCATGTAAATAAATCCCCAATCAGACAATTAAAAAAAAAGTTAAAACATAGAATACAAAAATATAGTGGTAATAAATGTTATCATACGTAGATTTGTCTAACATATCGCGGAGCTTGGGAAACAAAGGTTCAAATGAGGGTGTGATTCCAGTAATGATTGATGGCACCGACACGCGGTCTCTTACTGCCGGTCTCAAGGAAGCTCAATGCAAACATTATAACCTGGTTGACTCTAAGTCGCGCCACTACCTATGGAGAGAACTATGTTTGGGGTTTCCTTCCGAGGTGAGAAATGAGGAGATCCGCAGGAGAACTATAGTGACTGATATAGCTCTTACAATTAGCAAATTGGAACCGCTGTGGGCGGCACATCACCCCCGAGTTGCCGGTTCACAGCCGACGGGCAGAAAGGTTCTCGAGTGGCAACCGCACACGTGCCGGACCCCGGGTCAACTCCGCGGGCAGCGCGCACTCACCGTACTTGGTGGGGAAGATGGTCTCGTCGTTGACCGTCTTCTGCGTGTAGGTCATGACGTAGTCGACGTACTGCGGCGCGGCGACGCGCGACTTCTTGCCGCGCTCGTCGTACCAGGCGTAGCTGCGGCCGCCCGGGCCCGTCATGTCGGCGCACGAGGCCGCCGTGCAGAACTCGGACACGGTGCCGTACAGCAGGTTCACGTGGTCGAACAGCGCCAGCGCTGGAACACGGATCCCTTACTGGCGGCCTGCCCGGGTGCTGGCGCCGGCGCGCGGAGCGGAGGTACTCACTGTGCGAGGCGAGCCACTCGTTGTAGTCCAGGCCGTGCGGCAGGTCCACGAGCTGGCGCATGTCGAGGTCGGGCAGCTTGCGCTCCAGCAGCGCCTCCTGCAGGTACAGCTTGGGGTCCGCGTGGCCCTCGCCCTCGCGCTCGCGCCGCCGCGCCTTCCTGCAACCGATATATATATATATGATGTATACATTAAACGCTAATTTTATTCTAAATTTGAGGCCTTTGAATTCTATGTCGGCTCGAAGTGCCTTGGAGTTTTAATGATCGGTCTGTCAGATTAAGACATTTTGACTAGTTATAATTCTTAAACTACTGATTCTAATTGAATGAAATTTGAAATATACCGTGTTTATACAATGCCTGCTGCATATATAATATATATATGTATATATATATATGCAGCAGGCATTGCAGATATATTTTTAATATTGATACGGTCACTATAGGATGTTGTTAGGTTAGCTAAATACGTAATAACTTAAGACAGAAGGTTCCTTAAGTAGGGACTTAAAGTAACCGACTTGGTTACTTTAAGTCCTTCCTTTATTACATGGATCTCACTACTTTTTACGGTAGAAGAACCGAGAGAAAGAGAGTTGCGAGACTTGGGTTTTAACAAGTTTTGTTTTTGATGGCATATTGTTTTTTTTTAATTATTGTCCAACTCGGAAATACGTCCGGCAACAATAGGCATGATAGCTGATTTTAAAAAACTGCGCTTATAATATTCTAAAGTATGTTTTATTAAAAAAAAAATGAGTGTGCTTGAGACCACACGACTGACGTAAAACTTCTTTAGTTAAGCTCCATCTATCGGCCGGTATAACTTTGTTTCTGCTTTAGTTGAGTTCAACTTATTTTAGAATGATTTGTGTAAAGATTTAGACAAAGTAAAGAAACATATTATTTTTAATATTAAACGTGTCTTGTAGAGGGGGGACCCCCTTACTTTCCCCTTGTTTTAATTTTTATTGTTTGTTATCTAATCTGCCGTAACAGACCGCATTTCTTTGAAAATGTAGGCGGGTCACCTAGGGCCGGGTCGTCAGGAGATACAGCCGTTTATAGGTACGGAAACCTAAATATGTAGGTACGTAGGTACGTAGGTACCGGCGCACAGTGGTCCCATTTTGAAAAAAGGTGGACTTAGGACCGAAAGTCGGAATTTCGGGCTGTTTTTTTTTTTATAGAATAGGTCTTAACTATCCTAACAACATCTATTCTATAAAGAAAATCCGTAGGATGCATAGTTTTCGCGAAAAAAAATAATCTTTTTTTTCTTGTATGGAGAAAAACATACTTTATTATTTTTCTCAAGTTGGGTGAAATAGTGACGGCTTTTGTTGATATTTTATAAAAGCCCTAGTGGTATTGTATCCAGAAAAAAATAAAACCAATGCGGTCACCTGCGGCCGCGGGAATAATCAGATGTCAAAAATTGATTAATTTTTTTTGCGTATTTTGCAAACATTGTTCGTTTCTGGCCAATTATTTATGTATTTTAGGTTAGCGCTCCATACTTTAATTCGAACTATTATATAACATTTCAAAAAAATTAATCAAAATCGAGTTTTTTTTTTATAATTGCTGTTTCATTCATGAAAATGCACGCATACATGGTTAATTCAAAATGCAAATCCTATATTACTCAGTATAATGTACAAAATAAACATGCACGTACCTAAAACGTAAAAAAAAATAATTTAGTTTTTCGTTTATGCTTACTAAAAGTCACCGGTAATGGTTACCGACATTACTTACCTACCACTGGCGGGCATTATCTGCATAATCGATTTCTTGCTTTGTATTTTCAAAACTGGTTTTGCGACAGCATTTTCACAACCGCGGTTGTTGAATGTGAGGCAGGATATAAACAAACGAGTCACATCTGATACTAGCTATGACTGGTCGCTAGCTGGTCGCTTTGTTCCTGACAAATCCTGAAAACAGGATAACTCGTATATGCATGCAAGTAACTACCCCCTAAACATAAAAGTGATATAGCTCATCAATAATAATTGGCGTATGTTATACACCAATAATGTTTGTTATTGGTGTGTGTTTTAATCTTATGTAGTTGTGTACGTATGATTTTCTACCAGAAACATAAGATAAATGTGTAGCCTTGAAAAGGGCTGTTTTATATGTAGTTTTTTAAAGGATAAAATAAATAAAAAATTATAGCATTGGATCTGGTATATTTTCATTTTCTACTCTTCTTCCACGTATACGCACTCCGAGTCTATTTCGAGCAACTGAATTGCCTCAGGAAGCATCTCTAGATGATTAGGCTTTGAAAATTTTGGTCTAAGCCATGATATGTGGGGGTCTGAACTTATTAAAAGCCCGTGTAGTATGTCCTCGTTTGTTTGGATCCTTCCTGTCTTTCTCGTGTTCTTCTCTCTTACGTTCCGGAAGTCTTTATTACGAGCCTCGGAAGCTTCCTCCGACAAGGACCCTAAAAATAATAAAAAATATGCTATAATTATACGTTGAAGTTGACATTGAAACTATTATTTTAGTGTTTATAGATTTACAGTTAGTTAACTGCTTTATATTTCATTTGTCTTGATCTATTATTACTTACCAATAGGCAGAACTGAAAAATGACTGCAAATATCTGCTCCGTGCATCAGAAGTTTGTGGACACTAACAGGCATGTAGTACCACGGATAGAGATGCACATACAGTTCTGCTGTTTCTTTGCAATAACGTCTGAAGTTCGCAATATTGACGTTCTTTCCTGAAGATATAACTTGCAGAATGACAGAAAATCGGAGTAACAAATCTTCATCAACTCCAGTGATTCTCGATGATCTTTTATAATCTCGGAAAAAACGTCTTGCAGTGTTTCCATCGTTAGTTGTTCCAAAGCCCTGCAAAGAAGAAATTAAGTTAGTAGGGCATACAAAAACAGACGAGTATATAATATAAAGGAAGCAAATTAAAGGAAAAATTACCTGTTTTACAATATCGATGAGTATTCCAGTCTGTTCCCGAAACTCTTGTTGTGTGGCATTTTTCTTTGCTTGCTTCAATTCCTTGTGATCGCCACGAGCACTCCAGCGCTGGAAGTCCATATTATAAGATATATGAAGTAGACACTCCATACATCTTATCTTCATATGTAACGATGAAATTCCATATTGGTACAAATCCTGTCGAAGCGGTCTCGTGGCCAAAAGCTCCAAGTTATTCATTTCACTTGGTTTCGCCAAGCAAATGGGGCACGTTGCTGATGAAGGTACATCTGCAATAATATTCGCCACTTTCCCATCGATCATAGTCATGTGCAGTTCGTGGGCTATCTCCACATCACCACAATTTGTTGGTACCAATTTTGTAATTTCGCGCTGCATTTCTAAGTGTTCCCCTTTTATGAACTCCGCAGTCTCTGAAGTAAACGTGAATTTCACTGGCCGACAGTAATGTGGTGAGCAAGGATTCGGGTTTTCCCAAATAATCATTTCTCCCCCATCAACTAGTCGGAGTGGGACGATGCTGATCAATACAACAGAGGAATCGTCAAACTCAGGAGCTGAGACTTGTTTGTAATTACTCTGTGACGATGCTCCGTCAAGGCCCCATTTCCATATCAACTTCAGTCCTTCTTTGGTTGAACTTGTGATTGGTCTTAAGTCTAGCAAAATTCTTTCCACTGTGTGGTTAAGAAGTCCTTGCAACCTGAAAAATAAAATAAATTAATAAAAGTAAGCTAATGAAGCTTAAAAATTTTAAAACAACATATAGTATAATTTTATAAATACCTTATGCGAGCTCCCATTTCCGTTACTTCCACGTGTTCTTCAGATGGGTAACATCTCTTTTTAGCGTCAAGTAACTTGTGATAAGACGGAAAGGCAGCTGAACAATTTTCATCCTTCAGAAACATTCTCAAGGATAAGTATTGCCATTTGGATAGGCTAAGGGCTGTGTACAAAGCCAAAGATGTATCCTCTGCTATACTGACTACTTTTTCTTCCTTGAAAAGGAGTTTTGTTACATCTGATACAACTTCGGGAGTCTCGCACAGATATTCCACAATCTTCGCTAAAGCATATTTTCCATTTTCTTTTAACTTGGAAATAAAATAATACTGTAGTTCTTCTTCAGAGTTATCGTTAACAAAGACACTGGAACGTCTTTTCTTCTGTTTGTTGCCCAAATCGGCAAAGGGCACTCTAACTTCTTTTACAGTAGAGGTACCTGCTTCCGCAGTGCAGACAGATGGAATAGCAACCGGCAGTAATTCCGGCTCTTCAACTAAGTCCTCTGGCATTCTCATTGTAGTAACAAGATCAACCGTATTGCAAGTAGGCCAATTAATATTGGTCTCTAACCACTTGCGGTTGTTTTCCCGATTCATAAATGTCTTCAAGTTTCTGCTTGCATCTTTCCACTTCTTAGTTACAAGATTGGTGAATAGCCGACAAAACTCCTTAATTGTTTGATGGTCATCTTCAGATATTTCACATGGTATTTTGGAAACTATAAATTCACACAATTTATTGTAATCCTTAAGATTTCCACTATCTTTAAGAATCAAGAACATATCAAAATATGTGCCTAAGCCAGCCATTGCAAATTCAAAATAGTAATTTTTAGTACTTCACAGTTAGCGATGAATCAATTTAAATTAACATTGCTCTGTATTTAATACGCCATAACAGATAGGTCATTAGTCACTATGTGCAAGAGCAAGGTAATAGTAAACGACCAATCACAGCCATTTATCAAAAATGACTCATTTGTTTGTATAGATAAAGTCCGCCAATGGGAGCTAAGTAACGTGTAATAAGTAATCAGGAATCTGCACAAACAAATGAGTCATTTTTTCTGGTAGAAAATCATACGTATACAGATGACAGAAAGATTAAAACACACCAATAACAAACATTATTGGTGTATAACATACGCCAATTATTATTGATGAGCTATATCACTTTTATTTTTAGGGGGTAGTTACTTGCATGCATATACGAGTTATCCTGTTGTCAGGATTTGTCAGGAACAAAGCGACCAGCTAGCGACCAGTCACAGCTAGTATCAGATGTGACTCGTTTGTTTATATCCTGCCTCGCATTCAACAACCGCGGTTGTGAAAATGCTGTCGCAAAACCAGTTTTGAAAATACAAAGCAAGAAATCGATTATGCAGATAATGCCCGCCAGTGGTAGGTAAGTAATGTCGGTAACCATTACCGGTGACTTTTAGTAAGCATAAACGAAAAACTAAAATTTTTTTTTTTTTTTTTTACGTTTTAGGTACGTGCATGTTTATTTTGTACATTATACTGAGTAATATAGGATTTGCATTTTGAACTAACCATGTATGCGTGCAATTTCATGAGTAAAACAGCAATTATAAAAAAAAATTACTCGATTTTGATTAACTTTTTTGAAATGTTATATAATAGTTCGAATTAAAGTATGGAGCGCTAACCTAAAATACATAAATAATTGGCCAGAAACGAACAATGTTTGCAAAATACGCAAAAAAAATTAATCAATTTTTGACATCTGATTATTCCCGCGGCCGCAGGTGACCGCATTGGTTTTATTTTTTTCTGGATACAATACCACTAGGGCTTTTATAAAATATCAACAAAAGCCGTCACTATTTCACCCAACTTGAGAAAAATAATAAAGTATGTTTTTCTCCATACAAGAAAAAAAAGATTATTTTTTTTCTCGAAAACTATGCATCCTACGGATTTTCTTTATAGAATAGATGTTGTTAGGATAGTTAAGACCTATTCTATAAAAAAAAAAACAGCCCGAAATTCCGACTTTCGGTCCTAAGTCCACCTTTTTTCAAAATGGGACCACTGTGCGGCGTGGCATTTGATCTTTGATATTCCTGTTTGGGGTAGATAAAATCCACTATTCTTCTTAGCGTTTGTACTTATTGTAGATTACGATTTGAAGACAATACCTACGCAAAATATTTTTTCTTAAACATGCACGGAAATATTATCATTACTTTTGAATAAAGAACACGCGAAGTATCATATTTACGTAAACTGAAAAACCAGAATCACTTCCCGGCGCATACTTTGAATGAACGAACGGAACGGAACGAAGAGCGCACCGGCAATGTTGTATGAAACGGTGTGCTGTTTGAATTTAGAACTCTTTCATCTATCGTACACATTGCGTTCTCGTGGCTGTATAGCCACAGATGCGTTTATCTTTCGGCACAAACTGTAAAATAAAATAAAAATTGGCGGTAAAGCGGAGTTCGTTGTTATTTGGTTGATTAAAATCAATTAAAATGAGTTCCGATGATTCTGAAAGTGAAAATGAAATGGACATTGACTGCACTCCACCAGATTAAAGACCGGAAGCTAAATTAGCGATGGAAAACCTGCTTCAAGCGAAATAAAAAAAAAAATTATTATGTAAAAGGCCCTTTTTTAATTTCCTTGCATTTTTTTAAGAAAAGCACTATATATGCCTCTGCCGAAATGGCAATTGCCTGTCTCGTATCATTGAAGTCATACTCGAAACTCATACTCGGCTGCAATTGCCTGTTTCGCTGCCTTTGCAATAATGTACTATTTATCGTATCACATCAACACGAGTAATAATAAAACACTATAACAGAAGCCGTCGCTCGCGGCGCCGCACCATTAACAAGGTCACAACAAGTGGTTCGCGCACGTGAAAGAGGTCACCATTGTTTTCAAAGCGAGCCCGCCTGCCCGCCTACACCTGCCCGCCTGCGTGTCCGTCTGGCAACACGCGTTGGAAACGACCTGTGCGTGACATAATAGGCAAAGTGCCTATTCTAAATCCAAAATCCTATATCATAATCATAATTCCAAAATCTAATCTACGAGAACAGACAGTCGGGGTAGAACATAAAAAACATACGATGTCTGCGCCGGGCGCCGCGCGCTACTGTACTGGTCTGGCACCAAGATTCCAACGCAGTACGCGACAGCGACAGCGGCGGGCGACGTGACGTGACGCGACGCGAGTGATTCATTTCATAATTACTCAACCGGCAGGAAAACCACAGCGCCCGCTTTGTATAAGTGACAGTTCAATAAAGAGCAGCTGATAAAACAACATAAAATACCTAAGTACTCGTAATACAGCTCAGTAAGCAAGGACGATATGATTAAGGAGACAGTGCACTCCAACGGGTATTCCTGTAGAAGTTTAATATTACAAAAATGGAACGGCACAGCGGTTCGGAGCGGTAGTGATGTTTGCGACCCGCACCGAGCTCAGTGACGCGGCTCACCTGAAGGGCACGGCGGCGGAGGCGGCCGAGTACAGGTACGAGGGCAGCGACAGCAGCACGCCGAGCACCACCGCGTGACACATCGCGCGCCACACTACACGCACGCGCACACTCGACGGCGGCGACCGTGACACTACACCCCCCAGCCTACCGCCGCCGGCGCACCCGCGCGCGCTCTCGCTCGCACGGGCCGCTCCGACTCTTTCGCACGCTTCATTCCACTGGCGCTTCGCATTATCGCCCACGTGATATACGTACGTATTTACAAAATATGAAATTATGGACCGAATATAACTTTTATGGAAAATACTCAATCCGTGAGCGACTACCTCCTGAAGATCCGTAGGTTTTCAAAAAATCCTTTTGTTGTGGTATTGGTTATTTATTTATTTATTATTACATGCCTTCGTACAATGTCATTACTTAATCTAAGTAATACAGTACTTAGTTCCCAATATTACATTGTACGAGCCCTGTGAGGGCGTTGCACTTTAGAGTGGAGCATACATTGCCTAACTCTCGTCACATTACAATAATTCAGGTCGAAGGAAATTATGATTACTGTCACTTACATTTTTAGGTTAATTGACAAAATTAGATCATTATTAGTTTTAAATATTTATAGTATATACATGATTTATGAGCCACTTAAATAAATTAAATAGCGCTACGTGCCGCTCAGCGATATTATTCGTTTCGTATTCCTTACTAACAAACACAGTGTAACAGTGGAATATATAGCTAACCAACGTTTTCACTTGTTTTATTTTTCCCTTATTATTCCAAACTTGATGGGAAAAAAACTGATGGATTATGCATCCTATACACAATGTGTATTAGTAAAGGGTACGTAGTAGTAGGTGCATGACCCCGCGCCGTCAATGACCTCTCTACCCAACAATATGTAGGTCACCAGAAGCCACGGGTCCGGCGCCACTCCACTAAACAACAGTGCCATCGGCGTCGCGCCAGTCCCCGCGAACGTCGTAAGCTGACGTCGCTCATATCGCGCTCGGATATCGAATAACTACATAGATAAATTGGCCCGAACCGTGATTGTAACCTTGCCGTTTCATTTTTTATTTTTCACAATTTGGATTGAAAATATTGAAATTGCAATTATGAAACCATAAAGGGCCTAGAATAAAACGCAAACCTTTTTGGAATAAAAACTGTACTTTCCTACAATTACAATGGTTACCGCATCTACTTATTATATATGTAAATCCCATTAAAACTCCGTAAAATTCCCTGCTGACGAAAAATAGGAAGTGGCTGCTAAAGAAAACATGAAAGCAAATACCCTAGACGAGTACGGAGCGTACTGCGCTCAGCTCCCGCCGCGCCTCGAGCCTGCGCAGGGGCGCTCCGCCGTTATACTCCTGTACTACTGTTACTGCTGTACGCCAGCTCCCGCCGCGCCTCGAGCCTGCGCAGGGGCGCTCCGCCGTTATACTCCTGTACTACTGTTACTGCTGTACGCCAGCTCCCGCCGCGCCTCGAGCCTGCGCAGGGGCGCTCCGCCGTTATACTCCTGTACTACTGTTACTGCTGTACGCCAGCTCCCGCCGCGCCTCGAGCCTGCGCAGGGGCGCTCCGCCGTTATACTCCTGTACTACTGTTACTGCTGTACGCCAGCTCCCGCCGCGCCTCGAGCCTGCGCAGGGGCGCTCCGCCGTTATACTCCTGTACTACTGTTACTGCTGTACGCCAGCTCCCGCCGCGCCTCGAGCCTGCGCAGGGGCGCTCCGCCGTTATACTCCTGTACTACTGTTACTGCTGTACGCCAGCTCCCGCCGCGCCTCGAGCCTGCGCAGGGGCGCTCCGCCGTTATACTCCTGTACTACTGTTACTGCTGTACGCCAGCACTATTGGCACACTGACCCGTATTCATCATTTCATGATAATAATGGTTTTCAAGTTAGTTATTACGATCTGAACGGATTACAGAACCAAATAACCTATTGTAAGATACGTAACGTTTTCTACTACGGCACCAGGATGTATAGTATTAGGTCTTTACCTATGAAATTGCCGTTTTGTTTGAAAAAAGTTAAAGTAATTTTTTTTCGAACTTATTTATTTCTTTTATTCAAAGTAATCACCCCTGCAATCAATGCATCTTTGCCAACGCTGTGGCAGTTTATGGATGCCCTTCTTGAAAAAATCAGCAGGACGGGAGACAACAAACTCTTCAAAGGCGTTTTGTACTGCTTCTCGGGAATTGAATTTTTTTCCCGCTAAAAAGTTGTCCAAATTTTGGGAAAAGTAATAGTCGGTAGGCGCAAGATCTGGTGAGTATGGCGGATGAGGGAGAGCTTCCAAACCCAACTCATGCAGCTTAGAGACGGTCTGTTGTGCAGTATGGGGTCGCGCGTTGTCGTGTAGTAGCAGTGGAGACGACCGATTGACCAAAGCTGGTTGCAGATGTGCAAGTTTCGCACTCATTGTGGTCAGTTCTTCAATGTACACATCTGCAGTAATGCTCTCGCCGTTTTGTAAAAAGCTATGATGAATCACACCAGCACTAGACCACCAAACTGTGACCATCACCTTTCTAGGGGTCATTTTTCGTTTTGCACATTGCTTTGGTACCGAACCAGGATCTAACCAACTTGCTGAGCGCTTTCGATTGTCAAAAAGAATCCATTTTTCGTCGCACGTAACAATTCGGTTCAAAATTCCTTCATTTCTGTGCCTGTTAAGCAGCGCAAGGCAAGTCTCGACGCGTACGTTGCGCTGGCGATCGTTAAGTTCGTGGGACACCCATCTATCAAGCTTTTTTATCTTGCCAATCTGTCGCAAATGGACCAATATTGTTTTGATGGTAACATCAAAAGCTGCTGCCAGCTCAGCTGTAGATTGAGATTCATCAGCTTCCACAATCGCCTTTAATTCATCATTGTTGACCAAAGTTTCCGGACGACCACGAGGTTCATTTTTCAAGTCAAAATTCCCAGAACGGAACCGAGCAAACCAATAACGGGTTGTACGTTCGTTTGTACAGTTCTCTCCGTAAACGTCATTGATGTTACGTGTCGTTTGTGCCACGACGGAACTCATATTCCATAATTACACGAAATTTCAAAGTATCCATTATGAGGAAAAATGTTAAAATGTAATGAAAATACAACGCTAATCAATAAACAAAAGACTTATATTGTAAATAGAATGTCATATTTTTAAAACAAAATTAATTTGAATTTAGAATTCATAGCCAATCAAAACTTTTTTTTGTTTGAAAAAGTCTGTACTGCAATACGGCAATTTCATAGGTAAAGACCTATTATTAAGCCTTTACAACTTTTTACACAGATAACCTTTTGTTTACCAGCTTGCGTAAGTTTAAATGAAAAACAATAAGAAGCGAGTGTGCGGCATTAGGAAATTCGTACGGTATATAGTGCGAAGAGAATCGTCTCGGATCGCGGATGTTGTCTAGTGAGTGCACCGTCGTGCGAACCGAACTAAGGCGGCCGCGCCACTCGCCCCACCGCGCCATTCGGCCGACCGCACCACTCGCCCCACCGCGCCACTCGCCCGACCGCGCCACTCGCCCCACCGCGCCACTCGCCCCACCGCGCCACTCGCCCGACCGCGCCACTCGCCCCACCGCGCCACTCGGCCCACCGCGCCACTCGCCCGACCGCGCCACTCGCCCCACCGCGCCACTCGGCCGACCGCGCCACTCGCCCGACCGCAATACTGTTTTGATGCCAACGTCGAAAACTTTTTTTATTATTCTTTATTTTAAGAGCTTTTTCGCTTATGCGAATATGTCGCTCGGTAGGGTACGGTTTAAATACTTCACTGTCGGTTCTCTAACCCAAACTTAAGTAAAGCCAAAATTTTTGTGATTTTTTCCGAAAATGGATAGGCCAAATAGGTATTAATTACACAATCCAATGGAACTGTCATCATCGTCGAAAATAAGTCGTCTAGGTCCTTCATTTCGGACACATTCCATTACGTCGATAGCTGCTGCTAATTCAGCCGTAGATTGAGTATCATTAGCTTCCACGATCGCCTATAACTCGTCATTGTCGACCAATGGTTCCAGGCGACCGCGAGGTTCAATTTTCAGGTCGAAAGTTCCAGAACGGAAGCGGGAAATCCAATCACAGGCACTGCGTTCTTCTGTAGCGTTCGCTTCGTAAACGTCGTTGATATGTAGTGACCGACCGAACTTTCGGTTTCGGCCAATTTCGGCCAAAAAATCTAGTTTCGGCTTTAGTTTCGGTTTCGTCCGCAATATAGCCGAACCTTTCGGCCACACCGAAAGGCGAGTGTTCGCAAATTTTCGTGCGTCGTTCGGTAAACTTCGTGCTGCTCGAGCCAACTCGTGGCTGCTCGCCGCTGTCCATTTAATCGTGTATTGAGATTTTGCGATTGAGTGATTTGACTAGTATTTATTTTGTTTTTATTAGTACTTCGTTTTATTCTCATTAAATTATCTAAACTTATTATTATTTAACATTATTAAACAATTTATTATCTTGCGACATTTTTAAACAAAATACAACAAATATTTCCCCAGTAATTTCATTAGCTACAGTGCCCTTCAAACCAGAACACAGTAGTGCTTGCGCACTACTGCTTGGCGGAAGAATAATTGGAAAAGCGAACTTTGTAGAAAAGTCTTACCATCTAGTAGACATGATTTTATAAACTTTTTCATTTATAAAAATTGTTTTATTCGTAAATATGTTTTGAAAAATTCATTCAGAAAACTTAAAAAGCAATAATAATAATTTTTATTTAGGCCTAGAATATTTTGCAGTATCTGAGTATATCGGTATCCGCCAAGCAATAGTGCGCAAGTACTACTGTGTTCCAGTTTGAAGGGCACTGCAGCTAGTGAAATTACTGGGCAAATGTTTCTTGTATTTTTTTTTTAATTTCGCAATTTATTTAGATATAACTAAGCTTATAAGAAATCACTTCACCTAAGTAAACAAGGATTTAGAGAGTAAAAAATTTAGGCATTAGACCAGTTTCCTAAATGATTGGTGTTTCGGCGACATACAATCTATTTTTAAACTTTAACAAATTTCAAGTTAGCTAAAATTTATAATTTAATTACCATGTGCTCTATGGCTATAAAATAAAATCTAATTATATTTGTGTGTTAAGTTATATTATAATTCTTTTTCAAGAATGCTGTCGCAGCTAATACGCGGCACAAGCGGCGCGCAACATCACGACACGGAGAGAACACCACACGAACGCACCGCCTGTTATTGGTTTGCCCGCTTCCGTTCTGGAACTTTCGACCGGAAAAATGAACCTCGCGGTCGTCCGAAACACCGCGGTAGGAAGCTATCCGCCGTACGCAACTGATATGGGCAGCCGTGTCGCTTAACATCAGGCGAACGGTTAGCTCGTCGCGTCATACCTTAACATAAAAAAAACGCACCAGACCTTGCGCCTGTTGTAACTTCTACTTTTTCTAGAACTTGGATAACTTCTTGGCGGGAAAAAAGTTCAATACTGAAGAGGCAGCACAAAATGTCTTTGGTTCTTAAAAGTATTTTGTACTGGCTCTCGGGTCTCCATGACGTCAGATAATACGGCCGGCGCCCGCTGTGCGCGCCTGTAGATACGTGCACCGGCGACGTCATCCATGAATCCTTTTATTATACTTCACGACTGTATTTATTTATGTAATTATTTATAGTTTGTATGGTACAAATCTGCCCACAAATAAAAGCTTAAATCGATTTTTTAATCCGTTACTATTTCTCTTTCCCTTCTCTCTTCCCTTTGACAGGATTAGGACGTAAAGTTAATTAAACAATGCCGCAGTACTATTATAATAGGTCTTTACCTATGAAATTGCCGTATTGCAGTACAGACTTTTTCAAACAAAAAAAAGTTTTGATTGGCTATGAATTCCAAATTCAAATTAATTTTGTTTTAAAAATATGACATTCTATTTACAATATAAGTCTTTTGTTTATTGATTAGCGTTGTATTTTCATTACATTTCAACATTTTTCCTCATAATGGATACTTTGAAATTTCGTGTAATTATGGAATATGAGTTCCGTCGTGGGACCAACGCGGCACAAACGACACGTAACATCAAGGACGTTTACGGAGAGAACTGTACAAACGAACGTACAACCCGTTATTGGTTTGCTCGGTTCCGTTCTGGGAATTTTGACTTGAAAATGAACCTCGTGGTCGTCCGGAAACTTTGGTCAACAATGATGAATTAAAGGCGATTGTGGAAGCTGATGAATCTCAATCTACAGCTGAGCTGGCAGCAGCTTTTGATGTTAGCATCAAAACAATATTGGTCCATTTGCGACAGATTGGCAAGATAAAAAAGCTTGATAGATGGGTGCCCCACGAACTTAACGATCGCCAGCGCAACGTACGCGTCGAGACTTGCCTTGCGCTGCTTAACAGGCACAGAAATGAAGGAATTTTGAACCAAATTGTTACGTGCGACGAAAAATGGATTCTTTTTGACAATCGAAAGCGCTCAGCAAGTTGGTTAGATCCTGGTTCGGTACCAAAGCAATGTGCAAAACGAAAAATGATCCCTAGAAAGGTGATGGTCACAGTTTGGTGGTCTAGTGCTGGTGTGATTCATCATAGCTTTTTACAAAACGGCGAGAGCATTACTGCAGATGTGTACATTGAAGAACTGACCACAATGATTGCGAAACTCGCACGTCTGCAACCAGCTTTGGTCAATCGGTCGTCTCCACTGCTACTTTACGACAACGCGCGAACCCATACTGTACAACAGACCGTCTCTAAGCTGCATGAGTTGGGTTTGGAAGCTCTCCCTCATCCGCCATACTCACCAGATCTTGCGCCTACCGACTATTACTTTTTCCAAAATTTGGACAACTTTTTAGCGGGAAAAAAATTCGATTCCCGAGAGGCAGTACAAAACGCCTTTGAAGAGTTTGTTGTCTCCCGTCCTGCTGATTTTTTCAAGAAGGGCATCCATAAACTGCCACAGCGTTGGCAAAGATGCATTGATTGCAGGGGTGATTACTTTGAATAAAAGAAATAAATAAGTTGGAAAAAAAAATACTTTATCTTTTTTCAAACGAAACGGCAATTTCATAGGTAAAGACCTAATAATAGGTCTTTACCTATGAAATTGCCGTATTGCAGTACAGACTTTTTCAAACAAAAAAAAGTTTTGATTGGCTATGAATTCTAAATTCAAATTAATTTTGTTTTAAAAATATGACATTCTATTTACAATATAAGTCTTTTGTTTATTGATTAGCGTTGTATTTTCATTTCATTTCAACATTTTTCCTCATAATGGATACCTTGAAATTTCGTGTAATTATGGAATATGAGTTCCGTCGTGGCACCAACGCGGCACAAACGACACGTAACATCAACGACGTTTACGGAGAGAACTGTACAAACGAACGTACAACCCGTTATTGATTTGCTTGGTTCCGTTCTTGGAATTTTGACTTGAAAAATGAACCTCGTGGTCGTCCGGAAACTTTGGTCAACAATGATGAATTAAAGGCGATTGTGGAAGCTGATGAATCTCAATCTACAGCTGAGCTGGCAGCAGCTTTTGATGTTAGCATCAAAACAATATTGGTCCATTTGCGACAGATTGGCAAGATAAAAAAGCTTGATAGATGGGTGCCCCACGAACTTAACGATCGCCAGCGCAACGTACGCGTCGAGACTTGCCTTGCGCTGCTTAACAGGCACAGAAATGAAGGAATTTTGAACAGAATTGTTACGTGCGACGAAAAATGGATTCTTTTTGACAATCGAAAGCGCTCAGCAAGTTGGTTAGATCCTGGTTCGGTACCAAAGCAATGTGCAAAACGAAAAATGTCCCCTAGAAAGGTGATGGTCACAGTTTGGTGGTCTAGTGCTGGTGTGATTCATCATAGCTTTTTACAAAACGGCGAGAGCATTACTGCAGATGTGTACATTGAAGAAATGACCACAATGATGGCGAAACTCGCACGTCTGCAACCAGTTTTGGTCAATCGGTCGTCTCCACTGCTACTTCACGACAACGCGCGACCCCATACTGCACAACAGACCGTCTCTAAGCTGCATGAGTTGGGTTTGGAAGCTCTCCCTCATCCGCCATACTCACCAGATCTTGCGCCTACCGACTATTACTTTTTCCAAAATTTGGACAACTTTTTAGCGGGAAAAAAATTCAATTCCCGATAGGCAGTACAAAACGCCTTAAAAGAGTTTGTTGTCTCCCGTCCTGCTGATTTTTTCAAGAAGGGCATCCATAAACTGCCACAGCGTTGGCAAAGATGCATTGATTGCAGGGGTGATTACTTTGAATAAAAGAAATAAATAAGTTCGAAAAAAAAATACTTTAACTTTTTTCAAACAAAACGGCAATTTCATAGGTAAAGACCTAATATAATATTAATATTTTGTGGCTACGTAGCCGGGGCCGGTCAGCTAGCTAGTTATAAGTTGGCCCGCGAACTTGGCAGTTACCGGCGCGGCGTCGCGAGCACCTGTGCTGCGAGCGCGGCCGCCGGCGCGGGGCGGCGCGGGGCCATGAGACACTACGATGCGAGCGCGCTGTGCCCGTGTGCCGTGTGCCGTGTGCCCGTGTGCACGTACACCGTGTCGCAAACAGTGATAACTATTGGTTATTTCGTGGAGGGGCCACACCAAGGCCGTCGTTAATTATCACCTTAATAGACACTAAACACAATGAGTGTACTTGTAGGTAGCCTCCCACGACCTAGCGCGTTAACTTGTAACGGTGCGGCGATAGTCATGTCGTTACTGTTACTGTCCACAAACGCTGGCGATCAATTCGTTGATCACGACACGTATGCTATGTATATCTACCAAACGGCTAAATTGTGTCTTTAATTATTTTCCGGAATTATACCCCTAAGGTGGGTAGGGTTTCACCCCTAGGGTGAAAATTGAGGCAAAGTTTGTATGGGACAACAAAATTATTTTGTCCAATCTACTTCAAATTTTGCATAAACCATTTTAAACAGAATTTATGGAAGACTGTTCCGTATTTAATTGAAATTAATCGCCTAACGGGGTTAAAAAGGTGTAGAAAGTTATTTTGGCGGTGATTTGCTTCGAGGTTGATATCAATACTCCTTAGTGCTTTTAATTTAACTTACATGTTATTTTGAATGTTTCAATACTCAATCCAATTTTTACAAAATAATCATAGATAAGCTAAGAAAGCGTGATTTTTTTAAAATTGTTTTTAAAATAAAAAAAGGTTTTGTCACTGAGCGATGATATCGCCCAATCGGTAATAACAAAAACAGCAATGTTTATGTTCTGTGTCCATATATTTGTCTTACCGCAGAAATCGAACCCACACCTCCAGGTTATGAGCCGACCTGATCAACCACCACTACAGAAGCTGTTAAATGGCCGTTAATATGTTCTTCATTAAACTATTATCATCATCATTATTATTATTACTACCTACAACATCGCCTTTGGATTGAATCACATGAATGGATATAATTACAGGGATTCAAGCCCTAAACCTTTTAAAAAACCCCAATTAAAATTACATTTATTTTAATTCATATCGCAGGTATCGCCCCCGGGTAAGTAGTATAAAGTCCGAAATACAAAATCTCTATTATACACTAGAAATAGCAACACTTGATCGAAAAGCATTTAGTATACCATACAGAACAAAATATAATAGTCATTTGACCGAAATACCACAGACATAACAACACAAGAATCAAGAATACCATTCACCACACAAGTCCAGTGAACACTCCTCAATCAACAAACAAAAGACATAACTAGAAGACACTTCGCATACTAATATTGTAATCGAATCTCAGACGCAATAAATATCATTAGACCGAAACTTGTAACAATGCACACCGAAGTGGGTGACGTTAACAGAAGTTCCAAACTGAACTAGCCTCGTGATCGACGTCATTCGGCCTGACCTAGTGTACTCCGTCCCATGATGCACGGATCTGATAATAGGACCTGTGACTTGGTGTTACTGCCGTCATTTGTACAGGCAGCGGCCGTACCACCTCACCTACCTACCTACCACATAACGAATAGTACACGAAGGTTTTATTTACGGGAAATCTAAGTTTTCGTATTTAAGAAATTCAGATCAAGAAAAGTCGAGAATCTTTTTCCGTTCTCTCTTCTTCGGCACTAATTTCAGTGAAGGCATGGTTCAACTGAAAACGAGCTAGTGTTCTCCAGTCAGTCGGGAAATGTAATAGTAGGGGAGCCCAAGCGGGGATTTCGGGATTTACTAAAGCGCGGCAGATTAATATACAGGGGGATACCTTGTACCCGGTTAAGTACCTCCACAAAACATGAGGCCCATATGTAAGGCCGGCCGTGAAGGATACAGGATCAGATTAGTAAAAAAAAATTGACCATCAGAAATTCACGAGCGCGTCAGATTAATGTGGGGTGAGTTAATTACATCCTAAAAAGTGTATATTCCACTAATCTGACAATTTGAGAGTGACGTAAAGAAGGGGAGGGCAACAAAGTTGTAAAAAAAAAACGTCATCTCGACATTCTCGAGCGTAGCTAATTTTTTTTTTATTTTGAAGGAAATAATTCAAGAATAATGAAAAATAATAGGTCTTTACCTATGATATTGCCGTATTGCAGTACAGACTTTTTCAAACAAAAAAAGTTTTGATTGGCTATGAATTCTAAATTCAAATTAATTTTGTTTTAAAAATATGACATTCTATTTACAATATAAGTCTTTTGTTTATTGATTAGCGTTGTATTTTCATTACATTTCAACATTTTTCCTCATAATGGATACTTTGAAATTTCGTGTAATTATGGAATATGAGTTCCGTCGTGGCACCAACGCGGCACAAACGACACGTAACATCAACGACGTTTACGGAGAGAACTGTACAAACGAACGTAGAACCCGTTATTGTTTTGCTCGGTTCCGTTCTGGGAATTTTGACTTGAAAAATGAACCTCGTGGTCGTCCGGAAACTTTGGTCAACAATGATGAATTAAAGGCGATTGTGGAAGCTGATGAATCTCAATCTACAGCTGAGCTGGCAGCAGCTTTTGATGTTAGCATCAAAACAATATTGGTCCATTTGCGACAGATTGGCAAGATAAAAAAGCTTGATAGATGGGTGCCTCACGAACTTAACGATCGCCAGCGCAACGTACGCGTCGAGACTTGCCTTGCGCTGCTTAACAGGCACAGAAATGAAGGAATTTTGAACCGAATTGTTACGTGCGACGAAAAATGGATTCTTTTTGACAATCGAAAGCGCTCAACAAGTTGGTTAGATCCTGGTTCGGTACCAAAGCCACAGTTTGGTGGTCTAGTGCTGGTGTGATTCATCATAGCTTTTTACAAAACGGCGAGAGCATTACTGCAGATGTGTACATTGAAGAACTGACCACAATGATGGCGAAACTCGCACGTCTGCAACCAGCTTTGGTCAATCGGTCGTCACGCGCGACCCCATACTGCACAACAGACCGTCTCTAAGCTGCATGAGTTGGGTTTGGAAGCTCTCCCTCATCCGCCATACTCACCAGATCTTGCACCTACCGACTTATTACTTTTTCCAAAATTTGGACAACTTTTTAGCGGGAAAAAAATTCAATTCCCGAGAGGCAGTACAAAACGCCTTTGAAGAGTTTGTTGTCTCCCGTCCTGCTGATTTTTTCAAGAAGGGCATCCATAAACTGCCACAGCGTTGGCAAAAATGCATTGATTGCAAGGGTGATTACTTTGAATAAAAGAAATAAATAAGTTCGAAAAAAAAATACTTTAACTTTTTTCAAACAAAACGGCAATTTCATAGGTAAAGACCTAATATATAATCTGACGATTTCCGCAAGCCGAAATAAAAAAATTCGTCGATAAAGTTAAATGCGTGCAGCTGCGTGATGCCTACATTTCCTTCTCCGCGTTTCTATTCCTCTCTCACTCTTTCTCTATCTATTACTCTCTCACTCCATCCCCACTCTTGTTTTATGTTTATTAAATAATATTATGTTGTATGTTTCAAAAAATTAAATAGTTCCCCACTCTGGTTTGTGAATTTGAACCGATTCAGACCGATAGATTTTGAGAAATTTTGAAAAATCTCAAAAACAAAAGATTTTTTTTTAAAAGTGGTTTTTTTGGAATAACTTTTAACCGGCTTTATCGATTAACTTCAAAAACTAATTCGCCTTTGAGCTTGCAAAACCACGTCGATCGCCACCAAGTTGGTGTAAATCGGTTGATTCGTTCGAGAGATATCGTGAACGAAAGAAACCCGAAAAAGTGTTTTTTCGAAGTGGTGGTGGTGGAAGTGGATTACTCCGAAATTTGTGGTTCGATCAATTAAAATTGCACAATTACTTATGAGGATGATAAAACTGCGTCGAATGCCGTAGACCGCGTGAAAATTGCTTGATCCATTCAAAAGTTATTGTGGTTTGAAAATTCCAAAAATAGTGTTCTATGAAACTTCTATCAGACTTTCGAGCTAGGAGAGCTGAAATATTATTTCTTTGAACATAAATTATATTTCGAGCTCAAAAATGTCATAAGTACAATTTTAAGCACCCAGGAATGGAATTAGTGGGAAGTTGCAGGGATGGCCTAAAGGCCTTCACCTTAAAAACGGTTCACCTTTTAAGGTGAACCGTTTTTCTAATTTTTTTTGTCAGATCAGGCGAATTCCTCTAGATAATCGTCAGATTATGAGACGGTACGTTTAGAACATAAAGATGAACCATATATATCTTAATCTGACGCGCTTGAGTATTTCAAAATGGCGATTTTTTTTTGCACATTATGAAAATGGCCACGAGTTTGCGTCCCATCGAAATCGTCAGATTAGTGAATGAGAGCTTTTTTTTGGTGCACTTAACACTCCCTTAGAAAATCTGACGCGCTCGAAAAAAATTTTTTTTTTCATTTTCAACCCTTAAATACAACCACCCGCATCATGCAAACGATCAGATTAACATACGTACATTATTAAAAATACGTAGGGCATTGATGCTACCAATATCTGACGCGCTCGAGGATGTCCATGCAACAGTTTTTTTTTACATATTTAAAAATCTATAGCCGCTTCCCCCACCGATGTAAAGGTATATATCATATAACATTTTTTTCTTCTTATCATCTAAGCTTTGCATCCCAATAGGTCTCTACGACGCTCGAGTAAATCCCTATTTAGCATCGTGGGCTCCCCTACTATAATTAATACATCGGCTGTCTGACAATGCTATAGGTTTATCAGAAATATCAGAACTGATTCAATAAAGAAAATATATGTGGTCAAATGCTAGATAAGTTTCAAGTAAAAAAAGTGATTATTTATTTTAGTACAAGGCGAGGTTAAATTAACATAGGATTTCCAAAAGTACAGTTGTGATTATTCACATCTATTATACAAAAGTGTTTGTCCTGACTGACTGACAGACAACGCACAGCCCAAACCGCTGGACTTGAAATTTGGAGGGTGTCTACCTTTTATGACGTAGAGCGTGCTAAGGGTTTTTGAAAATTCAACCCCTAAGTAGGTGAATAGGGTGAAAAAAGTTAGTATGAAAAACCTACATTTCGTGACGTATCGTTTTGAAACTTAGCACATACAACCATGTATACAAATAAGAGAAATGATACTTTTTAGTTTTTTGATATTCAATATTTAAGGGGGTAAAAAAAATAGTTAAAGTTTGTATGGAAATTTCAAATAAAATTACCGTATCATACTGAAATTTGGAATCTGTAAAGAACATACGGAATAAATAGATACGGGTCGCGGCGTTCTTTGAATTACATCCTCTGAAGGGTTTTTTGGCAATGTTTAATTTAATGGGTGTAAATGGAAAGGAAGCTTTGTGAGCACAATTATTTTCAAAGTCACGTTCGGAAACCCAGTTATTATTAAATGTATATGTTGTATGTTTCAAATAAATTAAATATTACTTACCAAAATATTATATACTAACGGAATATTTACCATGTAATTTATTTGTTTTGAGTTTCCGTCATTTGGTAGTTGAGTTCGTTGTTGTTGTAAGTGACCATGGAAGTTTAAAAAGTTATTTATTTATTTATTAAAAGACCAACAGCATTAGGATAATGTAGATAATAATTACATAAAAGCAGAATATTAATGTAGCCAATAATAGGTCTCGATAGTAATACAAGTTGTATAATCAGAGACACAGCTCGCACTGTATTACGCATGTTTTAAAGAGTGACAATGGGGGTGTGCTAAGGTTGTAGCCTTAGGTGTATGATCATTAGTAGTAACGTTAGTAGGTTATAAAATAAATATGTTAACATTATAAAAATAAGGATACTTTAGCAAATTCAATCACATCTTGTAAACGGACGCCTAACTTGGAATTATTTTTCAATTACCTTGAAACTTATCTACCGAAAGCTAAAGTACATTTTCTGTATTCCAAATTTTGCAACTAAAATTATGAGCCGATTGAGCGATAAGCCCCTTACTGTTTTTGAAGCATTACTTCAAGCAAGAGTAACGAATTATCAATAATTAATTAAGTTAATTGATAAAGATAGCTCACGGATGATTTCATTAATGTTTGTTTGTTGTTTAGTTATTCATTAGTTTTTCATAAATCATTGATAGATTAAGCAAGTTGATTTTTAAAGTAAATATATTATAGTCAAAGTCAAAAGATTTATTGCAAATACACTATTTTTAGCACTTTTGCAAAAAAAAATAGTTTAGTAGTTATAATCAATAACAATCCAATAATGCATGTTGAAAAAAATGTTATATTTTCTGCTTTAAGTTACCTTTAATACAACATGGTAATAATATCTAATTAATGTGTTTTAATACTCTATTGCTACGTAAAACTGCAAAAGTTTAATAAAACCGGGTCTCGGGTATTCCCGGGAACGGAAATATGTCCGGAAAAAAGAAACCCTAGTTAAATATTTTGCATGATCTGTTTATTTGCATTTATTAAAATAAAATAAAATATTGTATTATTAAGCATTTTAGGCTAAAGGCCAAATATCAACAAAATCACTTTTTGACCTCAGTAATGTGAACTGTATTATTTTAATACTAAATATTAAAATAATCATATGAAAAAAAATATAAATAGAAAATATAACGAAAAATAGGGATGGCCGAACATAACTAAGTATTTTAGATGTTCTAAAATAAAATCTTTCTAATGACTCCAAAAATATGCTTTATGTACATAGTTCTCCAAATTTTCAGCGATAACAAAACCTTTTTAGTTGTGTTCTAAAGAAATGACGGAATCACATAAAATATTTATTTGATATCCATATCTATACATATAAAAGGCTTTGTCCTGAATGACTGACTGACCGATCAACGTACAGCCTAAAAAGCTGATCGTAGGGACCTGAAGCTGTGAGGGTGTGTTCTTTGTATGACGTGCATAAAGGCATCCGAAGAACAAACTAGGTCTTTTCGAATAGATATGATAAAAACTACAGCCGTCCTGTTATTTGTTGTTTTGTTTAGAGTTAACAATTTTGAAACAATGAAAAATCATACAATAGGTAAGTGTGAGTGTATAGAGATAACTTGACTGTATATTGTTTAGTGGGACGCTCCCCTCGATGTCGCGGCGTGTTGCTGCTGCGGTGTAACGAGCCTCTTCCTCTCTTCTGCCACTTGGATCTTGGGGCGGCACAGAATGCTAACGCGAAAATATTTCATGTGCGCATACGGTCTCCAAAATTTTAAGTACCCGCACCATGGCCGAACACGCCAGACCAATGGAGACTAATGAAAACGTAACTCCATAACCTTCGACTTTCGGGCCTGTTCCTGAGTAAAGGACGACTTCAAGCTCAGGTTGCATCACTCTCATTTATGATTAATATTTTCAGAATAAGGAAAGAGGTTACCGCTATTTGTTTTCACTGGACAGCGCAAGCAACAAACATCAATGGAAAGTAGAGCTGAGTGTCGTGCCGCGGTCGCGGTGACGTCACGCAGGTGTGCGATAACACACGATAAGCGTCCTCGAGGGCGCAGCGCAGAACAAACCCGCGAGTCGCGCACCGTTCCACGGCGGAAACCACTTCAATGCCGCCGCGCCACTCGCGCTACTCTCGAGTCTCGCCGCTCGCCGGCGAGGTGTGCCGTGGATGGTGGACGACCATGGACACTCATCGCTTATGTAACAAACTCGATATCGTCGTGGCGAGGACGATGGCGTTTGTGGCATGATCGTGATAATGTCAAACAATAATTATACATGTATATTATACGTATAATGTGTATAGGTAGTAGGAGTGGGAAACTCTTTCTAATTCGATCAAATTCTTTTGTTTTGTGCTATTTTCAAAAAGTTAATTATGGATAGCCCATAATAGATAAATTGGGACAGACAGCTCCATCCCTCTGCCCGTGACGAATGTCGCAAGAACTAATTATTAGTTGGGGGAAAAAATGTGGGTCATATACAGCAAATATCCAGAAATAATCGACTGGTGGCGGTCAATCCAACAACGAAGAGCATAAAGAATTGCTGCACCGACCCCACCGGGCGAGATAAGGGTGCGCGCAATCTACCTCCACCACAGGAAACTTTCAATAATATGAAACCACCTACACGCACTAAGAACTTAAAATACAATTGAAATATGTTGCAATGCATCCGTGTCAGCGAGCAGTGAAGCCGCGGAGCACCTGCAGAAACAGGAGACGGTGTCATCTCGGTCCGCGCGCGCGTGACCCGGCTCGGGCACGCTGCGATACTTGAGGTGCAGCACGCGGCGCGCCCGCCAGCCCGCCGGCCCGCCGCTCATGCCGCCCGCTCCCACCGACACACCGCGACACACGCGGCAACAAACGGCGCTCACGGTTGCGCGCCGCACACGACTGAGACGGCGGAGGCGAGGCGCCGCCGCCCGCGCCGCCACATCGCGCGTCATCGCCGCACCTGGGCCGCCCGCGCCTCTGCGCCTCCGCCGCGCCGACGTGCGGGCTGTCCCAAGATAATTATGTATATGGATCTAAGCGAATTTGAAGTAGACATCGATTGACAAGCCATACTGTACATTCTCGCGCTAGATCGCCGGTGCCAGGTCATTAACTTGATCTTTTACTGAACGGATTATCTCAAAATTACGTATAAGGTGTTCTACAGAGCTCCTTATAAAAAACAGATACTCTATTCAGGAACAACGCCATGAGAGCCGGTATTTAATTATGCGTGCGTGACAACACAAACCTAAAACGACCTTAACGTGACACCAAGCAAGTGGGCCCCATGCCTTCTTGCGCATTATCAGGATTAAAATTATAAATGAATAGCTAACACTGTAGGGTTACCCCTACGCCTTGGTGCTTAGTAGCACACTTTTCGTAATGAATAGTTTCAGTTCTTTATGATATTTTTATGGCTTTTGGTTATTCATTTTGTTTCTTTTGTAAAGCATAATCTGAATGTTCCTTGCAGGTTCCTGAAATGTTCCAAAACACTTTAATAATACCTTTTTGTTTTCTTGGTTATTGTGAATAAAATGTTGTACTTAAAGCCTTTGGTATGGGTTATTTTGGCAGTGGATCGGTAGATATAGATCACAGGAACGTCTTACGTGTCGTTTCCCTAAGTTTTTCCCTAAATTACGGGTGTTTCAGGAAGAAATAACTTTTTCATATTACCTCACAGATCTTCACCAAATTTTCACTGGTGCTGTAGCGATTTTATTATGGCTTTTCATTGCATTTTTGTAGTGATTCTTTCAGTAGGAGCACTAAAATAACGATTTTAATGTTTGTTTACTTTTTGGACGATTGGGAATTTTGGGAACCCCTGGGAAACCCTGAAAGAGATTCTCACCATAACTTTTCATGAATTTACGATATTTTAAAACCTTAAAATATCGTAAATTCATGACCAGGTTGTTCATGAACCAGGTTGTTTAGGATTTTGTATTAGTCTTTGCTCATCAACCTATTTTAATGCTAGTTGATATTAAATTGTGACAGGATTTCAAATATTTCGTTCTCTCGATTTTCAAGGATTTTTTCTGTTGTTTTGGTGACTGGGTGAGGGAGATAAAACTGAAAATAGTCACGCGAGGGCAGTCTTCCTCTGGATTTAACCACTAAATTATATTCTGAACATAACTTTATTCTTTAATCTGAACAGTTTAACTGAAGTGTACTTGGTGCTGTCGTGCAAGTGGCACTCTGTGTGTTCAAGTTCCTCTCCGCTTCGCCTATCGCTAAGTGACGGTTGCGGACCACCCCTGCTTAAACCAGGCCTTAAGCGGTGGCACTCTCCGCCGGTGACGGCGGCCTGCAGTGGGATTTGGGCGTGAACAGTTGTGGCATGCTGTCACGACTGCCGCAGTGTAAACTGGGTGTTATAAGACCTTTTCATTAGCAGGTGGCTTTCTGTGACGGCTGCCCGCCGTGTTGCTAAGCTCGGCACAAGCAGCGGTCATTCGCTGCACCTCTGGACGTCTCCCTGCGGCTACATCGACTCCAGGGTGTGCTTTGGGGCCGCACTTTACTTCATCATCTGCATGCTCAACTTCCAGTCTTCGCTTCCTCATCTCCAAATTAACTCGGTTACGTTACATTATATATATATTTTAGGAATTTAATTTAAAATTCAGGGCATACTATAAATAGGGGCTTATGTAAATAAATGTATATAATCTATGTAAATAATGTTTTCTTTTAACTGTAGGCTACACTACAACACAGAGTTTGATAGCCGTGACAACGATCACATACATAGATTTTGGACCCTAACTAGGATTCCCTGTATTTAGGGACCCAGGAACTACGAGGACCATGGTACCACAATAGCCAGACTCGGAACCAGTATGTGTGCTTTTTTTCTTTTCTTTGTTTATGTCGAGCTTGTGTTATGGCTGGAGGAAGGCAGTTTCAACACTTGTTGGGACTAAATGTAATACTTAAATCTTAGTAAACCAATAATTGATTTTTGATTTAAAACTTCTCTAAACAAGAGATCTCATCCTTAACTTGAAGTAAAAAAGAATGAGTCATGAATGGACTACCTGGAAATACGATTACTGTCTCGCTTACTGTTCTCCATCCCACTCAAACTAGAATCTTTAATATTATTGATATTATTATTAACCGGTCGAGTTATTCGACTGTATCTCGTGAGTTTTAGCCGTGTAATAGTTGTAGTTATTAGAATCTTTAAGTTACAGCCTTGAAGAAAGCCTTGGATACCTACACTAGAATAATTTTAAAATTATTAAACAATGATTATCGTAAGTAAGAAAAATGTTTTCAAAACTAGGATTTCTTTACAAAGAAAAATTTTCCAAGTGTTATTGTCGAAGTGTAATTGTCCAATTGTCTAGCAAGTGTCATACCATTTTGAAATAAGCATATTAAGGTCCGTATTACAGAACGATGCTCAGTCATCGATCGGTGCTCAAGCAGAGATTTCATTCACTAATTGATCACTTTATGAATGCAATCTCTGCTTGAGCACCAATCGATGACTGAGCATCGTTCTGTAATACGGACCTAAATGTGCCAACTGCAAGTGACTTCAAACTTGCCCAACTAGCACTACTAGCGTAGTAAAATTGTTTTTCAGTACAGCTAGTTTAATTTTGGCAAAAACTTACCTCTCATTTTCACGTTTGGTTCAGATATTAATAAAACAATGTAGATAGATAGCAAAGTAATTATAATAAATATAGGAAATGAAGTTTTAAAGCAATTTAAAATCTACAGTTTACAACCATTGATAGGTTTTTAAAACACTGAAAATATATATAAATTTGTTAGTTAAACTAAATTTCATCTTGCTTGCAGTCTTTCCTTCATGTATTTATTGCTTAGTTACCAGTTGCTTAAGGTATCACAATGAAGTATTCTTTAGTTATTTTGTTAGCTACAAATTCTATTGTTAGCTTCAGGTGGTAAACTTAAGTATGTATTATTTACAACAGACTTTTGTGGTTCTGTGATTAAAATTACAATTAAATGGACCTATTTATTACCCATTGACTTTTATTGTGATGCAATTTGATTAATTTAAGTATTTAGCTTCAGCTTATTTGTAATTTTTGTATGCCGTTGCGGCTGATCGCAGTATGGACGACATATTATTATTGTAACATCTGTTTGATGACCTGTGTATCACAAAATAAATGATTTGGTTTGATTTGAAAATATTTTGTAATCAATAGGATATTATAATGTTGGGCCAACATTACTTTAGAATGTAGGTGAAGTTCAGTTTTGATGAACTTTCTAACTTTTAATATATAGCTGACATATGGTAAAATATTAGTTTACACACAAAAGTTTGTTTTTTTGTATTACACTGTTAACAATAGGTAGGATGCATTATTTTAATCATGAAAATATGATCCAAGATCAATTTTTTTTTTTTTTTATGTTTCTGAATGATTCGACGAGCTAGCCGTTCACCTGATGTTAACCGCCACGGCTGCCCATAACAGAAAAGTGTCAATCGGAACCCCAAAATAGAGTTTCGAGCAACACTGCACTGCGCACATCATCCTGAGACATCAGCACAGTCTGATAATAAGATTACTCGACTGTGAGATCAGATCATAAAGTCTCAATTGCCCAGTAATTTCACTAGCTACAGTGCCCTTCAAACCTATAGTGTTATGTAACCTGTAGTGTTATATAACCAGCCTACACTACAACATATATGATTCAGAACTGTTTGATAACAAACTGGATCAATTAAACTAGATAAAATCTCCTCATATTGAATACTTATGAGCTGTTTTGAACAACTGTGCAGAGTAATTGATTCGTTTCAGTTCTGCATATTTAATTTGATTGTTTTGTATGACAGATAAGTTTTTATGACAACATAATTATATTATACACATTACTTGGATTGTTACAATCAATAGCCACATCGACCAAGTCCGGCCGGCTGTAACTTATCAATTCTAAAGACAGCCAATACCACATTTATTGTTGTCAGTTGTTCTGGGTATTTTTTGTTATTTATAAAGTTAATCAAGTAATCATTAATTAATAACTGATTTTTATCAATTATTAATTATTTTTAGACTTTAATTTTATAAAGAAAGATAGAAAGAAAGATATAAAGCATGTCATCAAGAAATTTAGCAACTATAGTAGTAAATTGACTTTAATAATGGTACTGAATTATAATTATATAAACTTGACATTGGATAAACAGGCTAATTGCGTGAAGAATTAAAAAACTCATAATTATAAAAAGGCTAAGGTTTTAGTTTTCAAAATACATTGTTCTTGGTGTCTTGACAAAATCAGGCTCACATTGAAGTAGCATATCTGCTTTATCTTTAAGGCGAAATGGGTTCCAAACTTGATGTTTTGGCTACACGGAAAACCGATTTTACGCCGTTAAAAAATGTGAATTTAACTTTAAAAAAAATAGATGATGAAAATTAAAGATATCTTTTTATTTAAGTATGGGAGCCAAAACACGATTGATAAAATTTGGCTCGATGAAAAAAAATCGCCAAGTTACCTCAAAATATTCATTTTCACTTACGGAAAACCAGTTTGATTCGTTTGTAGTTAAAGATATTTCAGTGAAATTTTAACTTTGTGTTCTTTATTAAATTAATTAATTGAGTATGGCCTTATTTTTTTTTAAAAGGGAATATTTAATGTTAAATAAAATAAATACAAATATCACGCACTAGATTTGCGCGCGGGCTAGTCATACCGCGGCTCTCGCACTGCATTCAGTCAGCCTCAGCCCCTCGTGGAGAGCACACGCGTACGATTTTATCGCGCCTGCATTCGCCGACAAACAACTGACAATAATGGCTAATAAAAGCAACAAAATTAAAAAAATATCGCGCATGAAATTCAAGAAAAAGAAACTGTTGAATAAAATATAATCATCTAGTTATTAATTACCACTTAATTTTATAATGGTATGGATAACCAGGGTTGGATTTCATAGAATGATTATACTATTTGTACCATTATTTCATAGTGTGTAGTATGTAGTATCGTAATGCCACTATACTACGTGAAAATACCATAATTTTATCTTCTGGTTGACCGACTTGTATTAACAGTGAACCCTTTAACTTTTTCATATTTACCTTACAATATCAGGAATTTCTGTATGTACGGAAACAGGCAGACATGAATGAGTGCAAGCAATATGATATGTTAATTGGTGGCAATTTTTTGGATTACTATGTAGACAAACCCAACTCAACAGTGAACAGTTGCAGTACAGATACGCTTTCCTATTATATACTGATACATTATTGATAATCATATTATATGTTTATTTTGCATATATTCTTAATTCTGGCTGAGTAAACTATTTATATTGTTCATTAAACTCCTTTAGGTATATTGGAATATTTTAATGTTTCCCTTTTTGTAAATTCAATAATTTTATTTCATAACTTTGATGGATTTTATAAAATCAAATGTCTAATATTTAATTATTATTTTCCTTAGTATTAAGGCTCTGTTGGACTGCATTTTTTGAATGAGTGATTCTTCTGATATATATGTCTAGATATAAATTACTTGGTTACACCAAATCATGCAGCTGTTTTATTAAATTCTGTTTTCATAGTGAAATATCTTCTTATATTTATTGATTTTCACAGAAAAAAATTATGATATTATAATTATTACATATCCTAATTATTGCCCACATTATTTATAATCATATTAAACCTTCATGAAAATCCATTCAATATTTTAAAAGTACAGTCTGAATATAGAATCCATATTTTCATTCTATGATAGTGTTGTAATGTAAGATGAGACAGTAGGTGCATAGAAAGTTACAATATCAAGATTAATACAATAAATTAGTAATAAATATAGTAAGTAGTTATCAAGGTGCCATCTTATAGCTCCTCGGATTCCAGGAAACAAAATCCCAACTGGATCTGTTAGGCGATCAATGAACTTGATTACAACCGACAGAAACACAATTTTGTATGGATTTGATAGTTTCAATACATAGTTTACGCACATAGTTACTGTGGATGTTTTCACATTAGGAATGAAATTCCTTCTGTATTGTATTTCTAAAATCTTTAAGTATTGAATTGGATACCTTTGAAATTCTTACGATATATTAAACTACACATCTAAAGGCTAACGAGCCTAATTAAAAAGAAAGAAACAAGGGTATAGCAATAGCCAGCAGTACCTAAATATTGAGAAATAGGCCAAGCACTCACCCCATGAACCAGTCGACGGTGTCTCGGAGGTATTCTGGCAGCCGCTCCAGCTTGACGGATTCTCTTCGCCTCGCTTCACAACAAAAAATACCGAACAGCGCACTGCGGGTTGCTTCGGTAAATCAGTCAGCTAGCTGAACACTATCACTCTCTATCTCATCACAACTCTTTGTGGTCGACAAAACTGTCCGCGACTACCCAAATTAATGATAAGTAGAGCGTGTCGCAGTCACTAAACCCTACCATTAAAGTATTCACTGAAATAGTCCAACCAGCTGAGTTGTACTCGCCATGTTGCGCAACTCCTAAGTATATTTTTAAGATTAATTACATATGTTAAACTTCACTTATTTAAAACAGTTTTGTTGTGAATTAAAAGGATAAAATTACACACCAATTATTCTCAGAAATTACAAGGAAAACTGAAAAGTGCACTCTGTGCATTTGTTGAGCACAGGCACCAGCCAGTGCTGCCAACTCTAAAAAAGACAAAGATGAAGATCAAATCACTTGGAACGTCGTATCGTTATGAAAATTATTGTTTAGTCCTAATTCAAGTCCGAGTTCAAGGATTGAGGATGTATCATAATTCATAACACAATGATTGTAGTAGAATATTTCTATATTTTTTGGATGTAATCAAAGAGCATATAACCACTACGTTTTAGATGTAATCTTCTTCTTTTCTTCTATCGACTAATGTATGAAAACCTTAGAGTATGTTATTTTCTGTCTACGATAAAACTCATACTTTTAAGTCCGTATTACAGAACGATGCTTGATGCATAATAAATACAAATATACTGAGAAACTTAAGCTTTATTCAGCTTTAAAACTGCAAATAATAATATATTATCTAGGTGACATGATAAAACTAATGACAACATTTGTCGCGGTTCCTTTATGGTCTAGGAACCAAGAAGTTCATATCAATGCTCAGTCATCGAACGGTGCTCAAGCAGAGCTTTCATTCTTTAATTGATCATTTTAATACTGACCCAAGGTCGTAGTATCATATGGACGGATCGTATTCGAAAAATGCGTGTCCTTTTTCTGTTGGTGTGAGTATCTATCTAGATCTGCATTAGTGTGCATGAGTAGGGAAGTGACCACTGTTAAGAATGTATCGATATATATTCTACTAAACCTCACCAAACAGCTCTGCAGAAAATGATGAAATCCTAACACTGTTTTCTACAAATGCTAACGCATAATTCATTGTATAATGAATTATTTGTGTGGAACTAGTTAGTATTTACAATTTGTATGCGATACAAACCCTAAATCTACAAATATATACGAATACTTTAAAATAGTATTATTGCACCTTTAGTATTCATTTGTTATTAAAAAAATATGGCACTATTTTCTACAATTGCGTTCTTTATTATGTAAATAATTCTTAGTTTGAAACTGGTAAGTGTTTATGATTTGTATATGACACAATACCTAAATCTACAAATGTATATATAGGCAGAACGGGTTGTGCGTAGGTTGCAACCTATATAAATATAGGCCTTCAGCAAGTGCACCGGGCTGTGTCTGGAACAAGAATGATCCGTAGCACACCGATCGCTCCTTTTATATAGCCAGATGGGCGGGGGAGCGATGACAGTTGCCGGTGTTGCCACTGCAATAAATTTAAATGCTGCCACGGGGTAAATTACGGTACTGCCCGCTGCGCATACAGTTTATAACTGGACGTTGCCGCCGTCATATACATATATTTTAAAATTGAATTATTGCACTTATGACCTTGAATTACTGTTCATTTGTTATTTAAAAAACTGTCATTTTTCTACAACAGCGCTCTTTGTTATAATAATAATGAATTCTTTGTTTGAAGCTAGTAAGTATTTACAACTCCATAATCAGATCAGCGAAAAATCTTGGGTTATGACCCTAAAAGCGGTGTTATAAGAGCCACTTTACGAGCAACTATTATAAATTTTTATTTATCAATTTTTATAATTTTATTTTTTAGAATGTTCTATGATAGCCAATGTTATAAGCTTCAACGGTGAACGCTACAACCATAATTATGTCAGAAATGTTAGAAAATAGGCATAGAGTAGGGAAAGGTTAAGGTTGCACTTTGATCTAAATCCATTCAGCCACTTTTAGGGAAAGAGATATTCTACTGTTAGTCTCACTAAAATCAAATTAATTTTGTGCAATTGTATGAGATTTACGAATATCGACAAAGTTTAATAGGCAGTGTGGGTACATCACTAATCGAGAGGCGTAAAATAGCCCATCCTAAAAATATCAATTTAAGCTTTAAATCATCAAGTAATTATCACAACATGGTAATTATATGATGCCAAAAATGTATATCCTTAATGTGAAATGCATATTTAATTTGAAACTTCGATATTTAACATAATAATAGTCAGTAAACACTTACGTGTGAAATTATGATTCTGAAATCCTTATTTCTCCTTTTGTTATTTTTGATGAACAAAACACAGCGCAACACGACATATTTTCACTATAGGACACAATATTTACTCCTAATAACAATACATCACTATATATATGACGGCGGCTACGTCCAGTTATAAACTCTATGCACAGCGATCGAGCACCGTAATTTACCCTGTGGTGGCATTAAATTTATTACAGTGGCAGCACCGGCAACTGTCATGGCGCCCCTACCTGTCTGGCTATATAAAGGGATCGATTGGTGTGCTACGGATCATTCTTGTTCCAGACACGGCGCTGTGTGGACATGCTGAAGGCCTATAGTTATATAGGTTGCAACCTACCTACGCAGAACCCCTTTCTGCCCACATATATTTTTTTTATGTTTTGGCTCCACACTTTTGTGTATTTAGCCAGTGTCAAGTAATTAATAATTTATCAAGTTAATGATATCTAACGCAAATATGTGTCAAGTCACAGTCGAAGTCATCAAGTCAAATCATAGTCCAGTCAAAGACATACTCCTAGTAAAGTGGTGGCAACTTTACTTGAAGCTTCTATGGAGTCTTGGAATCAACACGAAAAAAAAACGTTACACCATCATAATACCATTTTCCCATACTTATTCCTATATTCCAGCACTTAACGAATAAAATGCCGCCAATTTTATGAACTAACACTGAAAATAACACAAGTTTTTGAAAATAATACAATACAGCGACGCGATTTTTTTCATTTTCCCGCCAAAGCTCCCATCACTATATTTTCACTTATATGCAGCACTCCCTAGGACGGAGGAGAAGTTAATAGTATTCTGTGCTGACGATACCAAAGAGTTGGACGATTCATATATAGTATCCTCTCTCTACTTGATCTGTGCTGACGGACGGTAAACTAGTCTCTCTCCCCTAAGTAGTCTGTGATGATAAACTAAATATCACGCCACAGACTAAGTCGAGGATATGTATCACGCCGCCGCACCGCAACCGCATCGTATTTGTTTCTGTGTTTAAGCAATTGAATTTTATCAAAACTAAAAATCATGTTTCGCCTACCTTTTGGTGAAAGAGTTGATCCTATGGAAGAAAAACGCCAGGCGAGACAGAACACCATCAACAACGTTATAACATTCTGCATACTCTGCGCAGCAATAAGAGTCGGTGAGGGTTAAGACTTGCTCTGGGTACCTAATCGCTTTACTTTAGGGGTTATTATTTATTAGTGAAATGTGTTAGTTCAAATCGCCGCTAAAACGCCAGAAATGTATGATACGATTACATGCACTTATTCCCGTTCAATTCGCAAATAAACGAAATTTTCCTCCACAACTTCAGTGTGACTGGGACGATCATTTTAACCCATCGCATTGTCTTGGTAAAAAAATGGCATAATTTAACAATATATTGACTGGGAAAATGAATTCTTTTTTTTTTATTGTTAAGGAATTACGTGACGAGCTAGCCGTTCGCCTGGTATTAAACGACACGGCTGCCCATATGAGCTGCAGTGTCACTCGGAACTCTAAAGTATAGAGATTCGCGTGACACTGCACAGCGCACGTCATCCAGAGACACCAGCACAATCTAGTAATAAGATTACTAAACTGTGAGATCAGATCATAAAGTCTCATTTGCCCAGTAATTTCACTAGCTACAGTGCCCTTCAAACCGGAACAGCAGTGCTTGCGCACTACTGCTTGGCGGCAGAATAACTGGCAAAGCGGTGGTACTTACCTAGACCAACTTTGCAGTAAAGTAAAATACCTATACCACCTAGTAAAATATAATACATAAATATAAAATATAAATATTATATATTATAATTGGACCCATAATTGGTAATTATTGTATCTGATTGAAACTGCACAATTATCTAAGATAAAAAGTCCTCTGAACAATTTTAGTGACATCCTATGCATAATTTCATCTAAATTGGTTGAGCCATTTCACAAGTTGAGTGATAAGTTGGTATATATATTGTAATTACACATAATATGTTGACAGTCCAAAAAACTATTGTTGTTATTATTATTTAACCATGATGAAAGGGATAGCAACATTTTTAAGTACTGTGTAGGATTTGGTGCAACAGAATCAAAACCAGTGTCACATCCAAGGCTCGGAAACCGGTTTATTTTTCAAACCGGTTTCAGCCGTTGACCCTAAACCGAAATGAGTTTCGGTTTAGGTTTCGGTTACCGGTTTTTAAACCGGTTAATCGCAAAACCGGTTTATCAAAGAAACCGGTTTAAAGAACGAAATAAACCCGTTTACAGAGCGTAATTAACCGGTTAATGCCAAATTTTACGTATGACTCACCGCTCGTTCGGTTTGTTTCGACTATGATCGGCCATTCTACCTCGCCTCTCGCCGGCTCAGACCTAAACAGCGTCTTGCATTTCCAAGCCTCCAGTGATTGGCACGGATTCCACTAAAATTATCGTCATTTTTAATACGCTTTTATTAGCTTCAGACGTATGTATGTTAGTATGTAACGGAATCAATGAACATGATTTTGAACCCCTTCAAAACGTCGGATTAACTCGAAATTTGGCATTCTTATTAAGAACGATTACAATTCAATATTTTAAACAGTTTGACCCGTTATCCTTACTAGGATAATCAGGATTAGCGATTTTTGTTTTCCTGCTACGCGGAGTGTCGGCGTCAAGAACAATAAAGAATGCAATAAATGAAATGAATAGATTACGACGTAATTCATAAATAAATAATAGTTTTAAAAACTAAAAAAGTACGCTTTTATAGAAAATCCAACTAAAAAATAGAAAATAAATTTGAATTATGAACAGTGTAAGAAAAAATGATTTAATTGTAAAAAAAGCGTGGGGTGCATGGTAAATATTTTATGAACATATTATTATATGACTGGAAGGATTATTTTCATAATATCCTTGACTATGACCTGACTATGATTTGACTATGACCTGACTATGACCTGACTATGAACTGACTATGACCTGACTATGACCTGACTATGAACTGACTATGACCTGACTATGACCTGACTATGAACTGACTATGACCTGACTATGATCTAACTATGACCTGACTATGACCTGACTATGACCTGACTATGACCTGACTATGATCTGACTATGACCTGACTACGACCTGACTACGACCTGACTACGACCTGACTACGACCTGACTACGACCTGACTACGACCTGACTACGACTTGACTACGACTTGACTACGACTTGTTTACGACTTGACTATGACTTGACTACGACTTGACTACGACTTGACTACGACTTGACTAGACTTGACTATGACTTGACTATGACTTGACTATGACTTGACTATGACTTGACTATGACTTGACTATGACTTGACTATGACTTGACTATGACTTGACTATGACTTGACTATGACTTGACTATGACTTGACTATGACTTGACTATGACTTGACTATGACTTGACACATATTTGCGTGAAATATCATTAACTTGATAAATTATCAATTACTTGACACTGGCTAAATACACAAAAGTGTGGAGCAAAAACAGTAAAAAAAAAAGCCTTATTTCGGTATTTTGAGGATGTATTATGGTAGATAATTTCACGCTGAATGCAACGATACCCATAAGTTTTTTTGGGAAAATAATCAGTTAAACCCTTATTGTTCTCACCCCTTCAATTGTGTTCACAAACCTTCCTTCCCATTATCAACTGTTAAATTAAACCTTGCCAAAAAAAACCTTCAGAGGATGTATTTCAAAAACACCGCAACTCATATCTATTTATTTCGTATGATCTTTACAGATTCCAAATTTCAGTATGATACGGCAATTTTATTTGAAATTTCCAAACAAACATCAACAATTTTTTCAGTCCCTTTAAGTTTTGAATTACAAAAAATTAAAAATTACCATTTCTTCAATTTTTATATTTGTTTGTATGTGTTATGTTTCAAAACGATACGTCACGAAATGTAGGTTTTTCATACAAACGTTTTTTACCCCTTTCACCCACTAAGGGGTTGAATTTTCAAAAATCATTTCTTAGCACACGCTTACGTCATAAAAGCCCTCCAAATTTCAAGTTCATACGTCTAGCGATTTGGGATGTGCATTGTCTGTCATTCAGTAAGGACATGTGCCCCGGCCCCGTGCGTGGGCCGCAAGTGGCCCGCGTTGATGTCATCGTAGTTTATCATCACTACATAGTATAAAACATAGTTGCTTTCTGTGTCCTTATGTATGTTTCAATTTTTAAAACTACGCAACGGATTTTGATGCGGTTTTTTTAATAGATAGAGTGATTGAAGAGGAAGGTTTATATGTATAATATCATGTAAAAATGTAAAAAGTAATTAATCACTATTCACTATCACCACATAGTATAAAACAAAGTCGCTTTCTCTGTCCCTACGTATGCTTAAATCTTTAAAACTACGCAACGGATTTTGATGCGGTTTTTTTAAAAGATAGAGTGATTGAAGAGGAAGGTTTATATGTATAATATCATGTGAAAATTTAAATAAATAATCACTTTTCACTATCACCACATAGTATAAAACAAAGTCGCTTTCTCTGTCCCTATGTATGCTTAAATCTTTAAAACTACGCAACGGATTTTGATGCGGTTTTTTTAATAGATAAAGTGATTAAAGAAGAAGGTTTATTTGTGTACATGTAATGTAAATGTAAAAAATCACTATTCATCATCACTACTACCACTAGTACCTATAAAACAAAGTTGTTTTCTCTGTCTCTATGTATGCTTAAATCTTTGAAACTACGCAACGGATTTTGATGCGGTTTTTTTTTATAGATAGAGTGGTGGCATGTGAAAATGTAAAAAGTAAATAAGTAAAAATGTAGTGTATGAATTTAGATATTCCAAAGATAGCAGAAAATCTTCATGGTTTAGAGAAAGAAGGATTGTTTTACTCTAAATTTAACGCGTGCGGGCCACGGGCAGTAATGAATGAATCAAAACTACTGGATCGATTTTAATCATTTTTTCAGTGAATGACATACGCTATACATTTTATACCCGTGCGAAGCCGGAGCGGGCCGCTAGTTTAAAATAAAAGGTGTATTTGTATTGGTACAAGCAAAAAAAAATTTGTATGGTGGCCATCTTTGAAAATGGCGGATTTTTTTTTTCAAATATGCAATCGGTGGCCTTAAAAACCCCCGATGCAAAAAATCAGTCGGATCGGATCTACTTTCAAAATGGCCGCCATCTTGAATCCACCATCTTGGATTTTCATGACCACCATCGGAAAGCCCCCATCATCCCCTATGACATTTGGTCGAGCACTCCCCACCTAACTCTCGATTTATAATAGTTTCCATTTTGTATGGAATTTTATGTTTTTTGTAACGCAACCCTATTTTTTTTTTATTTTTCTAAAAACGTCCCAGGGTTTCCTCTAACTTTAGTTCAAACAGGATATCCATCCAACTTTTGGTTTCCGAGATCCGTTGAGCAGTTCCATCTTAGAGACGACTTTCTGGTAATGTCAGATTTTTCTGGTACTCATGTGACCAGTCATCATCCCACCCCATACTTGGTTTTTACCCACCATGCCTGACGGCCGAGATCAATTGAAGGGTTGAGAATAAAAAGGGTTTAACTGTCAAATTGATAGTTTCGAGAAAATTGAATTTAAACTTCAAGGGCCTCATTTTAGTGTAGAGTGCGTATTAAGTAATAGAAAAGGTTTATGTAAGTTTCAGTTGCTTGAAAATGTAATAATTCTATTTTAAAATACAAAATATAGTACTAGTTCGTACAATTACTATAAAAATATAATAAATATAATAATGTTTTTATGTTAAGCGAACTGTATTCCTGTGTCAGATAAACCGTTTTTAGACTCTCGAGAATCAACAATCTCGAGATTTAAGCCTCTTTTCGGTATTTTGAGAATGTATTATTGTAGATAATTTCACGCTGAATCCAACGGTACCCATAAGTCATTTTGTGAAAAAAATCAGTTAAACCCTTTTTGTTCTCACCCCTTCAATTATGTCAAAATACAATTATTAACAGTTATCGCATCAGCCGCAAACGTTGGTCGCCTGTCGGCCATAGCATAACGTAGCCGCGCGTCTGAGTTAAACCGGTTTATTTGAGTTTGGGAGCTTTAAAATTTCGCTCTTCGTAGAAACCGGTAACCGAAATAATTTTGTTCCGACAAGAACTGTTCTTTCATTAACCGGTTAATAAAAGAACGAAATGTAAACCGGTTTAGGAACGTTATTAACCGGTTAATATTAACCGGTTCCGAGCCCTGGTCACATCTATAATAACGCAGTTAGTTAACTTAAATAATATATTTCCCCCAGTATGCCTGAGTACCCACCTGGTGAATGCGATTAAAGATACTTTAATTAAGCCTTCATGTAATCCCTATGCTTGCTAGAATTTCTCCAAGTTTATTACCAGCAAGGTCAGTTTATAGATTGTATTTGAAGAATGTAGCTTCATATTGGTTGTTAGTCACCATATAAATTAAGATTACTTACAACACTAATTGTTGCATAAATAAATGGTGTCTGTTTTAGCTCCACACATTCTGGAACACAGTGGGCTGTAGTAGCTGCTCCGCATGGGTGCCGGTGGGGCAAGGGCAGCCTGCAGCTTCCTGTGGCCTGTGGAGCTGATCTGCTCAATATTGCATGGACACACTGTTTAGTAGTAGTGTTTAGTCCTCTTTATTTGTGTTACATTCTCTAAATAAATTGAACTGAGTTAAGCTTTGTTGTTGTGATTTCAATAATCAATCGGAAATATTAGACGAATTTAAATCGGTATGGATCGGTGAATTAGGTTGTTATATATAACTCAAAGGTGACTGACTGATTGACTGACTGACATAGTGATCTATCAACGCACAGCCTAAACCACTGGACGGGTCGGGCTGAAATTTGGCATGCAGGTAGATGTTATGACGTAGGGTAGGCATCCGCTAAGAAAGGATTTTTCGAAATTCCACCCTTAAGAGGGTTAAATGGGTGGTTGAATTATTAACCGATAGGCCACGCCGCGGGCGAAGCTGCGGGCAGAAGCTCGTTAAAATTATAAATCAATTATAGTTCTGAACTAACTGTAATCTGACTTGTTACATTATATATGACTGCGGCTACGTCCAGTTATAAACTCTATGCGCAGCGGGCAGTACCGTAATTTACCCTATGGTGGCATTTAAATTTATTACAGTGGCAACATCGGCAACTATCATTGCTCCCCCAAACATCTGGCTATAAAAAGGGACCGCTCGGTGTACTACGGATCATTCTTGTTCCAGACACGGCGCTGTGTGGACATGCTGAAGGTCTATAGTTCTATAGGTTGCAACCTACCCACAACCCGTTTCTGCCCACATATACATATTATATATAAAAACTAATATTATAAAGAGGAAAGATTTGATTATTTGTTTGCATTAAATAGACTCTGAAACTACTAAGGAGACCGATTTGAAAAATTATTTCCATTAGAATTTTTCATTATTCCTGATGAATATAGGCTATAGAAAATAACACATTTTAATGATAGGTCTTTACCTATGAAATTGCCGTATTGCAGTACAGACTTTTTCAAAATAATTAATTATTAATTTTCATAATTAACTTTTTCAAGAATACCGCCGCTGAGCGCGAAACTGAGCAGTCATGTTAGGCGTTGTTCCTTCGTTAATTTATAAAAAGTGCTCAAAAAAGTAATCACTTCGTTATTAAATTTATACTAGTGATAAGTGATTCACATGTGAGTCGTTTTATGTGAAAATATATATGCAAAGTGGAGTTTGAACATAGTAATTTCGAGATATAATTTCGGAAAAAATCGTTAATAACAAAGTCACGGAGCGCTTGAGTCAGTGTAGTGCAGTGCTGTGGGTAGGGTTCAATGACCGAGCGTAAACAGGGTGACTGACCTATCACAGAGCAGCTTAGATAAGAGCACAGCTGATACCGTACGTAAAATTGGGTGACTACGTAAAGCGTTCCGTGGCCGAGGGGTAGTCGTATTGGATTCTCAACCGAGACACACCGAGAACGAACCCCAGTACAGCGACTTCTTTTTGGACCTAAACAAAGTTAGAAAAAATGGTTCGCAATTGTTATAATTGTAAACGAGTGATTTCTACTCGACAATTTTTAACGTGCTCAAATTGCAAAAATGTATACCATATAGCTTGCCAGAATAGATCGGAAAAGCTCTATAATTTAATGGATGTCGAGAAGAAAGTAGCATGGAAGTGTATTGCATGTTTACAAAAAAAAGGTCAGGGCAAGAAAACATCAGCCAATCAAAACCAAACTTTGATTTCACCTGAACCTGCAGTACCAAAAGTGTATAAAGCGAATGTTTAAATTGAAAATTCGTTTGAATCCCTGCCCCTAGACGAAGAGGTCGAGGATTTATCAATAATTTCAAAAGGCGATTCAAATTTAAATAGGAGTTGTCCGAATATTAGAGTCGATAATTTTGATAAAATAGAAGAATTAGAAAAAAAGCTTTCTGATTATATAGAAAAATTATCTGTGGCCGAAAATGAAATCGCCAACCTTCTGTCAGAAAACTACAGTCTAAAGAAACAAATCTCCTCTTATGATATTAGAGTGAACCAACTAAAAGATATTTGTAAATCTACACCGAAGAAAATACAAGTAGGGCGGATTAGCAATCTGAATAAAATGAAATTGGACTTTGAAATAGAACAAACCAGTCCAAATGTTCTAAATGCGCCACATGAAAAGGACGAGTTCCTTAAAATCTACAAAAATCAGACATATCTTCAAAAAGTACCATCAACAACAGTTCAACAAAACAAAGACAGCGTGGTGTCAGTTGATGTTGATTTTGTACCACAGCAAAGCGTAACGGGGTCTCTAAACCAGTATCCAGATGGGCGAAATGCCAATAAACATAATATTTACGTCATTGGAGATGAACAAGTGCGGGGACTGGCTACTCAACTTATAAGCAAGAGTTTTAGTAAGCTACAGGGCAGCTATAAAATCCAAGGATTAACAAAACCGCATGCGTCATCTATTAATATATTAAGCAATTTATACTACGTAACTAAAAATATCTGCGAAGAAGATTTTGTTATTTTGTCGGTTGGTACACATGATAAAAATCCATGCACACTACTAACAAACGTCTATAATACCATATGTAAATTTAAAAAATGTAAAATTTTGCTTTTGAATGTCACAGAGAATCGGTATCTGAAAGTTAAAAAGCTTAATTACGAGCTTAGAATGATTGTTAATAAATTTAATAATTGTACATTTGTTGAAGTCCGAGAATTTCAAGTAAGCTATAGGCAAAGATCTACAAAATTAGATTTGATAACTTTAAAACTAAATATAGAAATAGACCGTATACGACAGGGAACCAATTACATAAGGGGTGAAGTTGAGCATGATGTACATGATATAAACCGCTCTGACGTCTACAGCGATAAAATTTGTTTTCGTTCCTAATTTAAGCACTACATTGTCTGAAGATTGTAACATCTTGTGTGTAGATAATAAGCCAAGTAGACTAAGAATATTACACCAGAATATAGCTGGTCTCTGTAATAAGCTTGATATGATAGATATAGCCTTGACGCAATTGACAAACGTTAAAAAAGAGGTAGATATATTATGTTTCAGTGAAACATTTGTAAAGAAAGGGGAAGAGTCTAATATTTGTCTAAATGGGTTTAAATTGGCTGCAACTTTTTGTCGTGATAAATGTAGAGGTGGTACATGTATTCTCGTAAAAAAGGAAATGAATATCAAATTATTATGTATTCCACCAAATCTTGCCACTAAATTATATTTCGAGTGTTGTGGTGTAGAAGTTATAGGTTTGAATTTGGTAATTTTTAACATTTATAGAGTACCGGAACTAGGAAAGTCTCTGGTGGGAATATTCTTGTATAAACTTGAGAAATTACTGGACTACGTAACCGATGAATTTAGGAAAAAAAATGTTGTTATATGTGGCGACTGGAACATTGACATACTAAAAGATAACTCATTGACTAGAGACTTACTGAATTTGTTACAATGCTATAATTTCCAGGCACACATAACTTCACCAACACGTTTGACGTCGTGCTTAGACCAAATTGCCTCGAATATGAAGAACGTTCAAACGGAAATTCATTATTTAGGGCTATCTGACCACGAAACTGCACAAGCTATAGCGATGAAAGCAAACAAGCTGAGAGCCCTAACACATTGGTTTGAATACAAACGCGATTATTGTTGGGACAACATGAGGAAATTTGGTCAATGCATATCGTCACTATCTTTTGGAGAAGTATATGAAGGTCAATCGCTACATGACTCATTTGACTATTTTTATAGTACCTTTCGTTTGTTCTACGAGTTGTGCTTTCCGGTTATTAGAGTTAAAATTAGTAACAAAATTTCAAAACTAAATTGGTTGACAAAAGGAATTAAAAAATCTAGCAAAACAAAACGAATCTTGTATTTAAAATATAGAGAAGTAAACGCGAATAAGAGTAAAAATAGGGATAATTTTAAGAATTATAACAATTTATTTAAAAAATGCGTGCAAAAGGCTCAGAGAATAGTTAATTTTAGACGGATACAAAGTAATAAAAATAAATGTAAAGCCACTTGGGATGCAATTTCGTCTTCTGTAACAAGAAATTTTGATAAGAATGACATTGCACAAATTATTTTTAATGATAAGACTGTTAATGATCCTACAGACATTTGCAATATATTTAACAATTATTTTATTAATTTGACATCAATTCAACATGACAGTCAAAAAAATAAAGTTGATTTAAAATTCAAAAATCCGCATTCAATGTTTATGTACCCTACGGATCCAGGTGAAATTTATAAAATCATCATGTCTCTAAACAATAGCAAAAGCAGCGTGTTACATAGCATGCAAAGTGCACCGGACGCGCCGCATATCGCACCGTCTAGACGTCGTCGTCGCCGCGTCAGCTGGATTTACACACATCCACAAGGCACTAACACATAAAGAAAATGCTGACCAGCGCCTGCGTGAGAATGGGATCGCGACCGCCGTCCGCGCATCGCCCGCGTCCCGCGTTCCCCTCTTAGCCTTTCTGTCATGACCCCTCCTACGTTACTCGTTCTCGATCGCCGAGACCTGTCACTTGTACATATTAGTTATAAGTAGTTTTAAGGACGAACTTAGTTTAAATAAATAACTTTAGTATAATTATCGTCTCACTTTAATACTCCCGCTGCAGCCCCTCTATAACTGGCGCAGACGGTATGATCTTTGGGTCAAGTGCGCGTACGACCCTCGGGAAATTTTGACATCTTTTTGGACTTCTGAGTGGAACTCTGGGAACCCTGTGAACTCAGTGAACTTTGAACTGTGCGCGTATGTGACTGGCTATTGAGCCTTGACCAAGGATTCGGACATCTCTGAAGGACTGCGGCTGGAGCTTTCAAGAAATCGAAGGATATTAAAGTGAACCAAAGATGATGAATATACAGTAAGTACGCTAGAATTTTCTCTGGTGTTGCTTCCCCCTTTTAGTTGTAATTCTGTCAGGATTTTACCTGACCATACCTTTTCCAGTATCGTACTGGTAAGGTACCAAGTAATTTTAATTTTAATAATTCATTAATATTATAATGTTTAATTAATTTCAAAAGGAATTTTAATTATTACGATAAATTAGTTTAGGTAAAGAGATAAGTAATAAATTTATAAATATAACATTTTGAAAAAAAATTAATGAATTAATTTGAAAAAAACTAATTTTACCTGACCATTCCTTTTTCAGTATCGTACTGGTAAGGTGTCAAGTAAATTTAATTATGATAATTAATTCATGTTAAATGAATTTAAAATGGAATTTTAATGATTACGACAAATTAAGTGTAGGTAAAGAGATAATTAATAAATTTATAAATTTAACATTTTGAAATAAAATTAAATAAGTTAATTTGAAAAATGTTATAATATATGAAAATCAATTAAATGCATATTGAATTAATTAAACTTAATTGATTTCAGAATAAATGCAGCGAATAATTAAAATAAATTTTAATTAAAATACAATTAATAAAAAATAAAATAAAAATTAAATAAATTTTAAATTTTTATGTAAAATTATTAAACTCAAAAAATTAATATAGAGTAAACAAAAAAAATATTTAATTGAAATAGAATTAAATTAAATTAAATTAATAAAATGAAATAAATACATTTGTTTTTATTTAATAAATAAAAATGAAAAAAAAATAACAATTTAAATTTATAAAATAAATTTAAATATTATCTTGTATTGAAAAATTTATTCATTGTATATTTAATTAAATTTTTAATTAATTTCAGAATAAATGCAGTGAGTAAATTTGATAAGTTTTAATTGAAATACAATTAATTGCTGGTAAAATTTAATTTTATGAAAATAAATAATTAAATAAATTTAAAATTTTTATGTAACATTAATAAACTGAAAAAATAAATATATTGAAAATTTAATTGATTAATACGAATTCAATTATATTAATAAAAATAAGTAAAAAAAAAAAAAAATCGTTAATACACAAAAAAAAAAAATTTTCAAAAATTGCGGAAGTTAAAATAAATATCGTAAAACACCGTAGACATATTGCACGATTGATATGACGTAATCCGATCCAGACCCAATATTTAAAGCGTTTCGCTTCGTTCCTGAATTTGACGGAAACCCGAATATTTTACCCAGGCTTATAAAAATTTGTGATCAACTTGTATTTTATATTAAATTTTATTTTATGAGAGCTACGCTGGCATCAAGAATGTGTTAATTAATAATTTCACAGACCAACGAGATGAAACAGCCCTCTACAATGACCTCTCCCTGAGCACACAGGGAAGTAGCACCCCTCAAAAATTCTTTGATCACTGCCAGAGCCTTTTCTCTACTATAATGACGTATGTTACTTTACATGAAAGTATTAATACGACAATCGAAGCAAAACGTGACTAATATAAAAAAAAAACCTTGCAGGATTTTGTTTCTGGATTAATGCCAAGTAAGTAAAAGAGCCACTTGGTTCTCGTAGTAGATGGATGAGACCTGCTAGTACAGATAATGCTTTGGATTATGTACAGGAGGAAATCAATGTAGCATACTTGCGACAAAGAAGTGATTGCGTTTCGGAGCGTAAATGGCAGAACCTTTGACCTTTACTAATAAACTAAAGTACTAATGAACTACCGATGATAACCCCGTATATACGAAGAGCTATAGATATCCTTTTGTTCACAAGAAACAGGTGAGTGAACAATTTGGGAATATGTTAGAGCAAGGCATTATAAAACCATACGATTCTGCATGGAGCTCGCCTATTTGGGAAGTAGCAAAGAAGGCTGATGCTTCTGGTCGACAAAAATGGCGCCTTGTAGTAGACTTCAGTAAATTAAATAAAAAAAAAATTATTAATGATAAGTATCCCACTACCATTCTTTTATCCATTACATTGAACTGACTGATATTAAAGACAAAATTAAGATTATTAAAAACCAGCTTTTAAAAGCAAGATCTTATATGATAAATAGTACTTTTATTCATCTGTTTTTACATCCTACGAAACGCAATTCGATCATTTGATCAGCAAGTTTTGTCTAAAGCTTCAATTTAAATAAAAAGTTTAGAGCCAAGTCATGTGAAACGAGGTCTTATAGATGGTCTTGGTTTGGTCGTAAAAATTCTAACTGGACTATACAGATGCTCTTAAAAAGAACGATGCCAAAGCAGCTATCAATGTTAATCAGAATAAAATAGCACACTTATTAAATATTATAAATGGTAATATAGAACAAATTGCAAATGAATTCCATAGACTAGAAGATATGTTAGTATTCACACGTGCCTCTCGCACTCATCATTCTATGTTAGGATTAGATACATTGCGTAAGATGATTCAAAAACTTTATATTTTATATGATAAGAATCAAATTTTAGGTGTAGAACTTAGAGAATATTATAGTATTATAAGGTCTAGATCATATTTCTATGAAAATAAGGTAGCTGTAGTTTTTAAAATTCCTATTTGTTCCTCTAGTATATACGAACTTTAACGACTCACCATTATACCTAACGAATATAACTTGGTCATCTTACCCCCTTATCAGTAACATAGCAACTAACGAGAAATTCTGTGTACATGGAGGCTGAATGCCCGAAGTTAGAATACCGGTTCATATGCGAAGCGAATATCAAACATCAAATTCGAACAAAACCTGCATTCGAGATTTATTACTAGCACATACAATTGGAAGCTCATGCACAAGAACACTTATAACATTTTTTTAAAGAAATAATGGAAAGATTGGTCGTTCAGCACTACATCATCATATTCCCGAAAAGCCACCAAAGTGACGATGCATTTCAAAAGAGAAGATATCACTACCTTCACGGAAGCTACTTTGTTACAATCCCGCAAAACTGTATACTGCACACCGACGAACTAACAGTTATGAATATTAACAATGAAATCAAAGGACAGCCAAATGAAGACCATTATTATCCTCGAATATACAGAACCTGGACATGAAACATATCCTGCTATGAAACTTAACTCGATAAATTTCAACGGACTCTACAAAATTCAAGAAAAGATGGCAGCTCAGTCTATCCTTACTCTTGAAAATCAATCAAACTCAGTTTATCACACAACTATGCCCTTTTACATCTTATCACCAGTACAGGAGTATTGGTCATCTTTATAAAATCGAAGAACGATCAAAAACGCTGCCTAACGACTGACACGCCTGCCACGACTAACGTTCAACCACTAAAAAAAAGCCGATGATGAGAATTTAGCACACAGCTGCATAAATCCAGATCATTCAGCAACATTTAGACTGAAAGTACTGAAATAGTTGCTGATCTGCGATGGGAGGTGTTACATAGCATGCAAAGTGCACCGGACGCGCCGCATATCGCACCGTCTAGACGTCGTCGTCGCCGCGTCAGCTGGATTTACACACATCCACAAGGCACTAACACATAAAGAAAATGCTGACCAGCGCCTGCGTGAGAATGGGATCGCGACCGCCGTCCGCGCATCGCCCGCGTCCCGCGTTCCCCTCTTAGCCTTTCTGTCATGACCCCTCCTACGTTACTCGTTCTCGATCGCCGAGACCTGTCACTTGTACATATTAGTTATAAGTAGTTTTAAGGACGAACTTAGTTTAAATAAATAACTTTAGTATAATTATCGTCTCACTTTAATACTCCCGCTGCAGCCCCTCTATAACTAGCGGGTACGATGATATATCAACAAAATTGTTGAAGTTTTGTGCCCATTTCATATGTAAGCCAATTGCGCACATAGTCAACCTATCATTTCTGGAAGGCGTTTTCCCAGACGAACTTAAATTTTCAATTATTAAACCAATATTAAATCAGGAGATAAATTTGATATAAATAATTACCGGCCTATAGCTATTATTCCAATATTGTCAAAAGTTTTTGAAAAAGCAGCACATGTACGTTTTAGTAACTTTTTAAATAAGTATGATGTAATCAAGAATGAGCAGTTCGGATTTCGGAAAGGAAGCTCAACAGCACTAGCGTGCTTCAATTTAATCAAAGAGGTGACAGAAAGTATTAATGGTGGATCGTCCGTAGTATCTCTTTTTCTCGATTTGAAAAAAGCGTTTGATTTTGTGACCCATACCAAACTCTTAAAAAAACTTGATTGGTATGGAGTGAGGGGTAAAGCTTTAGAATGGTTAGCTAGCTATTTACGGAATAGGAAACAATGTACCGAAATAACTAAAATAGTCAAGGATTGCAATAAAAGGTTTTCCAAACATAAATTTAGGTCACGACCGCTTATAAATAGCAAAGGAGTACCACAAGGCAGTATCTTAGGTCCTTTTCTTTTTCTTATTTACATTAACGATCTTCCAGAATACACTAAGCACAAATGTATACTTTTTGCTGATGATACTACTGTAATTATAAAATGTGACAAGAAAGATGCTCCTCAGACGATTGTAGACGAAGCATTAGCGGATATAATTAGTTGGACAGAAAATAATGATTTAAATATTAACCTAAATAAAACTAAAATAATTCAATTTTCTTCTTATAATAACCATCAACATTCTATTGACATTACACATGGAAATCAAAAAGTAGAGGAAGTGGAAACATATAAATTTTTGGGTATTCATCTAGACAGACACTTAAATTGGAAACTACATGTCAATGAAGTCTGTCTAAAACTTAGCCGCTTTGTTTTTGCTCTGAAAAAGTTGAGGCAGACGGTCTCTAGAGAAGCAGCGTTAACTGCATACCACGGATATGTGTCTTCGGTACTCGGCTATGGTCTTATGTTGTGGGGAAATTCAGTTGAGTCTCATAGAGCTTTCAAGACACAAAAAAGATGCGTGAGGGCTATAAGTAAAGCTTGGTATTTGGACAGTTGCAAGCCACTTTTTAGACGTTGTAATATTCTACCTCTTCCATGTATGTATATTAAGGATTTGTGTATGTTTGCAAAAAGCCACCCACAATATTTTGTTAAGCGAAATGAAATTATGCCTAGACAGAAGCGCTCTAAGTTCATGCATCAACTTTATCAACCTCCCTATCATAAAGACATTTATAAGAAGAACGTAGTTAATATGAGTATATTAGCGTATAATAAGTTGCCGGATAATATTAAGACACTGCAGGGAAACATATTTAAAAGATGTTTGTATAGTTGGCTGATCGACAAGTGTTTTTACAGCATGCAAGAGTTTTTAAATTTTAAGTAGTTAATAAGTTATAACAGTGATAATTTTAATTAAAATAATTGACATGTAATAATAACAATAATATCAATTTGAATTTCAATTAATTTATATAAATAATGCACGCCTGGTTGCGGGCCGGGTACAGTGACTGTGACATTACCTTTAATCTGAAATGTATTTGATGTGTGTATCCTAGCAAATAAATGATTGATTATGATTATGATTATGAAACAAAAAAAAGTTTTGATTGGCTATGAATTCTAAATTCAAATTAATTTTGTTTTAAAAATATGACATTCTATTTATAATATAAGTCTTTTGTTTATTGATTAGCGTTGTATTTTCATTACATTTCAACATTTTTTCTCATAATGGATATTTTGAAATTTCGTGTAATTATGGAATACGAGTTCCGTCGTGGCACCAACGCGCCACAAACGACACGTAACATCAACGACGTTTACGGAGAGAACTGTACAAACGAACGTACAACCCGTTATTGGTTTGCTCGGTTCCGTTCTGGGAATTTTAACTTGAAAAATGAACCTCGTGGTCGTCCGGAAACTTTGGTCAACAATGATGAATTAAAGGCGATTGTGGAAGCTGATGAATCTCAATCTACAGCTGAGCTGGCAGCAGCTTTTGATGTTAGCATCAAAACAATATTGGTCCATTTGCGACAGATTGGCAAGATAAAAAAGCTTGATAGATGGGTGCCCCACGAACTTAACGATCGCCAGCGCAACGTACGCGTCGAGACTTGCCTTGCGCTGCTTAACAGGCACAGAAATGAAGGAATTTTGAACCGAATTGTTACGTGCGACGAAAAATGGATTCTTTTTGACAATCGAAAGCGCTCAGCAAGTTGGTTAGATCCTGGTTCGGTACCAAAGCAATGTGCAAAAAGAAAAATGACCCCTAGAAAGGTGATGGTCACAGTTTGGTGGTCTAGTGCTGGTGTGATTCATCATAGCTTTTTACAAAACGGCGAGAGCATTACTGCAGATGTGTACATTGAAGAACTGACCACAATGATGGCGAAACTCGCACGTCTGCAACCAGCTTTGGTCAATCGGTCGTCTCCACTGCTACTTCACGACAACGCGCGACCCCATACTGCACAACAGACCGTCTCTTAGCTGCACGAGTTGGGTTTGGAAGCTCTCCCTCATCCGCCATACTCACCAGATCTTGCGCCTACCGACTATTACTTTTTCCAAAATTTGGACAACTTTTTAGCGGGAAAAAAATTAAATTCCCGAGAGGCAGTACAAAACGCCTTTGAAGAGTTTGTTGTCTCCCGTTCTGCTGATTTTTTCAAGAAGGGCATCCATAAACTGCCACAGCGTTGGCAAAGATACATTGATTGCAGGGGTGATTACTTTGAATAAAAGAAATAAATAAGTTCGAAAAAAAAAATACTTTAACTTTTTTCAAACAAAACGGCAATTTCCTAGGTAAAGACCTAATATTAAATATTATATATGTCGCAATCGAGTCGTTTTAGCACCACAGCGCCATCTGTTGGTGCTCGATGGAGTTAATGATACGCGCGCCATTGTGTTGTGACTCGGGACGGGACGACACTTCTCCGTAAGGATAATAGTGTTCTGTACACTTCTCCCACAGAGTACTTTGTTATAAATAGAGGTCTATCTCGGCATGTCTAAGAGCGCCATCTTAATTTGTTTTACGGAATTCTATAATATCTACCTACCTAATAGATATATATATGTACATATATATAGATCATTTAGTATGCGTACATATTACTACTTATAAATATTAAATTTCAATTTTTGGGAATGGGAATAAAACAGAATTATGAATAGTCAGCAATTGATGTGTTTCCCATTTTATGATGTCTTTATTTGGATAAGCACATAAAACAAGGAAACAACATGCTAACCTTTCCTTCATCCAACATTACCGACCGACGCCCACGTTGAAAAGGATTGACGATGAGTGCTACTGATGACGGTGACGGCCATCCTCCTCCGTCATATATATTTATAAAATACCCGTGCGAAGCCGGGGCGGGCCGCTAGCAATACTATAGTAGTCTATTCTATGGCGTCCTATATTAGATAATCGCTTTTTTAAATTTGGTTAAGAAAGAAAACAATGATTTTGTAATAAATTACACTGAAGTTTATTTTCTCAATGTGAATACATTATCGATCAATTTTCCTTATAATCTGCATTTAAATCATTTCACAAGTATTACAACTCACTCCACATACATTACTTACGCCCCAAGGATACTGTATTATTTATTTTATATCTATCTTGTTACAAAATCCTAAAATTCAATATTAGTGAAATTTAAGCATTCTTACAGTTAATTACTAAATCCATTTAGCTTTGAAAATAAACGATCATGATATTTAATAAGTAATACAAAATTGATTTAAGTTTCTCGTATATTTATATTTATATATATATATAATGTATTACAATTTAAAGTAAAACACGCTCACTGCGGGGAGAGGCAGGCCGGGTTGCAACCACACGCCCAAACGAACACTATACATTGTATACATTTGTAAAAGTATCAAAATCGAGTAAAAGGCCTACAAAAAATTGTCTCGAGATACTAATATTCGTTCACGAAGTAACCTAAAATTGTTCCTATTCACATCAGGGGGAGGGGGGGGGGGGAGGGGAACGCCCGGACGAGGGTAACGAACGAAGGTAATTATCTACTTGGCTTAATTATTATTTATATAATGAGATGAGCGCGAAACAAAAGCTGTGCGGCTCGAGGGCGGGCGCGGTGCGGGTGTCGAGCGGCGGCGGGAGCGGCGCTAGTCCTCGCCCTCCTCCTCCTCCGACTCCTGCTGCTGCAGCCACGTGAGCCACGCGTTGACCTGCAACAGCGCGGCGGTGAGCGCGGGGGCGGGGGCGAGGGCGGGGGCGGGGGCGGGCGGTACCTGGAAGAGCGCCTCTCCCTTGCCGGGGTAGGCGTCGGTCACGTCCTCGCGCCACCGCAGGAACGCGTCCTCCTCGCAGATCTCCAGGTTGTACAGGTACAGGAACCAGCGCAGCAGCATGCCTGCGGACAGCGCGGCTTCACTTCCCGCCGGGGAGGTGTCGCGCGACATCTCTCGCCCGACGTTTAGCTGAACTTAACATTTGGTTAGTATCTGCGTTCTACACATCTCTGCCTCGAGCCGGCGACTTATAATGCACAACGATCAAAAGCAAAAGTCTATAAATGTACAATGCAAAAAGATACTATGCATAGAATGTAGGTACAGATCATTGAATTTAATAAACGCAAATCGTACAAATAAAGATGAGCTTCACGAAACCGTGCACTACAAGTTGTACACTATGCACTATCCCCGTTGCACTATGGGATATCTGACGGGAATAGTATATTTACAACTGCGGCTCTTAGATCAAGTGATTGATTAAACTAGGAGACCGTGATACTTCTATAACGCAGGTTTTGATTCATGTCGGAGGAACATCATCCACTGCGCAGCTTACATTTATCGGCATTTTTTTCAATGATTTTATAGATTTTACATTCCGCAACAGAAGGTACTTAGAATGCGGGCCGCGGCGGCGGGGAGCGCGGGGGGCGCCACGTTCGGACACTAGGTTAGTTTTATGTACAGATATTTATGACAAGGATTATTATTTGGAGTGGGTCTTTAATATTTGCCACACGGTTTTTGTTTTTTTTTTTTATATATGTACTAAGTTTTATATGTATATATAGATATATGCATAGTTTCGTTCAAGGTATTGTTGTTCTCGTTAGATATTCCAGTTTATTTAAGCTGGGGATTTATAAGTTGTTTATATGAATGATTGGGAACAACCTTTAGTTAGCGCCGAGGTCGGCGCGTAGGGCGGCACGCCTCGCCGTACTCCCTAACGGCTGATACGTTCATTTTTATAATCGGTCAATAGTAAGTTTCTCACTTGGATCCATTATTCTTTGATATAAATCAAATTCAAGCATTGCATCTTGTAATGATTGGTAATCTTTTAACATTTGAATCGCGTTTAAATGAACATCACCTCGGGCAACCGTTTACTCAATCAGTAGAAGTAGTCCGGTCGGCACGCACCCTTGGGGTAGCGGTGGCGGTGCGCGTGCAGCTGCGCGGCGTAGACGGCGGCCAGCTGCAGGTCGGGGCGCGCGGCCAGCAGCGCCGTGAGCAGCGGCGCGTAGGCCTCCAGCAGCTCCTTCTCGCGCTCCAGCGCCGCCTTGCCCGGCGCGGGCGCCGCCGAGCCGGCCGCGCGCGCCACGTGCGCCGCCAGCAGCCCCACCAGCGCCGCCACGAAGGCGGGCGCGGCGCGCACGGCGGGCTCCACGTGCGCCTTGATCCAGCGGTACAGCGCGTGCGGCGCCGGCTCGGCCGCCAGCTGGCGCGCCAGCGCGGCCTGCGCGCGCAGCTGCGGCGCCAGCGCGCCCAGCCCGCGCGCCTCCAGCGCCGCCAGCGCGCGCTCGGCCGCCTCCGCCGCGCCCTCCTCGGCGCCCGCCGGCACGAACGCGCACACCTCCACCTGCCGCCCGGGACCAAACGGTCAGTGCAAGTCTCGTCCGATCGCCCAAGTTGTCACTACTTGGATGGGTGACCGCTTGCGTACACCGCGTCATTTTTACTTTTCGCTGCAAAATTTTCGCGACACCAGTCTTTTTTGTTACGGAACCCTCGGTGCGCGTGTCTGACTCGCACTTAGACGGCTTTTTTATTTATTTACGTGCGGAACCGGACTGAAACAAACGTTTCATAGCCATATTTGTTAACATAATAATAAAATTGAACAAAATGTTTCTCCACAGAAAACACCACATTTCGCCTCTTTAAAAGTTAATTTTTTCTAAAACTTTGAATAACGTATTTATTTTTTCTATTCTATTATATATTTAGTATATTCGCAAAATTTCATAACAATAGCTTTAGAAATAAAAACTCTCCATACAAAGTTTACCAATCCTTTTCGGCACTTTAAGGGATGATATGAAAAAATAAAATGTTTTATGTCAATAAATTATTATTATTAATAGGGTGGACCATGAATTCGTTAACATTAGAAAAAATCACATAATAAAACTATCGGACATAAATTAAAAAACGTTTACTTACGAGACAGACTATTAAATGCAATTTACTTTTTAAAAATAACATCATCTAAATGATCACCGTCTCGACGTTTGCATTCTTCTAAGCGAAGACCGAAATTTTCAAATACTTGTCGGCAAAGAGACCGTGATATCGCAGATATTTCTTCGCGGATTTTTTCTTTTAGTTGAGTCAGTGTCTTCGGTTTATTAATGTAGACACGGCTCTTTAAATAGCCCCACAAAAAGAAGTCTGGACTCCTAGGCGGCCATGGGATGTCGCCTCTCCTGGAAATCAGCTTTTCTGGAAACATTTCTTTGACCACCGGTAGGGACTCCATCTTGCTGAAACCCGTGTTACGATTGTAACCAGTAAACTCCAGTAGCTGTGGGGCCAAGAACTCCCGTAACATGTTCACATACTCAGCAGAGTTAGCAGTGACAGCACGGCCGCGAGAATCTTATACTTTACGCGAGTGAAGTGGTCTCTCATGCTTAGCTTTAGGATTTTCGCTGCTCCAATATCTGCAATTCTGTTTATTAACGTGTCCGTTGATGTGAAAGTGGGCTTCGTCAGAAAACAAGACGTTGTCATAATTACTGAATTGACCTAACATTGTTTCCGCATACAATTTGCGTAAATTTAAATCATTAGGTTTTAGTTCCTGCACTATTTGGGTCTTATAAGGGTGTAATTTTAAATCTGATTTCAAAATACGGCGTAAAGACGTGCGGGATGATCCTAATTCAGCCGAACGTTTGCGCGTCGATAAATCTGGATTACGCCGAACTGAAGCGGAAACTTCCTCCACGTTCTCTTCACTCCGAGAAGTCCGTGGGCCTCCGGTTTGCTTCACATTTAGTGTCGTTCCTGTCTCTTCGAACTTCTTCACCCATTTCTTTATCAAAGGAGCACTCGGACACTTATTTAAATCGCGTAAGTCGTATTCAACGCGAAATAAGCGTCTTACCGTTATGAGCGAACTATTGTTTAAGTAAAACTGTTTCCCACAAACAGCGCGCTGTGGTCCGTGAAGCGCCCGTCGCGCCTACATTCGGAGCAACACGCTGGCGCCGACACCTCCCGCGCCGCACGGCTGTGATCGATTTAAATGTTAACGGATGCATGGCCCACGCGGTACTTTGTATGAAGTTCTGAATCTGCTTGCAATCCATAATAATAATAATAATAATAATAAAGCTAAGTTAGATACACTTTTGTTGTAATAGAAGGAGGTCCATGGGTTTGCTGAATTAATGATATGCCGATTGACTTTGTATACGATATATTAATTAAAAAGATATTTACAAAAAACCAAATGCGGAAATAAAAATTTTCTCTAATATGAAGTCTATATCAACAACATTCGTTGCCCCTAGCAACTAGCTGGAAAAGTTCTCTATTAAACTGGTATGTAAACTTTTTCGTGGGCTAGCACGCCACATCACCCCCCTCCAGAGACCGTCCTACGGGCGATAATATTCTGGAAAACGCACTGTTCGTCCTGATCGAGTGGTGGTCACTGGAGCGTCTCGGGTCTCAGGTGCTGCCACGACGGGAGAATGGTCCAACTCACGAAGTATGTAGGCAGGCTTAATGCGGTCGACTGATACAGTGACTTCTTTGCCTTTTATGCGGAGCTTGAAAACTTTATCCCCTCGTTCTATCACCTCATGCGGGCCTGTATAAGCTGCTTGAAAAGATGGGTGCGAGGTGTCATCTCTTAGAAAGACGTGGGATGCTGTTGCTAAATCTTTGAAAATGAATATAGAGCGGTTATTCCCATGGTGAGAAGTTGGTAATGGCAACAAATTTTTGGCGAATGTGCGCAGTCTTTCAGTGTATACTGTCAAGTCCTCTGTGCCATCAGCCGATTGACAAAAAATGTCACCTGGAAGTCGTAGTGTCTCTCCATATACGAGCTCAGCTGGAGTCGCTTGTAAGTCTTCCTTAAATGCCGCCCGGATTCCCAGTAGTACAAGTGGAAGTGTTTCAAGCCAGCTGCTCGTCGCATGACATGTAATGGCGGCTTTAAGCTGTCTGTGGAATCTTTCGACGAGTCCATTGCATGCTGGATGGTAGGCTGTAGTTCGTCTGCGTTGAAATCCGATGATGTGGGACAAATGCTTAAAAAGTTCTGATTCAAACTGTCGACCACGATCAGTGACGATATCTTCAGGGCAGCCGAATCTGGATATCCATCCGTGAACTAAAGCTTTTGCCACTGTTTCAGCTGTTATCTCCTGTAATGGTATAGCTTCGGGCCATCGTGTGAAGCGATCTACACATGTGAGACAGTAACGATACCCTTGTGAAAGAGGTAAAGGTCCGATCAAATCTATGTGGATTTTCATGAATCTGGCTCGAGGTAAGCTGAATGATGCTAATGGAGATGAGACATGACGTGTTATTTTTGATCGTTGGCATGCTAGGCAGGAACGAGTCCACTCTCTACAATCTTTTCGCATACTAGGCCATACATAGCGTTCCGATATCAGTTTCGTCGTCGCATTTATGCCAGGGTGGCTAAAAGAATGCAAGTTTTCGAACACTTGCCGTCGCATGTCTTTGGTCACATAAGGTCTGGCCACATTGCTGCTCTTGTCACAATAGATTTCTGTGTGAGATCCAGGCAGTTTGATTTTTGTCAAGCGCAGAGAAGTATCGCTATCCAAAAGTTGTTCTAGTTCAGGATCTGTGCTTTGTGCTTGAGCAAGCTTGGATAGATCGATGGGCTGAGTAATCTCTTCGATGCGTGATAAACTGTCAGCCACAACGTTATCCTTTCCTGAAATATGCCTGATATCTGTGGAAAACTGTGAAATAAAATCCAGATGTCTGAACTGTCTTGGTGAGCACTTTTCTTTTCGTGAATGAAATGCGAAAGTTATGGGCTTATGGTCAGTATAAATAATGAAATCTCTCGCCTCCACCATGTGACGAAAGTATTTTATTGCTTCGTAGATGGCGAGAAGTTCCCTGTCGTAAGGCGAGTATTTCTGTTGACATGGCGAAAGTTTTCGAGAGAAAAATGCTAAAGGTTCCCACAGGCCGTCTCTATGCTGTTGTAAAGCTGCGCCCATTGCTGTGTCTGAAGCATCGGTGACTATAGCGAGCTTCGCTTGGCAGTCTGGATGAGCGAGTAGTGCTGCTTGGCAGAGACTTTCCTTGCAGGTGATGAATGCTTTAGTAGCTTCTTCTGATAAATGCACGGGATGTGAACCTTTAACTGATCCTGTGAGCAGTGCATTCAGAGGCGCTTGATGCCGCACTGCATCAGGAATAAACCTTCTGTAAAAGTTCACCATTCCTAGGAATCTTCGCAGTTCTCTGACGGTTTTCGGTGGTGGGTAATTCGCAACCGCTTCTACCTTCGATGGTAATGGTTTAGTCCCAGCTGCTGAGATGCTGTGTCCTAAAAACGTTACCTCTGATACACCGAATATGCACTTGTTCGTGTTGATAACCATGCCGTATTCCTTTAGTTTGTTGAAGAGCAGATGAAGGTGCTTCTTGTGTGATTCTTGATCAGGTGAGAAGATCAAAAAATCGTCCAGAAACGGGAAGCAGAACTCCTCAAGGCCCCTAAGCATCTCGTCCACAAATCGTTGAAACGTTTGGCTGGCATTACGTAGTCCGAACGTCATGAACGGAAATTCGTATAAACCAAACGGCGTCGTGATTGCGGTCTTCGGAATATCCTCAGGGCAGACAGGAATTTGATTATAAGCTTTTACGAGATCGATAACCGAGTATACTTGACAGCCGGAGAGACAATGTGCAAAGTCATGTATGTGCCGAATGGGATAGCTGTCTGGTACGGTTCTAGCGTTGAGCATTCTGTAGTCACCGCATGGACGCCAGCCGTTATCTTTTTTAGGCGCAAGATGAAGTGGTGATGACCATGGTGACTTTGAAGGTCTGGCTGTTCCGTTCCTCAACATATCTGCAAATTCGTCTTTTGCGATTTTTAATTTATCCGGTGCTAGTCTTCGTGGTGTGCTGCTTATTGGCGGCCCTGCAGTAGTTTGTATATGATGCATGGTATTATGCTTCGGAACACGGTGGACACCGGAAGGTCTAGTAATCTCAGGGTATTCGCTTAGTATGTTATGATATACGGAATTTCCAGAAATAACTTTTACCGATGAAATGTTCCCAGTTGACTGTGCAGGTGAAGCTGGGGACGTAAGGCTTGTAGTGTTGTCGATTAAACGTTGATTTCGACAATCCACGATGAGGTTGTAAAATGATAAAAAATCTACACCTATTATGGCCTTTGTAACGTCCGCTACGATGAATCGCCAAGTGAAGTCACGGCGCAAGCCTAGGTTCAGCACTAAATGAGCGTAGCCGTAAGTAGAAATGGGTGTACCGTTTGCCGCACACAGCTCATAATTTGTTTTCTCACGACGTTCCTTGAGTGCCGATCGGGGGAAGACACATACGTCACTGCCAGTATCGATGAGAAACTGCATCTTCGTAGCGCCGTCCGTGACAAATAGGCGACCGGAAGTTTGGCAATCGGTCGTCGCCATTACCGACTGCTGTTCGCGTTTCCCGCATGATAATCACATGGTTTTACGCACTTACTTGCTTCATTTCCGAACTTACTATGATACCAGCACACAGGAAATTTTCTATAGTTCGACTGTGATCGTGTGGAGCTAGAAAGACCGCGCGTTTTCTTGTTTGAACGATTCGGTGCACGTGAATGCCGGTTCACCTGCGCAGTTAGAGCTTGCACTTGTTTGGTAAGTTCAGCAATCTGTTGGTTCATGGCGTCTAAAGAGCTTCCTGGCATGACACTTGATGTTGATGCTACGTGCGCTGTAGGCGAAACAACGTCATGGATGCGGTCAGCGAGATCTGCGAGCGCTTCCAGTGAAGACGTCATCTGCGAAGCGATTATCGTTTGCGTGCTACTTGGTAAGCGACTGGTCCAGATAGTACGTAGAAAATCTTCGGGAACTCCAGGTCCAGCCAAATGTTGCAAATGTCTTAGAAACTGAGATGGCTTACGGTCTCCAAGTTCTGCGTGCATAAGTAATTGCTTGACCTTCTTTTCTCGTGACGCGGACAGTCGTTTGATAAGTTCCGACTTCAATTTTTCATACCTGTTGGTGTCGGGCGGGTTGATGATTATATCTTCCACCTCAGAAGCATACTGCGGGTCTAGTTGGCCGATAACGTAGAAAAACTTCGTATTGTCCGTAGTAATGTTCGATATCGCGAATTGGCCCTCGATCTGCGCGAACCAAATGGCCGGCTTTTCAGGCCAAAACGGCGGAATGCGCACGCCCACACGACAAATATCTTCGTTCTTATCGGTTGAGAGCGACATCTTTATGTGAATCAGTATCAGAATTATCGCAATCAGCAACAAAATCAAAATCACACACATTTACTGCAAACGTGGACTTTCGGTTCAAAACAGGTCACCAGTTAAGCTAAGTTAGATACACTTTTGTTGTAATAGAAGGAGGTCCATGGGTTTGCTGAATTAATGATATGCCGATTGACTTTGTATACGATATATTAATTAAAAAGATATTTACAAAAAACCAAATGCGGAAATAAAAATTTTCTCTAATATGAAGTCTATATCAACAACATTCGTTGCCCCTAGCAACTAGCTGGAAAAGTTCTCTATTAAACTGGTATGTAAACTTTTTCGTGGGCTAGCACGCCACAATAATAATAATATTTATTCGAAAATTCACATGAATGAAAAATATAATATAAATCTTAGGAAACTAGTCTTACAAAATTAGGTGCCTGCACTAGGATAAACCTGTGTCACAGGCGGCGTAAGTGCTAGGTTCTACTACGAGTACATGTGGGTGCAGAATTATTAACAATATTTAACAAAAACGTATATAAACAATATATTAATAACTTATAATTATTTGGGTTTACAATAGTATACCCAAATTATTTTTACCTAATTCACTTATTTATCTACGTGTAACAGTAATTCGGTCTGATCATAGTTCAAACCTTGTAAATGCTTATAAAGTATTAATTTAGCACTAAAATAATTAAGGTCATAGATAGATAATGTCTTATTTAGTTTATTGTACAGAAATGGGCCTAGAAACAAGAAGAACCGGTTTGTGAAAACAAACTTAGACACAGAAAGTGAAGTACATACAATATCTTTCCGTCTCTTAGTGTTAGTAAGTATAATGTAATAAAGAATTCATATCGAAGCGCGTACGATTTGTAAATTACTATGGTATAGTTTACATCAAACTCATCAACATGAATGCAAATAAAGAATAGATTCATGACGCGAACTTATTTAAGGCGGAAAATCGTGTGATTACGAGCCATAGCGGTCGTCATGAGCACCGCAGACTACGCGATACTTGCTGCTTGTACGCACAGACTAACAAACAAACAAAATACGCGTATTGTATAAGTAAGTTTAAATAGAAAAAAAAACAAGTTCAATCGTAGAGGAGAAAAGAATAGAATGGTTTTAATACCCATAGCGTGTGTAGGAACGAGCCGCATTTACGTTGAATGCACCATGAGAGAGTGCGCGATAAACATCAAGTTTTATGTCACACAGTACGCGATGTTCGTTGCTGCCTCATTATACTTGCGCCTGCGCTCGTACGCGACTATGGCTTTCCGTAACTAGGCGTTTTCAAAGCGTTTTGTACGTGATTGGATGACACTGACGCGTTAGTGAACGTCAAGTCTAACGCGGCGAAAGACTACGCATGGAAAATAAAATATCGGCGGACGGATACATTATCCGGCAGCCCGTGAGCGTACCTTGGCGTCGGCGAGCATGTCGCGCACGCGGTCCAGGCCCAGCTGGCGCAGCAGGTGGTGCAGCAGGTCCAGCAGCAGCGCGCGCAGCGGCGCGGGCTCGCAGGCGGCGGCCGCGTCCTGCAGCGGCAGCAGGCGCGCGCGCACCAGCGCCGCCAGCAGGCGCGCCAGCCCCGCGTGCGGGTGCCGCGCCAGCAGCGCGCGCGCCTCGCCCGCCGCGCCCGCGCCGCGCCGCGCCGCGCGCACCACGGCCACCGCCGCGCGCACCGCGCCCTCCGCCTCCTCCGCGCCCGCCGCGCCCGCGCGCTCCAGCGCCTGCTCCAGCACGCCCGCCACGCAGCGCCGCGCCACCTTGTCGGGCAGCTGCAGCTCCAGCAGGCGGCGCAGCGGCTCCACGTCGGGCGCCGCGTCCGCCCCGTCCGCCGCGCCCTCCGCCACGCCCGCCGCCGCCACGGCCTCCACGGCCGCCAGCGCCAGGCGGCACGCCTCCTCCTTGCTCAGCGTCTGCAACCGGTCGCGTTATACTGGGCTCTCGACAGAGACGTGGTTTTCCTTCACCATCGGAACAAAGTGGAAAATAATCTAGAATAGAAACTCTATTCCCCAAGGAAGCGTCAGGAAAGCATATATAAATGAGCTTCCAAAAATATTAGAAGAATCCTGCATACTTTTTGCGATTGATATCTCTTTTGACATCGTGTTGTTTGACGTCGTACATAATAATAATAATTTAAATAAAATTCTTGGTGACATAAATATTGCCGTAACTGCATACTACGCGTACGCGTATTCGTGGCTTAGTTACGGCCTTATCTTGTGGAGGAATAGTGTAGATGCTCGAGACCTTTTCATTTCCCAAAATTGTGTCGGCATCCTCACTAATATAAAATAAACTTAAATACTTGGAAGCCTGCAAATTTGGTTACAAAGCAAGTAGGTACATCAGCCTCGACGGTACGAGACAACATTTAAACACAAACTCGCGGTACCAAATTCTAAGCTAAAAATGCATAGTTCAGGTCCCAACTCAAAGGCAGTAATAGTGCATTATTGCAAAGGCAGCGAAATAGGCAATTGCCGTTTCAGCCGAGGCATATATGTGCTTTTCTTAAAAAAATGCAAAGAAATAAAAAAGGGCCTTTTACATAATAAATTTGATTTTCTTTCGATTTCGCTGGAAGCAGGTTTTCCATCGCTAATTTAGCTTTCGATCTTAAATCTGGTGGAGTGCAGTCAATGTCCATTTCATTTTCACTTTCAGAATCATCAGAACGGAACTCATTTTAATTTATTTTTATTAACCAAATAACAACGAACTCCGTTTTACCGCCAATTTTTTTTTATTTTACAGTTTGTGCCGAAAGGTAAACGCATCTGTGGCTATACAGCCACGAGAACGCAATGTGTACGATAGATGAAAGAGTTCTAAATTCAAACAGCACACCGTTTCATACAACATTGCCGGTGCGCTCTTCGTTCCAAATTCAAAGTATGCGCCGGGAAGTGATTCTGGTTTTTCAGTTTACGTAAATATGATACTTCGTGTGTTCTTTATTCAAAAGTAATGATAATATTTCCGCGCATGTTTACGAAAAAATATATAATAAAATCCCGGAAGTAATTCTCACTCAACAAAAAGACTTCGTTTTTAATGAGGTTGTAAAAGATTTTATAATCAAGAAATGTTATTATAATTTAACAGATTTTTTTAATGACAAAAATAAGCTACTTTAGAATTAATATTGTCCAATTGTATTCGTATAGGTATATTATTCATTTAATGGATCGGCCCGGTCTTCACCTAACCTGTTGCTATACCCTAATAGATTAGGATTCATATATTTCGCAAACACATCAATAACATCTGTATTGGAAAATAAGTACATATGATGGCAATAAATAATCGAGTATTGAATAATATTTTTGCTAGTTTTTGAGATCACCCATCACCACAGACATACTTGTATGGTACCGGTGTACTAGGTACACCGGTACAAGTGCCTGGAACACTCACCTTATCCTTTTTGGGTTTGTCTTTCTTGTCCGGCGCCGGCTTGATGGCGATCGCCGGCTCCTTCAGCAGCGGCGCCGCGCTCGCGAACGACGGCGTCAGCACACCTGCGGGGGCGGAGCTTGTAGTGGGGTCGCAGGCGGCGAGGGCGGGGGGCGGGGGCGGGGCGCGGGGCTCACCCTGCGGCACGGCGGGCTGCAGCTGCGGCGCGGGCTGCGCGCGCGACAGGCGGTTGGCGGTGAACATGAGCGAGTTGGCGGCGGGCCGCATCTGCAGGTCGTGCAGCGCGCCGCCGGGCGCCAGCACGCGCTTGCTGCGCGCCGCCGGCGGCTCCTTGCCGGCTGCGGGCTTGTAGCCGGCCGCCTGGCGGTGGTAGGGCGGCGCCGCGCGCTGGCGGTAGTCGCGGCCCGCGAAGCCGTTCCCGAACAGCTTGTCGGGCGGCGCGTGCAGCGCGGCGGCGGGCGCCAGGCTGAGGCCGGCCAGCACGTCGTCCAGCGGCCGCGCGCGCCGGAACAGCGGCTCGCGGTCGCGCTCGCGCTCGCGGCGCGGCGGCTCCTCGTCCTCGCGCAGCTGGTGGATGGGCACGGGCCCCTCGTGCGAGACGGCCGCGCGCGGGGTCCAGCCGCCGCGCCGCAGCTCCACCACGTCGCGCAGCATGAAGCGGATGCGCGGCGCCAGGTCGCGCGCGCCGCTCAGCGTCTCGATGCGCGCGAAGTACTGGTCCATGAGGCCGCGGCCGCGCTCCGAGTCCAGCACGCGGCCGCACGTACGCACCAGCTGCGCCAGGCACTCCAGGTCCTCGTGGTGCTCGGCGGCCGCGCGCCGCGCCAGCAGGTTCTGGATGCAGCGGTGCAGGATCGACTCCGCCAGGATCTCGAGCTTGCCCAGCTCGCCGATGAACTTGATGTTGCCGAGCATCTTGCACTTGGCCAGGTGCCGCTTCTCCTCCTCCTCGGGCGCGAGCGCGCGCTCCTCGTACGCGGCGAAGGCCTGCGCGCGGTTCTCGAACTCGGTGCGGCACTTGTTCAGCAGCAGCAGCTTGAAGGTGCAGGGCTGGCCCGCGGGCTCCAGGTTGGGCGCCTCCTCGCTGAGCCGCTTGCACAGCTGCGCGTACATGGACGAGTACTTGGGCTCGTCCAGCGCCTTCTCGAAGATGAGAAGGATCACGCCCTTGAGCACGGTGTCCGAGTCGAGCTCCAGGGCGAGCAGGTCATCGCTCAGCTTCTGGAACTTCTCCGGCGTGAGCTTGTTGAGGATGCCGCGGACCTGCAAGCGAGGGCGGACGGTCGGACACGGGCGGCGGGCGGCGGGCGGCGGGCGGCGGCGCGGGGCGCGCGGCACGTACCTTGCGGAAGGTGACGTCGTGCTGGGCGTCGGGCGCGGGCGCCTCGTGGTGCCGCAGCGAGGAGGGCGGGACCCAGCGCCGCCTCGGCGGGAGCGACGCCCGGGCCGAGGCGCGCGGCGCGGGCCCCTGCTGTCGCGCGCTCTCCGTCTTGTCGCCGGTGCTCTCTGCTGCCGCAAGCGTGCGCCTGCTGCGACCGCCTCACGCGACTGCGCATGCAACACGACACGCGCCCTCGGTCATCGTACGCTCGCTGCATGGCTGCAATATTATTCTAGTAGACACCATATGGGTTCGTTCTCCGTGAGGCACAGCTCGCTCTCACCCAAAGGGAGAGCTCGCCGTGAGGAGCGCGGCGCGGCGACCTTGGCGCCTCGGCGCCGGGGCCGGCGCGAGGTCGCCGCGCCTCCCGCGCCCTCCCGCGCTCGCGCTAAAATAAACCGGACGGTCGCCGACTCACCTATCCACGTTTCATTATCAGGAATATTTCGGATCTGGATATGAGATATAGGAATAATATTACATCGGTTTCGGATGTGTTATTATTTATTTATATTATTATTATTTATATTATTATTATATATAAAAAATATAATATATTATTATAACAAAAAAAAAAAAAAAAAAAAAATATGGTTACAGATATGCAATTATTTCGCATTATCCGTTAGTTACGGGTATTAGATTATATGAACCAAACCGGTATGAGAGGGAACTAAATAAGCGACGCCTTATTGTGATGGGAGTCGAGCGAGAATGGCGGGTACAAGTGATCCTGTATTAAATGTACATGCATCCCTAACAACTGTTTGTGGACTGGGCGTCCTCGGTTCAGTCGTTCGCTTGTCCAGTGCCGCCCACTCACCATTGCAGTGCGGGTGCACTGCAGTGCATCGTGGGTACGCCGCGGGCACTGGCCCTACTTAACGCGTTCGCTTATGAGTGCCAGCATGTCGATATATTTAACGATAACTTAAGAACTATATGTAATAACTTTAGATTTATACTGATCGTGTAACTAATCATTATTCATAATCATTAAAACAGTTAGCGTTTTGGTCATAACTGTAAGCTAACTATTATAAAATAATAAATAAATTGAAAGAAAACTATTGCTTTTTTAATGGGCGGTCAAATCTAACCGGGGTAAGCGTGCAGTGGTAATATAAGTACTGATTAATTTTAATATATAGATAATTTAGTAGTAAACCTATCCAAAATTCGCATAATAGCCATATGAGAACTTGAGAAGTGACTACGATACGATATGTATCGGCAGGAAAAGGCGTTTATTGAGTGAGCGGAGTCAGTGACCCGGCGGGGCGGGGACGCCGCGGGCCGGCGGGCAGCGGCCGGCGGGCGGGGACGCCGCCGCAGGTGAGCGGGTCAGCGACCCCGCCCGCGCCGCCCTTGCCCACGACCCTTCACGTTTTCGTTAATCACTCGTCTGCTAGTGCAGACGAGACGAGTCAACGATTCCACTGAGGGGTGCTTCATGTTTGTATTGTACACATTTAGAAATTATATTAATAAGTATGTACAACCTCGAGTTCGGTCGGTTTTCGGCAACTTCCTCTAGAGAAGGATGGATGCGCCGATTCGACACATTAATTTCAATTTATTGTGTACGAGGACACGGCGCGCGGCGGTAGGTACGAGCAAAGCGCGCCGTTATCGCTTATCGGTCAAACGACTACTATTGTAAGATAAAAGCTTTAATAAACTGGTAGACTTATTTACGACGAGGCAAAATATTTTTATAAACTTAATTTTCAGTGAATTCTTTGACCCGACTTATTCTGTTACAACATAAGAAAAAACCGATATAATTTACTGATGAATCTAGTAATAATAATATAATCTGAACTAATCGATAACTTGATACTTGCGTTTAAAATGTTACTCTTACCTTACATTTATATGGCTTTGATGATAATAGTTTTGCTTTTGTCAAATGTCACAAACAATATGTTGAGCTAAGGACCTACCTACCTTTTGTCAAATGTCACAAACAATATGTTGAGCTAAGGACCTACCTACCTTTTGTCAAATGTCACAAACAATATGTTGAGCTAAGGACCTACCTACCTTTTGTCAAATGTCACAAACAATATGTTGAGCTAAGGACCTACCTACCTTTTGTCAAATGTCACAAACAATATGTTGAGCTAAGTACCTACCTTTTCATTGTAATCACCTATTTATTAGTTCTAAGAGTGATAACCTGTATTTGGCTTTGGAGTATTTATTATCCTGTTTTCATATTATTTTGTAAGAAATCTGTTGGTTGTCCAAATAAAATAAAATAAAAATAAAACGCATTACTTGTCCCCATTTTACTGCAGGAGGCATCAGGTACTTTATTGACATAGCGTTATGTTAATTCTTCATACATGTTACAGGATCCATAATTATAATTACTTAAACTGATCAAGTACGCAATCCATATTATGAAGAAATTATTTTTTTATTATAATTGTCATTTGAAGAATGCACCGAAACTGTAACACGTCGTCGGGACGAATGTGATGGTAGCACATTCGAAATCCAACATGACAATGGTTTCACCACTGCAGGCGCGCTTTAAGGAAATTATTGACAAGCAAGCAGACGCCGGAGGCGGCGCTCGGCTGGCGATATCGGCCGATGCGGAAACGTCCTCATTCCTCAAGCACGCGAATCTCCGCTTCGAATGGTTCGCCACAGCGCGGCAACGAGAACGAAATCAATGACGGAATCTTTATATATTAGAACATTTCGATTAGGAAGCATCAAACACATACCCTGACCCCTGGACCCTAACTAGGATCCCTTGTATCTAGGGACCCAGGAGCTATGAGGACCATGGTCCCCAACAACACCCAGACAAAGATTAATATTTGCGCTTTTTTTTCTGTGCACTAATACTACTTGTCCTGTCGCGGGAATCGATCCCGCCACTTCCGGGTTTTCAACCGACCTGGTCAACCACCACACTACGGAGACTGTCCAATAAATTGTAGCTGCATGTATTATAGCACAGTGCAGCGCGGTGTGCGGGTGCGTGTGGCGAGATAGGTTCGCGCGTGACCTCCCGTGACCTCGACACTAACGGGCCACGGTGACGCGCCGGTGGGATTCCCATTTCGTAAAAACAAACTGCAAAAGTCGATAAATTCATAAGTACGAAGATTATTGTCTGTCTCGTCGTCTCACGCTAAACGGCTGAAGCGATCTTGATGTAAGGTAAGGAAAGGATACAAAACCTGCGAGCCCCGCGGGCGACCGGCCTTATATCATACGCGTCAGAATCCGTAATATTATTCAAAATACATACATATATATTATTTTATGTTTTTTATTAAATTGTTTGTATGAAAACCGCAGCCTTTTGATGTTGAATTATTTTTTGTCCCACTTTCTGACGTGATATTTCCCGTGAGTGAAAAGGTGGCAGATCATTATATAGCACACATCGGTACAGGTACGAATGACCGCCGTCGGTGCTTCGAGTAATTACGAACTGTCATCGTCGTGCCTGCCACGAGCACGAGCACGAGCACACCAAGCGGTGGCACGTATCGTAAGCGAGGGATGTGTATCCGTTAACATTTATTGAATCTTACAATAACGAAACTTTACAATATACAAAAAACACAAACGCAGAAACGATCATTTAGGCTCGTATTACAGAAAACGGTTAGTCATAAGTCTGTGCTTGGGTAAATCAAGATTTAATTGATAAAGTGATCATTTTTTGAAGAAATCTTGACTTGAGCATCGATTGACGAATGAGCGTCGTTCTGTATTACGGGCTATATCATATCGCTATGTTGGTACGACAAGAATGTTCGTAGTGCGCGGTGTGTAGGTCAGTATCAATACAAATGAGCCAATGTCTCTTTTACAGAAAGCTAGGTAATTACCTTAACTAGATATAAGTACAAGTCTTGTATGTATAAGACGGGCCCTAAACCAGATTTAAGATATGCAATAACAACTGAAAAAATACTTGAATAACAATATTACAGCACGCGATTCGCAACGAAAGGATGGGAAGGATGTTCGTTCAAAATGTATAACGTAGAAGTAGAAGCTGGGCTGGCGGGGAGCGGCCGCTACATTGACCCAGATCCGCGGCCCCGCGCCCGCGCACCGCCCCTATGCACAAAAAGTGGCACGCGAAGGCCCCGGCCCGACCGCCGCCGCCTGACCCACTAAACTTCCGCCAGCCCAACATCGACACAATTTGTTACCTCGCCAAATGGCACTCGTTTATGTACATACATATTTTTGGCATTTCATTAAATATCACGTTTCTGATTAGAACGTTTAGAATTATTTAAGTCGATCGCAGCGGAGGTCATTGCTATACCAGGCTACTGGCAGTAAGTTAACGATTTCAAGCAAATGTAGTCTCGACTAAGACTAAATGTAATCTCGCACAGTTCGTTTCTGGAGATCATTTCTGCCACATACCTTCAAGATGTGTAGTGAGCTATACTCTCCGAGTTGTTTCCGCTGAGCTACAACATGGGGCACTTCAAACGTCGGGTAAATAGAGTCTTAAAAGGTAGGCAACGCATTGGCGGCACTCCCGGTGCTGCAGGTGTCTATAGGCGACGGTAACTGCTATACACTACTATACAACCTCTGTGGTGTGGTGGTTGAGCAGGTCGGCTCATAACCCGGAGACGGCGTCCCGTTGCGGGACAACGGGAATCGAACCAAGTAGACAAGTTCATTAAAAAAAAAAAAACAAATACTTGTTCTGTTTCTGGGTGTTATGGGACCATGGTCCTCTTAGTTCTTGGGTCCCTAGACACGGAATCCTAGTTAGGGTACAGTATCTATTTATGTGATCGTTGGGCGTTATTATTATTAATATTATTACTATCAGGCGGGCCGTCAGCTTGTCTGTCTGCCTATGTTATTAAAAAAATATAGGCTCACTATTTTTCTTGAATTACTACTCACTAATTACTAGTTTCTGCTCCCCCAGCTCGTCATTAATACTCACTACAACAGTTCAAAAGCTACAAAAGCTATATTTTGCTATTCTTTTGAATCTCCTGCTCTGTATCATTCCAAAGTCATTCAAAACTTTCTATCCTCGTTATAAACGATAAATCAATAGAAAAGATAGTTACTCAATGAAAAATTTGGTTTTAATATTTTTGCAGCATTAAGTCTTATATGCGAAAACATTTTTTTTAGCTTGTTTGAACACCTAGTTGCTGTGAGAGTGATATCGGTCGTTCCGAATCTTTGTCAGCGCTCAACTGCCATGAGCGTGATATCCGAGTCGGTACTCAAATTATCAACATGAACGCTAGCGAATCGACTGTGGTCAAATTATGGGAGTTAGATCGTAATTTTTGCAGAGTAGTTTTTTGAAATATTTCAAAATGGCGGAGCTGTGCACACACCGACTGGCGAGGCCCTCAGAGCCACTGCTAGTACTGTAGTACTGGGTACAGTCCGGGCGTCGTTCTCATTGGGATCTCTAAATACTGTACCTAAAGAACTACTCAACATTATAATTGGTTCATCCGTTGCAACTCTGAGTGAAAACAATAATTTAACTTGGAACCAAAATTATTTCAATATCTTAAAAGCATGGGCAAAGATGTTTGCCCATTGTGCTAAAGATGTTTGTATTCCTGAGGCATCATTCTGCTTAAGGCTGCATCATAGCACATTTTCTTTTGATGGACTCAATATAGCACTCTGTTTAAAGTTGAAATTCATAGATCATACTCGGTCTGCGCATGAAAATGTGTTAATTTTGCTAGTTGTGTGCAGATTACGTGAAATATGGATATCAAATTAATATTTTATCTGGTCATTCCTTAACGACTCTAGTCCAGCTATTTAATTTGAAAAAGAAATGTGTTATTATTGATGAAATGTGTTATTTTGAGAAATATGTTCATAAAGTGTTTTTTTGGGGTCATTAGAACCATTTTGTTTTAAAAAATCAAAAGTATACATAGTTAGTCAAGTTTTGTCCTCTCACTACTGTTTTTTTTTTTTTTATTTTGTTTACACAATTTTTTCCATATATTTAACTATTTTTATGTCACATAATATGATTTTTGGCTTACATTGAATCTTGATAATAAAATAAACTTAATTTTAATTTAATTTACGTGACATTATAATTATGGTTATATAAAAGTAATGTGTTACTAAATAATATGGTTATTCATTGTATTATCTGGAGTAAATGAAATTGATATTGGAAAACTATGTAAACCTAACCCCAAACTATTAATTAATTAATAATATATATGACGGCGGCTACGTCCAGTTATAAACTCTATGCACAGCGATCGAGCACCGTAATTTACCCTGTGGTGGCATTAAATGTATTACAGTGGCAGCACCGGCAACTGTCATGGCGCCCCTACCTGTCTGGCTATATAAAGGGATCGATTGGTGTGCTACGGATCATTCTTGTTCCAGACACGGCGCGGTGTGGACATGCTGAAGGCCTATTGTTATATAGGTTGCAACCTACGCAGAAACCCGTTCCTGCCGATATCAGAAGTGGGATTGCCCATTTACACATCACTCTTCAAGTAACGCCGAAAATATGGTAACGTGACGGCGGGTAACACTAATATCAAATTTAGTTGCAGGGTTAACCCGGACCAGTGAAAAAAAAAGAGAATAAAAGTTATGGTAGAAAAAGTAATGATTCGTGAGAGAAAAAAATGAGAAAAAAAAGGGTAAGAAAAAAGTTTAAAAAAAAGTAAAAAAAAAAAAAAAAAAAAACTGAAAAAAGATAATAAAAAGGAACAAAGAAAGAATGTAAGAATGATGACAAAAAATGTGTCTGAATGCTAAAGGGATAATCTATCCGGTCTAGCACTAATTGGTATTAGTTGGAAAGATGATTTTTGGTTGCTAAAGGGATATCTATCCGGTCTAGCACTATCCGGTCCATTTTTTATAAATGAAGGGATAAGGTAAATGATGATTTTTGGTTGCTAAAGGGATATCTATCCGGTCCATTTTTATAAATGAAGGGATAAGGTATTAGTTTGTTGATTTTTGGTTGCTAAAGGGATATCTATCCGGTCTAGCACCATCCAGTCCACTTTTTGTAAATGAATGGATACTGATGGTCCTGAAGGGTTAACCCTTCAATTACAACTCTTTGTAAATGGCCTTTGTGGAGAGGAGACCAGGGTTAACCCTGACGATGACTGGCAGGTTAAAACGCTTTTGTCTAATCAAATTGAAACCTGATCTTTTGACTTTGACTCCAAGTTTAACTCAATTTAATTGTCAGGATGAACGAGCAATAACACTAATGTCCCTCACCGGGTACAAAGTGAAGCTAAGCGTACGAGGACGTACGCACGTCAGTATGGCCGTGACGGCGGCTACGTCCAGTTATAAACTCTATGCACAGCGATCGAGCACCGTAATTTACCCTGTGGTGGCATTAAATGTATTACAGTGGCAGCACCGGCAACTGTCATGGCGCCCCTACCTGTCTGGCTATATAAAGGGATCGATTGGTGTGCTACGGATCATTCTTGTTCCAGACACGGCGCGGTGTGGACATGCTGAAGGCCTATTGTTATATAGGTTGCAACCTACGCAGAAACCCGTTCCTGCCGATATATATGAAAAACCCAATATAATTTATTGATGAATCTAGTAATAATAATCATAATAATATAATCTTAACTAATCAATAACTTGATACTTGTATTTAAAATGTTACTCTTACCTTACATTTATATGGCTTTGATGATAATAGTTTTCCTTTTTATTAAATTTCACAAACAATATGTTGAGAAGTACCTACCCTTTTTCTTTGTGGTGTTTACAAAGAATTTTTTTTTATTAGTTTAAGAGTGATAACCTGTATTTGGCTTAGGAGTATTTATTATCCTGTTCTCATATTATTTTGTAAGAAAGCTGTTGGTTGTCCAAATAAAATAAATAATAATAATATAAATAAAATATAAAAATATACAAAGTAACTATAAAACAAAATAAAACACAATGAGTGATCCATCAGGTCACTCATTTAAATTACTGTTATCAATGTCTTAATTTTTATTAGTTTTAGTCTCAGAAGCCACTAACCATTAACTAAACTAACTAAGCAAACTAATAAAAAAACTGACAAACTAACAAAGAGTTGAAGTTGGTTTGTATTTCTTAGGACATCATGTATACATTATTTTCAATGTAGGAACCTAAATTCTACATAGGCTTTTTATCACTTAATGTAATATTGTCTAGATTGATTTTGATTGTTAACCAGTTGGTAGTATATGGATGATAGGATGTTATCTTGGATATCTACATAATTCCAGGATCCTGCTGCTAATAAAGTTAAAATAAAAGTATATAACAAAAAAATACATCAGATTTTAAAATAATAATTTAACACTAAGGGTAATGGTAATACTCAATTATTGAATTGAGTAGTTTTATTAACTATGTCGTATACATTACCCTTAACAAAATAACAAAGGAATAAACAAAAAAAAATTGGTACTAATCACTTTTAACTTAGGAATTGGTACCTATGTACTCTATCTTATGCAAAATATATTCACAAAATCACGTTCCTAAAGGGGTAGCGGACTAGCAGACTTAAGAGCCGTGGCCTGTAGGTAGCGCGACAATCGCGCGATTTGTCAAGCACCACAACCAGTCCTGGCAAGTGCAGCCCATCAATCAGCGAGGTTAGAATGCAATTACTCCCCGAATGTACTTTTTAAGGAGCAGCTGCGTGTTCTGCTTTGCTGTCTCCAGTCCAGATATAACTATTAGGGTTCAAACACCGATATCGTGAAATATTGACTAAAATGGCTTACAGACAGGGGTGACGCATCGACACGATCCAATCCAATGATCTTCATCGTTAAGGAACATAATACTTTAAGCTACTCACGGAAGTTTTCCTGAAGAGTAATAACACTAAATCCACTATGTTACATTGAAATTTACAAACTTACGAGGCGATGAAAGTCAATTTGTAGAAAGCACACGCACAGCGATACGACAAGAGAGTCCTTTTCAGAACGCACACCACCACACCACTTTTTATTCAACTTTGAATTTTGACAGACTAAACACACACACACAAATGCGCTAGGTATTCTATAACGGCCACAGAAGGGGCCAAACATTGAAGACGTTGAAACATATTCGGAAAATTTGATGACAGTGATAGTGACAGTTTATCTTTTTTTTGTTTAGCTCCACACTTTTGTGTATTTAGCCAGTGTCAAGTAATTGGTAATTCCTCGAGGTAAATAATATACGCGGTGGAATTTAATTCGTCTTTTCCTTAAATGTATGTATGTACTCAAACCATACTATAGAATAAAAATTCAAAAGTTTAATAACGCTTCAGACACGTTACTCAAAATGTATGCCCACATGGCTTTTACAATTATTCGGTTTTGTCTATTCGTCCCTAAAACTTATATTTTGCAATGTTGTCATTTGTCGAAACACAGTGAGCTTCTTACGGGCTTAGACAACATTGTAAAAAATACTCTGGTTTCGGTTTTGAATGTTGAAATGGATGGCAGGATGTGGTCTCAATTTTCTCTACCTGTGCGTTTAGGAGGTTTAGAGATACGCATTTCGAGTGTTGCATTACTGGCTTTTTTATCCTCTGTACACGGTACATATAAATTAATAGAAAAAATTCTTGCTCCATCATAACTGCTTTTGAAGTAGCTCACTTGTCCGAGGCCAAGAATGCCTGGGGTTTGGCTTGTCCAAATTCCGATTTCCCTGTGGTCCTTTCCTCACAGAGGCTATGGGACCGACCAATCTGTGAACTAGCACGGAAAAATCTTTTAGATACGTGTCCTAGTGTCGCGGATCGTGCTCGGCTTCTCGCAGTCTCTCTGTGGGAGTTAGAACTTTGGTTACATGCCATACCGTCTTTTAACACTGGTAAACTTTTAGATCCGACTGCTTTTCGTTTAGCTATCAGCTTACGTTTGCGTGCTAGATGTTGTGTGGCCCATCGCTGCCAGTGCGGTACTGCGGTTGACCAGCAGGCTTACCAGCTAATTCGGATGAACTTCATTCGAAAATTTTCTATGAACTTCATTGCCAACGATTCTCACCGATTAAAAGGAATTGTCTATGCGTTTCGCTGGGAATCGGCTTCAAATGATCTACCAAAATTGAACACTACTCGCGCCCAATTCGAGTTTCGTTTCAACAAAATTTACATAGTTGCACTAAATTTGTGCCAAATAATTATTATCGAGATATGTGAAACAGAGACTTTTCAAAATATGATTAATGTTCAAAAAGCTATAAAATGATATATAAAACGAGAATAGTCCATTTGTTTCACTAAATTAATAATGAATTAATTACCAAGACGTATTGCCGGAGGCAACGCTACGGTGCTATTATTTTAAAACTTTGATTTGCTTGGACAAGCTTGAAGCTGCGAATTCAATACTCCGTATGTCTTAGCGTAGCGGCTCCGTAAGTATACAGAGGTTTCCTACCACTCCGAATTCAATCTACTGTATGAGAAAGCCAGAGAATATATGTATATGAAATAATGTCTGTTGATTTGTTTTGGTGTTTTCACTTTATCCATTACCTTAATTTCAAGTTTTAGATATTCTGAAAATATTATAATAAATCTAGTCAAACTCAGACCTAAATCTAAACTCGTCAAATCAATGGAAAATTAGATAAATTCGCGAAAACATATGAAACTACTCGAAGCCGATAGCGAAATAGCTCCCTGCTTCATTTGACAGTAAAATCCAGAATGAATCCCATTGAGAGTTGTCATCAGAGTTAGCCGGTGCCACATCTGTCAAAAATACTGCTTTTGTCCACTCCCCATGAGTAGGTTTCGTATCCGATGGATGGAGGCGTTAGCCGGTGCCAACTGACATAAAATGGCCGACTAAAGCCCATTCATCGAATACGATTGGCTTAGCCGGTAGACTCCCTTGTTCCAGTTAGTATAAAATATGGTTATAAACTACGTTGGTAGTTATTAAAAAAATATTACAACTTCACAATAAAATCAGACTTTAATAATTTAAACAGAAAATAACAATTTTACTCAATTAAATTAAATAACAGAAAAATATGAATCGCGATGGTACAACGTCTGTCTATTCCCGGAGCTCGAGCGAAAGTGGCCGACCGCTGATCACGCGATCGTTGAGCTCGGCGCGCCCCTCCACGCTGGTCTCCATCACTCTGACGCAGGCCACGCCCTCTGTCTTCGATTTTAGACCTTACTCGGCCTCTCCTGACAGCGGTGCGTCCTCGCACGCAGATGGATCAGAGTGGGATGGCGGATGCTGCTGCAGGACTTCAGGCTCACGACATGAAGTAGCTAGTCTGTGAACATCCACTTCCACATCTTGGCGCTCATGGCTACGTGATGACTCATCAGTAGCACATTTTTCGACATCATCATTGTCATCTGAAAGACATAGCTTGCATTAGTTAAATGATCTTATACTAGTAAGCTGAAAAAGAACCAAAATAAGATCATTCTCTAAAAGTTCGGCATATTCCCTCGTCAGGAATATTCAGGATGACACGTCACCCTCATCGAGCCCGTTAGGTCACTCGGCAACAGGCTCTGCCCTACAGGCGGCCACCAACTCCATGGTCCTCTCCAGGGTGTGTACTAAAGTACTCGAGGGCCACCAGCATTGTAAGAGTGCAAAAGAAAACTCATGCAAGACGGCATAGTATACCAACCAACTGCATTACAATAAATAGGCCACTCAAGAGTAAATTAGATGACACCAGCATTACCAAATGCTCTAGGACGCAGGAAAAACACCTCAAACGTTCAACAACGCGAGATCACTGCTCCAGCGTTCCACAAACGCGAGCCAACAACACCTCAAACGTTCAACAACGCGAGATCACTGCTCCAGCGTTCCACAAACGCGAGCCAATATACACCTCAAACGTTCAACAACGCGAGATCACTGCTCCAGCGTTCCACAAACGCGAGCCAATATACACCTCAAACGTTTGACAACGTGAGATAACTGCTCCAGCGTTCCACAAACGCGAGCCAATATACACCTCAAACGTTCAACAACGTGAGATAACTGCTCCAGCGTTCCACAAACGCGAGCCAATATACACCTCAAACGTTCAACAACGTGAGATAACTGCTCCAGAGTTCCACAAACGCTAGCCAATAAAACAAAACATTAAAAGCAAAACAAAAGCAACTCCAAACGTCATACTGACCTTCAAAAAATATTGAACATACATCTGGGGTCCACTCCCCGCACCATAGCACAATGTGCTCTGCAGCAGCTTGCGTGGTTTTGCCATAGGAGCCAGCGATTAATTTAAGTTCATACCGACCACGTGGCAGAACTTGCGTGACGATATATGGGCCGCGCATACAGGAGTCCATCTTGCCCGTAGCCTGGCTCGGTTTTCTTACAAACCAGGTAATTTTTCTCAAACGAGCGGGGTGTCTGGCGCCGTTTGTTGATTCGAGTGTCTTGACGAGAGCGATTCTCGTCTAGAAGCTGTGACGCACGCTGTCGGGCAAGCTCGCGCAAAGCTTCGCGATTAGGACTCGACGCATCCAATGCCACATCTCGCACCAGAGATCGTATGACGGGAGTCGTACCATCACTGCCAATCAACAAATTTAAAGGTGTACATTTTATCGACTTTTGCACAGTAATGTTCAAGGTGAGCTGTAATTTCCACAAAATATTTGACCAACTTTCTTGTCTAAAATTAGCCTCAACACGAATCATATTCATGACTGTACGGCAATACCGCTCAACTTGTCCATTACTTTGGTGCATTTCAGGAGTAATGAAATGTAGATCACAACCAAGTTCTCTAATCCAATTTACAAAAACAGAACTCTCATACATTCGACCACGGTCTACAATTAACAATTTGGGTGGGCCAAACAAAGAAATAGCATTTTCAAAAATCTTTTTCAGTTCACTTGCATCTTGTTTGTGTATAGGATACAGAAGACAGTATTTAGTGAATGCGTCTACAATAAGAACGACATACTTGAAACCGTTCGAGGCCGGAAGTGGCCCTAGGACATCACTGTGCACAGTATCGAATGGTGTACTTGGCTTGTGCCACGATTCGATAGGTTGCAAAGGCTGACGTGGAACCTTTTTGTGAGAGATACACACAACACAGTGCTGTATGTACTTCCGCACAAACATACGCAATTTCGGAAACCAGAAATGTTTCAGTATCAGTTCGGTAGTCTTTTCTACACCAATGTGCTGATGTTCATCGTGAAAAACACGGAGTAGGCTAAGGCGATGACCTTTAGGTATATAGCACAACAAACGTTGTTGTTCGCCTACTACATCCATCTTGTAATAAAGAATGTCATTGCGTTTGACATACCGAGATGAATCTAGGTCACCGTCTTTGAGCTTTTGCAACAAATTTTGAGTTTCTTCGTCAGCGGCCTGCGCTATCTGGGCCCAGTTTAGTGGTCTACGAATTTCACAAACATTAACAGGATTTCGGCTTAGAAAATCGGCATGAGATAACGCAGCTCCTTTTCGATACTCAAGCTCAAAGTCGTAGTCTTGTAGAAACATCCACCACCGAGCAATCCGCGGTAGTAGATCCTTCTTACGTTGAGTCAATTTAAGGGCATTACAATCTGTGATTACTTTAAATTTTGAACCGATAAGGTAATGTCGAAAATGTTGCAAAGCCTTCACAACGGCCAACGTTTCTAACTCATATGAGTGATAACGTGATTCTGCCCCTTGAGTAACTTTGCTAAAATAGGCAACTGGACGCTTATGTCCATTATCGTGAGTTTGGAGCAAAACAGCACCGTAACCTTGCGCAGACGCATCGGTGTGTACTTCGGTGGGGAGAGACGTGTCAAAAATTGCTAGTACTGGCTCACTAGTTAGCCGCTCAAAAATATCTTTACGGACGCTCTCTTGTTCCTCACCCCATCTGAATGGTACACCTTTGCGAGTTAGGTTGGCAATGCATGCTGTTTTCAATGAATAACCGGGAATGTATCGTCTAAAGTAACCCGCGAGGCCTAAAAACTCTCTAACCTCTTTGACATTGCTTGGTACTCGCGTGTTAACTAAGGCTTCCACTTTATGCTCGCTCGGTCTCACCTGACCATTACTAATCGTTCGACCCAAGTACTCTATTTCACTCGTAAGAAATTTGCATTTCTTAAGGTTGATAGAAAATCCCGCCTTTGTCAGAGTCCCTAGAACGTCGCGTAGAGTCTGTAAGCCTTCCTCAATAGTATCGCTCGGTAATAATACGTCATCAATATACACGCAAACTCTACCTGCTTCTATATAGGAACGCAAAGTATTTGAAATTATTCGTTGATAAACGACAGGAGCATTAGCAAGACCATATGGCATCTTAAGGTACTCATAATGTCCCTCTGGTGTTACAAACCCAGTTCGATGAATAGAGTCACTATCCAAGCTAATCTGATGAAACCCAGTAGCCATGTCTAAACTCGTAAACAATTTGGCTTTGCCAAGACGATCGATATGATCGTCGATCAACGGCAGTGGATAGTGATCCTTCACGGTGTTTGCATTCAAAGCCCGAAAGTCTACGCACAACCTATCGCTACCATCTTTCTTCTTAACCAGAAGTATTGGGCTTGAAAACTCAGACTCCGATTCGCGTATTATTTGTTTATCTAACAAGTCCTTAATGATTTCTCTAACACGCAACTTTTCATCATGAGACATCTTGTAAGGTCGATAAACTACTGGAGTCTCGTTATGTAAACGAATGTGCATGGAACCAGTGTTCACAGTAGTGGTCGCTGTACCAACTACAAGATAATCCGCGAACTCGTTAATTACGCTTATCAAACGCTTTCTATCTTCGCCTACCAACGGTGAATCGATCGGTAATGGTTCATCTAACATAACCTCGAAAACATAATCAACTCGCGTTAATCGTTGTACGCCGCGTGTTCTAGTGTACGTGACCCCGTCTCTGTTTAATACATCGGTACCAACGATAACTGGCGTATTCATGAATCGGTCAGAGACAACATGAAAATCGACTTCGAGGGTAATCTCAGGAAACTCAACCGTTAAAGTAGTACAGTAAGAAGACTCTACCTCCTGACTACCAATACCGCGTAAGACACGAAACGAAGGCACCTGAGTGCATTGAAAATGCTTAGCGACGGATTCAGATATCAGTGAAATAGTCGACCCACTATCTATCAGAATATCAACGGGAATGCCCTGTATTACTGCGGTTGCAATATCATTTTGTTTAAATGTGTCAACCATTTCTCGACAAAAATTTACAGTTGACTTACCACGTGACTCAGCACGTTGTTTTGCAAAACAGTCTTCTACCTTATGACCTATCTTTTTGCAAAAACCACACGGCTCTGATTTAGACGTCAACTTATTCGAATTTGAAGTACTTGCACCTGAATTATCACCGCCTAACCTCACACGCTTGGGACACGACTGCTGCTTATGACCTAAGCCATTACAGTTAAAACATTTAATAGTCCTCGAATCACTATACTCGCATTTTCGCGAGTTTTGTTGCACATGACCTTTACGAAAAACACCACGAGTTCGAACGGGTGTAATCTGATCAGGTTTCACATAGATGGACAAAAAACTCACTAAATTGTCTGGCAAAAGCTTAGCGTTTGTAGCAGCTGCACGAATTTGAGGATCAGTAACACCACGTATAACTATCGCTACAATTAACTCATCACTCAAACCGTTAACAATGCGTAACCGTAACAATGAACGCCTAGCGTATTCTGCATACGTGGGGTAGTTATCCGAATCAGTTTTCATAACATCAAATAAAATGTTAGCGATATCTACCCGTATAGGGCACAATGCCTTAAATTCACGCTTGAAATTTGACCAACTACGATCGTTGCTAACCCACTCGTAGAGCCATGACCTCGCATCACCTTTCAAACAATTACCTATACGTGCTAAACACTCACGATCATCCCATCTATTTAGTTTTCGCACGTGATCAATTTCACTACACCACGAATCAAAATCGTGCAGAGACGGATCGAAATTCGAAATAAATACGTGGTTCGATCTTACCGGCATGGCATCAATAGCATTAACGAGCTTTTCAGTTACTTCGCTTATAACCATATCCGCGGTGGGCAGAGGCGTGCTTGAACGTGGCACGGACAGGTCCAGACTTGCAGGGTACGACTCGGCGCTCGACGGCGCAGTTAGCTGGCCAGACGGCTCGCACGTCGCGGCTGGCGCCGGAGCATCCGGTGTGAGCGCCGGCAAGGCGCGCGATGTACTCGCAACAACACTTGCACTGCGTGTCCTGGAATCTTCCAAAACATTTAAGCGGCTTATAATCGTTTGAAGCTGGGCTTCTAAACCAGGAATAGACGTACGATCTCGCTTACGACTTTTACGTTTACTACTCTCAGCCATAGCTTATAAAATTAAAGCGAAAATTAATTAAAAAAGAAAAGATTAAAAAAATTAAAGATTACAACAGCAAAAGCAAAACACTACTTAAAATCAGAATAACCAAGTCAGAACGGAGTAAGATCTCACTTCTGAGGTTATAAACTACGTTGGTAGTTATTAAAAAAATATTACAACTTCACAATAAAATCAGACTTTAATAATTTAAACAGAAAATAACAATTTTACTCAATTAAATTAAATAACAGAAAAATATGAATCGCGATGGTACAACGTCTGTCTATTCCCGGAGCTCGAGCGAAAGTGGCCGACCGCTGATCACGCGATCGTTGAGCTCGGCGCGCCCCTCCACGCTGGTCTCCATCACTCTGACGCAGGCCACGCCCTCTGTCTTCGATTTTAGACCTTACTATATATATTGTTACAAAATACTTCACTTCGGGAGCTGATGCAAGCGGCGTAGTATATATACGAGCGACGGAGAAGGCTCGGGCTCACTTTTCGGGCAGCGCTCAGAGGCGACGGACGTTTTATAAAATCACGCTATTAATTATTGTCGGTTCTTAGTAAATCCCAATAAATATTCTTAGCTTGATTGTAAAGTTATTTTTTTAAAACTAAAACCACTTAGGATTTCCAACATCAGAAGTGGGATCTAACTCAATTCTGACTTGGTTATTCTGATTTCAAATATTGTTTTGATTTTGCTGTTGTGATTTTAAAGATTTTCCGCTTAACATATTTGTAGCTATGTCTGAGACTAGTAAACGTAAAAGTCGTAAGCGAAATCGATCGTCTATTCCTGGTTTAGAAGCCCAGCTTCAAACTTTCATATGCTGCTTAGGTGTTTTGGAAGATTCCAGGACACGCAGTGCATGTGTTGTTGCGAGTACATCGCGCGCCATGTCGGCGCCTGCACCGGATGCTCCGGCACGCCAGCCACGTCGTGCGAGCCGTCTGCCCGCTGACTGCGCCGTCTGCACTGCCCTACCAGTCTAGACCTGTCCGTGCCGTGTACAAGCACGCCTCCGCCCACCGCGGATATGGTTATATGTGAAGTAACCGAAAACCTCATTAATGCTATGCCATGCCATGCCGGTAAGATCGAACCATGTATTTATGTCGAATTTCGATCTGCCTTTGCATGATTTTGATTCGTTGTGTGGTCATATTGATCATGTGCGCAAACTAAATAGATGGGACGACAGTGAGTGTTTAGCACGTATAGGTAATTGTCTGAAAGGTGACGCGAGGTCGTGGCTATACGATTGGGTTAGTAATGATCGTAGTTGGCCAAACTTCAAGTGTGAATTTAAAGCATTGTGCCCTATACGAGTAGATATCGCGAACATTTTATTTGATGTTATGAAAACTGATTCCGATAACTACCCCACGTATGCAGAATACGCTAGACGTTTGTTGTTACATTACGCATTGTTAACGATTTGAGTGACGAGTTCATTGTAGCGATAGTTACACGCTGGTGTTACTGATCCTCAAATTCGCGCAGCTATGCTATGAATTTAGTGAGTTTTTTGCCCATTTATGTGAAACCTCATCAGATTACACCCGTTCGAGCTCGTGGTGTTTTTCGCAAAGGTTATGTTCAACAAAACAAGCGAAAACGCGAGTATAGTGATTCTAAAGACTGACTGAGGCAGGATTTTCCATCAGCGTTGAGAAATGTGAATTTATTACAACTGAAATATATCACTAAGGTCAAATGATTACTAATGGTCAGGTGAGACCGAGCGAGCATAAGGTAGAAGCTTCTGTTAACACGTAAGTGCCAAGCAATGTCTAAAGAGGTTAGACATTTTTAATGCTACTAAGTTAGTTTTTGTTACTTTAGACGGTACATCCCCGGTTATTCATTCAAAACAAAACTTGCAATGGTGTACCGTTAAGATGCGGTGACGAATAATACTGCGTCCACACTACCTGACGCTGACCAGCAACTCCAAGACGCTTATGTCAACAAGGGTCGTCAGCAGTCACAAACCTTCACCGTTGGCGATTTTGTGTTCGTGAACAGGTCGTCACAATCTACGGGAAAGCTGAACTCTGGCATGCGGGGGCCCTACAAGGTCCTGCATGTGCTGCCACCCACCGCTGTAGCTCGAAACTTCGCGGCGGGTCTTATGGCAAGACAACGCAAGCGGCCGCCGATCACATGGTGTTTTGGCGGGGCGAATGGACGCTGGAGGCTTGTTCTGCGTTCTCCACTGCGGATATCTGTCTCACCAATGTGACTCAGCGATGACTGCACTTTGTGTGGCGTCGTTTGCAATGTGTGATCATTTCGCACAGTTGCCTTCTCTCTATTTGCAATGTGTGAGGTGGCCTATGCCTCTTCATGCAGTTGCCTTTTGCAATATGTGACGAGATTATTCTCTCCACATAGTTGCCGTTTTTGCAATGTATGACGTGGCTTGTGATTGCCATGTCATACAGTTGCCGTTTTTGCAATGTATGACGTGGTTTGTGAGTGCCATGTCATACAGTTGCCGTTTTTGCAATGTATGACGTGGTTTGTGAGTGCCATGTCATACAGTTGCCGTTTTTTGCAATGTATGACGTGGTTTGTGAGTGCCATGTCATACAGTTGCCGTTTATGCTATTTATGACGTGATTTGTGAGTATTACATCATACAGTTGCCGTTTTTGTAATGTTTGACGTGATTTGTGAGTGTCACGTCATACGGTTGTCGTTTCTGCAATGTATGATGTGGTTTATGAATGTTATCCCATACAGTTGCCGTTTTCTATTACAATGTGTGGCGAAGTTTAGAAGTCCGGAATTCTGAAATTCGCAATACATTTATTTTTCTTTATTTTCTATGCTAAAGTACTAAAGTACTTTCTTACATGCGGTTGGAACCTTACTTTTTCTTACAAATTTTCATAAAATTAGTATGCGAGACCTGTGTTGGTTGTACTTGAGTGCACGCTTGTGCTTCTAACACAGTTGTTTTGCAGTCTCCGTTTTCAATGTTTATTACAAGTACCTGTTGAATTTCTTTACGAGAAGCTTCTATGGAGTTTTGGAAACAACACGAAAAGAAACGTTTTACCATCATTATACCACTTTCCCACACTCAAGCCTGTAATTTAGCACTTAACAAATAAAATGCCACCAATTTTATGCACTAACGCTGAAAATAACACAAGTTTTGGAAAATAATACAATGCGGCAACGTGATCTTTTCCGTTTTCCCGCCAAAACTCCTTAACATTTTTTATTGCTACATTCAAATACGACATTGACAAGTTCTGCAAAGTAATTATATAATCTGTGCTAGCAAAACAGGTTAGAGAATTTTCGCTTTTTAGGCTACTTTTAAAGATGTTACGGCAACCGAAAATTAATCGGCATTTCAATTACTTCGGAAAACATCGGTAATTTTCGGGAAATTTTAATTTTATGCAGGCTACTAAAGTAAAGAGAGATCTCCAGGTTTAAAGATTTTAAATACTCATATGTCTTTTTTTTTTATATGAGTGAATGATGTGACGAGCTAGCCGTTTACCTGTTGTTAAGCAACACGGCCGCCCATAACAGAACAGTGTCACTCGGAACCCCAAAAGATAGAGTTTCACGCGACACTGCACTGCGCACATCATCCTGAGACATCAGCACAGACTGGTAATAAAATTACTCGACTGTGAGATCAGATCATAAAGTCTCATTTGCCCAGTAATTTTGCTAGCTACAGTGCCCTTCAAACCGGAACACAGTAGTGCTTGCACACTACTGCTTGGCGGCAGAATAACTGGCAAAGCGGTGGTACCTACCTAGACGAACTTTGCAACAAAGTTCTACCACCTAGTAAAATTAATATATTGCATATATGAATAAATTTTATATAAATTTTAGTTTCAATAGGTAGTTTATGGACATAATTAATGAAGTTGTCTTGTTGCATTGCAATCAAAGTTCCATGATCACCCCACAGATGGGTATACTGATCTTGTGGTTTCCGACCTTCGTCCTTGTAGTAGACTTCTTAAGTCTGCACATAAAATCTTTTTAGAGTTTTGTACGCCTATCTATTAATGTTTATTCTATTGTCATTACTCTCTGTCAGATTTTGCTGAATATAGCCTACTATGGTTTTAAATTGATTATTGTTATTTCATAACAGTCCTCTAGTGCAGTTACAATTCATAATTGTTTGTGCCACCACTTTCTATATGTTTTTGCATTTTGTAAAATGATACTGTAAGAATGTAGGTATATCTGTATAAAATTAAATACATTCACATTCACAGTGTATTAAGCTTAGTTTTTGGTAGGAGTTTTGGCGGGAAAGCGAAAAAGATTGCGTCGCCGCATCGTATTATTTTCCAAAACTTGTGTTATTTTCAGTGTTAGTGTATAAAACTGGTGGCATTTTATTCGTTAAGTGCTGGATTACAGGTATGAGTGTAGGAAAATAGTATAATGATGGTGAAACGTTTCTTTTCGTGTTGTTTCCAAAACTCCATAGAAGCTAATAATAATAATAATAATAATAATAATAATAATTTATTATCCAAAAAAGAAATGATGATTATACAATAATAACACGATTATTAATATTTCCATAGCTTACCTAACTATATTATAAGCCATGGAATAACATTTATCATAATATAATAACTATACTACCAACGGGCCCCAAACTAGGCATAGCCTGTATCTTGGGAGCCCCTAAGTACAGTATTGCCAGAACGATATGCATGCATGTGACTGGATGGTTACACATGTTGACAACTTTAGCTTGGAATCGTCATTATTATAAAGAGATAGATACACAGATAAAACTTTTATAAATATTGAGAGAAGTATTGAGTTATGATCGAGTATAATACTATGACAATTTCTTTGACTATTTATCCATACATAATGTTGTGCAAGCAATCTTTCGATTAGTGTTTTGAGTTGAATTATTACTCACATCATGATCTTAATTCTGCTGAATTATTATCACTTATACTATCACTAGATACATATCTAAACACAGATTTAATTCAGCATTACAACTTACGTTTATTATTAAGTACTTATATAAATGAACTACATAATTCGTGGAAAATGTGGGTATATTGCGTGAGTTCAAATCAAAGTACCCACTATGGACGTCCCACTAAGCATGACGTCTCTCGAAGTGATGCGAGGTGCCCGCGAACAGAGGGGCTATTCTGTTAATATTATGACTTTGTTCATCTCGATATAAACAGTGGGAGCCTCACGTCACTTCAGAGTTTACCATCTCTGCTGGCAATATGTTGAGTTTATTTTATTTAACATAGAATGGGAAAGTACCAGGTGTATATGTATATCAGATCTGTGGCATGCGTGGCGCGGCGAAGTGTATAGAATAAATTCAAAATATACCGTTTCCTACTTACGGTGTGGAACAAGAGTTGAGTTAAATAATTAAATTACGATCGTGTTACACAGAATAGAGTATATAAAATAAAAATAAAAACGATAGTGAGCGAGAAAACAAATAAAAAGTTTGGGAATAAGTGTGAAGTCTGCTTGTATTCTAGTATCTGCATATGTGTCTGTTTATTTGTGACCACACCTATACGGCTTGACCAATATAGATGAAGTTCTGTACACAGATACGACAACGGAAGCTACATAGGCAGCTCCATCACGTGAGCCAAAGTATGGTTTACTACCTATGGTTTACTACAGACTAGCAGCTTCACGTTATATTAACGTGAAGATACCAGTAGGCATAATGCTATTGAAACTGCGGGGTTTTAACACAGAGTAAATAATAGTGTCAGTAGGTTTAGGTAGGTAGGTAGGTTTAGTTGACCCTAGGTCTTTGAGATATTGTATGGGTAATTACTTACTTATGCAAGCAATATCTAAAAGTATTCGAAAATCAAGAGTCAAGATCTGACAAGTCTTTCTACGTCCTCATACGACAGAGAAAGCAGCCATCTTTTAATTTTACTCTTAGATTCAGCAAAAGTGTAGTTCTCTAGGTCAATTAATCTACATACTGCGTTGTATGTAAAAACCTGTGCATATTTTGGATGACGACATGCAAATACGGTTTTAACTTTTGGTAATTTTTGTCTTAGAGGACGTTTCCGAATTTTGGTACATTGAGAAAGTGATTTTTGCATATGTCTCCTAGCTATTGAGCGCCAGACGAAGAGCTGGCGCACTCTCAGGACTGAAGCTTCCTCATAGAGTTTGTCTGTGGGGTATCAGCGCGGCTTACCCAGCATCACTTTGAGAACTGCTCTTTGAGCACGTTCCAGACCAATCATATGCGTTTTCGCTGCTGCCCCCCAGACTCCTACACCGTATTGGAGAAGTGATTGGCATAACGAAGTATACACAAGCTTTCGCACCTCTATTCTTGCAACAGGTCTAAGAATTTTCATTAGGTATATCTGTTTGCGGATTCTTTTTGATAGAAAGACCACGTGGTTTTTAAAAGTGAGGTTTTGGTCAATGATGATACCCAAATATTTGGTGGAAAATGTTCTCTCAATAGTGCTGCAGGGGCAAGAGTCAGAGCAAGGATCGTGGCTGTTTATCGGGTTGTTGGAAAGCTGGCACTGTTGACAGGTGGAATTATAAACTTTGAGGTGTGTCAGGTCTGGTCCGGTGGCTCGAGTAATGTGAAATGGAATAAAGTTTGTTTTCTTAGAATTTAATGTAAGCAAGTTGACTTCCAGCCAGCGGGTCAGTACCTCCACACCTTTTTCAGCCGCTGTAATTGTGGATTGCCACCCCTTTCCATGGAAGATAGCCACGGTGTCATCAGCGTAGCAAATCAGTTCTGAATTTGGTATATTAAGCCTTAGTATATCATCCATGTAGACAGTAAACAGAGTAGGGGCTAGGACACTACCCTGTGGGACTCCGAAAGTGACGTCCTCTATATCACTGGTTTGCTCCCCCAGTCTGACACATTGCTGCCTGTTTGTCAGATAACTTGTAAACCAGCTAAGAGTGATTCCCCTGACACCAAAGCATTCTAATTTTTTTAGGAGGATTGGCGTAGAGACTGTGTCAAACGCCTTGGCCAAGTCGAGGAAAACTCCTATGCATCTCTGTCCACACTCCAGATAGGATGACACCATTTCAGTTAAAAGTTGAACTGCGTCCTCAGTTGATTTGCCACGCCTGAAACCGAATTGCCAGTCACTTAACAGGTTGTATTTCTGAAGATAGTCTACTAATCTCTTATTGACCAGCTTTTCCAAGAACTTTGATGTGATGCTTAGCAAAGAAATGGGTCTATAATTATCGGGAGTATTTTTGGGGCCACCCTTATGAATTGGAGTGACCAAGGCTAGTTTCCAGTAGTCCGGAAAGATACCAGACGCCATGCTCAGATTGCATATGTATGTCAACGGCTCAAGAATCGCGACTTTTGCATATTTAAGCAACAGTGGCGTTATTCCATCTCTACCCGGTGAGCTACTATTTTTTAAATCGAGTATTATTCTTTCAATTTCTTGAGTGTCTGTTGGAACGAAAAAAAGTGAATTCTCGATTCGAGTTGCTAAGGAGACTTGTTGGCTCAACAATACCTCAGTAGTACCAAGCTTGTGCAATATTTTTCCGGCTAGGTTTGCTCCTACTGAGGCGAAATGTTTATTGCAGTAGTTTATGGTCTCTTGCGGGTGATCTGCGCTGTTCAGTAGACCTTGGCTGTCATTTAAGGGACTAGGAATGTGGCAAACTTCCTTTATAGCCTTCCATAAATTCTTGGGGTTGCCATGGTTCTCAGTTAGTTTAGCCTCGTCATGATCCGCCTTCAGCTTATGTAAAAGATTGTTGCAAAAGTTTTTATAGCGGGAGTAAGTTTTTTTAAGCGTTGAGTTTTTAGGCTCTTTCCTGAGCCGGAGATGTAGGTTGTCCCGATGTCGCATACATTTTATTAGTCTTTTTTTTTTTTTTAAGATTTGGCTCCACACTTTTGTGTATTTAGCCAGTGTCAAGTTATTGATAATTTATCAAGTTATCGATATTTCACGCAAATATGTGTCAAGTCACAGTCGAAGTCATCAAGTCAAGCCATAGTCAAGTCAGTCTAGTCAAAGTCATACTCCTAGTAAAGTGGTGGCAACTTTACTTGAAGCTTCTATGGAGTTTTGGAAACAACACGAAAAGAAACGTTTCACCATCATTATACCATTTTCCCACACTCACGCCTGTAATCCAGCACTTAACGAATAAAATGCCACCATCTTTATGCACTAACACTGAAAATAACATAAGTTTTGGAAAATAATACAATGCGGCGACGCGATCTTTTTCGTTTTCCCGCCAAAAGTCGCACTCTGTTGTTGCCTGGTTACGCAGTACGATCGTTACATACCTACTCTGAGTAAAAATAATTTAATGAAGTGTTATTTTTAAAACTAATCCTATATCTCTATATCTGTCTAATCTGTCTATGAACTAGTGAAGGAAAACCGAACGAAAATCCATTTCTGTGGAGCAACTGAACTAATGAACTAGAAGATAGATACTTCGGATGATGAAAAGACACATTTGTATCATTTCATTTCGGTGACACTGCGCAAGACTACTGGAAACCTTTTCCAAAGGTTTTTTTTTTTTTGTAATGAGGTACCTTAAATAGTACGTCATTAAAATTACAATCTAGCCATTACTACGGCTAATAAGTAATTTAAATTTGACTTAAACTGCTAAACTAATCATAAGAATGTATCCATTAACACTTTTCTTAATGTCTCTATTAAGGGAAGACACTTTATTCATGAGTCTTTTTGAGTAACACTCACTACACTATGGTCAATATCACTATCACTAGACTAACTCAAAAGGTTTTTCCTTTTTAGTCTTCTCACTATATCCGTGTTATCGAGGAGCTGGATCGCCTCGACATTCACATGATGGTGAAGCCTTCGTTCATGAGCTTCAGCGAATTTCTTTATAACATTGACATTTTTTTCGAAAGGTGTAGCTAAAATATTGTTGATGCAGTTGGCAGCACTGGATGGCAATTGGACAATCGAATTGACGACATTCGTATTTTTGTACGACACACAGATCTACGTAATGTTTTAAAATAAAGTAAAGTAAACCGTGCCAATTGTTTAATGCAAGATATTGTAATGATATGATTCGAGAGTTCTATGTAGAGGGTGACGAGCCATGCTACCCTCCTAGTAGCCAGTCCGAGACCTGGATTATGTATAAGAGAAAGTGTCGTGAAATCAGAGAGGCTCCTTCAATGATGTGGAAGCGGTCGATTGTGCAAGGTTGCGGGAGGCCAAGGCGCGCCGCGGCCCCAGCGCTGGTACTGGCGCTCGTCGTACTCGCGGTGGTGAGTGTGAGCCGCAGCAGCCCACGAGCTGACAAGTCGCAGCACTATCCACAGGCGTAATGTGGCACTTTATTTGTTATTGTTTTCATTAGTTTCCCAAAACTCATGCAACTATACAATTATTGCCCTCATCTTACCATGGCGAAATTGTAGTGACTAACTAAGATTCAATTCAGTTCAAACCAAACAATACAAACTCACTTAAAATTATTTGGGCTAGTTAGTACTTCAAACTAGATACCTAAGTGGTTATAACAAACAGTGAAATTTGCACACACATTTGAAAATATGTGTTAGCCAGATCTGGAAAGAATATTCTTGTTTGGAAACTCCAAATGTGAAAATGTGAATGCCAGACTGTTGAATGATGATCTTCTGTAAATATATTAAGTAAACTAACGGGGTTAAATTATCTCTACACAGATTATTATTTGAAAATTTAAATTGCATCACATTTCTTTATATAAAAGGTCAATAATTTTTTTGGCTTTCTGTCCCTCTAATTACATCATGCTGGAACTACTGGATGGATTTGATGAAACTTGGTATAGCAAAATTTTTTGAATACAATTTATGATACTTGATATTATCTAAATTGGTCAAGTGTAGGTTGCACAAAGCAATAAATCTAATTTAAATGGAAGAATTTTTATATAAATTTTAATTTGTAAATCTACTATATAAAAGTAAGTCGGGTTTTCCTTCCTGACGCTATAACTCCAGAACGCACGAAGCGATTTCCACGGTTTTGCATTCGTTGGAAAGGTCTCGGGCTCCGTGAGGTTTATAGCAAAGAAAATTCAGGAAAAATTCAGGACAAACCAACATTTTAAATAGATGGCGCCGGTGTGTGATACATTGTTTTTCGTATATTATAAAATGTTTAATAAATAAACGTCCACCCAGTGAAGCCGGGACGGGCCGCTAGTGATTGATAAAACAGAAAAAAATAACTGCCAATCTAAACTTTTTTCAATAAGGTATAGTTACTATAGTGATTGCATTTTATTAATTACTGTAGTGGTTACTAGGTGTGAGATGGCCGGCTCCCAAGCTGGTAGATTGTGTACCTACATTATGTGATATGCTTTTGATAAAAAATTACCAGCATCAAGCATGAAGCGTTTCTTTATCGCATCAAAGGGTAGAGGTTCCACCCGCCTCTCAGAGCTCCATTCCAATCCTTCATATTTTCCTGTACATTTTCCCTCTCCATTCCCCCTTGTCTTAAACAGAGTTAAAACTGATTAAACCATGTGAAGCCACAGTGGGTTCAGCTAGTATTACATAAAGTATTTTAATTTCAACAACTCGGCTGGAATCCAAAATGTGAATTATCCTTGAGCTTGTACATAATTCCATGAAACAAGGTAAGGGTTAGGTTTGTGTTAAAACATTAGGTCTATTTTTAAACAAGACATTCCGAAATTAGTGAAAATCATATCCTCAGGGTTCTGGTACCTCCTGAACACATTACGCTCGTTGGGTTGGCTTAACTGATAGGTAGAGGACATCGAGCGATTAAACGACGTTGGGGTGTGGAAGAACCGAAATACACGGTATTAGGGTTTTGCATCAGTGAAAACTCATTCCAAACACTCCCACGCCCATTCGTAGAGGCTCTAGTTTCCTTATCGCAAGGTGTTGTATCAACACACCTGCGGGAGCTCAGTTCCACGCGGAGTACCGAGCGGGCGGAGTGCGCAGGCGCGGCGGGCGCGCGCGGCCGAGCTGGTCATCGAGATCCCGGGCTCGGGCGGCGCCGAGGGCCGCTACCGGCTGGAGTACCGGCCGCCGCACGGCGAGCCGGCGCCCAACTACACGGTGCCGGCGCACGCCTCCACCATCAACTTCCGCGGCCTGCCCGGCACCAAGTACCGCTTCATGCTCTACTACTCCAACGACACCTTCGCCGACCTGCTCACCTGGAACCAGACCATCGTCACCGGTAGGTCCATACATTCCTTATGTCGTACATTGTGACCGACATTACCGATACGACCCCGGGGCCCGTGTCTATGGTGAGATGTTTGGCTTGCGATCTGTGCTATTTTACAATGAGCTTTCAGTGAAGCGAAACATCGTGTTGCAGCTATAGGTAGCTAGCTGTTGGTGGGAGGATATTATGTATGTATTATGTATCTACTCTGTCGAGCAATAAGTCAAGTTAAGAATCTGTCGCCAAACACAACAATATTTTTTTTTGGACAACCAACAGCTTTCTTACTAAATAATATGAGAACGGGATTCTAAATACTTCTAAGCCAAATGCAGGGTATGTTCTGAAAGCTGCACTCGAAGGCCAGTTCTGAATGTAAGCGGAGCTTATCTCGCCGCTTTCGGCCATATTATTGTCACTTAACGTATTGTTGACCGCGACCGACCACAATGTGAGCTTGTGTCGTGGCCCGCAGCGCCGGAGCCGCCGACCAACCTGACGGTGACGCTGGGCCGCAACAAGCAGGCCACCATCGGCTGGTCGCCGCCCGCGCTCGGCGACTACACCGGCTTCCGGTTCAAGGTACGCGCGCCCATTCCGCCATATAACATCTACATTCGGTTATTGCTCCGACAGCGCACATGACAACAAAACGCGCGATTTTTATCACTTTGAACGAAAAGACGCCAGCTATCGTTCACCAGGACGCCGGCGGCAGCGCCTCTGAAGCAGATGACGCCAACTAATCGAGTGACGGCGCAGGTGGTGCCGCTGACGGAGCGTGCGGAGGGCGGCGCGCGCAACATCACGGTGGAGGCGGGCAACTGGACGCACGTGCTGCGCGACCTGGCGCCCGGCGCCACCTACCAGCTGCACGCCTTCACGCTGCTGCACGACAAGGACAGCGCGGCGTACGCCTCGCGCAACTTTACCACCAGTGAGTGTTCCACTCGACTCGCCACACGCCACACGCCACACGCCACACACGGCCAGCGGTTCCACTTCCAGTGGGAACTAGCACAACACATCGACCTCGTCCTGGTCTCCTCTTCTGCAATATGAAGTAGTTTGTATTGCAACTCGTATCATACTGACTTGTTGTGCCTCCCTACATCGGTGGGATTATAGGTTAGTTTTGTTAATAACGAGCGTTAATTTATCTTGAAAGTACGGTAGGAATTACTATTGGCTGAACCTCTGTTGTTCTATATTTGGCTACATAAATTAATGCGTCGCATTCCGAAATATGAGTTGGTCCGAGCGGTGTTAGAGAGTCACGCGCGGCCGGCAGTTCCGTGAGAGGTGCTGGCCTGCCCGCTGCTGGCTGCCCGCTCCCCGCTGCCCGCTGCCGCCTGCCCGCTGCCCTCTGTCCTCTGCCTCTTCATAAACTGACGCACGCCGAGCGTACATGTGGAAAATTTTGCATAAACCTTAAATGGATGACCACCCGTCCAGCCTTTAATCGTTAATCGATTATTATGAAAAACGTATGCGCTGGACAGCGATACAAAATCGTGTCGAAAAAACTTCCCAGCCGTCATGGATTTAACATTACAACTGGTTTATTTTAATCGGCGAGACATGCCGACATATTATTTACGAGAGGTCGTCTGCATATTAAACTAATGCCAATAATTAACATAAACTATATTTAAAGTAATAAGCTCAAGCAGGTCTCATGTTATGGAGCGGACAATCTCGCGGTGTGATCTAGCGGTTTGATCCGATCACTTATATAAATAAATAAAGGAAGTTACAGATGATTTGAGCCGTTTATGAATTGAGCGATTCGCGCCGCTCCACTCCTGACGTGGCTTCCGCGAGTTCCCACGAGCGCTTCGCTTCGACAAATCTACTCGCATCATGTTATGATTGTCTTTGATGTCGTAACCGTCTCCAATGTGGTGTTAACTTGTGACTAAAAGCATAAGTAATGAATTGTAACGCGATACGTTCACCTTGCGTTATCTCAACGTGGTCCGAGGCCTGACGTACCTGTAGTTCCGCAACAATCACGTCTCTTAATATGAGGAGACTGCGATTTCTTTTGTTTCCTTTCAAATTCGATATGAACAAAAAAATACCAATATCAGGTAGTAGATGTATTTGATTTCGGCCGTTGCGATAAACCAGTTCGGGACGAAGATCGCAGGACGATGTCGAGATCACGAGCCGTGAAGCGCGTGCCGCTGGCCCCCGAGCGAGCTGCGTCGGCCGCCAACAGCCGCACGCGCGGCCTCTACTACTATTGTCCACCTTGAGATAGCTTCAGGATTAACGTACGTCATTTTTGTCATTGCCCGTTGCTGTATGTACTTAGAGTAATCGTCAGGAGCGGAGTGGAGGGCGGCCGACGTTGAAGGTAAGCCACGCTCGTGTCGCGATGGATTAACTCGTATTCTAGAAGCTGTAAGTGAGCTGACCCAGCTCGGGTTGCTATTTTAAAATGGATTAAATAAATATGTCTTTTTTAGTTTCTTTTTTACTTTCTAGTTTTTTTAAAAGGTAAGCATCGACCCTACCTGATGTATAACTATTTTAAACGAGACTATTTGTAATCATACGTTAAATAGAAAACAATAGTAGATAGAGGAACTGTTTATTTATATTGATTGAGCCGCGGGTGGGCCCGGCGACGGTCCCACTCCAGCTGACGTGTGTTCCGCAGGTCTGACGGACGCGTGGTGAGGCGCATGCGCTCTGTACCTGCACCCGCTTGTGCCCTTGCCACTGGCTGTCTATTTGCATGCTCTGCTTTGTTACCATTTCAATTCTCTCTACACTCGCAAATATCACCGTATACGTAATATAAGCTAGCTTATTAAATATGCACGTATGTAGTCGGAAGTACCTGTTATTCAAGAGAGATGTCTGCATGATATAGGTCCGTATTGCAGAACGATGCTCAGTTATCAATCGGTGCTCAAGCAGAGATTTCATTCATAAAGTGGTCAATTAGTGAATGAAATCTCTGCTTGAGCACTGATCGATGACTGAGCGTCGTTCTGTAATACAGACCTTAGATTGGCAGATTTTAAGTTTTCTGTGGTCATTGTTGACCGCTTTCGGAATTTCATACCGATAACGGACCCAGTTAGACGTATAAGTCCAAGAATAATTAATAAAGAAACATAGAATGTGCCGGAGCGAAATGAAGGTGACCCTATATATAAACAAAAATACCCTATGTATAAACTACAACTCATTACTTATAGGGGAGTGGGTCAAGCGTCAAGCGTTATTCTGAAAGATTCACGGCACAATACAGAAACAATTAAGCACAATGAAGAAATGGGTGTGCAAAGGGAGCTACAAAATGGTTTGATTGCGAACGCTTAAAACCCCTGCTTTTTTAGACCTATACCTACTTAGTACTTTTGACTTAGTAAGTCACTTTACGGTCGATGTTTTTATTTGTTCATCGCCATAACGTGTAGCGACCGACCCGGAGCGGCACGTCCCGGCCGCCGCGCGACGTGACGCTACTCATCACCGCCATAACGTGTAGCGACCGACCCGGAGCGGCACGTCCCGGCCGCCGCGCGACGTGACGCTACGCATCACCGCCATAACGTGTAGCGACCGACCCGGAGCGGCACGTCCCGGCCGCCGCGCGACGTGACGCTACTCATCACCGCCATAACGTGTAGCGACCGACCCGGAGCGGCACGTCCCGGCCGCCGCGCGACGTGACGCTACTCATCACCGCCATAACGTGTAGCGACCGACTCGGAGCGGCACGTCCCGGCCGCCGCGCGACGTGACGCTACTCATCACCGCCATAACGTGTAGCGACCGACCCGGAGCGGCACGTCCCGGCCGCCGCGCGACGTGACGCTACTCATCACCGCCATAACGTGTAGCGACCGACCCGGAGCGGCACGTCCCGGCCGCCGCGCGACGTGACGCTACTCATCACCGCCATAACGTGTAGCGACCGACTCGGAGCGGCACGTCCCGGCCGCCGCGCGACGTGACGCTACTCATCACCGCCATAACGTGTAGCGACCGACCCGGAGCGGCACGTCCCGGCCGCCGCGCGACGTGACGCTACTCATCACCGCCATAACGTGTAGCGACCGACCCGGAGCGGCACGTCCCGGCCGCCGCGCGACGTGACGCTACTCATCACCGCCATAACGTGTAGCGACCGACCCGGAGCGGCACGTCCCGGCCGCCGCGCGACGTGACGCTACTCATCACCGCCATAACGTGTAGCGACCGACTCGGAGCGGCACGTCCCGGCCGCCGCGCGACGTGACGCTACTCATCACCGCCATAACGTGTAGCGACCGACCCGGAGCGGCACGTCCCGGCCGCCGCGCGACGTGACGCTACTCATCACCGCCATAACGTGTAGCGACCGACCCGGAGCGGCACGTCCCGGCCGCCGCGCGACGTGACGCTACTTTTCACCGCCATAACGTGTAGCGACCGACCCGGAGCGGCACGTCCCGGCCGCCGCGCGACGTGACGCTACTCATCACATTCATGCGCTCATTTTATTTGTATCGATTCTCTATAAACTAATCGTAAAATTCTCAAAGCCTATTATATTGAAAACTACAGTTATAAAAATGGGCCAATAATTGCATTTCTATAAGTTGGTGTACATAATAATAATATTTACATTTAAATTACGCACTTACATAAAATAAGCTGTGCCAATTTTAATGAATTTTTTTGTCTGTCTTTGATGGTTTAGATAACTCATGCGAAGCCGGGACAGGACAGCTGGTACCATGTACATTTTAGAAATTAAAATATTCTTACAAAGTTAGGCGCCTGTACGCCTGCAGGATAAATCTAAACGTAATTCCTTATCGTACGTAACTCAGTCAGGTAAATGTTAGTTGCAAAATCAGAAAGAATTCAATGAAAGAGGTTAGAACACGCTTCTTGCTAAAGATGGTGGATACAAAATGTAATGTTTGTTCCACTGTGACGTCACCACCCCTCGAGAACGTTCGCCGCTCGCTCGAGGGCATCATGCCATATCTAATCATTTGTTTTATGAAAGACGTGCCTTTGGCGTCGAACCCATAGTTTGCTGAGTCCACTCGCCGGTCGCGCCGCGCTCAGATGTCACACTCCATAAGCTGGGGAGCGTCTAAAAATGCTTTTAATTTTGTAAAATAATTACTTATGTAAAGATATACATTACAACTATTTCATAATAACTAGTTTTACAGCAATAGTTATAGAGGAAAAATAACGAATGAGGAAGTAGACAGCTTGAAACAAAGCAATAATATGTATACCTACCATTATTGCCGTGGGCCGCGCGGCTCGTAGGTACAATGCGCGGGATGTTGGCTCTTATTTATTTTGTTTATTTATTTATTTATTCATTTTATTTATTCATATTAGGAAAACTTACAGCCAAAATACATATAAAAACGTAAACTTACAGTAAAAGAAACTAGGCCAGTTACAAGTTTCCACCTATAGAAACATTAGTATATAAAGAAATAAGCTCGTAGTAGGTAGCTAATGAAGTTAGCATGAGACCTATTTAGTAATGTTATTAAATTTGAGAAACAAAAAATTCAGATGCCAATTTTTGCCTTATGGAACGCTCCCCGCCAAAGAAAATGTCATAAGCATTATTAATCTTTAAAAAGTCATTAAGAAATGAAGAGGTTCTCCAGAAGAAGGTATTTTGCTTATAGTTTGTTCTCGCCAAAGGAACAGAAAGAAGCGGTGTATGCCGTAAATTAAATGTTGGAGTTCGAAGGGAAATTTTGCTGAGTAACTCGGCACTATCGACTTTATTATTTAAGATATTCAAATAGTATGTTACATCTGCCATAATCCGCCTTGTTTTGAGTGGCAGAAAATGATGACGTCTACAGCGCTGCTCATAGCTGACGTCAAATGTTTTAGAGCGAAACTGTAAAAATCTTAAAAACTTCCGCTGTACTCTTTCGATGCGTAAAATATGGCACTCATACTGTGGATTCCACACCTGAGAGCAGTACTCGAGGATACTGCGGACGTAGGCACAGTACAAAATCTTTAGTGTTTTAATATTATTGAATGGTGTAGATACCCTCATGATAAATCCAAGGGCTTGCAAAGATTTTGTAACGATACTATCTATGTGTTGATTGTACATTAACTTAGAATCTTGCAGCACACCTAAATCTCTCATGATCTCTACTCGGCTTAATTTTTTACCTTTTAAGTAATATTTTGTTTCAATAACGTTCTTTTTCCTCGAGAAAGTAATTGTATAACATTTATCAACATTGAGGTCTAATTTATTTGTTAAGCAGTAATCACTAAACCTATCGAGATCTTCTTGAAGTTCGATTGAATCAACTAAAGTACTGATTGGTTTAAGAATTTTCATATCATCTGCAAATAAATAGAAGTTTGAGTGCAAAAAACAGGAGTTAATGTCATTTATGAAAATGATAAAGAGCAGAGGTCCTAGTAAGGAACCCTGGGGAACTCCAGATGTTATATTAGTCCATGATGATCTAAATCCATTGAGAACAACAGCCTGAGATCGACGTTCTATGTAGGAGGAGTACCATCTATAAAGATCACCGTGTATTCCTGCTGATTGTAATTTAGCTAAAAGCAATGAGTGGTGTAATTTGTCGAACGCTTTGCTATAATCTGTAAATATGCCATCAACCTGGTGCCCCAACGCCATATGGTCAACTATAAATTCATTTGTGAGAAGTAGATTGGACGTTGTGGAGCGCCCTTTAAGAAACCCGTGCTGCCATTCATCCATTTTATTTTATATTTATTTATTTATATCCGAACTACTAACGGCAGCTATTTACTGAATATGACGTGGACGGGATACTAAATACTCCGGAGCCAAATGCAGGTTATCACTCGTATGTCCGTCTGTATTAAGTGTTACAGCTCTCCTAAGTTCGCACTTATCCCTCTGCGACATACCCAAATGTATTGCAGTAGGTACGTCGGAGAGGGATAGTGCGTACTTAGGAGTTGTCAAACTTTAATACAAACGGGCATTACAATGAATAAGTGTTTACATTACAAAAGAAGGCAGGTGACGCAACCAATTGTGTGTCATTTTAGAAGCGGTGAATGTATTAAAGCCGGATAAATAGTAGGTAAAAATAACTTTTTAAGTAACTAATAGATTGTATCGGTTTTTTTACGTTGTAATAGAACGAGTCTGGTCAAACTATTCGCTGAAAATTAAATTTACAAAAATATTACGTGTCTTAAATGAGTATAACGGCCGGCATTGGCAGGGAGGGCAGTCGGTCCTACGCGACACTAGGTTACACTATCAAACCCATTTGTTTATTAATTATTTTTTGCACGTGTATTCACAACGATTAAACTCAAAGCAAAGAAATATATTGCATAGCTGCATGACGGCGTCTGAGTTTGTTTTTTTTTTGTTGTGATTTTTTTTTTCCATTTTACAACATAGTGTTACGTAGAATTTGTATTTTTATATGTTATATTATTGAGTGTACAGTTATAATACTGCCTTTGTAAGGATATTGTTGCCGCCCGTAGTTGTATCCGTGCACTCTGAGCATTGCTGTGTCTCTACGAGTGTAATCCACAGTACACTCGTAGAGACACAGCAATGCTCAGCATCAATATCCCAACCGAACGTGATTCAAGCGAGAAGTTGGTGCACGAATGTAATGTAGTAAGATGATGGAGGTGTCGGTGGGTGCGTGTGTGCGCAGAGCCGAACACGCCGGGCAAGTTCATCGTGTGGTTCCGGAACGAGACCACGCTGCTGGTGCTGTGGCAGCCGCCCTACCCGCCCGGCTTCTACACGCACTACAAGGTACCCCCCCCCCCCCCCCCCCCCCCCGCCCCCCCGCTCTACGCTGCTCGCCACTATCGCAAAACCTCATCCCCTCTTATACAAAACGTACACTAAGCGTGGACTAAAGTTAGTTTAGTCCTCGGTTTAAGTCATGATTAATTAAAAACCTTACTATAAAAAACAAGTTTATCGCTGATCCGAGAATCGTCCACGGTCTAAAATTAGTCCTCCGATGACCCTAGTTTAACTATGGTACTAACTTGCTAAAGCAAAAAGCTAGCGCCACGGTGGTGGGAAAATGAAACTTTTATGATTAAAAAACTATTTACGCGCCATACAAAGTTGGGTTGTCAACCTTTCATTGTTACACGATATTGAGGTTGTCTTGGTCTTTGATAAAATATATCTACTCAGTTCGGTTTTTATATTTTGTTGCTCAATTTTTACGATATTTATGTTTATTGCAGTGCAGTTAGCAATAACAACAATAAACGGAAATATCAAATTTCGTGCGTTGAGTGGTACAAGTGAACAAACTCTTTTCGTATTTAGTCTATGGTCAACATTTAAACCATGGACTATCTCGGGTATCAGCTGGTCTTTGTTGTTTTGTAATAAAGTCAAGGTCTAACTATCGTAACAAACTAGGACTACTTAGTCCAGGTTTAAACCTCTACTAGTCCACATTTTGTAATAAGACCATGTTTGTCTTGTATTAAACATCACAAAAAAAAATCACGTAATCGTAGTTTTGATCCGATGCGAACAGTGCCGTTTTTATTATAATTAAACTTGAACACTGGTGCGGCGCGCATGAGGCACCGCGGCCGTGACGCAACGGTTCCGTGCGCAGGTGTCCATCCTGCCGGCCGACGCGCGCGAGTCGGAGCTGTACGTGGAGAAGGAGGGCGAGCCGCCGGGGCCGGCGCAGGCCGCCTTCAAGGGCCTGGTGCCGGGCCGCGCCTACAACATCTCCGTGCAGACCGTGTCGGAGCCCGAGATCTCGGCGCCCACCACCGCGCAGTACCGCACCGTGCCGCTGCGCCCGCGCAACGTCACGGCGCCCGCCGCGCTCCTCTCGGAGACCGGCTTCCGCGTCACCTGGCTGCCGCCGGCGGAGGAGAGCGAGTTCGAGAAGTACCAGGTGTCGGTGTCGGGCGAGGCGCGGCGCCTGCCGCCCGTGCTGCGCGCGCGCGCCGACCCGCCGCTCGCCGCCTTCGACGGGCTGGAGCCCGGCGCGCGCTACACCGTCACCGTGAAGACCATGTCCGGCAAGGTCACCTCGTGGCCCGCCAGCGCCGACCTCACCCTGCGCCCGCTGCCGGTGGAGGCGCTGCGCGTGGCGCGCGGCGCGGGCGCGGCGCTGCTCGTGTCGTGGCGCGCGGCGCCCGGCTCCGCGCAGGACGAGTTCCGCGTGTCGTACCACGAGGCGGGCCCCGCGCGCGACGACAGCAGCGCGCTGTCGGTGGCGGCGCCCAACGTGACGCTGGACGCGCTGCTGCCGGGCCGCAACTACTCGGTGTCGGTGCGCGCCGTGTCGCGCGGCGTGGAGTCCAACGCCACCGCGGCGCACGCCGCCACGCGCCCGCTGGCGCCCGTGCTGCTGCGCGCCGACGCGGGCGCGCGCGAGCTGCGCCTGGAGTGGCGCTCCGACGTCACCTCGCGCCAGGACCAGTACCGCGTGCGCTACGCGCGCGCCGGGCCCGAGCCGCGCGACTGGCGCTCCGCCACCACGGTGGAGCCGCGCGCCACGCTCGCGGGGCTCTTCCCGGGCGCCGTGTACGAGGTGCAGGTGGCGGCGCTGTCGCACGGCCTGCTCGGCGAGGACAACACGCTGCTGAAGCCAGTCCGTGAGTGCGCCCCCTCCCCGCCCGCGCGCCGCGCGGCGCCCCCTGACGGCGGCGTGTTGCAGGGCCGCTGCCGCCGCGGTCGCTGCAGGTGCGGCGCACCACGTCCAACAGCGTGGCGGTGCAGTGGGAGGGCCCGGCGCGCGAGGCCAGCGCCGTGGGCGAGTACACGCTGCGGTACCGCACGCTGTCGCAGACGGAGTGGAGCGCGCTGCCGCCGCTGGCCGCGAACGCCACGGAAGCCGAGCTGGCGAACATGACGCACGGCGAGCGGTACGTGATCGAGCTGGACGCGGGCAGCGAGCGCGCCGCGGGCGGGCGCAGCGAGGCGAGCGGCGCGCCGCGCTCGGCCGAGCACACGGTGCGGCCGGCGCCCGTGTCCAACGTGGCGCAGCTGGCCGACACGCGCAACGTGACGCTGGAGTGGCCGCGCGCCGCGGGCCGCGTGGAGCGGTACGCCGTGCGCTGGGCGCCGCCGCCGCCCGCGCCGCCGCGCGCCGCCGCCGTGCCCGACCCGGGCGCGCCCTCCGTGCGCGCCGTGCTGCCCGCGCTCGACCCCGGCCAGCGGTACTCCATCGCCATCACCGCCATCTCCTACAACCTCACCTCCGACGAGTTCACCATGGAGACGCGCACGAGTGAGTGCCGCCCCGCGCGCCCCGCCCCGCCCCGCCCCGCGCCGCGCTCACCCCGCCCCGCGCCCCTGTTGCAGGGCCGCTGATCCTGTCCGAGATGACCATCGTGAACGAGGCGGACAAGGGCGAGAGCGACGACAACGAGACGCTGCCTAGCATCCTGGTAGGTGGATTAATTATAATATATGTCACGATTTTAATAGTAGGCTTGTCGTAGGACAGGATCTCTTTAGTGGTGGACAGGTATTTTCTCCTTTCTCTCGTCTTCGGTCAACGTCGGCCTTGGCATTCTAATAAAATTATATCAATGATGAAAGATAGATCGCGTTTAAACTTTGAAGTCACCTGGCACTTTAAATAAATAAAACAAACTATATTTAAACATATCTCGTTATAGTCTGTTGCAATTCAGAATATATTGCATAAAAGTACACATTAGAAAATGCTTTCAAAGATTTTGAAATATCCACCCGCTGGCCTTTATTTTTTACTGAAATGATATAATAGCAAATCGAAATGATAAAAACGCACCGAAATGAGAATTTTCATCATTTCATTGAGTTTTTATCATTTTGGTTGGCAGTTTAGGCCACCGAATCAACCGAAATGAAAACACCGAAATTAAAACCAAGGACAAATATAAGCATTACAAGAAAACTATTTAGTATAGGATTTAATTAATATTATCCCACTAAACTTACTTAGCGAACTCGTGAATACTTAATTAAATATACTAGCTTATTGGGAAACAAGTAATACACGGGAATGAAAATTAATTTGTCCCATGGCACCGATACGAAATATTTACGCGTTTCGCGGGAACAAGCAGGCACCCGTCCTCCACATCGGAGCGCCGGCCGGCACCGGCACGTCCTAGCGCGCGAGCGCCCTACAGGTGCTCCAAGCTAAATATTCTTGATAAACATAAAGCTACCGAAATTAAACGAGTTTCGGGGGCGCATGCATTTTTACTTACCAGTTATTAAACTGGGTAGATATTATTATAAAATTACTTTTGGATCATACTATCACCATTCAGAATTTAAATAAAAGTAGCTATAAACCGAAATAACTAATAGTTTTTATTGTACGAGGGAAATTACACACAAAAATGTGCGGGCAGCCACTGAAATGAAAAATTTGGAGGTTCAGTGACTTTTTTTTTTTTCTCCTGAATTGCAATCCTAATCAAGAAATATTGATTGTCTCGTATAGGTAACTACCTCTTCTACCAACAAAAAAATATGAGTAGTCTAAAGTAAGGCTGTGCTAGTGCCGATGTGATCCGTCCGGTGCGCAGGTGACGTACACGCCCACGCCCGCGGCCGCCACGCTGTTCGACTCGTACCGGTTCCGGCTGGAGGCGGGCGCCGACGAGCCGGCGGAGGAGGGCGCGGCCCCGCCCCCGGCCCCGCCCCCGCAGCAGGCGGAGCGCGGCGCGGCGGAGGGCGCGCGGCGCGTCACCTTCGCGGGCCTCACGCCGGGCGCGCTCTACAACGTGACCATGTGGACGGTGTCGTGCAACGTGTCCTCGCACCCGGTGCAGCGCCAGGTGCGCCTGTTCCCGCGGCCCGTGCCGTGGCTCAACGCCACGCGCGTGGCGGCGCGCGCCGTGGAGCTGGCGTGGGCGCGCCCGCGCGGCGTGTTCCACGACTTCGAGGTGCAGTACCTGGCCGCGGCCGACACGCTGCGCACGCACAGCACGCGCCTGCGCCGCCTCGAGCTGCGCGACCTGCGCCCGCACACGCTCTACACCTTCACGGTGGTGGTGCGCGCCGGCGCGCCGGGCGCCCTGCGCACCGCCTCGGGCGCCGTGTCCGCGCGCGTCGCCACGGCGCAGGCGCCGCCGCCCGCGCCCGCGCACTTCCGGCCCGAGGACGCGGGGCCCTCCTCGCTCGCCTTCCTGTGGGAGCTGCCGCCCGAGGAGGCCAACGGCGAGCTGCAGCGGTTCCTGCTGCAGTACTGGCCGCAGGGCGAGGAGCGCCTGGCGCGCACCGTGGAGTTCGGGGCGGAGGCGCGCGGCGGCGCGGTGGCGGGGCTGGCGCCGGGCGCGGCGTACGTGTTCTCGCTGCGCGCGGAGACGGGCGCGGGGCGCGGCGCGGCGGCCACGTGGGTGCAGCGCATGGCCATCGGCGCGCCGCCGCGGCCCGCCGCCGGCGCCGTGCCCGCGCCGGCGCGCGCCTCGCCCACCACGGTGGCCGTGCGCTTCCGCAGCGACTACTTCTCGGCCGCCAACGGCAACCTCACGGGCTACACGCTGGTGGTGGGCGAGGAGCCGCGCGAGCAGGCCGGCCGCCTGCCCGCCTGGCGCGACGTGCAGGGCTACCCGCGCTGGCCGCCCTACCAGGTGGCCGACCCCTACCTGCCCTTCCGGCCGGGCCCGCCGCAGGTGGAGGAGTTCACGATCGGCGCCGAGCGCTGCGACGCCGCCGCCGCCCGCTACTGCAACGGGCCGCTGAAGCCGGGCACGCGGTACTACGTGAAGCTGCGCGCCTTCACCGCGCACGACAAGTACACCGACACCGCCTACACCGAGGTGCACACCGGTGAGTGCGGCACGCCCCACCTGCGCTCCGTCATCGACGGCTCCATAGTTTCCACTATTTTTTACCAAAATGTCTTAATTTATTTATTTATTTATTTATTTCATGGAAAACAAACAGCTTTAAGCAATATATTATAGTACAAAATTTGTTATCAAACAAGCCTTAACAGTTTTCACAAATAGAACAGGGCTACATTCCAGTTTATATATCATTAAACTAAATAAGTGCAGACTATTGAAATATATAACATTTAAGTGGTGCGATTATAACATTGAATTGATATTTAAATAAGTAAGTACTATATACCTTTAACAAAGTTTTAAGATAGAAGGGGGGGAAAAAAGGAAAAAGCAAATCCATATCAATCTATAGAACCTGAGTAAAGAGTAAACCTATAAGTCATCAAAAAAAGTAGATGTTACATAATTTTTGAAGAAATTTGATTTCGCTGTAAATAAATCAACATTCTTAGAATAGTTGGAATTAAAGTTTCTACATACACGAATAAAGAAAGAATTCCATCTATAATTAGTCAAACATGTATCCACATGAAGCATGAGATAGTTCCGTCTGGAGACAGCACGAGTAGGTACCTGGAGTTTGATCTTCGAAAGAAGATCGCAACACTCCGTTTTGTTCAGAACTAGATTATGAAGGAACGTCAGATCGGCCGCCTCGCGGCGCAGAGACAAGGGAAGCAGATGGTGGTGCTTACAACTTACGTCATAGTCTGGTAATTTTAACCTGTGTCTGAAATTAACAAAACGCAAAAATTTTCTTTGAATTTTCTCTATTTTGTCAATATAACACTCGTAACGAGGGTTCCACACTTGGGATGCATACTCTAATTGACTTCTCACCAGAGAACAATACAAGATTTTTAGAGACTTGACAGTTTTGAAGTCTTTGGTGATCCGAAAGATAAAGCCTAGGGTTTTAGTTGCTTTAGATGTTATACTCTCAACGTGTTTATCTAACAGAAGCTTCGAGTCCAGGATTACACCCAGGTCTCTAACGTAGTCGGTACGCTGTAGTGATTGTTGGTTCAGCTTGTAATCAAATTGTAAAGCGTTACGGGATCTAGTGAAAGTGATGCAGTTACATTTGGATACATTAAGATCAAGTTTATTTTTACAGCAATATTCTTGCAGCCGAATAAGGTCCTCCTGCAGAAGTAAACAGTCATATGTAGAATTGATATTTTTATAGACTTTCATATCATCAGCAAATAATAGAAAATTAGAATTGACAAAACAGTTATTGATATCATTGATAAATATTGTAAATAGTAGTGGTCCCAAAATGGAACCTTGTGGAACACCTGATGATATGGTAGACCGTGGTGATTGTGAAGAGTACCCATTTAAAACTACCGTTTGGCAACGACTTTTTACATATGAACTAAACCATCTAAGAAGATCCCCACGAATACCTGCAGCATGTAGCTTACGAAGCAAAATCACATGGTCGATTCGATCAAATGCTTTGCTGTAGTCTGTGTATATTGTGTCTACCTGACCTCCAGATTCTATTCCCTTGGATACATCATCAGTAAATGCCAATAGATTACTAACAGTTGACCTGCCCCTTAAGAACCCGTGTTGTTGTGGGAGAAAAATATGTTTGAGTGCAGCAAGTATCTGGTTATGGGTCACCTTTTCTAAGACCTTGGCTAGTACACAAAGTTTGGAAATAGGTCTATAATTAGCAACTTCACGTTTAGGGCCTTTTTTGTGAATGGGTGTTACAGTTGCTGTTTTCCAAATCTTTGGCATGACTCCTTCTGCGATTGAGCGCTTGAAAAGGAAACAAACCGGAGGGCACAGGCTGCTGGCGCATTTTGAAATAAACACGGGATGTAGGTCGTCGGGCCCCGCTGACTTATTGCAGTCCAGACATTTAAGTAATTTATAAATTTCATAATAGTTAATTTCGACTGAACACATATCAGCAGCCGAAGACAAGGGAATGGAATAGTCTGCTGAAACAGGGTCAGCTGTAGTAGTATCAGAGCACGGTAAGTAGGTGGAATTAAAGAACTGGGCGAAGGCATTGCAGATGTCTTCACCCGTCGTCAAGTTCATATTATTATATATCATAGAGGAAGGGTAGGAATTGTGTTGCTTATTAGCTTTTACATAGGACCAAAAAGCTTTAGGATTTTTTGTATTGAATTTTCAGTATTTAATATGTAGGTATTATAACATTCTATCTCAACACGTCTGGCTCGCTGCCTTAAGACACTAAAAGCATTATTATCAGATTTATTGCCATAAATTTTGTATTTGCTATGTAATTTATTTTTTTCCTTTAATATTTTAATCAGTGCTGGAGAATACCAGACAGGGTATTGGCTTGAGCGCACATGATTGGAAGGAACAAATTTGTCACGCAAACCAAGAAGTATAGTATTGAACAACTCGACTGCCTCATCCATTGTACCCCGTGATAATAAAGATTGCCAGTCCTGATTATCTAGTTCATCACAGATTGCTGAATAATCCCCTTTTGAATAATGATATTTCAGCCTAGCGCTGGTTTTGAGAGCAGGTAAATCAATAAAATTAGGTTGACAAACAAGGGCTGGGTGGTATAAGTCCTCATCTACTAAAGGTTCTGTACAATGCCAGACTGATACTTCACCATTGGAAAGAATCAAGTCGAGTATGCCACCCAGGTGGTTTCTAATATTATTAAACTGGTTTAGGTCGCAGAGGTTTAATAGGTCCTGCATTTCACCATGGTTTAAGTTTGAATTGCAAAAAGATGGAATAAGGCACAAACTTTCCTCAGGCAAAGACCATGAAATATCACTTAGGTTAAAATCTCCAGCTATAAACATTTTATCATTTGGGTTATTAGAACAAATAGATAGAACTTTATCAGAAAAGTTTATCAATTGTGAAGAAAAAGAAAGCCCGTTATTCTGTTGACACAGATAAATGCAGCCGATGTGAAGCATAACAGGCGAAGTTCCTCTACTTGCTCCAAACTTGATAGAAAGCCAGATATCCTCAGCCGTGGAGAGCCAGTCCAGCCGCGCCGCCCCCGCAGGTCCGCAGGTCCCGGCGCGTCGCGATAAGGACTCCCCCACCGCGCGACTGCCCAACACTCGAGTAGTCTCGATCGCGCCGCCACACTGTGTACTTGTCACTAAAAAGTTCCTCATCTTTTATTCCGTCCAATAACCACGTCTCGGTTAAGACTATTACGTCATAATAACATAGTTGAACATTTCTCTTAAACTGCACAGTCTTCGTTCGCAAACCCCTAACATTTTGGTAATAGATTTTGAAAGTCATAGTACACGTTTCAAACACTGTTTTGGCCGGATCGCGACACAGCAATCACTAATATGATATTTATTTTAAATAAAGTTAGGGGTTTGCGAATCGAAGGTAATTGAGGACCTCCTCCTTTCATGAAGTTGGTTAAAAATGAATGAAAACAGAGAGTGATTAATGATTTTAATATACGTATGTTATAGTATGACCGAGCATAATAGACGAAGACGGGTTTTAGATGTGAAATTAGTCGTATAATAATGAGCAACAATAAAATACAGCTAGCGGCAGCAGTCGGCACGCTATGACTCGATATAAGTAGTTGACACTGTAAGCAACCATCGCAGGCGTGATCTAGGGCTATCTCAATGTATATAGGTATGAATGATTCTATTATGTGGAGCACGACAATTCTTATAACCTTTTTATTATGTGCGGATAAGTGGAAACATGAATGACTTATTATGTAGAAAACATAATTAAATATAGCAATAAAATAAAATTCAAAATTTTCAGTTATGTAATATAGAATATTAGAATGTATATTATGTGACATATCCGAGTAGATATCTATATGATATAGTAAAGAATAAATAACAAAAATAATATTTATATGTAAACTTCTAATTTGTGTTAACAGGGGTAATATAGATTGATATGGGTTACGCACCGTGAACCTGGCAGGCTGGTTTAGGTATTGCAACATAGTTGAAACATAATATATCAGTAAATATATAATAGACAAAAAAACAGAAGGAATAATAAGTAGTCACTTGATTTTTGTTAGATCATTGTCATTGTAGATTGCAACTATCGGCGAAGAATCGTTTTTTCTCGTCAGGATTTTGCAATTTTGAACCCATACATATATATGATTCTTCTCCAGGGCTGCCTTTTTGGTTCTAGTAAGAAGCTGTTTATTTTCTTTTGTTAGGTGATCATTGATATAAATTTTCGCTGAGCTCCCCAAGAAGTCCAGATGTTCAGCAGTCAGACCTGGCTTGTGCGCCCTGGCCGAAGCTACAAAATTCTCTTTTTGATATCGCCCGAGGAACCCCACGATGATGGGCTTAGGCTGTGATGAAGACCGAGCCCTTGTAATAAAGTTGATGTCAGTTTTCACAATACGTTGGCCAATCAGGGCTCCGATTTTGCACACAACTTCGAAAAGATTTTCGTTCTTCTTTAGTGGAATTCCTTTTATTTCGATATTGTTAATTCTTAACAATTGATCTTTGGCAGCGACTTCACTTGATAGCTTAGCGACTACTTCTTTTAATTGGGGGTAGTCTGCGGAAACGGAGGGTTGATTTTCTAGAATGTGGACTCTTTTTTCAACATCTACTATTCTCACGGAGTTTCCCTCTACTTCCTTCTTTATGATACACAAGGTTTCCTCGTTTTTTCCTCCTTTAATAATACTTAATACTCCATGCCCGTCAACACTTAAGTATATTTGAATACAACTTAGCTAACCTAAACAAAATCTATCGTACGCACTGGCTTGCTCTGCACTAAGCGGTTAACGTTCAGTCGCCCCTAAAACTAATGTTCTATAACTAAGTGAACGACAGAAGGATAAAGTTTCATTATCTATATTTGCTACGATAAAAAAGTTTTATACTTTTTCGGAGAGGCATGCTGCCGCCAAGGAGTAGTGTGCAAGCCGTTAAATTGATTTGATAATTTATGTTGAATTAGTCTCTCATACAATAGTCTGCATTAATCACACGGCATGGAGCGGAAAAGTAGTAGTACTATAGAGCTACATAAATGTAACAAACGATGGCCTAATGCAATGAAATCATTAGTCAAGTGTGGTCGCGACCACACTTGGGAAATCAGAGATTAAATCTGTGCTTGAGCATTGATTACCATCTGAGTGACTTTCTGTAATAAGAAAATACTCAGGTGAACCATGATCAGATCTGATCACTGTATTGAGACTCAAGCACTGTTCTATGATAAAATCTCAACTCAAATCTACTTTCAGGTCGAGATTTACTGTTATTACTGTTCTATAATACGAGCCTTAGGCATTGCAGCAACCGGTTAAGTTTAGTTTAACGCATTTTATCGTTAAATCAGTCTTAGGTCAACATATTACAGAACGATGCTCAGTAATCGATCGGTGCTCAAGCAGAGATTTCATTCACTAATTGATCACTTTATGAATGAAATCTCTACTTGAGCGCCGATCGATGACTGAGCATCGTTCTATAATACGGGCCTTAGAGAGATATGTGCGAACTTAGGAGTTGTCGAACTTTAGGAGAGACGGGCATTGCAGTATATGTAGCACATTCGTTGAACGTGGATCGTTGTCGCGGCTCGCGGGGCTCGTCCGACACGGCCGTGGACACGGACGGTGCCTTCAAAGATAATACAGCTATGTTTGTGCGCGGCGACTCGCTTATCGAGCTCTCGACATCGTTCGTCATCGATTGTTATCGATTAATATTAAGAACCGTTCAGCCGCCGATCGAAGATAGCGGTTCCATTGGACCGATAACGATAACATCCAGTAAAGGCGCCGTCTCGACACCCTGGCAGTCATCGACGCCTGTCGCCGCCGGGACGTAAAGGGGCCGATCGGTTGCAGAGACGGACAGCACGGCGTGGGTGGCGGGCGCGTGCGCGGCGGCGGCGCTGGCGGCGGCGGGCGCGGGCGCGCTGCTGCTGCGGCGGCGCCGCGCGCGCCCCGCCGCGCCCGCGCCGCGCGCCGCGCGCCCCGTGCGCGTGGCCGACTTCTTGGACCACTACCGGCTCATGGCCGCCGACTCCGACTTCCGCTTCAGCGAGGAGTTCGAGGAGCTGAAGCACGTGGGGCGCGAGCAGCCGTGCACGGCGGCCGACCTGCCCGTCAACCGGCCCAAGAACCGGTTCACCAACATCCTGCCGTACGACCACTCGCGGTACAAGCTGCAGCCGGTGGACGACGAGGAGGGCTCCGACTACATCAACGCCAACTACGTGCCGGGGTACTCGTCGCCGCGCGAGTTCATCGTGACGCAGGGCCCGCTGCACTGCACGCGCGACGACTTCTGGCGCATGGTGTGGGAGTCGGGGTCGCGCGGGATCGTGATGCTGACGCGGTGCGTGGAGAAGGGGCGCGAGAAGTGCGACCGCTACTGGCCGTACGACACGCGGCCCGTGTACTACGGCGACATCGCCGTCACGTCGCTCAACGAGTCGCGCTACCCCGACTGGACCGTCACCGAGCTCATGCTGTGCCGCGGCGCCGAGCAGCGCGTCGTCAAGCACTTCCACTTCACCACGTGGCCCGACTTCGGCGTGCCCGAGCCGCCCACGGCCCTCGCGCGCTTCGTGCGCGCCTTCCGCGAGCGCTGCCCGCCCGACGCGCGCCCCGTCGTCGTGCACTGCAGCGCCGGCGTCGGCCGCTCCGGCACCTTCATCACGCTCGACACGGCGCTGCAGCAGGTGAGCCCGCCCCCTCCCTCTGCCCGCCCGACGCGCGCCCCGTCGTCGTGCACTGCAGCGCCGGCGTCGGCCGCTCCGGCACCTTCATCACGCTCGACACGGCGCTGCAGCAGGTGAGCCCGCCCCGCCCCCTCCCTCTGGCCGACTGCAGCGCCCCCTGACGCCCCCCTCCTGCCCGCAGCTGGCCCGCGGCGCAGACACGCTGGACATATTCGGGATGGTGTACGCGATGCGGCGCGAGCGCGTGTGGATGGTGCAGACGGAGCAGCAGTACATCTGCATCCACCAGTGCCTCGTGGCCGTGCTGGAGGGGCAGGACCTGGCGCCGCCCGCCCACAACCACCACCTCAACCCCGCCTTCGAAGGTACGCGGCATGCCTCCACCTCCCCGGGCGGTCACTCCGCGTCGATCGACGCCCAAAAATAACATTACATTATTTATTGCACAAAAACGAAGACCTAAAAATATCAGTTTGTATTATTATTCTTAGATCTTCGACTATAATCTAACCATGTGCAGTCGCAGAAAGTGAATGTTTAGCAAGTTGGCTGCAGCCTCCAACTGGCTGTATGAATAAATAAATAAATATTTGTGGACATTTCACGCGGAGCCATCTAGTAAAGCTTCTACTGTGGGAACCAGATATGCGATCACGTAACTTAATTGCAACAAATAGAAACACAAACGTGTATTGATTTGACAGTTTCGATGTGCGCTGTTTATGTGCAATTTGAAAATTTGCACATAAACAGCGTTGGCTCGTTCATCGAGGTAACGGCAAAGTTAGCTGCACAGTAGCTGGCACCCGATACTCGACCATTTATTGCAAACATTATTGGTTACGTGCAGGTGTTAATAATAGCATACTTAAATATGTTATATAATGACCCAGCTTGGGTGTAGCAATATTGTGCGGAGCGAATCGATCTAGTCTATAATAGTTAACTGGTCCGAAAGTAATTCGTCTAACGTATAATAACTTTTAATCAGTAGTACATTTTTTAGGGCTACGGTAAATTTTTTCTCTTCTTCTATTTCTTTTAGATGGAGAGGTAATTTATTAAATACTTTTATGGCTATTGAACGCGGGCCGGAACTGTGCATTGCTAATTTTGATGTTGGTATAACTAAATCGTATTTATAGTTTGATCGTAGTACGTAGTTTCGATTGCCATCAGCCAGTTTTTTTAAATTGAGGGTTACAAAGAGACTATTGTTAGAATTTTGAATTAAATGAAGTAAGGTCTATGAAAATTTTGTATGCTGATGTCCGGTTGAATATTAGCGAGAATACGGAGACATTATTTGGGCTACCCTCGGGAGGGCAGCTGCTAGGTCCCCATCCGGCACCGAGGCCGGGAGCCAACTGCGGCCAAGTGTTGGCTTCGCACCACACGACGCACGGAAACATCCGGTATGGTGGGCATTCTTCCAACGCACAAGGGTTTCGCTTCAACATTTATGTCGCAGACGGTAAAGGAATGGAACAACTTACCAGGGTCTGATTCCTGAAAAATGAGTTTTCGAGGCAAGAGTGAACCGGTACCTTCTAGACTGCCATCGTCGACCGCGTCGTCAATTTCCACCAGGTGAGACAGCGGTCAAATGTGGGTAAACCCCTTCCAAAGGTATAAAAATGTAATTATATTATTTTACAAAATCGACAAATGAAATATCTTTAGTTTTTGTTAGAACAATTAATAAAAAAAATACTTAAGAAAAAAAGTTCCCACTATTTAATGACCTACACGCATTGATGCCGTTTTTTAGCGCCCGCATTACTTCGTCTGTCGTATTACCTACCTACTACTGCGCGGCAATTTTAGATTTTCCAACTTGCTAAACATTACCTTTCCTTTTTACGTCGGTTGTGCCTACTACTTGGCGCACGTAGCGGGCGGGGGCGGGGGTGGCGGGGGTGGTGGGACACTAACCGATGGCGATGCGACCCCGGAGCAGCATGCTCTTGCTCTCCAACTTCAAATATCATCGCATTTTGTGTGGAGCGTTGGTAATATTATTATCTTATTTATTCATTGGTTGAAGGGTGAGCGTTTATGAAAACAAAAAGTTCGAAAAGATCGCAGCCGTTTTATTAAGATAATTGTTATGTAATAGTTTGTCTGTTTCAACAGTGGGCCGCCATATTAGTCGTGGGTTGGGATTGCTTCCATATAAAAAAAAGAACGGAAACCATTGAGACAGCGCGTCCCAATATTTTGTGTCACGCTAGCGCAAGCTTGAAGCCGCGTGCCGCGCAGGACGGCCCGCGACCTGTTCCGCGCGTCCTGCGCGGCCGGATGTACCTCGGGCTTCCATTTGAGACCGTTGGCAACTCGCGTAGAGGTTCACTCCGCGATCGGGGCCTGCTTCTAAATCGCGGTTCAGCCTTTAAAACGACCTGAGCTCAGCCAATTCGCGGACACTAACCAGTCTCACGACACTCAAATGGAAGGTCGCATGTAGCCGCGCGGCGCGGGGCGGCGGGCGGGCGGCGGCCGGCGGCGCCGCGGACCACGTGAGTGTGCCTGCTGCATGCGGTGCCTGGTGCATGGTGCATGGTGCATGCGCGAGCGCAGCGGCCGGCTCGCTCACGGTCCCCTTGTGTTGCAGACGACGAGGGCATCGCGGAGTCCGGCATGTGAGCGGGCGCCGGCGGCACGGGTCGCTCGTCGTGGGCGGTGGACGGTGTGCGCGTTGCATCCATGTGTATAGTTTGATACTTTTTAACAGTTTACATTTTTTGAGTTGACAACCGTTGAATCTCGGAGTTGTACTTAACTTCCGTCGCACGTGCGACCGTCACCTGATGAACTTTTGTTGTTTAAATGCGTTTTTGTAAATACTGACTGCGGCGAGTACGTTAACTAGGTTAAGTGGAACATGGTGCCTTCAGACGGTGATAGTGAATGTGTTAGAGTCCGGTGCAGCGGCGCGGGGACGCCTGCCAAGAACGATATAATGTGTTATATCTCACACGTGTTTGGTAGTACCCGATTGCCCAAAGAAAATGGTCGGCCAGCGGGGGCGGGGCGGGGCGGGGCGGGGCGGGTGTTGTGGGCAAGCATACTTCAAATTGTTTTTTGAATTGTACGATTTATCATTACAAAAATTAAATAAATAGATGTCGTAATAACGTCGGAATTTGAGAAGTAAGATTTTTTAAAATAAGATGTATGTCTGCATTGCAATGAGCTCGTGCCCGCGCCGAAGCCCCCGGGCTCCGAGCGGCTCCGCACAGTTGACATTCCCCTATCATTAATACATTTCAATCGATTTGATTAGTTCGTTTAAAACGGCCAAGCATTCAAAATGCAGAAATATCGGTAACATTAGTTGCTTACTAACATTTTTAACAAAGGCGAGCTTTTGCTGAAATTTGTAATAAAGTTATATTTTTTATTGAGTTGTTTGATTTGTAATAAAATGCCGCCACGACCGCTAGTAGGGTCGTTTAATGAAGAGGTCCTTCGGTCGCGAGGATACATCAAACATGTTTAGGTATAAGTAATAAACTTTAATAAAAATATATTTTCAGTAGTTACAAGTGACACTAGTGCTAAATGCAAACACGTGTACACCTTATGTCCCATGCAACATGTCCCCGCGGGACGGCTCTGGAAGGAAATATTATAATAAATTAATCAGTGGTGAGTTTATTTAACAGTTATCACAGTCCATTTAATGGCAATGCGGCGAAGTGTAAGGGATTGAACACATTTCTTTGTTTTAATTTTAGTTTACATACACCAAAATGACTGGTATTGGAAGATGAAAGGTATCTATGGAAGATTTTCTGTCAGTGTTAATTATTTATTTATTGATTGATTTCTTGGAAATCAAACAACTTAAAAAACATCTATTTATGTTATACAAAATTAGTTATGAAACAAGCCTTCACAGTTTTCACAAGTAGAACATAGTTTATGTAAATAGTTAAACTAAATAAGTACCATTGAAATATTGACCAATTTACTAAACCGATTTTGATGAACTTTTTATGGGACCAACCTAAACACCAAAAGTGTTTCAAATTAAAATAGGAATTTTCCAAATTGGGTATGACGGGGATAAGTAAGTACTACCTTTAACAAAGTTTTAGGATACAAAGAAAAAGAAAAGGCAAAACCATATCAATTTATAGAACCTGGTAAACCAAAGTAAAGTCATCAAAAATGTAGATGTTACGAGATTTTTAAAGAAATTTTGATATCGTTGTAAATAAATCAAAATTCTTAAAATTATTATCATAATAAATCAAAATGTCAAAAATTGCTGTACAGCAGAGAGAGAACTAGCATCTCATTGCAGGACTGATCCATACACAAAACAATTTTACTGATAAAACTGTCAGTCAGTGAAACGGTGCAACACCAACAATAAGTGGAGTGCGCCCGCGAATGGGTGCGGAGGTTATCGCAAACGTAGCCAATTACTAGGTATACGTTTCTTTCCTTTGCCAATGACGTATCGTATATCGTACAGTGCAAAAAGTTTTGATGCGCTCTCTATAGTGATTAATATTAATATGAGTTTTGGCGGGAAAACGAAAATGATCGCGTCACCGCATTGTATTATTTTCCAAAATTTGTGTTATTTTCAATGTTAGTGCATAAAATGTATGGCATTTTATTCGTTAAGTGCTGGACTACAGGCGCGAGTGTGGGAAAATGGTATAATGATGGTGAAACGTTTCTTTTCGTGTTGTTTCCAAAACTCCATAGAAGCTTCAAGTAAAGTTGCCACCACTTTACTAGGAGGACTTGATGACTTCGACTGTGACTTGACACATATTTGCGTGAAATATCATTAACTTGATTGATTATCAATTACTTGACACTGGCTAAATAGGTGTGGAGCCAAAACATAATAAAAAAATATTAATATGTTTTATAGTTGTGTAGCAATGAGGCTATCCCTTGAAACACATCGAATGGTTGGTTACGTGCGCGCTGTGTACTTGCCAATACGAGATTGCCTTTTTTTCTCTAACATATTCGTTGCACCAGCGGGGAGGAATACATTAATAAAGGTAAGATTCTTGAAATGAAGCAAGCGTCCGGCCGCTCGAGCCTCACCTCGCTCAGGCGGCTCCGAGCGCGCGGCGCAGGTAGCGCGCGGCGGCGGCGGCGGCGGCGCCGCGGTCGGCGCCGGCGAAGGCCAGCGGCGGCGTGCTGGGCGCCAGCGACAGCACGTGCAGCGCGGGCGCGGCGTCGCGCGGCAGCTCGGCCCACTCGGGCTCCAGGCCCAGCGCCGCGGCCGCGCAGCCCAGCGCCGCCTCCGGCGACTGGCGGCTCGCCTCCAGCGCCTCCAGCGCCAGCGCCCGCGTCGAGGCCTCTGCGGCACCGCCCGCGCCGCGTTTCGCGAGTGTTATCGATTGCGCGCTTTGATGTTGACTCAAAAACGCCGCAGTGATCGCGAAGGTTTGTAAGTTGGATGAATATTACACTACGAATTAAAAACTACACTACGTAGCAAACGGCGCACCCTTGTCAATTTATACCTTAACGCGTGTCTAGGACCAGCGTAGACCCGCGTAGCTATTTGTTGCGTAGTTTCCCAAATCCAACGCAATGATGCCTGACTAGCGAGGCCGACGCCGCGCTAGTCAGGCATCATTGCCCGAAACAAGAAAGCCCGGACCGGTAAATATTTGGAATGAAACTGCGCAACTCGATTGTACCGCTAGATGGTGCATCATCACTAATTCTTTAAAAACTAAATTCTACAGTTGGTGTCGACCGGAGCCCTTCGCGATAGTTCGCTGGACTTAAAAGTACCATTTTAAATTACTAGTGCAACGAGAGCAAGCGAGAAATTGGGATGAAACCACGCAATCTTTCACTTGCTACACAGTATAAAGCATTCAGCCATGCACAATATAAAGTTACCCAGTCATCAACAACGTGCATTCAAAAAAAAACCGTTATGTTTGTCGTCGGGTTTTTCAAGCATGCTCGAAGAAGCCAGCAAAACGCGAGTCTTTCTAGCGTTTCGTCCACTTATTTTTTAATTGTTGGGTAAACCGGTTAGATATACCGCTAGACCGTTAGATATAAAGTATCATTGCATTGTGGATTTCTTGGAGAAAAGCGTGCGCGCGATACGCACGTGTCAAAAAATAAAAATGCTGTTTTATTAAGGAATATAGTTTGCTGCTTAAGTATCAGGTGGTAAAAAAGAGATTAAATTAATAATGCGTTAAATAGATTCGATAAGACAGTTCTCACATCGAGTGCACCGCGCGTTGAATGCGCGCGGCCAGCACGCGGGGACCGACGTGAGTACTGCGCAGGTGTTAGCTAGCAGGAACAAGGTCAGTAGGCTGCCGCCCGCCGGGACCGCGCCCGCGCCGGACCTCCGCGTGATCGGAACCAGCGTCACACAGCCAAAAGATGTCTTTTCGCGTATCTTTCAACAATCGTGTCCCGCATGCGCTCGGCGCTGGGGGCCGCGGAGGAACCGTTCGTCAGTGAAGGCGGTCGCGGCGAGGAGGGGAGATATAATACCACATTGTTCGTGCAGACCGAGGTGGTAGTCGGCGAGCCGCTGCGCCAGGCGCGGGCGCCGCGCGTCGCCGCGCACCTCGCGGTAGCGCTCCATGGCCCGCTCGTGCGCGCGCACCAGCGCCTCCTCCTGCAACACGCGCATGTAGGGCGGGGCGGGCGGGCGGGCGGGCGGGCGGGCGGGGCGGGCGGACGCACCTCCACGAAGTCGCGGGTGAGCTTGAGGTTCTCGCGCAGGTAGCGGTAGAGGGAGTCGGCGGCCAGCTGGCGCGCGGCCTTCTTGGTGGTGGCGGTGGCGAGGCGCGCGTGCTGGCCCACGGCGGCGCGCACCGTGAAGTGGCGCAGGTGCGGCGGGCCCGTGTCGCCCACCAGCGCGTACTCCACGCCCGGCAGCCGGTACTCCGCGCACAGCTCCTTCAGCAGCGCCACGTAGCTGCGCGCGTCCGCCGCCCCCGCCCCCGCCGCCCCCGCCCCCGCCGCCGCCCCCGCGCCCGCCGCCTGCTCTTGAAGGTACGGTTGTAGTGTCTACCGTGTTTAATAATCATTTTATATTTATGTGACATCAACTATTTCTTGAGTATGAAAATGTAACTATCAATGTACGCGTGAGAAATGTCCGGTAAAATAATTGTGTATGTACAATTGTCAAGATGGTGACATTAACAGCAACATGGACGGTGCTTCGACTGAGGTGCATTGTAAATACACAATAACGTTACGCAAAACAAATACACTACAAGTTTATGTACCTCCCCACTAGCTACCTGTGTGAACCTATAAAGTTTTAATTTATTTATTTTCATATTAACATTAAACAAAGTTATACCGGCCGAAACTAAAGAAGTTTTACTTCAGTCGTGTGGTCTAAAGCACACTCGTATTTTTATGTATGAATTTTTACTGTTTCATTGCATTCAAAGTTAAACAATAACTTCCCAGGTCCTAATGGCATAATTTCACCAAATTTATTTTATATTATACTAGTTGCGCCCCGCGGTTTTACCCGCGTAGTGATGAAAAACGGTGATGATGAAAAGTAGATAACAACCTATTGTCAGACCAACCATGTGTGAATATAAAATTTCATCAAAATCCGTCCAGCCGTTTCAGAGGATGGTAACAAAAATTGTATTTATATATATATATATAGATAAACGTTCCTTGGTAAACGGCTGGACCGATTTGGCAATTTTTATTTTAAACCGAAGGAAGATTTCACAAATGTTTATGTATTTAATTTTAGAAATGGGAGACGGGTGTGGCAGGTGCACCTCGGCGCGGTCGTAGGGCGGCGGCACGGGCAGGCCGGCGGCGGCGAGGCGGCGCAGCACGGCGCGCGCCGCCTCCTGCTTCGCTTCCCGCTTGGAGCGCGCCACGGCGGCCCCCGCCGCGCCGCGCGCCACGCAGCGGTACTCGAACGACGCCTGGTGCTGCGGCCCCGACTGCAAGGGCGCCGTGTCGCTGCGGGCTTGTTGCTTGCAGAATATTCCAAGCGAGATAGAAATATTGCAAGCCTAAACCTTTATTTCTTCTTAGAAAGGGAGTATGTAGTGTTAATTGATTAATGATTATTGTTAATTAAAACGCATTGAGAATGCAACGACCGTATAAAATTGTATCTCGGTCATTCGATGTCCTAAACGTGATGATGATTAGAAATAGTACATTATTGCAAAGGCTGCGAAATAGGCAATTGCAGGCCGAGTAGCCGCAGGCGAGGACTTCAATGATACGAGACAGGCAATTGCCATTTCGGCCGAGGCATATATAGTGCTTTTCTTTAAAAAATGCAAGGAAATAAAAAGGGCCTTTTACAATTATGTAAAAGGCCCTTTTTTATTTCCTTGCAATTAAATGTATTAACATTTAATTATATTTTGATTTCGCTGGAAGCAGGTTTTCTATCGCTAATTTAGCTTCCGATCTTAAATCTGGTGGAGTGCAGTCAATGTCCATTTCATTTTCGCTTTCAGAATTAACTCATTTAAATTTATTTTTATTAACTAAATAATAACGAACTCCGCTTTACCGCCAATTATTATTTTATTTTACAGTTTGTGCCGAAAGGTAATCGCATCTGTGGCTATACAGCCACGAGAACGCAATGTGTACGATAGATGAAAGAGAGCTAAATTCAAACAGCACACCGTTTCATACAACATTGCCGGTGCGCTCTTCGTTCCAAATTCAAAGTATGCGCCGGGAAGTGATTCTGGTTTTTCAGTTTACGTAAATATGATACTTGGCATGTTCTTTATTCAAAAGTAATGATAATATTTCCGCGCATGTTTAAGAAAAGATGATTAATGTAACCTGTGAGATGCATTCGTACTCAGGAGTCTCTCCAAGCTTCATCATCATCTCTTGCAGCACCGTTATGGCGGTCTTCATTGTGTATGTTACTCGGGAACAGCCTTAAAAAGAGAAAATACGCATCGTTAAAACCATTTGGTCCTACGGCCCGCGGGTTCCACGACTCTAACCATCCATTTTTAAAAACCAATGAGCGATGTTACGTTGAAATACAGGATTAAGCATAACAACTCTCTCTTATAATCTATTCTGTAGAATTACTGCATTGCATTTCATGTTGCGTTACCGCAGGCGTCGGGTGTGACTAATATTCATAAATCCAAGTTAGACCTGAGCTGGCTCATGAAGACAATAAACTGGGACATGCTTTACTTAAGCTACTGTGACAAGTCCTTTATTAACCTTTTACAACCAACTTAAAGGGTCAGTGGCGCCACCTACGGAGAGCTTCTTGAGAACCACCCCAGCCAGCATGGTTAACACAAATGCTGTAAAGTTAACGCCTCCTAAAGCAATATTTATGATTTTGATAGTAATATCGTCTGCGCAGCGTACACATACATATGTTACATGTGGGCTGGGGCATTTGGACTGTCCATAGGTCGTCGCAGCTAGTATATACTCCAAATGTTGTGTTTTTTTGTAATAGGTAGTTTTCAGTATTTGGTTGAAAGAATACAGGCAATTTGCCATTTATATAATAATTATTATGTCAGGTCTTAACTATTAAGAATATGGTATAGTTTAGGTATGTACATGAACCCGGTAAGGGTGCTTGCAACTGAGTATGCATAGAAATAGATAAATTGATTAAGTTAAAATTATATATAGTGTTCAGGCCTTTCTTCGTAGACGGCGGCCCGTTGGTATATTCAAATAATATTCCAAACCACCACATAACAATAGTTGTATTTGTTGTAAAGGAAGTCTACGTGCAATTCGGTGTCTGAGTTGCACTAGTTAGAATGGACACATTAGCGCGCGACGGTGGTTAAGTAACGACTCGCTTAAGTAAAGAATGTACAGACTTATATAGTTTACCTATGCGTATATAAAACTGCTGTACATGCTGTATTGGCTCATGCATAGTCCCGAGGGAAAAGTACATGCAAAGATCACCCAATTTGCGTTAGAAGTTAAAATATAAAAGTATAAAGTAAAAATCATTACACATCAACGTTACAAATAAATGTAAAAAGTATCAAAGTATGAAGTAACAAGTAAAGTACAAAGTATATGTAGTCAAAAATGTTATGATATAAATTTATGAAGCATTCAAATATTTAATTATTTACTTATCAATTTGAATCCCTTTAAGGAAATAAGCAGGCAACTCAATAGGTATTATATAATCAATAAAATTAAAATTTAGTGCATGTTTAGCCAGCTTTAGGATGCAATTATATTTAAGTTTCATTTGATACTTGTATATATCACTAAAGTCAAGACCAAGTCTAATCTAGCCAAAATTAAATTGAAGTTGTAGCAGTGACACTGTTTTGCCCACTGTCACAGATATGGCAACAACCTGTAGAGATAAGCATGTTTTAGTACGGGATAAAACAAGATGGTATGGAAGTATTTGTATTATGTGAATAAAAGTATGTAGTAAAGGTGATAATATAATAATAATAGCCTTTTATTATTCCTTACCATACATTGTAAAGGTGATACAGTGGTGTTATTTCTGACTGTCACCTCTACAAAGTCATCTCTAATTCATGCTTCTATGGAATTTTGGAGAAAACATGAAAAGACATATTTTCATCTTTTATTTATCTGAGGCAGGCTTGTGGCAGTGCATTTTAAACACAACAATGGAGATGTGGCATGTGTCCAAAACTTGTTTACTCATTACAACAATGCACTGCAACTATGCAGAATCAGATATGGTGGTGATGGAAAGAAGACCATGACCACCAAAAAACCACGAAGACCAAGATCACTAGGCCTTGGCGTAGGCCCTATACTTTTTTTTACACACAGAATAACTATTAATTTTTGATAACATTCATAAATCTAGTGATAATAGTTAATAGTCCAAGTTATGATTTATTGGTACTTTAAGGTACAAAAAAAGTCCACAAAAACGACATTTCCTATGGGATTGGTAGGTAAACTTTCCCTTGCTCCCCTCTACCTCTTCCCCTACACCTATTCCCCAATTAAGGTACTTCAATAAATAGATTTACCAAAAAACTAGAAAATCCTAACCCTGAGGGGGAGCTGCAAATTTTCCTTTTAGGGGTCTTCTTTCCAACCCCTCCACCCGTTACCAAAAAATAATTTCCCCCTAAAATCAAATGGTGGTTATTAAGCTCTTACCGTAGAATATAACATAACGCTTTCATTCATAATGAATGCCTAAACATACATACACACTTAATTACTTACTGACTGACTTACCCAAGTTTAATGTTAAATACCCAACGTAATACTTTCAAGTTTCCACTTCACAGTCACACATTACACTTGAGTATAACCATTTTTTTTTTTTTTTTTTTTTTTTTTTTTTATGTTAAGGAATGACGTGACGAGCTAGCCGTTCGCCTGATGTTAAACGACACGGCTGCCCATATCAGCTGCAGTGTCACTCAGAACTCTAAAGTATAGAGGTTCGCGTGACACTGCACTGCGCACGTCATCCAGAGACATCAGCACAATCTAGTAATAAGATTACTAAACTGTGAGATCAGATCATAAAGTCTCATTTGCCCAGTAATTTCACTAGCTACAGTGCCCTTCAAACCGGAACACAGCAGTGATTGCGCACTACTGCTTGGCGGCAGAATAACTGGCAAAGCGGTGGTACCTACCTAGACGAACTTTGCAATAAAGTCCTACCACCTAGTGATTAGCGCATTATAATGGATTTGGAAGACTGAGAGCTTTTATTTATTGGGAAATCATATTAAATGCTTAATTTTACACAATAACTATCAGAAACTCGAGTTAGGTATTGCCATGTTGAAAATTTTATTTATCCCCAAGCATAAACAAATATGTAACAAATAATATTTTTTGATAGCTTTTGTGGTGTGGTGGTTGAGTGGATGGGCTCATAGCCCGGAGGAGGTGGGTTCGATTCCCGTGGCAGGACAAGTATTTGTACACAGAAAAAAAAGCGCAAGGTATTTTTGTACCAAAAATCGGTATATGAAACAAAAAAAGAAAAATATATGACACATTCCCCAATACTTAAGCATCCATTAAGCTCATGCAGCACCAGTGACTCCATCAACCACGCAGGCAGGACTGATAAAAATGATGACTGATAATATCGAATCGGAATTACACCGTGACCGTCAGACTGGTCTTCACTCATACCCAAAATATTACAGAGAACATGTTTCCAATCGTCAAGATGGATATGCTTTAGAAAATCCTATATTGGAATTTAGATTCCAATTTTGGGAATAAAACGTGTAAAAAAAGCGCTGGGCAAAAGATTGGCTTTTGATAACGGATTTTAATACCCATATTAACTTGCTAGGGGAAATACGAGATTTAAAAGAGGATATGGACAACCTATAGTCCTATAGTCGAATGCACGCCTCATTCATACTTACCATTTCGGGGATTTCCGCAACGGTATTTAAGCCCGTTAAACCATAGACATTTATTTTCTATCAAACAAAAATGAAAAGGATTGCCAGTTTTACAGAGCTAAATCACCAAATCTATATAAAAGAGAATTTTGATGTATTCTCGGAAATCGTGGAAAATTGTTGCATATCGGTATTTCATAGAACAGAGCTCATATCGGTAGAAATACCAAAAAATCGGTAGGTGCAAGACCACTGGTTGGGTGTTATTATTATTATTCGAGGTTTATCAAATATTCTAGGTTTCCTTATAAATATAACCCTCACACTACACCATAACGGATGGATGCTAATGAATAATAAATTACAACATTATATTCTGAAAACTTACTTTAATACTATGTTAGCTTTAGTTGTTAATAAATATACAATTAAGGTCCCAGCGATGACGCAATTTCATTGGAGTTGGAACGGACTCAAAACTGCTCACGGAATGTCAGTGCTCAATATCAAATTATAAAACAGAACTTGAGAAAACTTTCGAGAAATGTCTTACTGTATAGTTAAAGGGTGTCACAACGACAACTCATCAGAAAAGCACCAAACGGATGTAAAAGATTACATTTCACGGGTAACAATAATTTATTAATAAGTATCTTTTATTTTTGACTAAAGCATTCATCAAAACAAAAAAATTATCGTATACTTCACAGATGCCATTATGATAAAAAAATTTGCTAGTTGTACGAAAATATTTCACCCCATTTCATTATATCACTTGCACATACCTAATGTTTGCAAATTATTATTATGGATAGATGACTGCTAAGATTAGATATTATTTACTGGGCTGAAATGAATTCAATAAAATGAAAATTAGGTACCTACATATTATGCATATAGAATTTAGATATCTATAAACTTTCTTATGTGAAATAATAACTGTGTAGGTACCTACTTATACAATTATGTATATATGCGTTTAAACTGTGTTTATAACATTTTGCGATAATCGAATTCTTTTTCAGGATATAAACGTATGAAGTAGCTTAGTAGTATGTGAACAATGATTACATCCTTACATCAAAGGCATTGCGCACTGTGTTTATACTATCTAATAATAGCCACCTATTGAAATGCATTTTGATTACTTACTACTACCTTAATAACATTTCAAAAGGAATTGCAGTCTTCTGAAAAAAAATGTTCACAACCTCAATAAAAGTTCTATGCCTGTGACATACCAATTTCCCTATTTTTTGGGAAGAATTACATTAACTTGCAACATTTCTTGTACGTTTGTGTGCGTGTTAGAGAGTGTATATATAGGACGATGAATCAGAATGGACGGCGCCATTGTCTCCTATCTCTGTCTAATACACGAATCGTCGCATAGAGTATGCGAGAGAGCGATAGTATGACTTTGACTAGACTATGACAATGATTTGATACTATAAACTTGATAAATTCCCAATTAAGTACTTGACACTGGCTAAATACACAAAAGTGTGGAGCCAAAATATATAAAAAAAAGATATCCCTAGACTGTTGATATGTGTATATGTCTATCCTTATCCTTTTTTTTCCTCCCAACGTCTTGCTACTTTTTTATATTTATTTTTTAATGTTTATGTATGATGTGACGAGCTAGTCGTTCACCTGATGTTAAGTGATACGGCCGCCCATAACAGAACAATGTCACTCGAAACTAAAATATAAAGTTTCGCGTGACACTGCACTGCGCACGACAGCCTCTGTGGTGTGGTGGTTGAGCAGGTCGGCTCATAACCCGGAGGCGGCGGGTTCGATTCCCGCGGCAGGACAAGTATTTGTGCAAATAAAAAACAAAAAAAAAACGCAAATACTTGTTCGGAGTCTGGGTGTTGTGGGACCACGGTCCTCGTAGTTCCTGGGTAGGGACCCTAGACACAGGGAATCCTAGTTAGGGTGCAGGATCTATGTATGTGATCGTTGGGCGTTATTACATCATCCTGACATACCTTATAATTTGTGATCCTGACTTCTGAGATATCAGCCCAGACAAGATTACTGACTGTGAGATCAGATCATAGTTGCCCAGTAATTTCACTATAATCTCCGTACTTATCCCGATTATGTTCCGTAGGACTAGATGGAATTAACGAAATAAAATTAAGCAGGCTTAAAGTAAATCAGGTAGTTATTCTAAGGTCCGTATTACAGAATGATGCTCAGTCATCGATCGGTACTCAAGCAGAGGTTCTATTCACTAATTGATCACTTTATGAATAAAATCTCTACTTGAGCGCCGATCGATGTCTGAGCATCGTTTTGTAATACGGAACTAAGTACCTAGGTAGGAGGTAGGATCAGGGTTGGATTGAGTAGTATAATTATACTATTTGTACGATTATTTCATAGTGTGTATGTGTATGTAGTACCGTATACTACGCGAAAATACCATAATTTTATCTTCAGGTTGACCAACTTGTATTAACAGTGAACCCATTAACTTTTTAATATTTACTTTACAATATCGGGAATTTCTTACTTGATTTTCCTTAAGATTTCGTGAATATTTGTGATTATAACGAAATATCACTAAGGATACACGCAAACACTAAAAAAAAGCCGATAATATCGATAATCGAAACATACGATATAAAAAAACAGGAAACCTCAAACGTGGTATAATTTTGGACAAATAGTATGATTTTATTTAAATTGTACAATATTTTTTTGAGGTTCTGAATCCAACCCTGGGTAGGATAGGAATAGTTGGAATAGAATTTAAAACATCAATATATTTTAGAGACCCTGTTGTAGCTGGCGCTTATAAGTCGAGTATTTTATGAAACTACCGTTGCGTACGCACTTTTTTATTTATTGGTGCAGTTGAGGCAAAGCACTTGAGCCGAGCGGGGCCGCATCGGCTTCGGACGCAGCAGCTCCACCAGCTCGAACATGGTCAGCAGGAACATGTAGGTGAAGATGAGCCACGAGGTGTAGAGCAGCACGTGCGTCGTGAACCGGCGCGAGGGCCACGCGGCGGCGCGGGCGCGGCTCGGGCGGCGCGCCATGTCAGCGGAGCGCGCGGCGCCGCAGCGAGCGCCGGCCCCAGTACAGCAGCGAGTGCACCAGCAGGATGCACGAGTACACGAGCAGCACGCGCGCCGCCGCGCACAGCGTCACGGAGCCCGCGTCCGGCGCCCGGCGCCCGCGACCCATGGCATGCCCGCGCCCGCTGTTGCTGCCCCTCCCCGCTGAACCCACCACAACTATCTAATATTTTTAGTACCTACTTGGTATTTTATTTATGATGCTACTATCATACCCTACCAAACGTAACTGGCGATGGCAGGGCGTGGTATAGACGCCCGGAGACCATCACAGATTAAAGAGAGGAGAGGATGTGAGCAAAAAGTATACAACCGGTACCAAAGAGTATGTAACGCTACGCTAACCGGTACTAAGAAATACGACTTGCGTCGCGAATGACTGAAAGATGACAGAGGTCACATGTTTTATTGGGGATTAAAATCTTCTTGTTTGAATGTTGAGTATTTATCTAAAACTTCTTATTTTATTTTATTAAGACACAAACAGTTTACAATATACTTACATATCCAATACTTTTTATATAGAAATACATACACCAATAAAGTTGCCACCAATAGAAACTATAAATATTAAATACAAACAATAAAAACGGTACTCGATGCAAAGTTAACATACACAGTCGATAATAATAAACCTACGTAACAATAATAAAATAATACTTACAATTACAACACAATCAATATTGAGAAAAATAAACTAGCATACAATTACTAAAATTATAAAAGAGACACTTTTGCTAAAGAAAGTATTTAGTATCTACCTACTATACCTAAAGATATTACTGTATATGGCTGTACCTTAAAAGTGGCTGTATAAATTCTCTAATAGGTTTATACAAGATCGAACTCAAAGATTTGAGTTCCTAGACAAATCAGCTTTTGGAGTCCTAGCCTCTCACGGCTATTCAGTATATGCGGCACCCAACCCACTTGACAGCAGGCGACTGAGAATACCACCGTGAAACCACTGAAGCTAGTAAAATTACTGGGGAATTGAGACTTTATGATCTGATCTCACAGTAGAGTAATCTGTTATTACCAGACTGTGCTGATGTCTCAGGTCAGGATGGAGCGCGTAGTACAGTGTCGCGCGAAACTTTATATTCTAGAGTTCCGAGCGACATTGTTCTGTTATGGGCGACCGTAGATAGAGATTGAGTCAGTTAGTTACCATAATACATATTTTGCTGATGATAAGTATTAGATAGGCATGATAGATATTAGGTAGGCACTTATTACTCATAAATTATTGTAGCATTTTGCGCTGCTGGCTTGTGTGGCTTGCTGTGCAAGCCACTAGCTCATAAAGCTAAATTATAAATAGCTGGCAAAAGCGCAAGGTGAGCGGAGAATTCAGACAGGATGGCATAATGTCCTGGCGTGAGCGTTGCTGGGAAAAGCTTCCAGAATAAGAACGCCGACCTTTTATAAAAGAAATCTAGACTATTTGCTACGATTTGATATTTATAGTCACGGAACAATTTCCTTTGTTGTATTGTATTGTATCTAATCAAAGGAACTGAAAGCAGGCCACCGTTCGCGCCAGGCGCTCCACTCTAAACACGCTACCTATAAAATCGTTATAAAAGATTCGTGCCGCGTTGTCATGCATCATGGCGTAGGTACTTTAGTCGTTGTTTTGACAGCAGCCGATCAATGGCAGCGCAAAGTAGCCCGGTTCCATTAGCGAGCGTCACGCGATCATCGGCGGCGGGAGCCGTCGGCGATCCGGAGCACCTGGAGCAGTCGCACGACGCAACGGGATCTGGAAGAAGGAAGCACTTGGACCGCTGTGTACGTATACACATGTACGTTTCGGTATAAATGCATCTTATGTGATCGAAAGATAATAAATAAATAAATGACGCTTAATGATCACATGCATAGTAGATATTGTGATTCACTGGAACTGAAGCAATAGCGATCGCTTTAAATCAAGTTTAGTTAGAGGAAAAGCGTCGTCATAAATCATCAGAAATCGGCAATTTAAATTTGTTTGTTATTATGACGTCATCTATTTACGTTCGGTGAGCACGCACCCGTGCGATATCCGCCGCGGGGCCGCCGCCGTCTGTACGAAGCGCAAGTTTACCGTAAACACTAAAAAAAATGTTGAAGTAGGCAAGAATTATAAACAGAAGAAACGATCGTTTCGTGAAGCTTGAAACATTTTTACCGCTGATCCCCACTAATATTTGAAAGTGAACTGTTGTCTGTTTGTGTGCATGTTTGTTTGCGTGCCTTTCACACCAAAACGGCAGAACGAGCGATCGGAATGAAATAGTTTATCCCTATACAGATAAAATAAATTCTCAACAAAGGATCTAGTATAGTATTATTACATTATAGAATACCCGGGAAAATTGGTAAGTTGCAGGCGGAACCGCGGAGCGCCTTTAATAGTTATCGATAAATATAACGTCATCCCACCCACAGTGGCCGCACGCGGCTCGAACTTCCACCGGAGCCGAAAACTGCAGTAACTGGAGAAAGGAGTGGACTCCAGCACCGGCCGTAACTTAATACCAGCACAAGCGGTATTTAGATGTAGATCATCATCGGCCTGAAGATGTCTACTTCTGAGCAATTGAATATAGGCTTCCCCCGGATAGAGTGCCGCAGAGTGGACGGCGGCGCTGGCAGGCAGCTGGCAGGCGGCAGCGGGCGCGAGGTTGAAGGGCCGCGGGGTGAACGGCCGCCGCACGCGACCTTTTCACGTGGTACGATTAACGTCGCGAAGTAGGTCAGCAGAACACTGCACCGCCCCCCGCCGCTCGCCGCCCGAACGAGCGGTAGTTTAGTGGCTGCACCTACCCAATGATGCCGATGCCGAGCCCGTGCTGCCTCGGTCACCGGCGACGCACAGCCGGCCGCGACGCAAGGGATGTCGCGCCGCGCTGCCGATGCCGGCTCTATGGGTGCCCCTGTCCGCTGCTTCATATTATCGATATCTAACTATATCAAACTACGATATCGATACCTATTCATAGTTGAGTTCAGCCGCGCCGTAATGTTGGTTCGATACTACTACCTACAATAAAACGGTGTACTTATAGATCTAATATTTAATGGGTGGAGAAACTTATTGATTATTTCTAACCCGTGGCATTTACCCAAGGTAAGGTGGAGGGTACCTACATCTACTCACCATGCCTATAACTAACCAATGTCGTTTGTGATGCTTCCTATGTGGACATGTCAAAGTAAGATTCCTACACTAACTCGATCAATTTGAATTTAGATTTTTTTAAATGAGGGCACAGGGAGCGAAGTAGTGTTAAAAAATAAAGATACATATTTTTTATGCAGCTTAAGTACGTGCATTAATTAGGAACTATTGAACGCCAATGGCTTTCTGAAGGACTGAGTCACCCATGTCCGTAGGAGTACACCCCTGATCCTGAATCCCTGCACGTGGTCCCCGGGTGGTGCTAATCAGGTGACGTACTGGTGGTAGGCTTCGGTCGACAGTTGCGACCCCCCACCGGGAAAAAACCCAATTAGTCCAATTAGTGAGCTAGCCACTCGTGACAGGCTGCCCCGCCAATTGGCGAAAAATCCCGGAATGTTATATAGCGCTAGTTGGCGACCGGATGGAAGAACCCGATAGCCATTCTTAGGGGGTTCGGGCATCCCCGCATTCTCCATGCTAGTTATCCAATGTAGCGAGTCTTTTGGTGCATACAGATACGCTTCATCCCACTGCCTTTTTTCACACCTTCCCTCACTCTCATATGAAAAAAAGGAACAGTTATTAAGGAATGTCAAGGAACAGCGGCAGAACGCCCTTTCATTAAAGGTGCAATTTGTGTGTTAAGGTTAATGTTCGGTAGGATCGGTATTTTCTGCAACCCTCTTTCTGCTGCATATAAATGACCTGAAACCCGGTATCTTTCTCCGGTATGATGACAGCACAATTATAAAAAGCTACAAGTCAAGGCCAATGATGCCAAAATTCTGGCTCTAAGAGAGACCAATATTGTTGAGTTAAACTTAGCCTTGAATGCTGCCTCTGCATGGGACGAAGCAAACTTTGTTAAGTTCAATGCAAGTAAATCTCAGGCATGTCTCTTCTCCGCAAATAAGAGTTCGTTTGTGCTAGTTTCCACTCTCCCCAACTTTCCGATACTTATTTCGGATCACCTAGAGCTTTTCCTATTACCCTGACATCTATCCTCAACGTTGCTCCTATATAGAGTCAAAGGCACAGATCCTATAATATAAGTTTTTTAATACATCGCACCTGAACTTTTTCTTAATTTGTACGAAGCTCAGTTTTGATCGTGTATAGAGACTGCTGCCATCTATGGGACGGTTCTGCTAATATTAGCTGGAGCTGGCGATCCTTATACACTTTCGAAAAACGTGCTAAGAGGTTCATAGGCAACGACTTGTTTAAGGCCCGACTACAGAGCCTCGAACATAAACGAAAATTTGCCAGTTTATCAGTCTTTTATCTAGTGCATTTTGGGAACTGCGTATTGGAGTTGCATAACCTGATTCCACGATGATCGTTCTATAGGACAACCAGATGTATTGCCAGATACAATCAATAGGCACTCAACTTATGTATACTTATCTAATGTACTTAATGGCAAAATTTTGGTTTGCATGACCCATATTTTTGTTAGTTTTTTCATAGAAAAAGTACACAATATACAGCAGCACATAAAACACTCAGGTTATCAGGGTATATCTGGGTAGTATACGTATAAATCAAGCCGAAGTATGTAAAAAGGGACAAACAAGTTTGGCCTCATCACGACTGCTATCTTTTCAAGAGGGCGCGACAGCGAATAATAAATCAGGAGAAGTTAAATTGCTCGAGGAACCGCGGCGGCGGCGGCGGCGGGCGCCGAAAACATGCCGAAGGCAGGCTACGCCGCGTGCCGAGTGTGCAGTACCTACCCTGCAGTGTGCACACTCGGGCACGCGGCTATTAGGCGGAGGAATGTGGACCGGGCCCGCAGCCGTCCGCGTATTATACCTACACTCGACATGATAAAGCATATTTCTTACAATGAACTTGAAAAGTTTCCCTCACCGTAATAAAGCCATCCCCAGGGACTCACTTTGGCGAACATAACAATTAAGTGGAAGATTGTATATAAGTATCTATAGGCAATTTGTAAACTACACCAAGTTCGAATAATTGGATTATTCTTTTTGAGGATTAAGACTTATAAAATGCCTTACAGTAGCACTTACGCACTCATGACGTCCACACATATTATATTATTATTATTATGAATATGCAGCGCCATGTCCATGGCATGGTATAATATTATATAATCTGTAGCCATGGCGAATAGTAGCGCCAGGCATAGCGACTCTATAGCGAAGCACGAAGCTGGACTATGGTAAAGTAACAAATAAAATAACATTAAGTTTTATACTAGATGTAGGTACGGTGATTATACTAATTTGATGCTTATTTTAGGTAACTAATTTAGCTATTTTAGCTTTCAATCATAGACTTATGTAAATAGGGTGAATTTTGTGACTTCCATGTACCGTTATCTTATTTGTAATAAACTTATTCTGTTCTTATATTCAGAACGGAACGGAAAGGAACGAAACGGAACGGAACAGAACTAAACGGAACGCAGAACGGAAAGGAACGAAACGGATCGTAAAGGAACGGAACGAAACGGAAACAACGAAACGGAACGTAAAGGAATGGAAAGGAACGTAAAGAAATGGAAAGGAACGAAACGGACTAAACGGAACGAAACGGCACGGAAAGGAACGAAACGCAACGTAAAGGAACGAAACGGAACGTAAAGGAATGGAATAGAACGTAAAGGAACGAAACGGAACGGAGTATAAAGGAACGGAACGGAATGAAATGGAACGGAAAGGAACGAAACGGAATGCAACTTTACCCAAAGGTACGAAACACTCATAAATTTCAATCCTACGGAATTGAACATTACCTAATACTATCACGAAAAACTGATACTGCAATTGGAAACGGCCAGGTCTAGTTTCATAGTTTTTTAGACCAAGCACATACATACACCTATTAACTTACAATTTTACCCTTACTTTTAGGTAAAATAACTTCACCATAGACTTGCCACTCTAACCGATCTCGCTTAGGTTTAGTGTTTCAATAGTAAAATATTACACGGAAAATCAATTATTAAAGCTAATGATCAAAATACTTGAACTTACTTGTGAAACGATATTCCATTCTTTCGTCTAGTTTTCTGAGAACAATTTTTACAATGATTTAAAACGCATCACGGCATATTTTTGGCACGTAGTTTCACGCGTCGCACAGTAGGTACTCACTCAGACGGCTCTTCGTTGCGTACTGACTCGACTTGTATTCGGTTCATGTTTTTGTATTCGGTTCGCGCGCAACAGTCCCGTTTTCCGAGCGGGGTATCTGAGTTTTTTATACTCGTAGGATCTGTGTTGATAAAATACTTAAATACTTTTTTTTAAATACATACATATAAACCCAATAATAATACAATATAACACCCAAATACAGAACAATCACAGTTGTGTTATTACAGAAATGTTTGTCGTGGGTGGGAATCGAACCCACAACCCACAGTTCAGAAGGCAGGGTTACTACCAGCTGAGCTATCGGGTCAGTCGGCCAGCTATCCTATGTTCTGCTAGTTCAAGTTTTGAGACTTCATTAGTTTTAATCAAAACGTAACTTGGGCCGGTTAAGATAACACGAGGCTGACTTCCTCCTTTCCTTCCTTCTCGTGTAACGGCAAATTATACCATCGTTTAACAAATACCTACGAAAGTCCGAAACGATCGAACCAATGCCCCAAAATATACAACGTGATTCCACAATCATTTAAACGTTTAGTGGGAAGCATCTAGTGACCAGAATGCTGGCTTTGATTTTGCACAAAAAATAAGCATTTTCATTCAACGTGATAATGCTGCCAACCGTTTGGGCACTTTTCCCTCCACCAGCGGGTTAGTATAAGTTTTTTAGTTTACCTATTTTAAGTTTCTAGGTACAGTTTATTTAGTTTAGTATGTTTATAGAATATGGTATATAAATATAAAATGACATTTTAATTTTTCAAGAAACATGAGGTCTAAAGTTTGAAATGTACTTATCCTTTTATTTTGATACCATCTAGATGTAAAATGTCAACTCCCTGGTTTGGTCTAGTCAACATAGTATTGCTATAAATATCGAACCTAAAAACTGTACCCCTTTGCATCATTTCTCATAGATCGATATGGATACGAGTTTGAAGAATGTCTGTCAAATATTCAAAATATGCTGATTCTCCCAAATTATTTCGGTTCGCTTAGTCATGTACATTGACTATAAATCCAAGTGGCTTTATTATCTTTGGTCATGCATTTATCGAAAGCGTGTTGCTGTTGATGACTCAGGTTTCGACTAACAATAAGATCTGTTCCTTTTATTCCAACTCGGTGAAGTGTCGCACCTGTGCGGCGCGGTGCGGCTGCCGGCGGAGCCCGCGCGGCGCCGCCTGCGCCACGACGCCATCATCGCTCGCGGCACGCACTTCTATCCCACTACATCATCTTTAACAGCAATGATGACGCTACAGCTTATCTTTTGCAGTGACTTTTATCGGGATACTGGTTTCATGGCAACGTTAATTTATTATACACTTAATAGGTGTTCCAACTAACCATGTGCCGGTAAAGTAAATAGGTACTCACTTAGAATACGCTAAAGCGCTAAAGGAGTCAATAAAGGTACATAATAAACAAATAAATCACGACAACCGTTACGTGATGGTCTTACATATTTATTAATCGAGACTGCTTCTTTACCTACCTTTGTGTACCTTTAATGTGCAACTTGAAAGTAATGTAATAACTCGTTAAACGTGTGTTGTAAGTACAATCGATTGTCAGAGATCAAAGAGTAGGTCCACTGAATGAGTTGCAGCCGGCGGGTGTTATAGTATGGCATCGGTAGGGCGGGCGGCGGGCGGGCGGAGGGCAGGGCGGGCGGGGCGCGCGGCGGGCGGCAGTGCGCGGCGCGCGCGGGTGCCGACCAGCCGCCCGCATGCACCGCGCCGCTCCGCACGCGCCACGTGCCGCCGCCCGCCGCGCTCCGACACGGCCTCCGGAGGCTCCGCGCTTCCGAAACAGATCGAACGCCCGCCGGCTCGCGTGTGTGGTACGGCGGTGACAACTCCCGCGGGGCTATTGTACTAGTCACCGATCTCGCGGGACCCCGCGATCAAACCGATTACAGCTAATGGTATCCTGCTTGACCTGTACTTTACAATATTTATAGATCTCCACTGCTTGACGTGAACGGGTTTCTTAAAAATGTATATGCGAGCAGTGCTGGTACAGTAGGCACGAAGATCTACAGTGGCTAAGGATTTAGGTACGATACCTAGTATTATAATTTCAGTGTTAAAATTGTTGAAGTGTAGTGTCTTCGTGCGGGTCGTCGAACCGCAGTGGTACAGCTTCCCGCTTGCTATTCGTACCTGGCTGGGCGCCTACCTGCTGCAAAGGTCTTAAGTGACATACAGACAGACTACCAGATCCTATAGGTACTTGGCGCCGTAATAATTAATATACGTATAATATATTGTCATGCGATGCAATAAAACTTAGGAAAAATGGCAATTGCACTGACTTTGAACCCACAGAAGAAATATTTAAGAAGAGCCCATGATAAAAATAATGACGATATACAGTCCATTGAATAAGTTGCAGAAATCGAAATAAATTTTAAATAATTTATGATTAAATAAATTAATTAATTAATTTAAGACTAAGCATTGCCATTCAACGGGGCAATGCCGCCAGCATTTTAGGCACGTTGCCTACTGGTAGCGGCTTCTTAGATTAAGTTTTGCTAATGCATAGTTTTTAATTTTCATTTATAAGCTGAATTATTACATGTGAAATGTGAAAATTAAAAAAAAAAAATAATAATTATGATTAGAAGTTGATTTAAAGTTGTTTAATTGATTATTAAAATCCATGTTTCCTTTAATTATTCTTCCTTTACAGTGTAAATACTGTGAGAGATTATCGTATTAAACTGGTGTTTTTCTAAGATGGATCTTTTTTTATTGTACTATCTTTTTGAACGAAACATACAATATTTTTTTATCCATTCTATTCCAACGCGGGGTGTTCCTACATCAGTATACATATTATGTTCGTGGCAAATTTTTTTCTGTTCTAGTAAGGGTAGGGTAGGCAGTAGGCACCACGGAATATTTTTTGCTCAAGCACCATAAACGTTACACGGATTTTCTTTGCGCGATAGTGAGCTAGATATTATAGGTACCACACCGCTTTGCTAGATACTCTGCCGCTAAGATGTAGTGTGCAAGCGCTGTTGTTCCGGTTTGCATTCACACCAACAGCCGGAAGACGTCCACTGCTGAACCAGCCCTCCCCCAAAAAACCGAGTAATAAGTGACACTGCAACTGTTATGGGCAGCCGTGCCGCTTAACACTAGCTCGTTCCGTCATTTAATAATTTATGAAACTCTTAGATACTCGTGGTAGTAGTACCTACCTACATTTCGGAGATTAGTATCTAAAACTAGAAAAACATTGTATATACTAGGTATATTTACCTATTAAATTGCGGTTCTCGTAGGAGTTCATCATAAAGAGTCGCTCTTTCTCCATGAACACATCTAGTTTCTGTCCCCGAGGGCTCCGCTGTCCGTATCCAAATGGCCCCACTCCTCACACCCATCGTCATTCCTCGTGCCTAACTGTGCATTAAATTCTCCCATCCGATGTTCCGGAAGTATGTATACTGTAAATGGCTTCGGATATATTCCTCGTACATAGCTTCTAGTTCATCGTCTGAGTGTGCCGAGGTCGGTGCGTGTACCTGTATGACCTTCAGCGAATACTTTTGGTTATTCTGAGTATCAGGTACGCTGCCCTGGCCGACGCACTGTCGACTTTGTTCACGTATATTGTATATAGGTATCTCAATATTATTGGTTACAGTTCAAACGTTGTTGCGCGTGCGCTTGTAGTTGTTCCGGCTCACAATAAATTCTCGTCGCAAATAGGTATCAAACCTAAACATCTGGTCACCTTGTGGTTAGCTCCGTCACATCGTGTGCAAGGTAAAGGAGTAGAATAAGTGAGGGATGAATGACAATGGCGGCAGGTGATTCTATACTAAACGACTAGAAGGATAAGGACTTGTATAGTTCGGAGTTTATAGCGAAGCGGACTGCCGATGGGAATGTTGAAATGGATGTGATGTTTGGAGGATCGGGAATGAGAAGTTACGTCTAGGAATATCTAAAAATGGCACTTGTTATAACATCCTGTAACGAACGCCCCGTTAGAGAGTTTATAAAATGAGTATTAATGACAAAAGATTGCACATGTGTGCTGAGGGAGTGAACGTTGAGACGGTGACAGGGAAGTAAAGTGTGTGGAAAAGAAAAATATGCTGCACCCATTGCACTGGGTACGTAGGTACGTACCTATATGTGCACCTACAGGGTGAACCGTTCAACGGGGAGTGGATGGCCAACTTCGAGAATACTATTGCGAATGGCGAAAATTGCTCAAAGGAGCCTAATGGTCAAATTATAAAACTGTAGACTTAGTTAAAAACTACTTGTCACACAACTTAAACAACTATTATAAGAGACAAAAAACGCACTATTGCAAGTCCGCCATCCCACAGTGCCGGTATTATAAGCACATTCTGGGAATTGTCCGAATTAGTTTCGTTAATATAATTATTATGAGGTGAAAATATGTTATTCAGATATGGTCCATTTGCCCAATCGGCTCGTATTGTGTGGCACACTCCGTGGATATATTTAAAACCCTAAAAATCTAAACTCATGAGCCGTTTTCATTTCCATTCCACCTTGACTTAGGCAAATTTAGCGTTTGTACAAGGCTGAGCGAGCAAACTACCGTTTTAAACATAATTTAATAGGATTAAAGAATTTAAAATTAGGTATCATGAAGACAGTTTTATGACACACATAGATGTAGGATTACATATAGCTATCTGGTACACAAAAACATTTTACGATGCAATAACAATAAACAAGGAGCTTTGAACTCCCCTGCATACTTCCAGAACGGAGGAGTCAGGCGCAAGTGAAAAGCACAATCTATCGCGGAGGCAGCGGACGAGGCGGTCGCAAGCGATGCAAGCGCTGCGCCCCTGCTGAGGAGTGCGGCTGCCGGCGCGCTGGAGGCGCTGCGGCGGCACTCGCGGCAGATCGCCGCGCGCCGCGTCCGCCGCGTGCAGGTGCGAGCGGCCCTCCGCGCCCTCTGCGCCCTCGCGTCCACTCACGCGCTATGCCTTGTTCCAGTTCACGGAGCGGGCGCGGGATGGCGCGCGCAGCGGCGACGGCGCCGGTGAGTGTTTACATCGTTTAGACGGGCTCGCTCTGCGCGCGCTCGCCGCTCGCCGCTCGCCGCCCGCCCTCGCTAAATATATCCTGTCCGCATTGCAACGCGGTGACTGTCGGCGGAGCGGGAGCGCGGGCAGCGGCGCCGCCGCGGGCCGCGCCTTGCGCCCGCCGCTGACCCCTGTCTGTGCGCAGAGAGCGGGGGCTCCGACATGTCCGGTGGCAGCGGCGGCTCCTGCGGGGAAGGGCGCCGCCCCTCCACCTGCCGCGTCGAGATGGGCGCGCTGCTGGCGACTGAGCCGCGCCCGCTCGACAATAAAGTTAAGGTATTCCGTTTTCTTCATCTTTCTTCATCGTTCTTTGTTTTCATCACGAAACCTTTGCATGCACCCAATAGTTCACACTGCCCATCGCAATCTATTAGGCATTCAAATCTTTTAATTAAAATTCGTTAGCCTTTATTGTTATTTTCGGCCCGTGCGAAGCTCCTGGGCGAGTTTACAGGATAATTAGGTTGTTGGGTCGTATCGTAACAACTTCAATTATACCCTAATATCCGGTTCGTGAGAATGCTTCGGAAGATCAAATTAGACACGGTTGTATAATGTAAACGTTCACCTCCCTTGCTCGCCGCCTGCGTAGCAACACACCTAAACTCGCCTGATAGGTTATTCACTCAATGCTGCATTTCAATGAGTTTAATACCTACTACATAACTATTAACCATAGTAGCTCTAGCAGGTATAGATCTCTGTTGATGGAAAATAATTATATTAAGTTGGCGTGTCTTCTTCCACATTGCGCTCGAACACGCACGGTATAGCTATTTTGCATCAATAGGTAGGTACTGCCACTGAACATTGCCCACCTTGTCGATTTAGAGTCTATGGAGCTTATTATGTAGCTAAGTATAAAATATTTAATAAAATATTGTTCGTAAGTGGACTAATTTGAGTTGAACGAGTCAATAGAATGAACACTTATGAGGTAGCAAATAAGGTAATTTTTTGACGTAAAGACGTCCTGCAATGACACCTGAGAGTATCAGAAAAGTACGTACATTTGTCACATCCTAAGATGTCATCTTAAATATAACGACTATTGTAGACAGACTGATGACGTCTTCGTATGCCATCTTTGTGACGTTCCTAACGACGTACTGTGGTCGTCATATCAGGACGTAACAATTACGACTATTGAACGACGTTATTCTTATATTATAGTTATTATGAAATTCCAAAAAAAAAAAACGTTTTGTGTACCTCATTTTGAGGAGGGTTGCAGTTGGCTGAAAATTTACTCACTTCGTATACGTTAAATGTATGATTTCAAGTTAATATAGTAGAGTAAAATGCCATATAGTTTCAAATGATGGAACTACTATATTTACAACAAACTTATATGACCTTAAAATGACGTCATTGTAACGTGCACACTACACATGCGACGAGATCCGTACTGATTGTAAAATGACAACATTGTGACGTAATATGGGGTACATGCACATACGCCGAATTCCGTACCGACCCTAAAATGACCTTAAAATGTAATTTGTACGTCATTGACGTTATTTTGCTAGCTGAATTGTACTATTTTTTATTCTGTGCCTAATATATATCGATTATTTATGAATTCTGGCTATGTAAATTAACTATTGACAATTAAATTCAGTGCAATACAAAAATATAGTGCGCAATTTTATCTAATCCCAGATGCGTTTATGTTAGGCAAGGCTTATTAGTTGCATTGAGTGACAAAATTTAATTAGATACCTCCTACAGGCAGCCGCAGTAGGTCATTACCGTAGGTAGGCAATATACCTATAGCTATTGAAATTAGGTACCTATATTATATAACTTAGCTAATAAGTTTAAAACTAGAAGACTACGATTTTTTGTTGCTTTTCCACCATCACCATCAGCAAAACCAGTCACTAAACCACCTACATGGTACCACGGTACACGTTATGGTACCCAAACCCAGATCTTAAACGACGGCGACGACGTATCGATTTCTTGTCTCTCACACATTCGTTGCTGAGTCGAATGTCAATAAACGAGCCCCTAACTAACCGATCAATAAAACAATATAAAGAGCCGTCAATTTAAGAGGTACCTAGAGCTGCTTCGGAATTGGAGCTCGATCCGCGTAAACATTTACACCAGTACCTACACAACGGATAGGACAAGTCCAGTCGTCGGCTGGTCTGTGATATCGATGTATAGGCTCACGGCAGGATTGCGCGATTACGCAGAGTGATTGTGTCGGACAGCTGTCGCGGGCGAAGAGGGCCTAAGTCTAGGGGGTCGCAGCTACAAGGAGCTTCGTGAACGATAGGAGCGCGCGGCTAAGGCCGCCCGCCGCCCTCGCGACCCATTTGCATAATGAGTTGCTGCCCTACCGCCGGCCGCGGCTACGCTCGCCGCCTTCCCATCGACGTGTGACCTACATCAGCAGAGCTTTTTATCGCGCCCTATCGAAGATAATTGACACCGCGTCACGATGTCAAAGCACAGTTCGCACCCCATGTTGGGAAATTGGTTTTTGCGTAGGTACACTTGTCATTTTATCCATTCTGCGATCAGTTCATTACTCGACCGTTGCCCGTGCCCGTGGTTGCCTCGGGAAACGCGTCGAGTGATGATCCCGTAAGGCGCCAGGAGTGATTGTTGGATGCTCGTGTCTTACGGGACGGCTCATGAAAACTTCATAAGTAAATAGGTACATACTACCTCTCTCACCATACTAACCCGCGGCTAACACGCAGGGTTGCAGTGAGTATAGTTTACGTCAAAAGCACCATTCCCAACTATCTAACATTAAGAAAAGGTATTTATCAATAATGTCTTTTTGTAGTGAAACAAACAATTAGACGGAGAGTATTACTTACTTTAAAGTTTATATAATAATACCCAAGTAGGCATGTCCCCACTAAATAGTTTTAGGGGCCTAGTAAAGGGCCGTCTATTAGTCACGTGATGTTTTTTTAGCATTTTTAAACCCCCCCTCCCCCTTGGTGACACGTGGTGAGGTTTTTAGACTAACCCCCGTATTTATTAACACGTGTATTTTTAGATTCTACAAAAATCTGATTTTTTTTTAGAATACTATATTTAAATTTAAATACAGGTATAAAGCGCGGGGACTTCATTCGTTGCCTGGCAACGGCGCGTCAAGTTCACACTACACGCCGCTTTTCCGCTTAGGAATCTCCCTTTTTTAACGAAAAAATAAATACTTACACGTGATATCTTACTACCTCGACCCCTTGTGATATTTCGTGATTTTTGCTAAACCCCCTTTGGAGCCTCACGTGATTAATGGACGGCCCCTAAGTACCTACTTAAAATGTCAAATTTCTTCTGTCTCAGTTGTGACATTGCATTTAGTTCTTTATCTAAAAATAAAGATCAGTTAATATTTTATTAGCTTCTATTAAAACGATATTGAGGACGGCGGATCAATATTTTGCTACAGTTTCATCGAGCATGCCGACCAAATGCTATTACCCATTAGAGCGATACCCGACCCATTTCATTAGCTATCTACTAAACAATTCCCAGGGCGGGATCAATGGGATTATTTATTTTTGTTTTGTTACACCGCAACACGCGGCGGGCGCTCCTAATGTCCTCCGCCTGGTACTCTATCGCAGTCCACGAGGAATATTCGCACTCATTTAACAGCCATAACACCGGTCATTCATCTCCTCGTTCATTTGCATGGGAAAAAAGTAAATTAGTATGACGGCGAGTCAGCATGAAGCGTCCGCGGTCGGCGAGTGACGGAGTGTGGTCGGTCCGCAGCGGCACAGCATCCACGGCATGACGGAGGAGGAGAACGTGGTGCGGCCGCACCAGGAGATGGCCGTGCTGTCGCTGGAGGAGAAGAAGTACCTGCTGGGCGTGGAGCGCGGCGACGTGGCGGGCACGCGGCGCGGCCTGCAGCGCGCGCGCGACTCGCGCCACATCAACGTGGACTGCGTGGACCCGCTCGGCCGCAGCGCGCTGCTGATGGCCATCGACAACGAGAACCTGGAGATGGTGGAGCTGCTGCTGGAGTTTGGCGTGGAGACGCGCGACGCGCTGCTGCACGCCATCTCCGAGGAGTTCGTCGAGGCCGTGGAGGCGCTGCTGGACCACGAGGAGCGCACCAGGAAGCCGGGCGAGCCCAACGTGAGCCTGCACTTATTGTACTACTAATACCCGTGCACCTTCTAAGCGCCCTCTTATTACCATTTCTTTGTAGAGTACATAATTATAACCTGCTTTCACCCCCTGCAGTCTGCACTGGGCTTGCGAGGTACCTACTTGTGGTACCTAACTTCGACTGCGTTGTTCAGCTTCGGAGTAGTAGATATGATGAAGCACCGCCAATATTACCGCTTTTTAGCTTTAAAATGCCCGAACGCGCTTAATAAAATAAAAGATAACAATGTAATAAGTATTTATGATTTATTTTCTTTTAATAATTTATTTTATTTAGTAATAATATTAGTAAATTATTATCATATGATGTAGGTACCTAAGAATCAACAATCATGTATATAGGCACACCTGCTCATGTAGGTAGGTACTGTGTCGTTTTTTACATTCTTTACACCTGCATAAGTACAAAGAGAGATAACCGTTATTATGTTTCACCTCACTCGAACCCGCTTCTGCCCGCAGCTTCGCCCGCAGCGTAGCCTATGGGAAAATAATTCAACCACCCATTTCACCCTCTTAAGGGTGGAATTTCGAAAAATCCTTTCTTAGCGGATGCCTACATAACATCTACCTGCATGCCAAATTTCAGCCCGATTTGTCCTGTGGTTTGATAGATCACTGTCTGTCAGTCACCTTTGAGTTATATATATTTAGATAAAAATCTTTTACTTCCCTACTTACTTATTTCGTGAAACCAGGTTTTGTACTTTAAACATTTGATTGCGTTGCATTTGAAGGGGCAAAGTGCCTTTATTCTATAGTTTGACAACTCCTAAGTTCGCACCTATGAGCTCTGCGACATACCGAAATACATTGCAGTAGGTACCTACCTAGGTATGTCGTATGTAGAAGGGATAAGTGCAAACTAAGGAGCTGTAAAACTTTATTATTAAAATAAATAAAGCATTTAGGTAATTATGGAATTGATAGAGTTCTTAAGATAGGAGCGTATTAAATATTATCATAATCGTATCTTATCCGTAGAATAGTCAGAATTACTGATATCAATGGACGCATCTTGTTTTATTACGTGTTATTATTAGGTATGTTATTGTTATAGAATGTCCAAGATCATCTAAACACACTACCTACTTTATCTGTAGGTACATATTATCTACTTTAACGTCAGGTCATTTGCTCTCAGTTTTGACTAAGTATAAACATAAAATTAAAAATCGAAACCTATATCCGCACCTCCGTAACTCTCCCCTCCGCGGCCCCGCAGAGCTGGGAGGCGCTGCCTCCCGAGACGGCGACGTTCACGGCGGACATCTCGCCGCTGATCCTGGCGGCGCACCGCGACAGCTACGAGATCATCAAGCTGCTGCTGGACCGCGGCGCGTCGCTGCCCGTGCCGCACGACGTGCGCTGCGGCTGCGACGAGTGCGTGCGCTCGCGCCGCGAGGACTCGCTGCGCCACTCGCGCTCGCGCATCAACGCGTACCGCGCGCTCGCCTCGCCCTCGCTCATCGCGCTCTCCTCCAAGGACCCCATCCTCACGGCCTTCGAGCTGTCGTGGGAGCTGCGCCGCCTGTCCGCGCTGGAGCACGAGTTCAAGACCGAGTACCAGGAGCTGCGCGCGCAGTGCCAAGAGTTCGCGACCGCGCTGCTGGACCACACGCGCACGTCGCACGAGCTGCAGGTGCTGCTCAACCACGAGACGGGCGCGCAGGCGCCGCCGCCCGAGCCGGGCGCGCCCGAGCGCATGCGCCTCTCGAGGCTCAAGCTCGCCATCAAGCTGCGCCAGAAGAAGGTAAGCGGCGCGACGGCGCCCTTGTCCTCTCGAAGGGAAGATGTGGTCAACCCGCGCGTGTTCCAGTTCGTGGCGCACCCGAACGTGCAGCAGCTGCTGGCGTCCATCTGGTACGAGAGCGTGCCGGGGTTCAGGCGCAAGAATATGCTGCTGCAGGCGGCGGAGATGGTGCGCATTGGTGCCCTCTTCCCGCTGTACGCGCTGGCTTATCTCGCCGCTCCGCACTCCACTCCGGGCCGCACGCTGCGCAAACCCTTCATCAAGTTTCTCTGCCACTCAGCCAGCTACTTCATGTTTTTATGTGAGTCTGTGACGTGGTTGTGCAACCGCTGAATAAATGTTAATGGAATCAGCGCGGTAAGCGGTCGGTCACTTCCAGTCCTGCTGATCTTGGCGTCGCAGCGCATCGAGACGGCGGCCGGCGGGCTGCTGTGGGGCGCTCCGCACGGCGAGCCGCTGTCGCGGCGCGGGGCTCCGCCCTCGCTCGTCGAGTGGCTCATCCTAGCCTGGGTCAGCGGTCAGTAACGTCATGCTCATGTTCATTAGTAGCGCCCGGTAAGGAGGTAAGGGAACTTGAAAGGTTTAAAAGTCAATATACTGGGTGGTAGCTAGGACTTTTCTGCATAGTTCGTCGTCTTGGTAGGTACTAGGACTTTGCCAGTTATTCTGCCACCAAGCGAGCACTACTCTGTTATAGTTTAAGGCGCATCTTAGGTAGTGAAATTACTGGGCAAATGAGACTTCATAATCTGATCTCAATTCAATTCAATTCAATTCTTTATTTGCATGATTATGGGTACATATATAGATGATAACAATAATAGTTTGTTTCTCCATGTTCTGCCGGAATGGCATGCAAAAAATTTTTTACAATTATTACACATAGAAATAAAACTAAAATAAAAATGATCTAAATTAAGGATTACTTAAACACTACAGTAGGTATTATGTCAATATGCCAAATGAAATAATCTAACCATACTTAATGATTCCCAGAATTATATAAATTGAAATTACAGTTGTTTATCATTTAAATATTCATCAACTTTGTAATAGGCTTTTGTCACTAAAAAGTTAAACAGTTTAGTTTTAAATATTAATACACTCTCCGAATCCAATATTGGCTTTGGCAAATGGTTATAAATTCTTGGCGCCATACTAAATATGCTTTTGTCAAACAGTGCTGTCCTGTGAGATGGCATGCAAATTTTTTTGTTATGTCTAACACTTCTCAGGAAATCATGCATCTTTAAATTATTTCTAGTAAATAACGCAACTTCGTAAATGTACAAAGATGGAACAGTCAGGATTTTCAATTTTATAAAATGTGGTTTGCAGGAGTCCATTACTTGTAAATGACGGACTGATCTTATGCATTTCTTTTGTGCTTTAAATATTGTTTCCCTTTCTGAACAGTTACCCCAAAATATAATTCCGTAACGAAGGGTCGATGTAACGTATGCATGATACGACGTAAGCACAACTGATTGGTTTACTACCTTTGACAGCATATACAAAGCGTATGAAAAACTACTAAGCTTCGAACAAATAGTCTCAGCGTGTATCTTCCAATTAAGATTTGAGTCTATGTTGAGCCCTAAAAATTTGGTGTTTGAAACATCATTGATTGGCTTATTTCCATAATTTATTTTGCATGTAATTTTTTTATTCTTGTTAAATGTCATAATATTAGTTTTATCCAAATTTATTATTAAATTGTTAGATTTCAGCCAGTTTACGATAGAGCACAAAGATAAATTTATTACGGATTCGAGAGGGTTCACATTATCTCCCACAAAGACCACGGTGCTATCATCAGCAAAAAGAACCATGGGGTTTACAATGGCTCTCGGAAAATCATTTATATATGCTATAAAAAGCAATGGCCCTAAGACGCTTCCTTGTGGAACACCATAGCTAACCAGATCGAGGTTAGAAGCATATGTTTTCTCAGTTTTTGAGTAAGGGCAAATTTTGCTGATTTGAGTCTGTTGAAATCTGTTTTTAAGGTAGGATCCTATAAGTTTTAATATATTACCTCTTACCCCATATACTTCAAGCTTCTTTATAAGTACTTCATGGTCAACATAGTCAAATGCTTTAGTTAAATCCATATACATGGCAGACACTGGTAATTTTTTATCCCAGCCATACATTACAATTTTTAAGAATTTATATATTGCTAAATTAATAGACATGTTTTTTCGAAAGCCCACTTGTTCATCTGATAAAATTTTATACTTTTCAAAATAGGAATGTAAGCTTGAGTGTATATATTTTTCAAATATTTTTGAGAAAACCGGGACTAACGCAACTGGCCTATAATTATTCATGCTGTCCCTATCCAATTTTTTAAAGAGAGGTTTTACTATGGTTATTTTAAGCCTATCAGGAAAAATACCATTGACAATACACAAGTTATTTATGTGACTAAGTACAGGAGATATGATAAAAGCTACTTCCTTAATTACTTTTGTGTTAATTTCATCAAATCCAGTGCCTTCCGTATTCTTTAGAGATTTAATGATCTGGAGAATATCGTGAGGTGTAGAAGGGATCTCACGGTCTAGTTATATTATTACTATAGACTGTGTGATTTCTCAGGATGAGGTGCAATGTCACGTAAAACTTTATAATTTAGAGTTCCGAGTGATAATGCAATCTGTTATGGGTAGCCGTGATGCTTAATGTTTGACATCAGGTGTACGACGTCATGTAATCCGTTTACATAAAAATATAAGTAATTTCTTTTTCATAAATACCTATTGAAATATCTACTTATGTAAAGAATGGCTTAAGTTATTTTTCTAAATTGGACAGAAGAAATGAAGCTTGCAATGAATGAAACATTTATGTTGCAGGTCTGATCTGGAGCGAGGTGAAGCAGCTGTGGGACATGGGCCTTCGGGAGTACGTGCACGACATGTGGAATGTGATCGACTTCGTTACCAACTCGCTCTACGTCGCCACCGTGGCCCTACGAATTGTCTCACATTTTCAGGTATATAACATATTTTTGATACCCTCTGTAGTGTGGTGGTTGAGCAGGTCGGCTCATAACCCGGAGGCGGCGGTTTCGATTCCCACGGCAGGAGAAATATTTGGGCTCAGAAAAAAAAGCGCAAATACTTGTTTTGAGTCTGAGTGTTGTGGGACTATGGTCCTCGTAGTACCTGGGTCCCTAGACACAGGGAATTCTAGTTAGGGTCCAGGATCTATGTATGTCATTGTTGGGCGTTATTATTAATAATAACAATTACTATTATTATTTTTGACATGATCGGTAATCAATATAGGTACCCACCGACAACTAATCTAATTATGTTAAGACGTCTACTGAAAAATACGAGCTATCCAACAGAATTACCTTATTACAAAGGGCTATCATGTTTTCTGAATGATAGAGCCATCGGTTCCTTAGTTGAGAATTATTTGACTCAAGAGTTTTTTTGTTGGGCTCCACTCTTTTGTGTATTTAGTCAGTGTCAAGTAATTGATATTTATTCAAGTTAATTAATATATATGTATCAAGTCAAGTCATAGTCGAAGTCATCAAGTCATGTTATAATCTAGTCTAGTCTAGTCACGTCATTCTCCTAGTGAAGTAGTGGCAACTTTACCAGAAGCTTCTATGGAGTTTTGGAAACAACACGAAAAGAAACATCTCACCCTCATTATACCACACGCCTGTAATCCAGCACTTAACGAATAAAATGCCCCCAGTTTTATGCACTAACACTGAAAATAATACAATGCGGTGGCGCAATCTTTTTCGTTTTCCCGCCAAAACTCCAAGACTCAAGAGTTGGTATACGGCTACGTAGATATTACGTTATAAATATTGTATCTATTATTGGAAGTGTTTACAAAACTCTACAACTCGAAGAAACAAATGAATATCGGATTGCCGCTTTCCAGTCCATTTCGTTAATTTTTCTGTGGCTATTCAGCCTTTTTTACATTTTCAACATTGAATAAACGGTAAATATTTTGCTCAATACCGTTATTTTAACGAAATAGTTGAAAATAATTTTAAAAAAGTCATTTAAAAAAAAGTATTTAAGACTTACTTTGTTATTTCAATTTTACATCGCACTGTAATGTAGAGAAAATTGGAACATGGTTCACTAGAAATGTGAAAATAGAACTAGTTTATTTACAATAATTTTGCAGCTGTCAGTTGAAAACGATTCTCCTTAGGGGTGAAAAGTTACTTCAACCCACTCCTCAAGCATCTTCAGACCTACTTTCCGAGTATGAGTAGTCAAAATACATTTATTTGCTATATCTATAGGTAGATAGGTACTATTTTTCTCAAAGATAGGTACTAAAGCTCGGATTTATAGTCAATAATTTGTCTCTCTCCTCTACAAACTCTCTTGATTCTTTCAGTTGTAATCGTACCAGTACCACGTATTCATATAATAAACCGTGTAAGGGCAGGTGCGCCGCGAGATGTCGATGGGCCTGCAGTGGAACCAGCCGCGCGAGAAGTGGGACGCGTGGGACCCCATGCTGCTGTCCGAGGGCCTGTTCTCCGCCGCCAACATCTTCAGCAGCCTCAAGCTGGTGTACATATTCAGCGTGAACCCGCACCTGGGCCCGCTGCAGGTGTCGCTCAGCCGCATGGTGCTCGACATACTCAAGTTTTTCGTGCTCGACATACTCGTCATATTCGCCTTCTCTTGCGGTAAGCTGTCGCAACCTTCCATGAAATACTATACTCATAGCTTTCAGCGGAACACGCTCATTCGTAACGTAATAAAATGAGATCTAAATAAGTAGGTAACGAACAATGGCTACAAGTGATGTTGCGTGAAGTAAAGTGCAAACTAACGTTGTGGCTCCAGGGTTGAACCAGCTGCTGTGGTACTACGCAGACATGGAAAAGAAGCGCTGCACGACCGGCCCCAACCTGGCCTCCAACAACGGCACGCTGCCCGACCCCGACGCCTGCATCGTGTGGCGCCGGTTCGCCAAGTGAGGCCACGCCGTAACCTTAGCACCTACTGGGTAGCAACTTGCTACACCAAAATAAACAAGAAAACCTTTAGTCTCGGCATGTTTTGCTAGTATAATGATGGTATTTCAGATAAATTAGTATCCATAAATGAAACAAACTGCCAATGTCGTTAGCATTAGGGTTAAGATGTGGATCGAAACCAGTCGTAGAACAATAATAACAACTTAGCCTCCGATACGAACCTCGTTAGCGACCTTATTACTGATGATTACTGTAAATGTTAGCCGAATGCCGCTATTATCATAAGTTCCGTCCTTATAGTTCGCGTTAGTACCTAGTACTATTATGTATTCTGTGGAGTCAGTTCGCCGCCCCTCGGGCTCCGCGGCAGGCTCGCCGTCTGGAGCTGGCTCGCTGCCATCTGTTTCATTATGCACCATTTATTCATCAGATTCAAATTTCATGTCTTTATTATGCTTAGCGAATATGAAATACAAACGGTGTGTCGGGCAACACCACCGTTATCTGGTGTAAGCAATATATTATGTGTTTTGTGCACATTATATTATTCTCCAGTTTCAGTAAATGGTTGAAGCTGCGAGTCGGTTACAAAAGCGTTTATGTTTTCCGAGATATTTTATAGTGAATAGGTACCTTCACTTGAAAATTTCATGTTGATATTCTTATATTAAAAAGTATTTTGATATTCTTATATTTTAAGGTACCATAACATGATGGTAATATAATACGATCGTTATCATTCAGTTATCATGGTAGAGCCCATCTAAGGAAATTATAATAGGTCTTTACCTATGAAATTGCCGTATTGCAGTACAGACTTTTTCAAACAAAAAAAAGTTTTGATTGGCTATGAATTCTAAATTCAAATTAATTTTGTTTTAAAAATATGACATTCTATTTACAATATAAGTCTTTTGTTTATTGATTAGCGTTGTATTTTCATTACATTTCAACATTTTTCCTCATAATGGATACTTTGAAATTTCGTGTAATTATGGAATATGAGTTCCGTCGTGGCACCAACGCGGCACAAACGACACGTAACATCAACGACGGTTACGGTTACCCGTTATTGGTTTGCTCGGTTCCGTTATGGAAATTTTGACTTGAAAAATGAACCTCGTGGTCGTCCGGAAACTTTGGTCAACAATGATGAATTAAAGGCGATTGTGGAAGCTGATGAATCTCAATCTACAGCTGAGCTGGCAGCAGCTTTTGATGTTAGCATCAAAACAATATTGGTCCATTTGCGACAGATTGGCAAGATAAAAAAGCTTGACAGATGGGTGCCTCACGAACTTAACGATCGCCAGCGCAACGTACGCGTCGAGACTTGCCTTGCGCTGCTTAACAGGCACAGAAATGAAGGAATTTTGAACCGAATTGTTACGTGCGACGAAAAATGGATTCTTTTTGACAATCGAAAGCGCTCAGCAAGTTGGTTAGATCCTGGTTCGGTACCAAAGCAATGTGCAAAACGAAAAATGACCCCTAGAAAGGTGATGGTCACAGTTTGGTGGTCTAGTGCTGGTGTGATTCATCATAGCTTTTTACAAAACGGCGAGAGCATTACTGCAGATGTGTACATTGAAGAACTGACCACAATGATGGCGAAACTCGCACGTCTGCAACCAGCTTTGGTCAATCGGTCGTCTCCACTGCTACTTCACGACAACGCGCGACCCCATACTGCACAACAGACCGTCTCTAAGCTGCATGAGTTGGGTTTGGAAGCTCTCCCTCATCCGCCATACTCACCAGATCTTGCGCCTACCGACTATTACTTTTTCCAAAATTTGGACAACTTTTTAGCGGGAAAAAAATTCAATTCCCGAGAGGCAGTACAAAACGCCTTTGAAGAGTTTGTTGTCTCCCGTCCTGCTGATTTTTTCAAGAAGGGCATCCATAAACTGCCACAGCGTTGGCAAAGATGCATTGATTGCAGGGGTGATTACTTTGAATAAAAGAAATAAAAAAGTTCGAAAAAAAAATACTTTAACTTTTTTCAAACAAAACGGCAATTTCATAGGTAAAGACCTAATATTAAATTATTATTTATAGACTCTTTCTATTACACTTCCTTGACTCATAGAACGTTCTTTCTACGATTTCTTATATCTTAGTAAAAAAGGACAAGAAGTATATAGTTTGAATACTATACATGTTACTACTATATATGTTCATGTTAATAATAGGCTTAATAAATATAAAAAATAATCTAACAAAAAGCACGGACCCAGGTGTCTGTGGAAATGGAGTATAAAAAAAAACTTATCTATTTGCGTCGGCAGTTTGTTCGAGACGATGCAAACGCTGTTCTGGGCGGCGTTTGGACTCGTGGACCTGGACTCGTTCGAGCTGGACGGGATCAAGATCTTCACGAGGTTCTGGGGCATGCTGATGTTCGGCACGTACGCCGTCATTAACGTCATCGTGCTGCTCAACCTCCTCATCGCCATGATGAACCACTCCTACCAGCTCATCTCGGTGCGTGTCCCCCTCCCCCCGCCCCGCCCCGCCTCGCTCCGCCCCGCCCCCACTCGCACTCACGGCGCGCTCTCCGCAGGAACGCGCGGACGTGGAGTGGAAGTTCGCGCGCAGCAAGCTGTGGATCAGCTACTTCGAGGAGGGCGGCACGGCGCCGCCGCCCTTCAACGTGCTGCCCTCGCCCAAGTCGCTGCTGTACGCCTGGCGCTGGCTGCAGCGGCGCATGTGCGCGCAGACCCGCGCCAAGCGGGAACACCTGCGCACCATCCGGGTAGGCAGCGCGGGCGCTCTTCGTCGGCCCACCCACCACCCCCCTAACCGCGTCCGTCTGTTCCAGAGGAAGGCGAAGCAGGCGAACGAGCGGGACTTCCGGTACCAGGTAGGTGGCGGCGGGAGCGGGGCCGGCGCCCGGCGGCCGCCTGACGCCGCGCGTGTTGCAGGCCATCATGCGCAACCTGGTGCGCCGCTACGTGACCGTGCAGCAGCGCCGCGCCGAGTGCGGCGGCGTCACGGAGGACGACGTCAACGAGATCAAGCAGGACGTGAGCGCCTTCCGCTGCGAGCTGGTGGAGATCCTGCGCAACTCCGGCATGAATACGTCCACCGCGAACGCGGGCGCGCCCGGTGGCGGCGGCGGCAAGAAGAACCGGCAGAAGGAGCGCCGCCTCATGAAGGGGTTCAACATCGCGCCGGGCGGGTCGCTGGCGCCCGTGGACGAGTTCCTGGCGTCGCTGCACCACGAGCACGGCGCGCACGGCGGCGCCTCGCTGTCGGCGCTGCTGGCCGGCCGCCTGCGCACCTCGCAGTCCTCGCTGTCCGACGGCGGCGCGCAGCCGCCCGGCATCACGCCGCGCCGCAAGCCGTCCGGCCACAAGCGGCGCTGGGGCACCATCATCGAGGCGGCGCGGGCGGCGCGCGTGTCGCGCTTCATCGGCCGCTCGCGCTCCGAGGACTCCGTGTGCGACCACGCGCGCGCCTCGCCCAGCGCCAGCGAGCGCTCCGACTCCGGCTCCGACGAGCGGCGCAGCCCCGAGCGCGCGCGCCCGGCGCCGCTGCGCCCGCTGTCGGCGCTGGCGGCGCTCAAGCGCAAGCGCAAGAAGTTCTCGGACTCGCGGCGCGCCGAGGCGGCGGCGGGCGAGGCGCTGCAGCGCGCCGCGTCCGTGCCAGCGCGCGCCCCGTCGCCTGCGCCACCGCCACCGCGCGCTCCCGCCCTCGCCCCCGCCGCCGCCAGCCCGGCGGGCGCGGGGGCGGGGGCGGCGACGCGCGGCGGATCGCGCGAGCCGCTGCTGGCGAGCCTGGACGATGACGCGCACAAGGTACGTCGCCGCGCGCCGGCACCGTGGCCGCGCCCGCCCGCCTGCAGCGCCGCCTGCTTGCAGGAGGCGTGCGGCCAGTGCGGGGTGGAGACGGGCGGCGAGGGCGGGAGCGGGGGCGGCGTGGAGGCGGGCGGGGAGGAGGGCGCGGCGTGCGGCAGGTGCGCGGCGCTGGCGCGGCTGGCGGGCGTGACGCCGCTGCACGGCCACGCGCCGCACCACTCGGCCGGCTGGCTCTAGCCGCGCGCCGCACCACTCGGCCGGCTGGCTCTAGCCGCGCGCCGCACCACTCGGCCGGCTGGCTCTAGCCGCGCGCCGCACCACTCGGCAGACAGACTCGACAGAAACCTTAAATGTTTGCCGTTCTGTGGTGCTTCCGACTCGTGAAGCCCGCATTGGGTCCGTTGCCGATTCTTCTAATGGAGCTTCGTCGTCGGCGCGACCCTTCGATTTGAAAACTTGACTTCCTTTCTGATCAATACTCAAATATCAAAAATGTATTTATTTCCAGCATGTCTCCCTCTATAAATATCTACATTCATGTACATAAAAAGTACACGCTGGATATAATAGTATATTCGAGGTTTCGAATTTTGGCCTTTGTATCTCATAGCTAAGTACCTATGTTATAATCGTAATTAAGAGTTAAGTATGTTATGACGAGCGCACGACACGCGCCGATCGCACGCGACTGTACATTAGGGACGCGGCGCACGCTGCAAGTTTACTTGCGAATGCACAATTATTATAATAGCTCTGGGTTTCCCGCGGTGGAACCCTTCACGGACGCACATGGATCATATCATGGTTCCTTTTGTTCAGGATTTAAAAAGAATAAATGACGTTAATCCTGAACACCTTTATTATCTGTTAAATAAAACGAGATGTTTCTAAATAAGTTTTCTATCGCTTGGGATTATTGGAATTCGAAAATTTAATAAAAAGATCACGTCACGTTTTGTCAGGTAATTCGTATATAATGAGTAGCAATGGGTACTATAAACAATTTAATGAAATAGGTGACCATAACGTATTTCGAGTACCTACATCAGAATCTATACTTATAGGTACCTACGTAGGTACTTATTCAAACTCACCCAGCAGGGATCCATTCTAACAAACTCCGATAAGATCTCTAGCCATCTTCTGCACTGGTCTTTGACACAAAAGTTAGGTAGGTACCTCTATATACCTATGTTAAATATAGATTAAATATAAAAATATATTTGCTACTATACATAATATTATAATATAAATGTTAGTGTAGTTCTTCTGATAATACAATAACGAAGACATATTTTATCGAACACCAATTAGATACTTAAGTAGATACAAACGAAATTTTTAAGTAGATAGTATATTTGTTAGAGAATAAGGACTTAAGATATTTTATATACGCATCAGATTATACTATTCGATAAAAATTTATGTATATAGAGTGACTTGAAGATAATAATATGGACACAACTAAGCTATTCTTTATTTGTAACACACATAAATACCATTTAACCATTCAAAATGATTTGATATCGTACCTATCTTTTCTGATTTGCAGTAACTGAATGGTCCAATAAAATGTTGAAATACGTACCTACCTAATGCACACTCTCATAGTCAAATCGTTTATACATTTTTTTTACATAATATTATATCTTCAAGTCAGGATTCTATATTACAGAGAACTATTAGGACTTATGTAATGAGATAAGTGATTTAATAATAATATATTCATGTGTTCCAGAACGTTTTCCAATACTTTACTGAACGGCGCACATACGAGTACATCATTATAATAGCGGTACGTTAATTGTAAGGTCGAACAATACGAAACAGGGATTTTACGTGTTACGTTCCGAGTTCCTTTCCCTGGGAGCCCCCGTCCCGCCAGCAGGCGGTCGCGGCCGACCGCAGGGTACGCCTCGACCTGACTCGAAGGTTCCATGATCATTATATTTTATATCAACGTGGCCAACAGGCCTTGTCAAACACACTAATATAAGTCAAGTATTATGTTTACTACAAATACAATAACTATCAGGCGACTAGACGGATACTCTAAGGTCCGTATTACAGAACGATGCTCAGTTATCGATCGGTGCTCAAGCAGAGTTTTCATTCACTAATTGATCACTTTATGAATGAACTCTGCTTGAACACCGATCGATGAATGAGCATCGTTCTATAATACGGACTTAAGTGTTTATTTTGTGCGAGATCGTAGTCGTATCAAATTATGGTACGGCAGCCTGTCGGTTAGGATGACGCATCATTTATTTTTTCTTGGCTGCAAATAAGAAAGTAGAGTACCGAAAATAAATAGATACAGAAGGTCCGCTCCACTCGAAGATCGCTACACGCCGCCGCCGCCGCCGCCGACCGACCTCGTGTGCTCCGGCGTCTCCGTCGCCCGCGCGCGGGAATCCAAATGGTTACAATCGAGTTCCCATCGCTAGGCCGAGGGCCGCACTGCTCGCCACCACGTACTTGTAATCTACCCATTTCGAGCGACGTAATGACTGCTAAATTAATGGAATGAAACTAGGAGAAATTATTATTCCCTAAAATAATAATAATCGTGCTTTTTGACAACGTTGCAGTTATATCGAAAGTATTACTATACGAAGGTTTAAAAATAAAATAAACGTACGCATACCAAATTGTTAAATGAACCTACACAGCGCCATCTAGCCCCAAACTAAGCAAAGCTTGTATAAGGACCAGATTTACGCGTGAAACGTCTAATTGTTCGTATGGCGTTTATAAAATATTGTACCTACTTTATCGGAAAAAATATGTAAGAATTAAGTAATAGATGAGTTTCAAGGTCGGCCCCAATGGATCTTCTGTATCTATTTATTTTGTAGTAAAACAGAGCATTTAATTATTTATCACAGAGTATATTTACACACCCACAAAAAAGGGAAAATTAGGATCTAGTTTTTTACACGTATAATTTGGAGATTTATAGAAACAGAGACAAGGAATTAAATGAGCTATTTTAACTAATAGATATCTAGACAAGAGTTTTAAGTGAGTAGCACTGTACGGGGCTCGGGCCGTATTGGTATTACACGGTCCTCTGCAGGCGGTGCTTACCTTGCACCCGCACTCCACCGCTTCATTGCACAGATCGCTACCGACCCAAGCCGAGCGCGGCACCGATCCCACTATATGGAGACCCACGTTTATTCTGACTGGCCTGTACTGAAGTGTAGAGGAAGCGTCGGTGCGAGCCGCACACATATCGTCCCTGTATACCCGCGCCGTCACGCGCCCCGCCCGCACACACGACAGACGCAGTAACAAGTTCAGACATTCCAGTCAAACCATGAATAAGTTACGGTTTTCTTCCCCGACTAGTTCCCCTAGTCAACGGCGGGGAGGGGCGCGGAGGTTCCGCCGCCGAGCGATTGTATTTTGTAAAGATTGTTATTTATTTATACATTGTATTTGTATATAACGGTGCGAAGTTTAATAAAATAAGCACTATTTACTTGTCTTTTATTTATTCATTCACATTTTTTGCAGCCGCAGTACTTGCACTACATGTGACAACACAATGGCTACATATTGACGCCTGTAGTGGTGGTTGACCATGTGGGCTCATAAACCGAAGGCGGCGGCACAAGTATTTCTGCACAGAAAAAAAGCACATATACTTGTTCTGAGTCTGGTTTTGGGATCATGGTCCTCGCAGTTCTTGGGTCCCGAGACATAGGGAATCCTAGTTAGGATCCAGGATCTATGTATGTGATGGTTGGGCGATATTCTCAGACTCCTTCAAATCGAGAGTGAACAAGTATCTTCTATGCAAGCCTGTTACATCTTAGATCACATCATCACTTACCATTAGGTGATAGTAGTCAAATGCGAGCCTATCAAACATTAAAAAAAGATATGTCAAGACATGATTTGTATGTAATTGGTTATATTGTGTAAGGACGTGTCCGTGTATTGAATGGAACTAACAATACAATATTATAAAGGGTTCAAGGCAGGGTTAATAAATAACATAAGAGCTAAGTCGTGAATGGTAGTTTATTATTATCATCTAAGTGATCACAGAGCAGCAACTGTGGCTTCTAATAACAGCCATATTAGATATCCAGTATATCCGATCTACCATCTAATTTCTACCTCATTATATTTACACTTCTATACCGCGAGCGGGAGGTATCTTCTATACCGCGAGCGGGAGGTATCTTCTATACCGCGAGCGGGAGGTATCTTCTATACCGCGAGCGGGAGGTATCTTCTATACCGCGAGCGGGAGGTATCTTCTATACCGCGAGCGGGAGGTATCTTCTATACCGCGAGCGGGAGGTATCTTCTACACCGCGAGCGGGAGGTATCTTCTATACCGCGAGCGGGAGGTATCTTCTATACCGCGAGCGGGAGGTATCTTCTATACCGCGAGCGGGAGGTATCTTCTATACCGCGAGCGGGAGGTATCTTCTATACCGCGAGCGGGAGGTATCTTCTATACCGCGAGCGGGAGGTATCTTCTATACCGCGAGCGGGAGGTATCTTCTATACCGCGAGCGGGAGGTATCTTCTATACCGCGAGCGGGAGGTATCTTCTATACCGCGAGCGGGAGGTATCTTCTATACCGCGAGCGGGAGGTATCTTCTATACCGCGAGCGGGAGGTATCTTCTATACCGCGAGCGGGAGGTATCTTCTATACCGCGAGCGGGAGGTATCTTCTATACCGCGAGCGGGAGGTATCTTCTATACCGCGAGCGGGAGGTATCTTCCCGGTACACTAATAATTATTTGGTTCCCTAATATTAAAATCTACAATTTTTATAATTTCGTATGAAATCACTATTATATATGATGATTACCGAATGAAAATCTTTTTTAAATTATTTAATAGTAAAGGCTGCCAGCAGCTTGCATTTTGTATATCTAGCTGAAAATATTGTTTTAAAACGTAACACGAAAGATGAGTGTATGTTAGTTAAATGCGGTGAAGTTCAGAGCGCGGCGAGGTCGCTCAGAGCGCGGCGAGGTCGTTCAGAGCGCGGCGAGGTCGAGCGGCGTGTAGCGGCGCTGGCCGGGCGGGCGCACGGCGAGCGCGAGGCGGCCGGCGCGCGCCGACAGCAGCACGGCGGCCCCGCGCGCCAGCGCGCCGCGCTCGGCCGCCAGCGCCAGCTGGTTCACGACGCGCCGCTCCACCTCGTGCTGGATGGAGCGCGCGCCGTAGTGCACGTCGTAGCCGTCGGCCAGCGCGCCCAGCACGCCGCCCTCCCAGCGCAGCTCCACGGCGTGCCGCGCGCGCGCCAGGCGCCGCCAGCGCGCCAGCTCGCGCGCCACCAGCGCCAGCAGCTCGCCGCGCGAGAACGGCAGGAAGTACACGATCTCGTTGATGCGCCCGAGGAACTCGTCGCGGCAGAAGTGCCGCTTCAGGATCGGACGCACCACGTTGTCCTGTCGACGAGTGCCGCGTCGGTACCGCCCTAGCCCCGGCCTCTGCCGGCACAGCGCCCCGGGAGTGGGAGCGTGTGGGCTAATATGGGGCCGTTCAAATATTACGTAAGCAGATTAATTACAATTCTATACCCCCCATCCCCCTAGTCAGCAAAAGTAAGCAAAGCTCTTACCCCCTCTCCCCATGTTTACGTAAACATTTTTTCAATTAATGTATTGTTTTTTTTTTAATATTATAATTATAATGTTTAGTGTTTCAAGAAGACAATGCGAGGGTTGCTATTCGTGTAAAAAGTAACTACCGATGACGTAATTATCATGTAGACTCCCCTACCCCCCATGTCATCCAAAATAAGTAAAGCAATGACGCCCCCGCCCCCCATAGTGCTTACGTAATACTTGAACGGCCCCTATACACTACAGCCCGAGAGCTGAGAGTGAGCCACGGTGCAGCCAGCACCGACCTTGAAGTGTCGCGACACCTCGAGCGCCTCCTCCCCCTCCCCGCTCTCCCCTCCCTCCCCCTCGGGGAGGTGCTCGTCGCTCTCCGGCTGCGACTCTGAAACTACATCCACTCATTATTGCCTCTGTAAAGTGAGGTGCTCACGAATTATTTGTATTGTTTCCTGATGATGAATGAATTAGAGATGAGAATTATCAATTACACTAAATTATATTCAAACAAACCAATAGTTAATTTGCATGAGAATGGGTGATTAGTATGAGGTTAGGTCTTGAACTGGTGAATTTGGGCCCCGGCGTTCCTTTTTTGAAACTCAAGTAGCGCAACGCTATGGTGGTCTTCAAGCGCACACACCGTGGCACTAAATAAATAGGAAATTAATTGTAATTAAAAAGTTACAGTAATCCGATACTCGACGGATAAAGTTCAAAACTCGCGCACTTGATCTTAGAGTTATTCTACTTATGGTCATACGATCAAACTTGGACAGAACGCGCGAAAGACAATAATAGAGCGACCGCAATACGGGTTAGTAACGATGACAGAATCCCACCACGTTCGGTGTCCGGCGGGGAGCCGGCGGCGCGGCGGCGCTGGTCGGCGCGCGCCTCCTGCTCCCGGCGCAGCTGGAGGCCGTACTGCGCGATCTCGTCCGCCGCCAGGTTCGACGTCATCACGAACACCGCGTCGCGGCACTCGATCAGCTTGCCCTTGCCGTCCGTCAGCCGGCCCTACGCAACAGTGCCGCATCCATGTACCGTAGCAGTGCTACAGCAAACTACAAATTACAACCTTTCACGAGTATACGCGTAGTTATGCTACGAGCGCTACACGTTCAAGGCTGTGGTTATGCTACAGGGACAGAAGTCTAGTTGAATGCTACGATCTCGCGTAGAGGTGCTACAAGCGCTACAACACGCATTGACCATGAGCTACGAACACGTAGCATAGCTACAGAACAAGCGCTATCAACACTCGTAACCATACTATAAGGGCAGACTGTATCCTCGTAGCATGGCTACGTGTTTTGAAACCGATACATATACTTGCAGAAGAAAACAAACGCTTTAAAAATTAGCAAGCACTATGATGACTTGTAGCAATGCTACAAGCTACGTGAGCCATTACAGTACGTCTACGCTACAGCGTTCCACTTACGCTGGAGCAGTGCTACATTAGTGTTGTACCTCGTCAAACAGTTGCAGTAGCACAGTGAGTACGTCAGGGTGGGCCTTGTCGACCTCGTCGAACAACACCACGGCGTTCTGTCGCTTGGCCAGCGCTCGCGTCAGCTGCCCGCCCTCCTCGTGACCCACGTAACTGCAGACGTCCAATTCTTATATTACAAAATCATATAAAAGTTGTTTAGTTTCCCAATAAAAAAAATATAACGCGGAACCATTGCCATATACATGAATTCGTAAGGACAGGCCTGATGATAGAGTACAACACGCTTCGAATTGTGAGCCAGATTTACCGATTGTCCCACATTTGCGCCTAGCCTGTGACGTGTCAGACGGGATCGGTCGAGTGCTACACAGAAAACATGCCCAGTTATGCTACTATGAAAGTTTGTATGAATTACTCCCAAAAGTGAAATAAAAGGAAAATTATTTTTCACCATAATTAAGTCAATGTTTTGAATTTTTAAAGACATTGACTTTATTATAAAATGTGTGAGAAATGCTTGAAAAACATGTTTTGTATCTAATTTCTATCACACTTCACACTAATATTATAAAGGTGAAAGTTTGTGTGTGTTTGTGTGTATGTTTGTTACTCCTTCACGCACAAACGGCTGAATGGATTTGAATGAAATTCGGTACCAAGATAGCTTATACACTGGATTAGCATATAGGCTACATTTTATCCCGGAAAAGTAAACTTTTCCCGTGGGATAAGCAAATAAATAAAATACTTTATAACCGCCGGGCGCAACTAGTTTAAACATAAACAATGACAAGGTGTCATGGCGGTGATCAACGTAGTTTATGAGAAATCTAAACTAAGGTGTTGATTTTTCCGACGGCCTTTACGACAAAAAAAGGTGGAGCATCAACATTTTTTTGTCGGGTGTATCTTGAGATGTAAATGTATGCGCGGAATTAGTGATCGTGAGCCGTGAGCGGTACCCGGGCGGCGCCCCGATGAGCTTGGCGACCTCGTGCTTCTCCTGGTACTCGGACATGTCGAGGCGGATGAAGGCGGCCGGGTCCTCCGCGTGCAGGTGCCGCGCCAGCTGCTTCGCCAGCTCCGTCTTGCCGATGCCGGAGCTGCCTGCCGCCGACAACACGTCTATACTCTCTCGCACGCTACGCGCTAGACATCTCTTCGCGATGATATGGCTATTTACTTTGATAAACTAAATATGAAGCTTTCGAACTGACCTAGAAATAGAAACACCAAAGGGTGGTCCTCGTCAGCCCATCCGTTTTCCTTCCGGCGCACCGCCGCCGCTACCGTGTCGATCGCCGCCTGCTGGCCTACGATGAACTGTTTCAACCTGGGGGTGGACGATGGGGGGTAGGTAGCTATATTTTATTAAATAAATCTATAAAAAATTACAAAGATGACATGAGTCATCCTAAAAGCCGCGAATAGGCCTTTGACTGCGCTTCACATCTTCGGTCTTACAACTACAACCGAACCAGCGACATGCACAATCCATCTTATTACAAAACTTAGACTAAGCGTGGACTAAAGTTAGTACTAGGTTTAAGCCATTACTAGTTAAAAATTACACCTATCACATTACAAAAATAAGTTTATCGCTGATCCGGTGATCGTCCATGGTCTAAAGTTAGTCCTAGAAAAATTAAACTTTTATGATTAAAAAACTATTTACGCGCCAAACAAAGTTGGCTTGTCAACTTTTCATTGTTACACGATTTTGAAGTTATCTTGGTCTTAGAAAAAATATATCTACTACAATACTACAGTTAGCAATAACAATAATAAATAGAAATATCAAATTTTGCGCGTTGAGTGATACAAATGAACAAATTTTTTTCGTATTTAGTCTAAGGTCAATATTTAAACCACGGACTATCTCTGGTATCAACTGGTCTTCGATTAGTCGGCGTTTTGTAATAAAGTCAAGGACTAACTACTTAGTACCTTAACAAACTAGGACTACTTAGTCCAGGCTTAAACCTCCACTTAATCCACGTTTTGTAGTAAGATGTATAGGTCTAGTTAAAACGAAAGAGAGCATTACGACCACGCCTACTGCTTTAAGACGTCACGTTTATGTTCGCGTTGATAAGTAGTCCGCAGCGGCGGCTACCTCTGCTCGAGCGGGAACCGGCGGCGCTCCTCGGCGGCGGCGAGCCGCGCGGCCTCCTCCCGGCGGCGCGCGTGCTGCAGGATGAGGTCCCGCGCCGCGGAGCCCTCGCGCGCGTAGTGCAGCGCGCGCCGCCCCGCGTGGTCCCGCGCCGAGGGGTCCGCGCCCGCCTCTGCACCGACGGAACGGTTGGCGCCTGCCTGCGGCCGCGGGGGCCGCCGGCGCCGGCCGCTCACCCAGCAGCTCCTTGGCGACGGCGGCCGAGTCGGCGAGCGCGGCGTAGTGCAGCGCCGTCCAGCCGAGGAAGGAGGCGCGCGGGTTCATCCCGCCGCAGAACTCGTCCTCGCGCCGCGCCGCCACCTCCAGCGCGTGCAGCCCGCTGTGGGACGCCATGGCCGAGGCGCCCGCGTACCTGCCCCCGCACAAACTGATAATAACGCTGATGTCGACCGATCACTGACAGCCTCGGTGTGCTGGTTGAACAGGTCAGCTCGTAACCTACAGGCGGCGAGTTTGATTCCCCTGATAAGACCAGTATTTGTACACGACAAAAAAAGCGCAAATACTCAATCTTTTTGATAGAAAAAAAATATTTTACGACACTCCATAACGTAAACATGCATAGTTACGTAGAGTTGAGCTGGATTTAATCACACTAATATTATAAAGGCGAAAGTTTGTATGTGTGTATGTTTGTTACTCCTTCACGCTCAAACGGCTGAATGGATTTGAATGAATTTCGGTACCAAGATAGCTTATACTCTAGATTAACATATAGGCTACATTTTATCCCAGAAAAGTAAAATTTTCCCATGGGATGAGTCAATAATTAGAATATTGCGGGTGAAACCGCGGGGCGCCACTAGTTTATGTACATTTGAATAAACTCGCAATACAGACAATTTCTTTCAATTCTTTGAAAATGCTATTCTACAAGAAAATATGAAAGTAATACATAAGAGTGACAAATCAAATATTGGCCAGCATACTTCTCCGGCAGATCAGGCTTGGCTCCCATCTTGAGCAGCTCGTGCACAGCCTGGGGCTGGTTGTTGGCCGCTGCCGCCATGAGCGCCGTCCAGCCGAGCGCGTGGCGCCGGTCGGCCGCGCCCTCGCCATGCTTGCCGCCGGCGCCCGGCTGCTGCCCTTCCCCCGAGGTTAGCGCTTCTATTTGTCTGACAACAACACCCACGGTTCGCAGGTCAGCACACTGTTGCTGTACCCAAGCAAGACATTATGTAAGCAATACATTATTGAATACTGAGCTGTTTCATTGCATAGTCTAATAATTTTAATATTTCATTTATTTCTATAATATTATGTCTATGAAATTGCAGTACTGGCCAGTGCAAATTAAAATATATTTTTTGCTAATTTCGCATTTATTTTATAATATTATTTTTTATACAAATAAATTCATTTCGCTTATTGATTAGCATTATGTTTTCATAGCGTTTATATCTTTTTCGTCATCATGCACAAGCGGCACCAACATCAATGTTTACGAAGCGAACACTACAGACGAACACACTGCCTGTTATTGCACGCTATTGTTCTGGAAATTTTGACATAAAAAATGAGCCCCGTGGTTGTCCAAAACCGTTGGTCGACAATGACGAATTTAAGGCGACTGAGGAAGCTCATGATATTCAATCTACAGCTAAATTAGCTATGCACTGCTGCTGCATGATTACTTATAATAATAAAAAAAATATATGTAAACTTATTTAATAAGAAACGGCAATTCCATAGGTAACAGTGAATATAATATTTATGTAATATAACCTGCGCATCTCCTGTATATTGCCGAGTTGAGCAGCTTTGAAGAAGCGTTTTTCTGAAACAGTAGAAATATGATGTTTTTGGTAGACACATAATTTATTTAATTTTTATCATACTTACTCATCAGCTTATCAAACTATTATTATTAATTTTATTCTTGCAAATGTATAATCAAGATCATGTTTTGTCTAAGTTAGTGCTAAGTTTTAGCACTTTTATACATCAAAAAATACTACTAACTTGTCAGCCTTCCTAAATTTAAAAGCCAAGGTAATAGCGGTTTCTGTCTGTATTTAGGCATAAAATCTACCCCTTACTTCTTTAGAGATATGCCACTCCTTAATCCACACATAAATCATGGTGATATATTTTAACATGGTCTGAAGTACCCACACAAATACCTTGACAGGCGCAAGCATCTGCAGATTTGTTGCCTGTAATTCCCTAGTGACCTGGTATCCATGCTAGTAATAATAATGTAATATTAATAGGTACTTAATTTTAATAATTCTTGTCTAATTTTCTAAATTGATGGCAATGTAGATTTGAACCAAACAGGGTTTTTACAGGAAAATAACACAAGTTTTGGAAAATAATACAATATGGTGATGCAATCATTTTCGCTTCCCGCCAAAACTCCAAACAGGATTTGAAAGAACAGCCTGAAGGCAAGATTTGGCTAATGTCTTGTTTTCCTGACTTTGGTAATTATTTTCCAAGAATTGATTAACAGATTTCTGCAGCAATGTAAGCCCATTTTCATATTCTGTGGTAAGGGTAAGGTAGTTACACTCTAGGTAAGTAGTGGAAAGTTCCTACGTATATGAAATGCCATCCTACCATTGAAAGCATCGGCTGCCAGAAGTGCGATAGCCAGCGAGCCCGCCGCGATTGGGAGCCGTGCGGCAGCGCCGGCGGTGCGTTTGTGATCATGACGGTGCCCGTGGTCACCACCAGCACCTCCACTTGCGGACAACACGCGCCGCGGCGCCACGCACGCCAGCCGCACCGTGTGTCTCAGCGCCTTCACCAGTTCTACAGCGATTCGAACTGAAGAAGCTCCTGACATCTTCCAAGGCTATTCAGCGTCAAATACCTATACTATTTAATTTTTATATCTAATTTTACACGTCACGACAGTTTACATGTTTTAGCTATTGTTAGCAAGGAATATATTATCTTTTCTGTTTTGTCTGCATTATTGAATAAATGTATTATGTGACTCGGATTTGTAATTTTGATGTCAAAATAGGGATGTGATAAAATGACCAATTTATAGTGATAAGATTTTTTTATTGTTAAATTAACCTTTTTTAAATAATCGATCCTCTAAAAACTAAAAATCGATTTTCATTAAATCGATTATTTTACTCAATTCAATTTTTTTATTTGTTTTGCTATTTTTTTTTTTACTTTTTTGTTAATAACAATTGCAATTTTTACTGGCGAAAAAATCCCAAAAACCACTTTTTCTAGATGCTATTCCGGATCGAATGAGACATCAACCATATGTTTAAGAGACTGGTAACTATTATTCGCAGAAAATCAACTTCTCGACTAGACTAATACGTTAAACACGAAACAGATTTCGAGGTACATTTTCGAAGATGTTTGATTTCCGATTTGGGGAATTTTTAGTTAGCCACTGAGATCACCAGATATGACAGCTCCAGTTCTTCACAAAAATCCTTGCTAGTCTGTGCACAAAAATCACAAAACATGTTTTGCAGATTTGACCAAAAATTATTAAGCAGTTTTTAAGCACACCCGATTCACTCCCATACAAAATGATTATTACATAGTAGCGATGGGGTATAATAGAATCTCACCCTTCGCGCACCGCACTTCCCCGCCGCTGTGGCCTGGCCACCGGCATGTGAAAAAGTTTTCATTGGAGTTTTGGCGGGAAAACGAAAAAGATCGCGTCGCCGCATTGTATTATTCTCCAAAACTTGTGTTATTTTCAGTGTTAGTGCATAAAAATGGTGGCATTTTATTCGTTAAGTGCTGAATTACAGGCATGAGTGTGGGAAAGTGGTATAATGATGGTGAAACGTTTCTTTTCGTGTTGTTTCCAAAACTCCATAGAAGCTTCTGGTAACGTTGCCACCACTTTACTAAGAGTATACTTACTAGACTACACTAGACTATGACGTAACTTGATGACTTGGACTATGAATTGACTTGACACATTATATGATATTAATTAAATTGAGATATTATCAATTAATTATATAATTGCCTAAGAAGCCACTAAGGTTCAATTCAATTTAATTTTCATTAATCGTGTATTTTTAGTGCGACAAAAAAATTATGCGGACTCTCAAGTGTTGTGTTGATGGTTGGTTGTAATATCAAGCGAAAGGACGCATTCTTACATAATTTTCCTGCATGTGATAAAATTAGACTTGCTAAATGGTTAGACTGCATTAACTCTAGTTCTGAAAAATGAACCAAAATCAAAACTAGTAATACTCAAGGTTTGTCACATACATTTTAGGTCTAGGGGAGCTTCAACAAAAAACAAGGCGAGCGCAACTCCTTTCAGATCTGCCAACAGGTTGGTAAAGCTCACACTAAATTACGTACCTACACAGATCAAATTTTGCAAGTACAAACTGGAATTGTAAAAACCCCATTGTTATTGTATACCCAAATTTAATATGTACAGATCGGTATGTGTAATATGTTGTTGGTGTTTGATTATGAGGTCCGCTTAGATCGTTTTAGCAAATAAAACTGGTATCTAAAGGTAAACGTAAAATATATATCAGAAAGAACAGTTATATCACAAAAATCACTATAAACATTAATATTTACAGGCACTCTATAAATAAAAAGTTAAAACTAATAAAACATTATTTACAAAATAAATACGCTATCCAACTCACCACCGCGCGGTAGGGTTCCCAGAATACTGGCAGCATTACCTCGCTGAATTAGAAGACTTAGCTTCTGAGCGAAGTATGTGCCAGCTCTGGGATCCCCCGAGGCGAGAACCAAACGAGTCGAAACTTGTTTAATAAATTTTTTTGTGTCGGACGACCACGGGCCTAATGTTTCTACGGCCAGCGCCACAAACTCGTGATTTGCGCTGACCTGTGCGTATTTGCGCCGTTTTTTTATTTGCGCCTGTTCCGCCGCGGCCCCGACGCTTTGAGCCGTGCTGGAGACGTGAGAAGGTGCCAAGGTATCCACACACGTGGCGTCCCAGACAAGTGTGCGTCCAAGACACCACGGGACTAAGGTGGCACCATCCGGTCTCTTGCCGTCGTCTCTCACCAACCCAGTCGGCTCCAGCGTAGAGGGCACGGATGTTGTGGAGAGTGCCCGCCTGACTAAATCATTGATCGCCCAATGACGAAATACCCGGCCGGCACTCTTCACACATGAGGGCCCATGTCGTCCGAGTCGGTCCACGCCTTGCCCACATTGGCAGTGATGAGGCTCGCACAGCTTAACCCCCAAACGTAAACCCACGGCTACACGTAAGCTGCTGGGGTCTAATACAGTTACCAAATTGTCGGAGGGAAGAGCACGGAGCCAGTGACCTGACTCTACTTCCGATGAAGCTAGGAGACGTGCTCGATCTGCATCATCTGTCACCTGATCCAATAAAGCCGAATGGGTTAATTTTATGAGTGGAATGTCCCACGCACTCTGTCTCCCCATTTCAGTAGGAACACTGACGCCTTGACAAGAAGCGCACCAGGCCGACAAAGCTTCTGTCTGGCCAGCCACCCGAACATCGGCAATAGGAGTTTTGAGAATCATGCCGATGAGAGTTTGCGAGCCATGACAAGAAGCCAAGAAGGCCGGGAGTGCCACGCTAGATGAACGTCGGATGCCTAGGCCACCGAAAGAAATGGGGAGAGTTGCTTGTGCCCAAGCACGACTATCAAAATGAAGATTTAGAATTTTAGTGACAGTGTCTTTTAGAGTCGAATCGACCAAATCAACAATTGACTGGAAATACCACATAGGGCAACTCCGTAATAAATACATAAATTTTGGGGTAAAAAGACAAAGCCGAAGAATATAAATAGCCATGTGAGGTTTAATTTCAAAAAGACGACCGGAAACGTCATTAAAGTTTTCAATTTTTGACATCACTAATGGCGGGATTGCTTCCAAAAAAATTGGGGCACCAAGTAAAGTGAGCGAGGTTTTTGTTTGAACTAAAATGTTAGGGCATAACGAGTTAAATTTGTCAATTATGGATGAGCGAATTTGATCTGGAATATGATCTGGAATAAAAATTTCACATTTATTAAAATTAAGAGTTAAGCCCACGCAGCTGAAGCGATGAATGATTGATTTAAGGTCATCCAAAACTTCTGATGCACTCCCGCCTAAAGAACCGTCATCGAGGTACCAAATGTTAAATTTAGAATTTAATTCTTTAATTATATGGTCAATTCCTAAACTAAAAAGCGCTGGACCGAGAGGATCTCCTTGCTGGCAACCGACACATGATGAAATTTCGTTTTGTCCAAAAAGTAATTTTGTAGGGGCGCCGTAACATTGCCACATGTAATTGTAAATTTCGGGTATTTCTTTTTGAATTTTTGATAACAGTACACCCCTGTCAAGGCTGTTAAAAGCATTTTTTACGTCAATTTTGATAAATACCTCATAATCTTTAGACCCAAGGAACGTACGTGCAGCGTGTACAGCTGCCTCGCACCCAGATCTTACACCAAAACCTAACTGGTGTGGCACAAACTTTTTAGACATACGTTCTTGGATTGCTCTGCAACATATCTTTGACGTTAGACGTCTAAGTTAAGTTTAAGAACAGTTTGGTTGCTTCACAGTTTTCTAGTGAGTGACAGACGAAAAATCCAAATTCAAAATTTACAGGTAATGACATATATTATATCTTAAAAGAAATACAAAAGAGTTAACTATCTAGTAGCTCATGTAACCTCTGACATATGTGCAGGTAGTTACCTGCATAATTTAAGCTACACAAAATAAACTTTTGGAACCATATTATTATACTAGCTTTTGCCTGCCTAGTTAGTTTTATAATAGGTATCTAGTTCTAGATTTCGTTTCATGTCTAAATTTATTTTTACGCTTAAATTTAAAATTATTTGAAATCTAATTTAGAATAATGATTATCTTTCAGATGACACTGTGGAATTATGCGGAGTCGATGTTCAGCTCGAAAAACGAGTGGGGTACTGCCACCAATTCAAAAAATGGTGCTCGACAAATACAAAGAAAAACTGAAAAATAAATGGTTTAAAAAATATTCTGTTGTTTTTTTTACTGCAGTTGTGCCTAAATCATCATTTAAAATAAATACCTCGTAAATACCCTGACTACAATACCTACTAAAACGATGGATGAATGGACATTGCCTTTGCCAAAACTTTCAAAAAAAACTGTAAATGTCAAATTCTATTAATCCCCATAAAGCCGGTGAAAAAATCTGAAGGCAGTCGGTCGTGTGAGACTAGTCTCTCCCGTAGCGTTACATACTCTTTGATTATTAGGTATAGTGGATTTGACTGTTTTTTGAAGAAGTGCAAGTACCTAATCTAATGCTAACAATTTATTATAAAGTATAAGTACAAGACATATGTATGTACATAATACCTAAAAATTAAACAACATAAATCAACGAGGATTGATTGAATACAGAACATTTGCTAGTCTTTATTAGGTAAATATGTACCTATTAACAGAAAGTACTTGTTTATTGCTCTATCCATGGCTCTACCAATAAGTAAAGACTTATTTATACAATTTAAAATTCCATACAAAATCTTCTTGCTACCATAAAAATCTGTTTAAAATTAATCCTTAAATATTAAAATTACTAACAACCATAAAAACACTTATTGTAGCGAATACAGTAGAACATAAGCTTACCTTAGTTTAAGCCAATATAAATAATTCGAATTCTGTGGCCAATTTATAAAAATTATACTTTTCTTAGGTATGTGTTTCAACCAACTACAACCTATATAGGTTTTTACTGTAAGTAAAGTTTAAGACGTTTCTAAATGTAAAAAGTACATTCAGACAAATGGAGAGCTGAAGTGATCTTCTATACATATTCCTCTACTTGGTCTGTGATACATATTACAAAACTAAAAATTTAATTTTTTTTAATAGTTAAAACTTAAAATTTTTTGAAAATTTTGATTGCTGTATTCTTCTTTATCAACATATAAGTTATTATAATTATCATCAACTTATATTTTCTTAGATTTAAGGTAACCTTTTTATACAATTTCTATGAAAATAAATTATAAAAATACATAAATAATTTTTTTTAAAATCTTTGAAGTTAGACTGCCACCAGCAGTGGGGCAAGGCCCAAGCTACTGGTGGTCAGGGCTACAAAGTGAAAATCTTCCTGACAATATGTGCCGTGTTAAAGAATACTGCCTTCTTAATTATTATTATTATTGTTATCCATTGTCCACAATGCTGAATTCACTTTTAAATTTTAATTTCTGTAACAGTGATAGTTTATTAACACATGGTAACACTGCCCTAATCTATTATCGTTAATAATTAGTTCTTAGAAGTTGTCAATAGAAGGCTTGGTCTTTCTGTACATGAAATCCTGAAAATGTAGAAGCTAAATTAAAGAAACAGTGCTAGTTTATTTTGTGCTTCTTTTATTCCACTGCAGATCTCTACAATACGCTAATATAAGTGTTCATAGTTTCTTTTCTGTTGAGATACTTGTAATACATTAATGTGCATAAAAACATAATTATGTATTTTAATAATTAGAGAAAGAATGAATAATCATAGCCTAAGTTAGAAGCTCTAAATTTGGGATAGATATGGTTTTATCTATTATTATTCAGTCATCCTATTTTCATAGCTTTGTTTGTTCACATACATTTAGTATTGTAATGTATGTTTTAATATTAGGCACACCAACTTTAAATTATGTTCTCTGTTGTGTAAAAATAGATACATGTATTTGAAAGAGCACTAGAACAATTGACTATTCATTAAATCCTGGCTCCAACTTTGATGGTCATCATCAGATCAGTTTTGAAATACCATAGAAAGCTCATGTCATCAGACATACAGCTCTATGCCAAATTTCAACTCAATTGGACCGCTGGAAGTCATTGTAAAATCATTTCCAAGGTTTACATATACATAAATAATTAAAGTCGTAATGAAGTACAATAAAATCTTCTAATAACAATAATAATAAATCATTTTCTAATTCTTTTGCAAGATTTTGTGTTACCAATTATAAAAATAATTTTTTGTGTAACTGTAGTGCACAACCTTTGTTGTGCCGGCTTGGAAAAGTAATATTAAAAGAAAACATAATGGTAGGATCGAGTGTCGAGATTCTATTGATGAAGTCACAACAGCTACACTACAAGCTACATTAAAGAATAGAATAGAATGTAGCACAATATAGAATAATATAGAACATTGTAATGATCATAACATTTTATATTCAATTTTTTGCATATATTTTGTAACCAATGGAACTTCAAAATCAGTAATAGAAGCACTAAAAACGGTCAAATTATACATACATAATTATTTTATTTTTATTTTCTGCAGATATAACCCATTCGTCATGATGCGACGACATTTGTTTCGCTTGCTTCGCCTCCGGAACCTCGTGATTGTTACGATAATGGTTGTACTATTATATCTAGTTAGAATGCTGAGTAATGTAGAGGTTTCCATTGATGAAAGCAATGCGCACCAAGAGGCGATGAGTGCACTAGCGCCACCTATTGGGGACATCCCTTATTTTGTACCAAAGAGCCTCAAGGTAAGAATTATGTGCTGATTGACTACTACCACTTAAAATGATTAATGAAATAACATCTCTATGAAGTAGGTTAAAAAAGAAATACGGATTTCTGGAGGAGGTGCAAAAAATAAAACTTAGACATTTTATTTTTTGAAAACCAAAGTTTCTTCCCCCATTTCACTCCTTGAAAAAATATTGCAAACATCATAATTTATTTTAAAATAACTATTTATATCTAATTTACACAATAATAAGTTCAATAAGAAAAACTTTTATACAAACATTGCCCATCAGTTAATGATTGAGTCAGGACTTTAGATTCATTAGATTGACGAACAGCCTCTGTGGTTTGGTAGTTAAGCAGGTCGACTCATAATCCGGAGGCGCGGGTTCGATTCCCGCGTCAGGACAAGTAGCACAGAAAAAAAGCGCAAATACTTGTTCTCTTGAGTCTGGGTGTTGGGTGACCATGGTCCTCGTGGTCCATGCAGGATCTATGTATGTGATCGTTGGGCGTTATTATATTATTACTATTATTAGGTGATAAATTACTAAGTTATAGAGAAATAGAGAGTGAAGTGAATTTTAAAATGTCCAAAAAAAAACAAGGTGTTTCTATTTCTAATGCTGAGAAATCATAAAAAATATTTCCAGTTTTATATATTTTTGTTGAAAAGTCGTAAAAATACAGCAATATATTTTGATAAAGTTGCCTCGTGGCGGACGTACGATAGGCCCGATAACGTGACTCTGGTGTGATGGTGCAATTCTTTACTGTTTTCAGAAAAAAGACTGGCACAACTATACGCAGATAGCAAATGAGAGGAAACGTGTGGGTTGGTATTATATTTGTACAGGTACAGGTGTAATGGTTTCCTCTGTTTTAGGGTTCCGAACTCAAATGGTACAAAACATACCCTACTTATCAACCTACGAAGTTGCCTCTAAGTTCTGTTCAATCTATAAACAGTTTTGTCTCTTGAACCATAATTGGCATGAAATTTTCTTTGAATAGGCGTAATTACGGTGCATTACCTTTATGACAAATAAAACCAAAAAAGTAGGCCCTCCTGGCTGGACGCCTAATGCGCCTGCCCTCCTGCTTAGTAACGCGCGGTCGGTAGAGACCAACAGATAAAGCCTCTTAAATGTTACAATTAGTACAATTATTCGCGGCGTTGTCCCTAAAATATTAATCTCCTTCGTTTTTCAGTCATTAATGTTATTTTAAATGTAATGCATATGTAGCGCCACACTTGTGTGTTCGTTGTATTTCGCCGAGCACACAAAATGCATCGAATGACGCTCGCTGTATGCTCCGTCACCCGCCTCACGAGGCACGATCGGTAGTAGTTAAGTAGTATATAAATAACTCGAAATAACAATACCAGTGTACTTCATTATTGGAGTTTTATTTATCACATAATAGGAATAGTCATCATACGGTAAACATGCACGATTTTTTTTGTTATCTAATATTTATTACATTAAACATAAATATTTTATAATCGTTAATACAAAACTAAACTAGACCTAAAAAACTAAATTATACCTAAGAACTTAAATGGCTGCCATGGAAACATATAGGGACTTGGCCAAACGTTTGGTGGGAGCATCAGGTGACCAGAATGCTGGCTTTTATTTTGCACAAAAAATAAGCATTGCCATTCAACGTGCTGCTAGCATTCTGGGCACATTTCTCTCCACCAACGGGTTATTTTAAAATTTTTAGTTTTATTTTTTTATATTTTATGTTCTTAGGTATAATTTAGTTTTTTGTTATCTTAACTGCTATACTTAAACTACATATGATTTATTTATGACGAGGCAGAATATTTACATAAATTTAATTTTCTTTGAATTCTTTGACCACCATTCTGTTACAACATAAAAAAAAACGATATATTATTGATTAATCTAATAATAATAATCATAATAATATAATCTAAACTAATCAATAACTTGATACTGACGTTTAAAATTGTACACTTACCTTATATTTATATGGCTTTGATGATAATAGTTTTCCTTTTGTTCAATTATAAAAAAAGTTATATTTAAAATAACAATAGTTATTTTTTTATTAGAGTTGTTATTTATTGTTTAAATAACAACTTTAGCTTATTTAGTTGTAAAGGTAGGTACCTTTTCTTGTATTTACCTTTTTTATTAATTCCAAGGGGGATAACCTACATTTGGATTAGGAGTATTTATTATCCTGTTCTTATGTTATTTTGTAAGAAAGCTGTTGGTTGTCCAAAAAAGAAAATATTTCAGGTATAGGGGAACAAGGTCTCCCCGCTTACTTGTCCGAGCAGGAGGCCGAGCTAAAGGAACAGCTGTATGCTGTAAACGGGTTCAACGGAGCACTCAGCGACAAGATCCCGCTGAACCGCTCGCTGCCGGACATCAGGCACCCGGGGTGTAAAGAGACCTTGTACCTGGAGTCGCTGCCCTCCGTCAGCGTCGTGGTCCCCTTCCACAACGAGCACTGGAGCACCCTGCTGCGCACCGTATACAGCGTGCTGAACCGGTCGCCCGAACATCTCATAAAGGAGATCTTCCTGGTCGATGATGCAAGTACCAAAGGTGCCATTATTTATTATTTTAATCTTGAGACCTTGAGTGAAACACCGTTTAACCATACCCGCCTTGCTGGGGATCGGTATTAAAACACTTGTTTAAATATTCCATGTTATTAAGTCTGGTAGGCATGGTTTATGTTCAGAATAACAAAAAAAAGAGAGTGCTTTAGACCACATGACTGAGGTAAACCTTCTTTAGTTAAGCTCCATCTATTTACTTTGTTTTTATTTTTTTAATGTTAATATCGCCATGTTGTCTATTGTAAATTGTCATTTTACCGGACATACCAATATAAAAATACAAATTTTTAACTTTGTTATTTTGACAATGGTGATCTACGAGAAGCAACTTCAACTTCCGTTCGCCTCGCATTCACCAGATTACTCCTGAAGTCAAGCGTGCGTGAAGAGGTTTTACTTCAAAAACATATGAAGAATAAAGATACTTTATAAAGCAATATCTATTTTGCCGGTACCGATGAGTCCTTTAATTTGGTGAATATCATTCTCGCGACGCAGCTGCGGTTTGTATTATGTTGTCGCGGCCCCGGCCTCTCGCGCAGTTGAAATATATTGGTCGAGCGTTTCTGCGCCCGAGTGTGGCATTGTGTCAACAGCAGGCCTCGTGCTGCTCGTTCAAGGTCCTCTACTACCTACCCATTCGTATTCTATTCAGAGCTGCTCCAGTTATATTACTTATCAAATGATTATTCCAGTGAAATAGTAAACAAAGCTACATAAATATCATTAATGATAATCGCGATCGTTAATGGAAGTCGATTAAATCAATTAATTTAGTTAGGTACCCATCTAAAGATCTCAGTAGATGATAAATGTGTGTTATTCGCACTGCTCATAGTTATTTTATTAGTTTCGTTTAAGTAAATATGTCATCGAATAAAAATAAAAATCTTGGTAATAAAGAAAGAAATGTTTTATTTATGGCAAAAAGTACGCATTAAATAAAAAATACATGCAGACAGAAACTAATAAAGATCGTGATTGCCAGTTGCCACGAAACGGTGATAACTACAGATTATCTTTAATGGGCATACATAGCAATCATTGCCACAAACACTTCAATTTTCTTGAGATATTTAGTTTCCGAAAAAATGTAAGAGTAAAGGAGTTATGCAGGAGTATAGGAAGTTAGTCTCCATTTCCAACTTACACTGTACCGTTTTTTTGCAAACATTATTCTGAATCGCGCTACACGCATCACGCCTATTGGACGGTTGGATCAGCACGAAGTGTGCTGTCGTTGTCGCATTACCAAAAATAATTTAAATTTCACACAAAAAGCAGTCGCATCAGTAAATTATGTGAACTGATGTTAGATGACGATGCGATCGAAGGTGGTATTGCGTAATATCTTAGACGATGTGGCATCACCAAGTTTTCCATGTAGTCGAAGTCATTGAAATAGAATAGAATCGGGGTTGCAGAGTTCCTGGGCGGGCAGCTGGCGGCGTACGCGGCGGCGCACTGGCCCAAGGTGGCGGTGGTGCGGCTGGCGCGGCGCCGCGGGCTCATCGCGGCGCGGCTGGCCGGCGCGCGCCGCGCCTCGGCGCACGTGCTGCTGTTCCTGGACGCGCACTCCGAGGCCAACGTCAACTGGCTGCCGCCGCTGCTGGGTACGTTCGCGCCGCGCTTGCCTTGTGACATTCTTTGCGCTCGGTAACTTGCCTCTTCGTTCTATTGTAAAGTATCTTTTTGCTGCGCGTGTTACTTATAAATGTTCTTAGATGACTTTCGTGCAATACTTATCAATTCCTGAATCAATTTGTCAACGTCGCCTTTTTTTGTACCTGTTGATGACAAATTGTCCACCCACGGAATATATCTGCCGCTTGCAGAGCCCATCGCGGAGCACCCGCGCACGGTGACGTGCCCCTACATCGACGTGGTGGCGCACGACACGCTGGAGTACCGCGCGCAGGACGACGGCGCGCGCGGCGCCTTCGACTGGGAGCTCTACTACAAGCGGCTGCCCCTGCTGCCGCGCGACCTGGCCGCCCTGCCGCGCCCCTTCCCGTGAGTGCCCCCCTTCGACTGGGAGCTCTACTACAAGCGGCTGCCCCTGCTGCCGCGCGACCTGGCCGCCCTGCCGCGCCCCTTCCCGTGAGTGCCCCCCTTCGACTGGGAGCTCTACTACAAGCGGCTGCCCCTGCTGCCGCGCGACCTGGCCGCCCTGCCGCGCCCCTTCCCGTGAGTGCCCCCCTTCGACTGGGAGCTCTACTACAAGCGGCTGCCCCTGCTGCCGCGCGACCTGGCCGCCCTGCCGCGCCCCTTCCCGTGAGTGCCCCCCTTCGACTGGGAGCTCTACTACAAGCGGCTGCCCCTGCTGCCGCGCGACCTGGCCGCCCTGCCGCGCCCCTTCCCGTGAGTGCCCCCCTTCGACTGGGAGCTCTACTACAAGCGGCTGCCCCTGCTGCCGCGCGACCTACCGTGCGCCTTAAGCGACATTTAGCAGGACAGCGTTGAAATTTTAAAACAAAAGTCGAAGCAACTCCTCACAGTAACATCATTGTCATTTGGCGAAATGTATAGTAACGTTGCTCAAAGATGTCAAACAATATGGCACTTATGTTAGTGGAATGCAGTATTAAACATTTGTAAATCAAATCAAATCAAATATTTATTTACTAGAACACAATTTTCGAAGGATATTAACATAAGTTACTTGAAATAATTAGACATTTTGTGTTCAACCTGCACGCAAGTGTGCAAATATTAAATAACTAGTTGCGCCCTGCGGTTTTACCCGCGGATAAAAAGTATTTGCTCATTCCACGGGAAAATTTCACTTTTCCGGGATAAAATGTAGCTTATATGTTAATCCAGTGTATAAGCAATCTTGGTACCAAATTTCATCCAAATCCATTCAGCCGTTTGAGCGTGAAGGAGTAACAAACATATACACATACACAAAAAACACACATACACACATACAAACTTTCGCCTTTATAATATTAGTATGATATTTTTGTTACAGTACATTTGGAATTCCTTAACACTATAAAATGCGTGTTGTAACACCAGTCAGACAAAGCTTTATTAAATAATTTGCCCTTTAACATTTTTATGTCGTTAGGTATACAAAATAAATATGATATGCACATATTATAAACTTTTATATATATATATATATATCTTTACAACAAGGAGGTTGATACAGTAGGTTCGTAAATTTAAATCTTTTTTGTCGTGTAATAATTTCATTGCGCTTATGAAATAAAGTTGGATTGGCTTTAACAAAAAACAAATCTCCTTGATGTAGATGCACGGCAAAGGAAGAATGTTACATTTTTGAATAATGGCTCACAGCTATCCAAAAACTAGGCCTTGTTTATGACACGAATACATCGTTTTTGAATTTTAAAAACTTTCAATATCAACTGAGTTTCCCCACATTATAAGTCCGTAGCGGAGAATAGACGACACGTAGCCATGGTAAGCTGTTTATGCAGAACTAATTATTAATATTTATGTACAACTAATTATTTACTAGAGCAACTTTCAACTGTTAAGCTTAGTGGGGGTAATTGATAGAATCAGGCGTCACTTCGCGGAAGTTCATCTTAAATACAAATGCATTTTGTGTTTGTACCACACCACTGTACACCATCTGTATTGAAATATTGAATACTATTTAGATCAGTGGATGGATACACAGCATACGTATCTCTGTCACACTTCCCTCGAGGGTCGGCACGTTCCAGGAGCCCGGTGATGGCGGGCGGGCTGTTCGCGATCTCCCGCGCCTTCTTCTGGGAGCTGGGCGGGTACGACCCCGGCCTCGACATCTGGGGCGGGGAGCAGTACGAGCTCAGCTTCAAGGTAACCGCTGTGCTACCGGTCCGCTGCTGCCTCACTCCCACCTATATCTAACGATAGCTGACAGTGGGAAAGGAATATCCAGGTCTGTGTTCCGGTTTGAAGGGCACTGTAGCTAGTGAAATTACTGGGCAATTGAGAATGATCTGATCGCACAGTCGAGTAATCTTGTTACCAGACTGTGCTGATGTCTCAGGATGATGTGCGCAGTGCAGTGTCACGCGAAACTATAAATAATAAATAATATGTATGGACATCTCACGCAACGCCATCTAGCCCCAAACTAAGCAAAACTTGTACTATGGGAAACAGATAACTGATACAATACTTAGATACTTTTTGTTTGTAAATACATACATAGAATACAATATAACACCCAGATACAGAACAAACATCGATGTTCATCACACAAATGTTTGTCCTGGATGGGAATCGAACCCACGACCCGCAGTTCAGAAGGCAGGGTCACTACCAACTAAGCTATCGGGCCAGTCAAACTTTATTTTGGAGTTCCGAGTGACACCGTTTTGTTATGGGCGGTCGTATCGCTTAACATCGGGTGAGCGACTAGCTCGTCCCATCATTCACTAACGTAAAATAAAAAATGCGAATGGGCAGCTGCATTCCTGATATTTTATAATCTGCGATCATCAAGCGTGGTGATTATGGCAAACCCTTGGCCAAGACAAGCTTCCAAAGTGGCGTTTTATAGGGGAGGCCTGTGTTTCGCCGTGGACTTCTTTCGGCTGATGATGTGAAGCGAATAAAGCACTTAAATAATGCAAGTTCCAAAGAGAAATACTTAAAATTGTATACAATGACGTCTTTAACCTTAAGGCTGGTGATCAGTTCTGCGATAGTAAACCTATCTGCCCCGTTTCAGCCGTGTCGCTGTTTTTTTTTGTTTATGATTTGGCTCCACATTTTTGTGCCTTTTTAGCCAGTGTCAAGTAATTGATGAATTTTCAAGTTAATTAATATATACATTATATGTGTCAAGTTAAGTCACAGTCCAAGTCATCAAGTCAAGTCATAATCTTGTTTAGTTTAGTCAAGTCATACTCCTAATAAAGTGGTGGCAACTTTACCAGAAGCTTCTATGAAGTTTTGGAAACAACACGAAAAGAAACGTTTCACCATCATTATACCACTTTTCCACACTCATGCCTGTAATTCAGCATTTAACGAGTCAATTTTATGCACTTACACTGAAAATAACACAAGTTTTGGAAAATAATACAATGTGGTGACGCAATATTTTTCGTTTTCCCGCCAAACGTCCCCGCTGTTGCAGGTGTGGCAGTGCGGCGGGCGCGTGGTGGACGTGCCGTGCGCGCGCGCGGGCCACGTGTACCGCCAGTTCGCGCCCTTCCCCGACCCCGGCCGCGGGGACTTCCTGGCCCGCGTCAGTTCCACCGCTCCATTCGTTCGACGACATCCATTGCTGTCTCGCTATTTCACAGTGTCCTAAACACGCTTTCAAAACCTCGTAGCCATTTCAAAAAAGATTTTCCATTCGTTTCGAGATAATTGTTCGGCGCAAATTTTTTAATCCGCTTGGGAACCGTTTCAGTACATGTTTTTTTTACTAATGAACGAATTGAGCGAACGCGAAACGAGCCCAGCATTTGAAAAAAGTATTCTGAAATGTCTAATTGGTAGAAATATTTTCGTTTCGGTCTGGAGGTGTATCTTGAAATGCTCAATAATTGTGCATTTCTGGCTTGCGCCGTTTCAAATCGTAGCCATTCGCTCAAGTTATCCATATATATTTAGCTTCATTGCTTCAACATTCACTAATTCCTCACGGAAGCGGTACCCGTCGGGTGCCCCCGTGGGCGCGGGCCCCGGGGGGGGCGAGCGGCCAGTGGCAGTGGCGTGTCGGCCCGCAGAACTACCGGCGCGTGGCGGAGGTGTGGATGGACGAGTACGCGCAGCACGTGTACGCGCGGCGGCCGGCCGTCGGCGCGGCGGCGGCGGGCCCGCTGGCGGGCCAGCGCGCGCTGCGGGCGCGCCTGCGCTGCAGGAGCTTCCGCTGGTTCATGACGCAGGTGCGCCGCGCCACTCAACGGTTACACAATAAATAAAAAAGCTTTTCTTTGTTCCTTATACACGACAAACAAAACATTTTATATATAGGCTCGAGGTTAGGCATGGCGCGCAAACTATAAAACTATAGACCTTCAGCATGCGCACCGCGCCGTGTCCGGGGCAAGAATGATCCGTAGTACACCGAGCGCTCCCTTATTATAGCTAGATAGGTGGGGGAGCGATGACAGTTACCGGTGTTGCGACTGTAATATATTTAAATGCTACCACAGAGTAAATTACGGTACTGCCCGCTGCGCATAGAGTTAACAACTGGACGTTGCCACCGCCATATACTTAAACTATTAATTTCTTAACATATTCTTATATATATTTATATGTTATGTATTTCGTTTCTCACTATATTAATTTACTTATAAACCTATTCAAAATATCATGACGTGTTAGTAGTTTTTATAGTGTTAAACTTTTGCATAAGTACCGCCTGTGGCGGTAAAAGTACCGCCTGTGGCGGTAAAAGTACCGCCTGTGGCGGTAAAAGTACCGCCTGTGGCGGTAAAAGTACCGCCTGTGGCGGTAAAAGTACCGCCTGTGGCGGTAAAAGTACCGCCTGTGGCGGTAAAAGTACCGCCTGTGGCGGTAAAAGTACCGCCTGTGGCGGTAAAAGTACCGCCTGTGGCGGTAAAAGTACCGCCTGTGGCGGTAAAAGTACCGCCTGTGGCGGTAAAAGTACCGCCTGTGGCGGTAAAAGTACCGCCTGTGGCGGTAAAAGTACCGCCTGTGGCGGTAAAAGTACCGCCTGTGGCGGTAAAAGTACCGCCTGTGGCGGTAAAAGTACCGCCTGTGGCGGTAAAAGTACCGCCTGTGGCGGTAAAAGTACCGCCTGTGGCGGTAAAAGTACCGCCTGTGGCGGTAAAAGTACCGCCTGTGGCGGTAAAAGTACCGCCTGTGGCGGTAAAAGTACCGCCTGTGGCGGTAAAAGCCTCCTCCAGCTGAATACTTAGTACTCACAAAAGATTCACTCCGCGAAGTCACTTATCATTTAACTCCAAATGTCTAAAAAATAGAATGCTCTTCTAGCATTAATATTTCCTCCTACGTATAAACCAGGTCTAGGTCACCTCGTGCTTCACCATAGACAACACCATAACTATCCATCAGGTAAGATGGCGGCAAACGTATGATGCCTATTGTAGAATAAAAAATAAGGACTCTTGCTGCAATGCAATAACGTATAATTCAGCTCGTACAGCGCTGTAAACCTATCGTATACGATATATATTATATGCACACTGTATAAAGTCAAAGAGATTTATTGCAAATAGGCTATTTTTAGCAGTTTTACAAGGCAAAATTATATTAGGTACTTAAAATTAAGTTATTGTACTAAGCATATAGAATTACAAAATGCTTATTGTCAAATAAAATATACCAAGCCCATTACAATACACGAGTTTGAAAAAAGAAGTTCTCTTTCTCACTACTGGTGCAAGCAATCCGGCACAATGCAGAACAGAACACTCCGATCCGAAGCTTCGATATATACGCGATACTGTATACATCTGCCTCTCTTTCTATCGCAATAGCGGTACTCTTCTAACACGTTATGCTTAATGGGCCGACCGGTAAGTCGGTCCGGTCCCATGTAACAGCTTCCTTTTTTTTGGTATGGCTCCTCTCTTTTGTGTATTTAGCCAGTGTCAAGTAATTGATAATTCCTCGAGTTGTAAGTCAAGTCACAGTCCAAGTCATCAAGTCAAGTCATAGTCTAGTCTAGTCAAGTCATACTCCTAGTAAAGTGGTGGCAACTTTACCAGAAGCTTCTATGGAGTAAATACCCTAAAGTTTGTTGCGTTTTCAGATTGCGTTCGACTTGACCGCTAAATATCCTCTAGTGGAACCGGAGCCGTTCGCCGAGGGCCGGGTGCGTATTAACGCATTGATGCTATTTTAATAACAATGATGATAATAGTAACAACACAACAACGACGCCGACGACGACGATGACGACGACGACGACGACGACGACGACGACGACGACGACGACAGCAACAATAACAATAAGATAATAATTATTATTTCATTATTCTATCAAAAATCAACTCGTAATAAAATAAGTCACGACTGCATGCACGGGTATGCACAGCATCGTATAGAGAAATGAGCCTTATTGAACTGTAGTTACAGTCGTATGTCCTGGCGCCCAGGTTCGGCCGGCGGCGGCGCCGTCCCTGTGCGCGGACGCGGCGCGCGGCGCGGCGCTGCGGCTGGCGCCCTGCGCGCGCGCGCTCGAGCCCGACTTCCTGTTCTCGTGGCACAAGGACATCCGGTGGGTACCCGTCCTACTGCTCAATGCCTACGCACTAAAGGTTTGACTGGCCTGATAGCTCAGTTGGTAGTACTTCTACCTTCTGGTTGTGGGTTTGATTCCTTCCCAGGACAAACATTTGTGTCTTGAAAATACACCTACGTTTTCTTAAACTTTATTTTCTGTGTCTAGGAGTTATATTTTATTTATAGACCGACGGGTTGTGCGTAAGTTGCAACCTATATGATTATAGGAATTCAGCATGCGCAAAAAAAAAAAAAAAAGGTTCTGCTCGCTGCGCATAACAAAAATGTCTATTGACATAAATAATATTACATAAAATTAATGAATAAGACGGTGGCAACGTCCTGTTATAAACTATGCGCAGCGGGCAATACCGTAATTTACCCTGTGTAGCATTTAAATTTATTACAGTGGCAACACTGGCAACTGTCTTCGTTGCCCCACCCATCTGGCTATAATAAGGGAGCGCTCGGTGTAATACGGATAATTCTTGCTCTGGAGACGGCGCGGTGCGCACGCTGAAGGCCTATAGTTAAAGGTTGCAACCCACGCACAACCCGTCTACTTATACATCCGTGTCCCGGCCCGCGGCAGGAGCCGGTCCCGCGACGTGTGCTGGGACGTGCCGGACGCGGGCCCGCGCCGGCCCGTGCGGCTGTACGCCTGCCACCTCGGCGGCGGGAACCAGCTGTGGCGCTACCTGCCGGTACGCGCGCGATGAACGGAACCTCGAACTATCAACTTGTATTGTATTCATTCATGAACAACATGCTTGCATTGAACGACGTTTGATTCTTTTTAAAAGGCTTCCTTATTGCTGCGTCATAAAAAAACACTATACTCCAAAAAAAGAGTGTGCTTTAGACCATACGACTGAAGTAACACTTCTTTAGTTTAGCTCCATCTATCGAATGGTATAACTTTGTTTTTGCCTTGTTTAATGTTAATGTCGCCATCTTGACAATTGTGAATGTCATTTTACCGGACATACCAACACAATAATGCAAATTTGAAGTAATTTTTAACATTGTTATGTTGACAATGGAGATCTACGTGAACCAACAATTTTTAATTTCTGCACGCCTCCTTACACATTCACTAGGTTTTTTTTACTTCAAACTTGTCTAGCATTTGACCACGCTCTCACCTGTTGGAAAATGACGATACAATCTAAGGTGTAGCATGCTAGCCAAGTAAATAAAAGCTTTCTCCCCAAGTCAAGCGTCATATAGAAGCTTTACTTCAATAAAGTCGCTAGGTCCAGGGGTCCAAAGCGCCGTTCACAACCTGAGCTTACGTTGCAGGACACGAAGCAAATCAAGCACGGCCTGAACGACAACTGCCTCGAGTACTCCCGCAGCCCTCCCGCCGTGTACATCAACCGCTGCGCGCCCACCGAGGCCCAGCGCTGGGAGCCCGAGCGGCTGCACCCACACATGCTGGACAAGTGGGACTCCCTGCGGGACCGGGTCACGGGCCCGGAGGAACCCTGGCACGACGACTGATGGACCGGGCGTCAACAAGTATGGCCACGATTTCACCATAAAAAGAAATATTTTTTGAACTGTGAATAATGAGTCGAGACCGTTATTTATTTATTTATTAATTTAAGATGTGTTCTCGACAGATTCCGGTGATTTTTTACTTGGGTATTATTCGGTATTGAGCTGAACCACATATTGTGTAGCAAGCAACTATCGGTACATAGTAGGGCGTTTCAAAAAAAAATTTCTTTTTTTAACCAGGCTCAAAAGTTTCGTTTAGATGCCAAAATAGGCCACTGAAATAATGAGCCATTAATATTAAGGTGTTTCCCATCGCACTTTTCGATTTCCCATAAGAATAACACAGAAAAAGATTTTTTTTTCTGATTTTTGTAACTACTGGACCATAAATTTTTCTGCAAATCCCATTGAATATTTTTGTAGAGAGTTGAACGGTCTACAAAAAAGTACTGATATCATTTTTCAAAAACCAACTCATTGAAAAGTTATTCGAGGTCAAAGAGGTCAAATTTAAATCACAATTAAGTAATTAAGTTATCCTAATTACAATAAGACAACTCAATTTCATGTAAATTTGTAAAATCATTTTTAGGTAAAAAAAAAATCGAATTTATTACGTATATACGTAAGTAGTTTTATTTTTATAAACTTTAAGAGTTTAAAAATAAACTTTCTATTCGTTTTAAAACCATTAAATTAATAAATTTCGGGAATTATGAAGAAAACCGCTAAATTGATAATAAATTCAACTTTGACCTCGAATAACTTTTGAATGAGTTGATTTTTCGAAAAATGATATCAGTACGTTTTTGTAGAGCGTTCAATTCTCTACAAAATATTCAATGGGATTTGCAGAAAAATTTATGGTTACAAAAATCAGAAAAAAAAAATTCTTTTTCTGTGTTATTCTTATGGGAAATCGGAAAGTGCGATGCGGAACACCTTAATATTAATATTAAGGGCTCATATTTTCAGAGGCCTATTTTGGCATCTAAACGAAACTTTTGAGTCTGGTTCCAAAAAGAAAAAAAAAATTTTTTTGAAACGCCCTAGTACATAGGCAACATGCCAAAGTTGTTTTTTTATTTATTTAAAATGGCGTCTATGTCCAGCGAACAATTTAAATTTATTTGTAAAATCTTCCGAATGCTACTGAACAAATAGTAGTAACGGATCCTGAATCCATCCACCTTTCCGAGTTTTATGATAGAAACTTTACGATAATATAACGTCTAAAGTTATTCAATTTCTTTAAATGCCATTTTGCGGTCATCTTAGTTAAGTTTGAATTTGTAAAAAAGAATCAATGTTATGGAATAAACATGAAACCGCTGCCATTGTGTTGTGTATCAGTCGCAGGCTACACGACGGATTTAATGTTGATTTATTGAATGTTATAAAGTCTAGTGACCTTTCTTCTAAAATGTACTTAAAGTGCTACACTAAACTAACCCGGCCATCATTTATTGTTCAAAACTTCCTGTGCTTTTATTGTACTCTCAGCGTTGATTGTATAACATACGGACATATAAAAAAAAAACTGCAGACACGCAGGAAACGCGGTTCGATTTACACCATAATAATTAATAACATGGAACAAATTTGTTCCATGCTAATACTAATAATTGAAACGTATTTTGTAATTAGTTGGAAGACCAACCTTGTCTCATTTATTAATGACGTTTCTCATATGATAGACAAGCGGTCAACAATGGGTGCGATCTACACTGACTTTAGCAAGGCGTTTGATCAAGTTAACCATGAGATCCTCTTGCGCAAGCTTTCAATGTATGGCATCGCCGAACCCTTGCTGAGCTGGTGTGGATCGTACCTACTGGACAGAATATCATCTGTAGTTGTTAACGGGGACTTTTCCTACTCTTTCGAGGTCAGTTCAGGCGTTCCTCAAGGGTCACATTTGGGACCTGTATTCTTTAATATTTTTATTAACGATATAGGTCAGTGCTTCAAAAATTCTAATTATTTACTTTTTGCCGATGATCTCAAGTTCTTCCGAGTTATAGAATCTAGTACAGATGCATCAACCAACATGCTAATTCATGGCGCGAGGCCAACAATATGTACCTTAATGTGTCTAAATGCTTCGCCATGCAGTTCACTAGAAAAAAGAATGTATATCGTCCGGTATTCCTAATAAAAACACTGTACTGCAAAATGTTGACCATATACGCGACCTGGGCATTACACTGGACCCCAAGTTGCGCTTCAATGTCCATATTGATAACATTGCATCTAAAGGATTTAAGAATCTTGGATTTGTTTTACGTAATTGCAGGGATTTCAAAACAGCCAGCACAAAAATAATGATATTTAACTTGTTGGTTCGCAGTGGTCTGGAATATTGTAGCGTTGCTTGGAATCCTTATTACGATGTACATAGCAAAAGGCTAGAAGGTGTTCAGAAAAGATTTCTATGGCATTTAACATATTCCTGCTTTCTTGGCAAAGATCTGAGTTACCGCCAGGTTAAAACATTTTAAAATGTTATCGCTTGAACACCGTAGGGAGACATTGGACGGTATGTTTCTTTTTAAAGTTATTCACGGATTTATGAACACTCCAGAATTACTCTCAGAGCTATTCTTTTCTGCGCCAACTAAATTGCCTAGTCTCAGGATTCAGCGTGTTGTGTGTCGCAGGGTCTCTTTCCAATCTTGGACAAAACGCTCCTTTGAATAGGTTAGCCCGCCAGTACAACACTATTTCTAAAACTAAAAATGTCGACATATTTATCGACAACATCCACAGCTTCAGAAAGTCCCTGTCTGTTTGAATAAATGTTTTATATTCTTCTTTTTTATTTATGACTAGATTTTTTGTGTCAATATAGTATTATTCATTTTATTGAAATGTAATGTTTTAGAATTTAATTTAATATTTTTATAAGTGAATTTTATAGTTTCGTATTTATTTTATTGTTTTAAAAAGTTGATTTAATTTTATTGTTAGGCAAGATTTTCTAATATTAATAATAATAATAAAAATTTATATTATTTTTACAGGTCAAGTTAGTTAATATAGAGATCAATTTAATTATTTTACCATGCTTACCTACATTTTATCTATGTTTTGATTGTTAATGGATTTGTTTAGGCATTCCTAATCTGCATGAACATTTTAGAATTTTCATATTAATATTGCCTATAATGATCATCTATTTCTTCTATTGTAAAATGCAATGAAATTGTTTTTATGTTATATTCCTATATTTTTGTACTCGCTCACATCAAAAAATTATTTCTAATAGAAAGTTCGCAAGCTGTCTTCACCTATAATTATATCGACACTTAGCTATATATTATTATTGATTTAATTACTGAAGCATGAGTTGGTGTTTGTTATGTTGGTGTTCAAATAAATAAATAAATAAGATATGAACTCATTTATACCGGGTGTTACAAAACTACCCGTAAAGCCGAAAGGAGGTAATACAACCGTAGTAACGCTGTATAACATACTTCAAAAAAATAAAAAAAATATATTATTATTTTCGCTGATGTGCAAACCCTATTTCAATAAATTGGATAATGGACAATAAATAAAGGAAGTCGTGTTAGTTACACTATATATAACTCAAGAACGGCTAAATCGATTTGTATAATATTATAGAAACTGACGTGAGTAGTACTCATAACACCGGTCGAGTTATTCGACTGTATCTCGTGAGTCTTAGCCGTGTAATAGTTGTAGTTATAAATCGATTTGGCTGAAAATTGGTGGGGAGGTAGCTTAGAACCAGGAGACGGACATAGGATACTTTTGTCTAGTTCGACCGCGTTTTACTAATTTACCCGTGAGAAGCTGGGGCGGGTGAAATATCATTAACTTGAAAATTATCAATTACTTGTCACTGGCTAAATACACAAAAGTGTGGAGCCAAAACAACAAAAAAAGGAACTATATTCAATTATACTCTCATACGTGCGTAGAATGTAACAATCTCCTAAAATCATCATCATCATCATCAGCTTACATTAGTCCACTGCTGGACATAAGCCTCTCCCAAGGCACGCCACTGAGCCCGGTCTTCGGCTCTATTTTTCCAGGTACTGCCAGCTACCTTGCGTATGTCATCGCTCCACCTTGCCACAGGTCGTCCTACACTACGTCTGCCGATTCGCGGTCTCCACTCCAGAACACGTCGACCCCAACGGTTATCGGTTCTTCGGCAGATATGACCAGCCCATTGCCACTTCAGCTTGCTAATTCGCTGAGCTATGTCGGTAACTTTAGTTCTCTGGCGAATGACTTCGTTTCGGATTCGATCCCGCAGAGATACCCCTAACATAGCTCTTTCCATAGCTCGCTGAGCGACCTTGAATTGATGGACTAGTCCTACCGTGAGTGTCCACGTTTCGGCTCCGTAGGTCATGACTGGTAGGACGCACTGGTTGAAGACTTTCGTCTTAAGACTCTGCGGTATGGGCGATGAGAAGACTCGACGAAGCTTCCCAAATGCTGCCCAGCCCAGCTGTATCCTTCTTTTGGCTTCACTCTCGAAATTGTTTTTACCTAGTTGGAGCGTCTGCCCTAGGTAAACGTATTTCCTAACAACTTCAAGAGCTACTCCATTTATGGCAATCGGTCCCGGAACAACGTGCTCGTTGAACATGACCTTGGTTTTATCCAAGTTCATCCGTAGACCGATGCGTAGAGAAGAATCAGCTAGGCCGTTCAGCATTCGCTGTAGCTCCTCCAGCGATTCAGCCATTATGACGATGTCGTCTGCAAATCGCAAGTGAGAGATATACTCGCCATTTATATTGATGCCACAACCCTTCCAGTCCAGCGTCTTAAACATATCCTCCAAAGCGTTTGTGAACAGTTTCGGGGATATAACATCCCCTTGTCGCACTCCGCGACGCAGTTGGATATGTTCAGACGCCTGGTTTTGTAACTGGACGGTCATTGTTGCGGCATCATACAAGCATCTCAGCACTTCGATGTATCGCCAATCAACCTGGCATCGCTGTAAGGAGTCCAGAACAGACCAGGTTTCGATAGAGTCAAAGGCTTTCTCATAGTCCACAAACGCTAAGCACAGGGGTCGATTGTACTCTTGGGTCTTCTGTACAATCTGCCGCACTGTGTGGATGTGGTCTATGGTACTATACCCGCTACGAAACCCGGCCTGTTCCGGAGGTTGAAACTCGTCAAGCCTTCGCGCTAGACGATTCGTGATGACTCTGGAGAACAGCTTATAGACATGGCTCAGAAGCGATATGGGTCGGTAATTCTTCAATAGGGTTTTATCACCCTTTTTGAAAAATAAAACGACCACGCTTCTATTCCATGCCTTCGGAGTTCTCCCAGTAAAGAGGACAGAGTTAAAAAGCTCTTGCAGCTCACTAAGTACTGGAGCACCTCCAGCTTTTAAGAGCTCAGTCGTAACTCCGTCCTCACCTGAGGCTTTTCCATTTTTAAGCTGTTTAAGAGCCATCACGATCTCGTCCTGGCTGACTTCAGGCAGCTCTTCTGTGTAGTGACGTGTTAAAGTGGCTCTACAGTCCTCTGAATCGGAGTCAGGTCGAGAAGCATGTGATGCGTAGAGTTGGCTGTAAAAATCTTTAACTTCCGAAAGGATCTCCGGCTTTGAAGAGATGACTGTCTCCGTGGACGTAGTCAGCTTCGTCAGGTGGCTTCTTCCAAGTTGCTGGACGAACACTTTTGACCCCCGATTCTGCTCTATAGCTTTTTCAATTTCGAGCGTATTGTAAGATCGGAGGTCACGTCGTACCAGCTTTTTAATTGTCTTATTGAGTGCCCGCTGATGTTCTGACGAAGTAGACTCGGGGTTTATACGTCGTTCTTCTATAAGCTGCAGAGTATCTCTTGAAAGTTTAGACCTTTTGCCAGTACGCTGCTTTGCACAAAACTTCGCGCCTTCTTCCCTGAGGACATCCACCACTTGGTCGAGTTTCTGGTCTACGTCATCTGTGGTTTCCAAGGCAGCGAATCGATTTTCCAGTTTTAACTGGAATGTCTCAGACCCTATCTCCTAAAATATAAGCCATCTATTGGTAGTTGTTCGTGTAAGATGTATGCCGTATGTTGTGTAGTACGTAACATGCATGTATATGGACGTGTTTGGCTGGCTCACCTATTCCTGTCCTATCCGTCCAGTATATCTATATACTCAAATTATTCCATTTTTAAATACGGGCTTAAATTCCTATGTATATGTATTTGCATTCCTATTATTTAGTGACTAGTGTAGGCCGAGGCTGAGCGTGAGGTGCCTGAAATATATTTTAATTATTCCATAATAATTATTAGTTAAATTATTTTTAATTATGAATATATTGTAGAGTTGATGCCATAATTAGGGTGTTCATACGATATTTTTAGTATTTTCTTTTAGTACTATTGTTTTTATTTGTGATTTGTAGTTTAAGCTAAATGTTAAAGGGGGGTCGTTGACCTTGGTGCAATAACTGGCTTATTATCGATATGTGAGAAGCTTGCGGTAGAATCTATATTCTTAGCTTTACCTATCACTGGACTGTTTTGTTGTTAATATGAGTCAGAGATATGTTGGCGTCGTTATGAATAGTGTTAAATGATTAGATATTTAACAACTATGTTTTTATTGTAATAATTATATGTAAACTTGTTGATTATTATGAAAAATCAATTTGATAAATGTATTTAAAAATATTATTAGAAATTAAGATTTCTAGCGAGCGAAATGAAATTTTATGTTAATTTTAGATTGAGATGTGTATAGTTTACTGTTCAAGTTTGTATACCTCGCGAGTGTAAGCAATCCTGTCACATATCACTACTTCTAGAATAGCACTGTTTTATAACATTTATTGTTTTATAGAAATAAACTATTTTTATAATTTCCAAAATATTAATTTCATTTAAAGTCGCAAACAATGCAGACCCATAACCCGATAGAACTCCTGAAACAGCTGCTAAATTAAGTACTAATTAACACTCGTTACAGTGGAACAGCTCGTCGGTGTTTTCTCTTTGTTTATTTTAAATTTGATAGAGAAACGAAACACTAATTCCGTTATACGCGGCTTATAAGTTTGGGATTAGATTTACAGCAGTATCGCCTCCTTCAGGTACATTAAAAATATATCTGTTGAATAGAGATATTTACATCCGTACGGGACAACTGTAGACTGAACACAATATTTGCGTTCCCATAAACCTTAGTGCTTCCCATAGAGCGGTGTGATAGTTAATTAATTGCAAATAATTTGCATTTTGCTCCCAAATATCTTTCATCACATTGCAAAGGTAGGTTTCAATCAAACAACGGCAAATATATTTTAATGTTTTTTATTACATATTCCATTAGAATACTTCTATATTTCATTATTGTACATGCTTATTGCGTGTGTGGTAGATGGCCTAGTTACGTCTACAGTCCAGTAAATGCAAACAGGAAACCAGTAACTACGGTAAATGCTTCCGCTCGACTCGCCTCGTGAAAGCTCTAACAAAGTTCTAGAAGCTGAACGATCTATGGATAGTCTGTGGGCTCCGGCCGGCTCGTCCTCTACCTACGTCACATACTCTAACACCTTACCGGTTTACATTATAAATAATTCAAGCGTAAAGATATGTACAATATTTTTACAGGTTACATCGTTAAGTACCTATTTACAAATTAGAGTTCTTTATACATCATAAAAGATAACTATACCGCTCGAAATATCACCGCGAAATTATAAACTACATTCACAATAGATATATATCAATATATTAATTTTAAATTAAAAATACATCTTAAAATTTCTAAATAAAGAGTAAGACGTATTAAATTACAACGTATTGCTTCGTTTAGTCACATTTTGCAAAAATATCACCCGCGGCGCTCCGGGCCGCCGCGCCGCTCGACGCTATACTTTATCAATTTAGTAAAAATATCTCCACATATCACTATCGTCCCATTAGTACTCTAACACGGAATAGACACCACAATTTAAATGATACACATTTATGGACATATACTATAAAATATCTACTTTTTATTCAATTACAAATTATACGCTTCTCGCTGAACTATCATCGGGGAAACAACAGTTCGACCGCGCACTAGGCACCCCTCCGCTACAGTATTGGTGTGCTTCGTTCTCTCGGCCAACTGACCATTCGGGTTCAGTGGAACGAGGTACGCAGTACGCAGTTAACGTTTAAAATAGAAAATAGAAAAAGTAAAAAAGTCAGTCTCAAAAAAACATGTTTTATGATAAGTCAGCGAAAAGTCCGGCCCTAATCCGTAGGTATAAACCTAACGTTCGAATATTGCACAACACACGCAGAATGTACGCATCCTCGCTCTCGGGCTTGTCGGACGTGAGACGGCTACTATTTATACAGGGCGCCAACCGAACGGGAAAAGTCGCACACTCCTCGAGGGGCAAAACAATACTCAGTTATTGCTAATAGTATAAGTATTGCGAAGTAGAAGACCTTAGGTCTAACATTACAAAAGGAACACTACAAGAATAAAAATATCATTACTCTCATTATTTACACATGCCTAAAATACGGGTAGAACGAAATATTTGGCTAAAACAGTGATAGGAATACACGGTTGCGTGACAAATTATACGAATCTAAACGGCGCATAGGATACAACAATTATAATAGGGTTAAAAGTAGGTAAAAAGTAGTTCATTAAAAATAATATCAAATCGAGATTGTAAAATTGTGATCGCTCTTGAGTATTTCGGTTCCGGTGGTCCATCGCTGGGCGGCGGACAGCGCGGCCTACGCGCGGTGGCGCGCGCGGCCGCTGCGGCGCCGCTTGCGGCGCGCGTCGCGCACGAAGGCGATGTTGGCGGGGTCGTCGGCCAGCGCCGGGTAGCGCGCCACCGAGTGCACGTCGCGCGCCGCCCAGCCGTCCACCACGCCGTGCGAGATGAGCTCCTCCTTCTCCTCCTCGGTCCAGGCGCCGCGGCCCTCCCAGCCGGCCGCCACCAGCGCCTTCTCCCGCTCCCAGGCGCGCGCGGCCGCCCGCTTGTGCGCGTGCTTCAGCAGCTTCACGCGCTCCGCCGCCGGCTCCACGCCGTACCGCAGCACCACCACCGCCTGCGCCGCGCCCGCCCCCACCGCGTGCACCCGCACCTGCAACGGTTGCCGAGGTGCTCATCTTGCTCTACTCGCGCTGATTAAAGCTGCGATTGCTAAACGGAGTGGACGGTTCTATTGCTGCCTTAGTTAAAATTTCTATATAACGGTGGGAATGAGAAAATAGTATTTTACGGTTTCCGTCAGAACCAGTTTTCGAAATGACGCGCTATGAATAATTCTTACTGATAGTTTTCAAGACAAAATTGAGGGGGCATTACACCATAATCAGCGGTGAAGGATGTTTGTGAGAGATCCCATTATAGCAAGTTTCAGCAAAAATAACCTCCCTTCCCATACAATAACGTCACTATTACAAAAAATTAAATAAACCAAGGTCTGAAATGTTACAAAAAAACAAAGAAAACCATGTATTGCACTGGCACATCAAACACAATCAAACAATGGTTGACACACTAAATCAGAGCAAAGGTGTTTACCTCGGATCCCTGATCGTTCGTCTCGTCCTGCGACACGTTAAACTTCCCGGACAGCCTCCTCAACTCCTCCATGTCGTCTCGGATCTTCAGCGAATTGTCCTTAACGAAGTAGAACACGTCCTGGTCGTGAATGCTGAAGTGGACATCGAGGAAGTAGGAATTGTTGAAGACGGTGGTGATGACGTCTTCGACGACGCTGTTGGCGCCGTCGGCGACGCTGATGAAGGCCTTGCCGTCGACGCGAGAGATCAGCACGCCCTCGCCGAACACCCCGCGCCTGTAGGACACGCGCGGGAGCAGGTTGCGGGTGATCGGCTCCATCTTCAGCAGCGGCGTGGGGACGAACTCGATGTCGGCCAGCTTATCGTTCACCTGGAAATGCACATTATAATGTACAATACAATATAATACAATAATACTTTATTGAACACCAACTAATACATAACAATGCACCTTAAAAATACTCACAAAAAATGGTAGAACAAAGGGCGGCCTTATCTCATTAAGCGATTTCTTCCAGGCTACCTTAAGATGGACAGGAATTAAATGGCCAAATTTGCGGTTGGTGTTCTTACAACTACTACTAGTACTATGGTAGGTAAGTGCATTGATTTATTTAAATCGTTATTGATTTTATAATGAAATGTATTTAGTAAATCAAGTTCCATTATCTGTTTACCTTTTCAATGATGCACTGTAGTCCGGACATGACGCCGAAGTCGGGGGCCAGCTGCGCAGTGGTGACCGATGTCTTCGGTTGGAAGATCATGTCTGTGATGTACTTGGAGCCCATCATCTTGTTCAGGTCGTATCCGTACAGCTGCAGCCAGCTCGCTAAGGTGGTCATGTACGGGACGTTCTGGTGTTTGTTTACCGGGTCGTTGTTTTTGAATCGGTAGATGAAGATGTCTGTCGGTAAACTCAACTTCGTAGCCAGGTGCTCCCAGCTCGGTGTCATCCATTGGCCGACCACGGGGTCGTACAACCTATTCTCCAAATAAATCAAATTGGTGTTGTAATCGAATATGCCTCCGTGGAAGTCGACCGGAACGTAAAAGCTTGGGTTCGTGTCTTTGACTATCTTTCCAAAAGGACTTCGTTTGATTTCCTTTATGATTTCTCCGTTGATGTCGAAAACGACTAAGGGAGAACCGTTGTGATCCGTAGCTACGTAGAACCGCAGGTCTTCCGTCTCTATGCAAGTCAGGAAGTCTCTCTGGTCGTACAAGAATCGGACACTTTTTTCAGTCTTCGGATGATGCATATGCGTGATTAGATTCGGAGTTTGAGGGTTGGCATAGAAGAACTGCGTAATATTACCTTTGTCATCTTTCCAGGCCACCAGTCTACTCCTGTCGTCATAGTAGTACCACATTTGGAACTTGTCCCTTTCAAAGGCATGAACAAACTGACCCCTGGAGTTGTATTGGTACTTCTGTTCTCCTCGCCGGACGACGAAACCTCTGCCGTCGTAACTACTGAATTCTATATCACCGTACTGGACTACTCTGTCACCAATATCGTACCCGAGGTATCGCTTCTCACCGTGGTCTATGACTCCGATCACGTTGCCGTTCTCATCGTAGTTGTACTTCCAGTCGTCTTCCGATCCGAGGACTTCCATCAGATGTCCGTCGTAGTTGTAGCTGATTCGTGCCACTGATGACGTATCCCCGATCATCATTTTCCTTGTCTTAATCCTATTTCGTACATCGTATTCGAGCTCTAATCGGAAGACATCAAAGGCTTTTATGTTTATGAGCACAGTTTTGATCCTTCCGTGATCGTCGTAATCGGTGATCGTAAAGTATTGTTTACTAGTGTCTTGCATCACAGATCGATTGAAAGTGTTTCTGTAAATTCTCAAATCGCTTACTGCTTCAAGAATCCCAAGATTTTGGTTGTACTTTAACCTCAGCTGCGGCATTTCTTTGCTATTGATATTCACGTCAATTGTTGAAAGCCGCGCATTGCCGTCGTATTGGTACTTGAAGTGGGCGTTGTTCAGACCACTTTTCGAATTGAACTTCATCTTTTCATCTTTCAATATGCCCGCGTGGTACTTATAATCCTGTTTTAGGTCGTAATCGGGGTCGGTGATCTCCACATTCTTGACTAGATGAGTGTTGTCGTGGTACACGTATCGTATGGCTGAAGCACCGGCTAAAACTGTTTCTAATTTTCCAGTACTATCATAGACGTAAAGTATCTTTCCCGATTGGTGAGGGAAAATTTTGGCCAAAATGTGACCATCATCATTGTATAGAATTTCGTAAGGATGCCTGTTCATAGGTGAAAAGTATTGATATTTGAAGTAGCCAAGTGACGTCATGAGGGCAAAAGTGTGGATATGGCCTCGAGGTGTAGTTAAGTTTTGGAGAGCACCGGAATCGTCGTAATCGAGGAGATAGTCGCTTCCTCTCGGCGTCGTCACCTTTAGTGGCAAGCTAGTGAACATGTCTCGGAACGAATACGCTAGTGAAGATCCATCTCCGTATCGGATCTCATGCAGCCTGCCTGCCCTGTCAAACCCGTAAGTTTCATTCAAATCTCCCCAACTCCATCTTGTCAGTCTATTGAACCTATCGTATTCGAGTTGTACTTCAGCAAATATTTCATTTCTCGGTCCCCATTTTACTGGTCTTGCTGTCCTGTCGTATGTGACATTTAGCAGTTCTACTTTATCATCCATAAAGACGGCTGCTGTCGCAGTATCTCGGTCGTATTCGAGTGTGAGTAAGTTTTCTCCGTTGACTCGAAGTTTGCGTCCTATTTGTGAAACTAATTTGCTGCCTTTACTTCTGTGCGACAATAGACGACGTAGGAAATATCGCCATTCGAATCTATTTGCCAAATCACCCCCAACTTCGGTTCTTTGTTTAGCTGGCACCGGGTAACTCTCTCCCAGGATCGGATCGATTTCGGAAAGTATCGTGTACGGAACTGTATCTGTCGAAATGATATGTCCCCAAGGCATGCTGGTTGATATGCTACCATCGGTCGATATTATAGTTTTCTTTTCAGATTCTCCTACTTTTGTATTTACTGATGAACCTTTAATTAAGATTGAAATAGGTTTCCGGTTGTTTTCGCTTACTTTTACCGTGGCTCCCTTCACACTGAGGTCGAACGTCAGAGTGATCACTCGCCCAGTAGGAGTCACGGCTGAGGTCAACCTTCCGAATTCGTCATACTTGTAGATGTAACTTCTGCCAGTGCTATCGTATTTTGCTTTCAACAAACCAGTAGTGCCATGGTAGTCGAAGGTCATGTTGAAGTTATCGGGGGTTCTGAGCTCTTGAAGCATTTTCATTCTTGACATCTTCAGCCTGCACTTTTGACCTTTGGTGTTTTCTATCGAGTTGACTAAGCTTGAATAATCACGGAGCAAGAAAACTTTGTTACCAGCTGCATCAGTGACCGTACTGAGTTTTCCGTTACTGGTGTTGACGGTATAGGTGAAAACATAGTTATTCTCGCCTGTCAGAATATTCTTCGTCATGACGTGTTGACCAAATCTATTGAAAATATAGATTTCTTGCGTATCAGGTGAGTAAATGGTGTATTCCCGAGCTCCACTCGCGTCTGGAATGCTGGCCATCACGGATCTAACTCGATAATTGGCTTGATCCGCGATGTGAACTATACTGTCCGGGCTGACGATTACTGCAGATATGGTATTGAATTTCGAATTGGAAGCTAAAAAGTGATCAGCTTCAAAGCAGTCACAGCCTCTCTCCAAACAGTTGCACTTACTCTCTGCTCCCGCGTACAATGAAATCTTCCCATCGGTGGTGATCAGTCTAACTCTATTGATTCTCTGAGAGTCACTTTCAGCAACGTAGAGATCACCGGCAGCTCCGAAAGCTATACTCTGTGGCATCACTAGAGTAGCATACGTCGCGAGTTCCATATCATAACCCGTCAACGGGGAAGGACAGTGGAGCGGTCTTCCAGCTATCACTTTGACTCGACCGTCAGGTGCCATCTGAAGAATCATATGATCATCGATGATATGAAGGCTGTTGTCCAAAGGATTAATAGCTAGTTCGGTGGGCCAGCGCAAGTGGACTTCCTCAACGCTCAACGTGCCTTCACACGGTATGGGCTTCCAGTGAGCTCGGTGCATGTGGTTGCCGATGACCGTGGTGATTATGCCATCTCGGTCCACCATCCTGATGTTGGTGCCATCAGCGAAGTATACAACGTTGTCAGTGGAGACCGCGACGCCCTTGGGGTAGGCCAGCTTGGCGTCCCGGGCGAGAGCCCCGTCGCCGCAGTGCGCCTCGTCTCCCGGCAGGCAGCGCTCGCCGGAGCCGACCACCGTCTCCCAGTTGCGCTCGGGGTCGCTGTAGTCGTCCGTGTTGCGGACCTTGATGATCTGGTGCGACTCGGGGTCCGAGATGTACAGCGCGCCGTCCAGCGGGGACAGCGCCATGTGGTAGCGGTACGATACTCGAGTGGCACTGCAAGGAAAAAACCTTTCAGTTCTTGAAATATTCTAGCAAAGTGTGAGAGAAGAGCCGAAATTGTAACTTACTTCAGCTTGACCACTGTCCGCACAGTGCCATCGGTGCTGATTTTCCGCACGAGGTTGAAGTCTCCCACGAAAATGGAGCCATCTGGTGCTGCAGCCAACGCCACGGGCGCCAGGAGACGCTGCTTGGTGGCTGTACCTGGAAATAAACATTTGCAATCAGATAGACTTACGGCGAATACGAAGCTAGTAAGGTAACCCAGTTTTAGTTTGAAAACTATCGTGAGTATAATACATTGTGTAAGATAAATAACAGCTAAAACTAACGTCAATTAAAAGTCGAAATTACTCCGACCAGGTTTCGGACATATTTGATCCTTCTTCTGGGAGCCAGTTACTAACGCAAACCGCGGCGGTTTTTGCGAGCGTCAACACGTAACATGTCCGAAACCTGGTCGGAGTAATTTCGACTTTTAATTGACGTGAGTTTAACCGTCACTTATCTTACAAGGTAACCCAGTCAAGTTCACTTTCATATCTTTCATGGGTAACAGCCAAAAATGTTATCACCAGAATGCTACCTGATTGATACAAAATCCAAAACATAAATAATAATAAAGTTTTCGTACCAAAACATTCAGAGCCGCACTCCAGTTCTCGTTGCCTCCCATCGCCCATGGTGGTAATGATCAGTCTCGGCTTGTGCTTCAGGTAAATATTGGCGCCGTCACCCTTTTGTAGAATACCTGGAAAGGAAAAATGTTCCAAAACGTTAATGCTAGTCCACTAACGCATAAGGGATGTTCATCTTGGTTACAATATGAATAAAGTTTGAAGGCAGTACATGACAAAAGTCTTACCTTCATGGAAGTTATACCGATGATGAATGTCCAGATTCCACCCTCCGACATCGGAGATACTCATGTCGTGTCCGCTCAACTTGGTGGTCTGCACATTCCATATGATATCTTTACAATCCGTGTATTGGTATCCAACCTTGACCAGCGCCGTGGTAACTCCGTACACCCTCTGTCTGTACACATTCAACCTGTTCCAAGGGTACGTAAACTTTATTACTGGATCTGCTTCAAAGACCTTCTCAAACAGAATTCCCTCGATGGTGATTCGGAGATGAATGAGCGCCAACGTTGGAGGAACTTTCTCAGGAGTGAGCTGCAGTTGGATGGTGGAGAGGTAACCGGCCGCGCGAGAACTGTGGTAAACCAAGTTCAGACCGGTTCCAGGGATTTGAAGACTTTCTTGTACGACCTGAGAATATGGAAAATAAAAGGTGAGCCACAGTAAAAATCCTTCTGAGAAAACGGCGGACCGCAATCTCCACCAAAATGTAAAATACTTTATGGTGCAGGCGAGAGGTAGGCATACCTGCGACTCGGCGAGGATGGCGCTCTTGTCAGGGCAGGCGCCCTGGAAGCCGTGCTTCCAGGTGGCCAGCACCACGGGCTTCATGGCGTCGTAGTCGTGCGCCAGGCACGCCTGCGGCGGGCCGCTGCCCGACTTCTCGTCGGCCGTCGTCATCACCACCTCGTCGATTATCACCACCTGCGGAACGGGCACGTTCATCACTAGGTTGGATGTAAATAATTATATGAATATCCTATTTTTATGGACACTCTTTTGATTTTGGTTGGTATGGTTTTATTTTAATAATAACTTTAAATCATTGTGATTACTGCTTTCCCATTCTTGTATATTATTCAACTTTTCACATATCGATCTGTAGAACTTTTGTATACTGATCCAACGTGGTATTTGGTAACTACATATTTCAAATTTTTATCACGAACTCCGCTAGCAGCCCTTAGTTCAACTATTATTTGGTCGCTCAAAACGGTAATTTAAACGTTCCATATTTTACTAAGTAAGTTTCGTGTTGATTCTCTCGTGAATAATCAACTTCACTCAGGGCTTAATGGTTCCCACCCGAGTGTGGGCCCTAGGCACGAATATAAATGTCTCGTCTGGGCCCGAATCAGTGGGAAATAAAGTTTTAAACGAAATAATTGAGTCGTAAAAAAGTGTAATGCCGCTTTAATCGCCGGTTCGCATGTTGTAGTCGCGAAAAAACTTTAAATTGGTTCATACGAAGTTTGGTTAAGTCGTTGAGTTATTAAAGAGCCGAGTGTGTACCTATCTAGATCCAAGTTAATGATGCGAGCTAACTTATGTACGAGAAGCTCGAGAACTTGGAGTTTTCACTCGTTTCAGTCAACCTTGATCTATTTTAGAGTTAACATACTTACCGTACCTACGTACTTGACAGCTCCGTGTCAGACTAGTTTGACTCGAATTCTTCGTGAAATGATATATTTCATTTAAATCTTAGAACGCTTAGAACTAATCTTCCATTATGGAGATCGGAATCTTAATAAGGTATGCACATGGTGACGTTGGCGAGAGAATACATCGATACTGACCTCATTCCAAGGCACGAAGACCACTTGCGAGGAGCGCTTGAAGGGCGCGCGGCCGAAGTGCAGCGTGACGGCACCGCCGCCGTTGACCAGCAAGTCGAACCAGCCGTCCTCGCGCGTCAGCGTGAACCCCTCGAGCGGCGTGGACGTGGACACGCGCACGCCCACCAGCCCCGACAGCAGTGACGTCACCACGCGCCCGCGGATCACCGCCGACCGGCTGCAACCACAGCACGACGCTGACTATGGAGGTGACACTGCTCTCCGTGGAATGAGAGCTTATTTGCATTCGCTCGTTCTTCTAATGAGATTCTTCGAAATGAACTTTACATAATAGGTACCTACGTCCCGTGTTAACTTAATGACTTAATGAATTACGCTGTACGGTTTGATTTCTGGTTAATGTTAATGTTGGCTATGTTATGTTTGCGATAGTGAACGTGGATGGTTTATTGCAACTGGTTATGAAAATCAGTTGCGGTTGGAAGGGGCTTGAATAAACAACTGTTCAGTATTGTGATCATGCGGTACTAATGTTACATAAATTCCGGAATGCGAATGAATATTTTTAAGGTTCCGAATACTGTTATACCCTTATCGTGTTTAGTAATGAATACATACAATGCTTGGTTTTTGTAAATCCGTACACGTTGGTACTTTTATGAATAGTACTGTTCAAATGAAAATGGTTTCAAAAATGGATAAACTTTTACAGTAGGCAGGTACTCGATCTATTGAAACCTAGTCTGAAGTTGAAAAAGACAGAATAAAAGGGGCACTAGAGTGTAAGCAAGGTTCCTCATCAAGGAATTATTCTAAATACTTAGTATTGTAACTTGTATAGTGATCTATCTACTTTATTACCTGACGACTACAATTACTTACAGGATCTAAGTTTGTTTATTAAACTCACAGTTGCTACCTTACTTACAGAATCCACATTACCAAACTAATTCCTCTACACCCATTGGAAACGACTACTTACGGACAAACTCCTAAAATGGACGTAAATGTAAGTACACATTATAAATAAAAAGCGAACACAACTTCACAGGACACAATGAGGAAACACACACTACAATATAACGAACAACATGCAAACTAAGAATATATACATGATAAATAAAGTATATATGTACAACAATAGGAACAACATCTAATTACAGAGGAACACAAAGGGGCACATAAGTTGCACATTACAGTTCTTACCTCGTGTTGAAGTGGTTCCAAAACATACTGCGCAGCGTTAGGAAACCGAGAGAAACGACAAACAATGAGTTATCATCATTAATATTGTTAATTTAGAAGGAGAAACGTTAAAGATCATGCAGGTGCCAATTGTTCTCATGTCGCTGTCGTCACAAATAAATAAGTCGTTATCACACGTAAGTAAATAAGGAAGAAAAGCGTCGTGTTACAAATCTTAGTAAATAAAACATTAGGATTGACTGGGGCACAACATTGCGTACTTTAATAACAGATATTTTTTTATAATAGCTATGTATTTGTTAGTTACGTTAAACATTTATATATATTCTGAAGAACGGTTCGTGAAATCACAATCTGAGTTATCTTAGTTTTAAAAGTATGGTTTACAAAAAATGTATCGGTAAATAATGAATGCATTACATTATACAATCATCAGATTTATTAACAAAAAATGTCGCCTGAGAGCTTCGTACATTTCAAGAATAAATAAATCATTTGCAAAATATCGAATACGTAAACCTAATGATCGTACGAACCGTGTAATATAATCTTCAGCAAGTGTTATTCTAACATCGAACATCGAACTGACCTTTCGTTGAATGTCTCCTGCTTGGCGTAGTTCTGGAGGCTGCCCTCATCGATGAGGAACTTCATCCGCTCGAAGAAAGATGCCGTGATGGCGGGCGGCTGCTTGCGGAGCAGGATGTCGATCGGCTTCGGGGACGACACACACAGCTGGCTGCCCTTGCAGGCCGCGCTGGCGCAGCACTCCGGGTCCTCGCAGTCCACCAGCCCGTCTGCGGAACGCGCTCAGCTTATTACGACTTAATTTGGATCTAAACTAATTATATCATTCCCAATCTTCACTATCCTTTTAGAAGCCTTATTGATCACACTGTCAGTCAAATTTGTGTATTTAGAAATCGGTGATGAGAGAGTGATTCGCAACAGAACTAGTTCCCAGGTCCTAACGAGTACTCTTCTACTCTAACTTAGGTCGACCCGTAATGCTCTGAGGAACTGCTCACCCTTAACACCTGCATTGTGCTTTTATTATTATACTGCACGTCATAGCCAAAAAAGCTCATTTACTCCTTTGTTATAACCTAGGAGACTTGTGGAAATTCAAGTCATCACACTCGGTCCCATTGAACAAAACCTTTTTGTCGTAAACATTTTTATACAACTGTAGACTTTTTCTGCAAGTTACCAAGTGTTAGCAATCGTAAACTTACCCTTATCGTTATCCTTGCTGTCATCACATATCTGTTCCTTGAGCGTGGTGCAGTCGGGCCCGTCCCAGCCGTCGAAGCACTTGCACTCCCAGTGGCCGTCGTTAGCGACGCGGCAGTTCCCGTGGCCGGCGCAGCCGCGCGGGCAGCCCTCGAGCGTGCAGTGGCGGCCGTTCCAGCCGGACACGCAGAGGCAGGTGCCGTTCTTGCACTGGCCGTGGTCACCGCAGCGCGCGTCGCACAGCCGCAGCGAGCAGAACTCGCCGCTCCAGCCGCCCGCGCACGAGCACGCGTCGCCCACGCAGCGCCCGTGCGCGCCGCACTCCAGGTCGCACACCTCTGCGGGAGTTCCACGAGCATCGATCACTACTTTCTCATTACCCTAAGCTTTTTATAAAATATATTCAGCGGTTTTGCCCCAACCACCCGAAGATTTTGTTAGTTAGGATCTATTTTTTGTTAATGCATCTTTAATAAGTATCTTTGTTACCTTTGGAGCAGTCTTCTCCCGACCACCTCGCGTGACACGTACACGTCTGCGTATCGACATCGAAAGTTCCATGTCCAGAGCAGTCCGGTAAGCACTGCAACGCGTCCTTATCCATTGTCGCGCAGTCTAGGCCTTTCCACCCTTTCTTGCATACGCAGGTTCCTTCAATGCAGAAGCCGTGGCCGGAGCAGGTGGGGTGAGGGCAGTCGACGTCTCCGCAGAATTTCCCCTTGTATCCCCTGACGCATGAGCACTTTCCGTTAACGCAGTGCCCGTGTCCATTGCAGTCGGGGACCTCGCACTCGTCGTGACGCAGCGAGCACTCCTTGCCTTTCCAGCCAGGGTTGCACTGGCACTCGCCGTTGATATACTCGCCTCGTTGGCTACATAGCACTGGGCACACGCCTGCAAGTAAATTACGCATCATATAGAAGTCGAAGCATGGTACTTTGGGCCTTAGGCTTAGGTTTTAATAAACACACCTTCCATGTACCAAAAACGATCTAATGTGAGAGTTAGAGGCATCATTCGTTTGAAGTCTTTATTAGTAAGACGAAGCATAAGCGTTGATTGAACAAATAACAACAATTTTTTTTAATTGAACATTTTTAATTGAGCAAATAATGAACCTAGGTTTACTTCTGAACTTACTTTTACTGCAATCATCTCCACCGAAGCCAGGCTGACACTGACAATGTCCCATCAGGCACTCTCCCTTCCCCGAGCAACCGTTGGGACAGTTGTGGGTCATCTCTTCAGCCACCACAGCAATGAAGGTGATCTCCTGCGGGTCGCCGTCGTCGTTATACACAGAGAGAAACCAGTGGCCTTGTTCCATGTAGTGGGTTACTTCTTTCTTCACCGATGGCTGAAAGAAACACATCACATTAAATATTAAGATTTCATACTCTATCATTCTAGATTTAGGTAGGTACCCATGTAAAATCTTTCTGAATAAAAAAAAACATATTGATGAATAACTTACATGTGAAGCTCTAGTCGTCCTCGCTTTAAACCCACTCAAGACTTCTAAGAAGTGGTACTGCGTATGAGTCGGCAAGGCGTTCCGCCTCGCGTATACGCCTATCGATGCTCCTCGGGGTATCATGTAGTCAAACTTCACGTAGGAAGCTTGAGATTGATAGAACTGCATGTTCCAATAACTATATGGAGGGATTTCTTGTGATAATTTTTCACCTAAAGTAATTTGTTTGAATGTCGTCCCGTCTGGCGGGAATGACTGGGCAGGGAATGTTCGCGCACCTACGAAATTTTAAAAACTTATTAGTTCAGTTACTAAAAGTTTGATCTGTTAAAATTGAACGGCTTCATGCGAAAATGTGATGATGAATTACGAACTAGATTTTATCTACATACATTCACAAAACGAAGATAAAACTTTTAAATTATATTTGGCTGCTTGTAGAAAATACCCCTAGAAAGCCCCAAAAGCGCTTGCATTAAAAAGCCCCCACAAATGGATATTAAACACAGTGCAAACATGCTTATTAGTATGTTAGTGAAGTAATAGTGTTTTTAAAGAATCCTATCACAATGATGATTCGTCGTGGTCGTTAGTAAGTTAACGTTGATCATATTGAAGTTCAATGACCTCACCTTCCAATATCAGAATGGGTGGAGGTTCAACCTTTGGACAGACACATTGTAATTCTGTCGTAGGAGCTTCAGTATCGACTTCCATTGTGAAATCTTGTATAGAAGTAGCGTCTGTTGTCGTAAAAATCGTATCTGATTCTGTGGTTGATGTTGTATCTAATCCGATACTGCTCGTCTCAATAGGCTCGATTGGTGCAGATTCGGTTGCTAGTTCATAAGTCGTTGATGACTCGGTAGTTTTCGACTCTGTATTATTATCAGCGTAATCGTCGTAGAAATCATCTGACGTAGAATTTTCACAAGTTGGACAAGAACACTCACAGCTTCCTCCCGATTCATTTTCAGTATTTACGACTTTGTTGAAATTCAACGTACCTTCTAAACTTACTGGTTTATTGAAATTCGATGGCTGAGTCGGTTCAGAATCCATTGGTGTTATTTTGACTGTCGGGATCTCGTTTGTGTCGCCTACTGTAGGTACTGTCAAGGTTAACGAATATATTGGCTTGTATGCAGAGTTTTCCGCCCCATCGCTGCTAATGGTAAGATTAATCAACACATGTTTTGGGTTGGGCGCATCAGAAAGTTTGGTTTCTGCACCATTGATTGTTGTTGCCTTGGTGACTGCAACAGTGGCTCCATCGTTAGGATTAGTAGCTGTATTATTCACCGCAACGTTATTATTAGTATCAACGGATAATGAAGGTGTTGTTTCCACAACATGCTCATTTGGTGCAAACGTGTTTGTAATAGTTGTAAACGTTATATTCTCAGTAGGTTGAGTTGTTATAGTCGCTTCTGCAGTTGTTATGGGTACGGAGGTCATGAATGAGGGTGCGACGGTGTATAATTTGGTAGTGCTTGTTATATTTTCATAGTTATTAAATGTTTCGCTGTTATTGTCGGGTTCGTTGGACTCTTTAAGACTAATATGCAGTTCTTCATTAACTTCATTCAACCTTGTTAGTAATTTTAGATACTGAAGCTTTTGTACTCCGTAAGAATAAATTGAAGGGAATGCATCGCTTTGCATATCCTCTGGGTCATATGCAATGTTATTTTTTTCGGTAATCACTTTAGATTTAGTCGCAACTTCAACCGGTTGGTCCAAACGTGGACTATTGCTGTCAGTTTTTTTTGAACTGACGTTGTAGGACTTATCAGTTTCCTTAGTAATAGCTGCAGTTAAAATCGAACTATCTTGAGCAGTGGTAGAGTTTGATCTATAGATGACCCTGGTTTGAGCAACAGTAGTGGATTCGGATGCAACTGTTTCAATTTTTGTATCTTCAATATGTTGAGTTGTTGTAATTGGTACGTTGTGCGATGACGATTCAAGCTTTGTTACTTCACCAGTGTTAGAAACATTGAGGTCACTAGACACATAAGCATTAGGACCCTCGTTGCGTGTAATCTTCTCTGAAGCTGGTTCCTCACCATGCGTTAAGCTAACATTGAGAGAAGGCGTAGTGAAATCATGCATTGTAACTACAGTGGAAGGATCCGAAGAGTTAAGAGAAGGGACAGAAGCATGCCCATCTACGTCTACGCTTCTACGGCGACGCGGGTGGGTGCCGTTACCTGTGGCGGTGGACAGCGTGCTTTGGTGCGGTCTCGCCAGTGATTTGTTAGATTCCAGCGTCGTGGCCTTTGACGCTGGAAACATTTCCGTTGATTCTCCAACTAGTACTGTACACGCTTTTGAATTTTGATATGACCAGTTCACGAAATATGACGCTGTGAACAAAGAAAACGGTTTTAAATGGACGTATCTAAACAAGTCCTGCAAGTTTCAAGACATCGTAAGGTTATCAATCATGCCTAGAAGTCTAAAATTTGATCTAGCTTGAGCAAAATTAGATTTAGACACCAATAAGACCTAACGATGCTTTTGGGAATTTGTATCTGTCTAACTTAGAGTCGAAACAAACAAATTAATTATCATCTCAAGTCTTTCATCATCCAAAAGATAAATTATTGTACGATTGTTATTTTGTTCTCAGAAATTGGAACCAACAGTTTTATAACAATTCGAAAGGGCTTTTATTTAATTAAGAAGTAAAAAGGAATTTAGAAAAAGAAGTAGAAGTTTCAAAGTGGCAATTAATATTACTTAGAATTATAGATCATTTATTCAGAAGTTGAAATTATTACTATACAGGTTGTGTCAAAATAACTGTACCCTAGGTGATTAGGTACCTTTTCTTTTGCAGCTAGAATTTTTGATTGTAGGTTTAAGTATATTTTCGAGTAAAAATAATCTTGCGTTTTTATGATTTAAACAAAAATTTAGGTAAATTCGACTATAAAATTATATGTCAAATAATAAGCAAGTTGGTTTCAATCGATCCGCCGACACCGACAGATCGACCAGGAATCATTTTTTCAAAGTAACTTACAAAATCAAATCGTACAATTATGTAAAAGATCTAAGAAACTTTTTATCTTGCGATCCCATTATTTTGAAACAACATGTACCTATAAGCTTCGAAATGATGTGGGAATGATGATTCCAGCTATTAATTAATAGTACATTATTGCAAAGGCAGCGAAATAGGCAATTTCCATTTCGACCGAGGCATATATAGTGATTTTCTTAAAAAAATGCAAGTAAATAAAAAAGGGCCTTTTACATAATAAATTTAGTTTTCTTTGATTTCGCTGGAAGCAGGTTTTCGACCGCTGATTTAACTTCCGATTTTAAATCTGGTGGAGTGCAGTCAATGTCCATTTCATTTTCACTTTCAGAAACATCGAAACTCATTTTAATTTATTTTTATCAACCAAATAACAACGAACTCCGCTTTAAAGGTAAACGCATCTGTCGCTATACAGCCACGAGAACGCAATGTGTACCATAGATGAAAGAGTTCTAAATTCAAATAGCACACCGTTTCATACAACATTGCCGGTGCGCTTTTCGTTCCAAATTCAAAGTATGCGCCGGGAAGTGATTATGGTTTTTCAGTCTACGTAAATATGATACTTCGCGTGTTCTTTATTCAAAAGTAATGATAATATTTCCGCGCATGTTTAAGAAAAATTACTTACTAACGGTTTTGGGAAATGAATACCGAGACACTGAGACACCGACTTCAAATCTATCCACATCACTTTGAGGCAATTATACAAAGGTCCATCAATGTCAAAAACTTAAATTTATATGATACAGTAATAACGTTATCTTTATACACATACCCACGAAAAGGCTGTTAATATAAAATCTATAAACACGTAACTCACCTGACATATAAGAGGAGATGGCTAGGAGTAGAACGAACAAGAGTATGAAGAGGATGGCGGTGCACCGCCAGGAGCAGCGCGAGGAGAGGCCCTTGCGGAAGTGGAAGCGCGAGGCGGCGGGCGGGAAGTGCGAGGCGCGCAGGTTGTTGCGCAGCGGCAGCACCGGCACCGGCGCGCCGAACGCGGCGAGCGGCCGCTCCGCGCGCTCCACGCGCTCCAGCGTGCTCTTGTCCTTGCCCGGGCTGCTGCACGACGAGTTTGACTTGTACTCCATAGACGGATTCTTTTGCGTGTCCCCTGAAATATAGTCGGAGTTTACATTACGCTTATTTTATCAACAATAAAAAAAAAAAAAATTGATATTACTGGACAAATGCTTTTGTCTGACTTTATGACCTGATTTCACAGTTGAGTAATCTTATTACAATACTGTGCTGATGTCTCGGGATGTTGTGCGCAGAGCAGTGTCACGCGAGACTTTATATTTTGGAGTTCCGAATGACACTTTTCTATCATGGGCGGCGGTATCGCTTAACATCAGGTGAACGACTTGCTCGTTACATTCACTAATATTTAAAAAAAACTGCCTGGAGACATTCTTGCTGAACATAGGCCTCCCCCATAGAGCGCCACTTTGACCGACTGCTTGCCCCCTGCACCCATTGGCTCCCCGCGGTTTTACCAGATCATCAAACCACCCAGTGAGGTCCCCACGCTCTTTCTTCCGGTTCGTGGTCACCAATCGAGAACCTTTCTTCCCCATCGGTTGTCAATTCTACGAGCATTGTGCCCATTGCCATTTCAACTGGCTAATTCTACGAGGTATATCGATATCGGCCAACTTCTGCGGATCTCCCATTTTGGATCTTATCTGGCAGATAAATATGGAGTATACATTTTTTCTTCAGATTTATATACCACGTGATCAGCCAAATAGTATTTCTGGGATACGGGCCTTTTAAGATATTTTGTACTTATGTGTAAAATTTGAAAGCCACGGATTTTTCTTTCATTCTTCTTAAAGAAAGGCTGAGAGTAATCAAATTGGTGGTTTCTACTATTAACGTTAGAACTTACATGTAATTCGAGTAAAAGCTGACCTACAACTTACCTTTACTTAAAATTGTCTTTGCTTTTATAGCATTCACCGTGAGATGTCTTCACAGGTCACACACGATAAAACGACTCGTCTAACACGAACAGCATCTCCAGACCATCTACTGATTACGAGCGAGATAATAGTGAAAAGGTTCTAACATTCACCTGAAGGCACATAGAAGTTCCCCGAGGGCGTCCGCACGAGGCAGGAGGGCTCGAAGTCGGAGAGGTCGGCGGGGTTGCCGGTGATGCGGCCGTTCAGCCGCGCCATGGCGGGGTTGCGCGGCGGCACATCGGGCGCGCGCGGGCCCTCCAGCAGGCAGCCTGCGGGCGAGCGCCGTGTACTGTACCGTTGGTAGCATGGGTTCGATTCCCACCCAGAACAAACATTTGTGTGATGAGCATCGATGTTTGTTCTGTTTCTAGCTGTTTATATTGTATTCTGTGTATGTATGTACAAACAAAAAGTATACAAGTATTGTATCAGTTATATCAGGTTATTATAGGTTTTCCATAGTACAAGCTTTGCTTACTTTGGGGCTAGATGGCGCTGTGTGAGATGTGTCTTATTTTTAGTCAGCACAGATAATAAAATTGAGCATGTCCCGTAAGTGATGGCTGAGCTAATATTGCTTATTCCGGACGCTGCTGCTGCGGTAGTTTTTTCTGCTAGGTGTGAAGAATATTTTACGGAACAATTAAATTAAGTGAGCCCGGTTCGCCTCCAATGCTTCGTACAGTAGTTACCAACCGTGTTCTGGTTCATTTCATCCGCCTGAGCTTTTAAACCGAAATTAAGTAAACCCAACGCGCTAGCAGCAGTCTATAAATTGTTATCAAAAGCATTACTTGTAAAGTTAAAGGCCTTTACTCAACGAATCAGCCCTCGGCCGCGGTCTCGGCGAACATTAGAAGAGGGAAAAATTTAATTAATTCTATCCACGAAAATTTACAAGTCAAAATTCAATTAAGTACGAATATTGCCTACCGTAATGGCTCGTAAACAAATAGCCGAGTGGATCGGCCCATGCAAATGGATCAAAGATCGCGTGCTCCGTTACTTTCTTTATCAACAAAACGTATTAGACCGCGTCCGCGCGGAGCGGCGGCGGGCGCGGCCGCGGGCCGCCGCTGATATAAGCTAATGGAAAATCGAAGTATTATCTGTCCCCCTCCACTTACGGCGCTCTTATCGGGCCTTATAACAACTTTTGATCCTCAGCCAATTTTGAGGATTCCTCGGAGCGTTAATTAATTTATTGTACAGCTCGATGTAGCCACAAGAAAACTCAATTAATTTTAAAAGGGTTTTTGTGTTGTTTTTTTCGCGATCGAGTGTTTCCCCCGCGCTCTCCACGCGGTCCCAGTCGAAAAGAAAATGGCGAAGTTCGCCGATAATATCGTCAGCGCCCTTTGTGGTCGTGCTCTTTGAGAAACGTTCTACTTGTAGTAATTAGAGATTAATGAATTTATTCGAGCGTATCTCTACCTTTCTCTATAGCTCGAAAGAAGCACCTCCAGGAGCAATTATTACCTGTTTATAGAAAATAATATTTCTCTAACGATGCTATCTCTGTGGTCGGGTCAAGTTTTGCGGTCGTTGACTGCTCTAGAGAACGAAATTAAAACGGCCCATGACATTTTTGTATGATAAGATCTTTTCCTTCGCTTCACTCATTAATAGGCCCATTACTAAGGAATTTTCTGGAACTAAATCGACAAGTAACTTAATATCCTTATGAAAGACAAGTGAAGGAACTAAGAACAATTTGTTCGAAAGTATCCGATGTCAAAGGATAAACGCTCGGAGTGGAGCGCGGCGCGGGTCGCAGAGCGCGCCGATGAAAAACTGAATCACCAAATCCCTCGCCTAATTTAAGAGGACAAGCGTAGTCATTAATACACACGTCAGTCGTCGTGCTACTACAAAATGTGGCCCATTTATATCCCGCTCTCGGGGCTGGGAATTATGGTAATCGGAGCAGTCGTCCTTTGTCTGTAATGGTGGGTAATTACCGCGCCACCTCCGGCGAGCCGCCGTCTCGCGGGCCCCGGCCTCCAGAATTCGACACTCGTTACGTGAATCGTCTCAACTTTAAAAAGGGAACGCGATTTTGAATGCCACCAAGGGATTTGTCGCCGCGTGCCGGAACCGGAACAAACTCACTTTATCCTTCGAAAAAATACTCCGGTCGGGCTATACCTACTTACATTTGTTTATTCGAAAACCTCGCAGAATTTTCGACGCTCCGGTTTGCTACCGCATATTATTTATTGAGACTGCGCTATGCATAAAGCTGAGTAACAATCAGATAGGCACCAACTATCTATATTCCGGTTCGTTTATTTTTATACTATTCGGACCATCTGGCATCCGATCTCCTGTTTCTCTTTTAGAGTCGGCATTTCCCGGCAAAACCAAAGCTAGCTTACTTATTGGAAGGTAAAGGGGGTGTGTTTCGGCTCATTTGCGGCCAAGCTGGGCTCCGGCCCAATCCAGCGTGATTTCTTATAGTGAACAGAAAAACAAGCGAACGGTAATAAAGTAAGCGTGCGGTTTACTCGCCGCCGCCGCCACTGGCCGCCGCCGTGCTCTGTAAGCTCCTGAGGTTAATTGCGCGTCTGTTGCCACCAATAAGATAAATATCTTGCTGCTAATGCGGTCTTCTTTTTTATTGCATGGAATAACGAAACACGTTTTTTTTCTAAACTAAACGATAGAGACGTTTAGGGAGCAGATGCGGGAGTCAGGAGAGAACTGCCGGTACACATCTCGCAGGTAGTTTCATAAGTGAAGACGTTGATGTATGGGACGTAAAGCACACTCGCGTGTCGACGCATTTCATGGAGACGAGACATTTGTGCAATCTTGGTGCGAAGCCCGGCGTAGGTAGGTACACGTGTGCACACAATCTTTAACTCGTTAGTCGCACATTTTAGAATATCCTTATATCTTGATTTAAATTAGAATCTACACAGAAATCCTTATTTATGCAGATTAATATCGTAACGCATAGTTCACTCCACTATATAGTTATACGCAAAAACACAGCCTTACGTTCCGACAGTCGATTCCCCAATTTCGATTTTAAATTTAGCACCGAAGTTAGACGACAGCGGGCCGGGGCTCCGTACAATATTTATATGAGAGAGCGCTTCTGCGATTTATAGTTGGGAAACAATCGGGAACTTGGTCCGGCATCGTCGTGACTTCGTTTTAATTAGTGCCCATTCATCGTGGAACAATCGAGTCCTCGAACAAATCCATTATCGGGAACTTTTCGATAGTCGAAAGAGGTGTATTCAAAGTTTCGCGATTGTGAAGGGATCGGCAGAGCGGATCCTTTGTCGAGCTCACATTCTGACGCTGGCTGTCTCCCATCCACGAGCTCCATAAAATAAAACTACTGGATGTTGAATGGCTGGCGCGCTGTCACCGGGCGCAGCTCCGCCCGACCGGCTTTCTTATAATTTCCTTTACATTTTCTATAACGGAAGGTTTCTGGGGCATTATCGAAAAATTCAGAGGGCATTAACGAAATTCGACGCTCGAAAGGAAGGTCCCTATCTCCCGGTTACAAGTGGAATGGGCTCGCGTAATGACATTACGCGTACATTTTAATCGATGGCTCACGGTTGGCCGGCTCCCAATGCGCTATATGCTCCGGCATATCTATCGTACATAGACGGATTCACTCTATTTAAATTGATTGATTAACGTCCCGTGATCCGATTGGCATAAGGTTCTGAATAGTAGTGTCGGTGTGTCACCGCGTGTCATTACGGCGCGGCGGCGCGCCCGGCAGGCAGCGCCCATGTATCATGTCAAGACTCGGCCGCCTGATAAGATTACCAGACAAAGGAAGTCCACCCATATCAGTACCACCACAACCGCTAAATGCGAACCTTCATTTACTACCCCTTTGTTTCGGCGAACCGATCGCGATCCTACGTCCTTAGGTTTAGAGTCTGAAACGTCTCGTGTGCTCTTTATTAGTGTCCCGACGTCGACGTCTGCTTCGTTAAAGGACACTCAGCTTTATTTATGTTGACATACTGGCAATGCTACCTTATTTGTTGCGAACCATTGCTATAGTCCACTTACAGACGTGCACTGTTTTGCCTTATGGATAGAGTTCAAACTCTGATTTCGTTTAGTGGTTCAGTACCTTGCGCGTTAGGGGAATGTAGCTTTTTTTGCAGAAGGATTTAGAGTATATATTTTTTGTGTGCAGTTATACGGCTGGTCGGGTTCCCTGGCCGCGATAAGGAGACGTAAGTCGGTACGTCACGCGAGCTGTCCACTAATTTATGTTGCGCTGATTTCAAGATATAACTGTGGAAGGAATCCCTTCCCACTGGCGCAAGTCTAGCGTTATCGGCAGGAGTGAGGTCTTTTATGCATACTCAAACGTCTATATGGTATACTACATCAGAATAACCTAAGCCGTTAACTATGCTAGTAGAACGTACAGGTGCTTCGAAAATGTGAATGTAGGTACCGGATTGGAAACAAAAATAGTGCCGTAAGTCAGGTCGCACTCCGTGTCGGGCCCGCGGCTGCTTGTTACGGATGTTAGATTACAGACTGGATAATAAACGGAAAGAGCAACGTTAGATCTCGTTAGACGCGCCCGCCATCATTAGTGTTTACAAGTTAATGGAGAAAAATAAAGCGGCCACAGCGGCGCACGGTGCACCCCGCGCCCTCCGTGCCGCGCCGCTACCGAGGTAACGTGATATCTTTGCAATTATTATACTACGCTACAAAAACTTCTGTTTTTTCTTGGAATTCATTCATTTTACAGTTATTGTAATTTTTTAAAGTGGCTCTACACCGTCCAATCTGCCATGTACTCTGCTACGCGATCTGCTGGAATCACGGTCATTCGAACCACAACACGCCTTCATGCTGTTTGACTGATTGAGTTGACAAATTGTGTGGCGGATTGTACAGTGTGTAGAGTACTTTAACAGCAAATAAGTTGAGTTGACACAAATAGTAATTTGCTTTTGCTTATGTATTAGTGATCTAATAATAGCTCTCAAAATAGCTAAGTATAAATTCGATCGCAGGACGTCCGTACTCGAGGTTCCATTTTCTAGTCGCTAATTCTCATAACAATAGCTAATGGTCAAAACAGCGTAGCGCATTCACCATCAATCTCACTATCTCACTGTACATATTTCTTTGTCTAAATCCATTAAATTAATTACAGCCATTCGGTGAGCCGACTCCGTATTTATTAGGCTCGTTATCATTCATTGAATCTTCCGATAGACGGCGCTCTGTAAATTGGAAGAAATGCCGAGAGCCGTGATAGATGCTCTACTTACACGTAAATGGGGGCCCAAATTAGCTGTCTGCTGAAGAATGCAGTTACCGAGGTGACGGATCCAGCCGATGGATTCCGAGGGCCGCGGAGTGCGACTTAGATTCATAGGTGTCATCGGGCAGGGGCGCTCAAATTGGGAAATTCCTCGTGATATTACTTGAGGTGAGATGAAAAAGAGCGGATACAACCGTGCGAAGTGTGTAACGAATCGGAAGGGGGGCGGCGGCTGACGGATTCGAGAGCGGAGCAACGATCGCGCGCCATTGTGAGTCGACGCCGGGACTGAACGTGCATTCATTCATTCACACGGGTCGGTTACTGCTTACTGGAATTAAAGTTATCATCTGTCTTTTCAGCGTAGTGTTACACAGCGTTATAGATAAGATACGATATCTATGACAACTAGTTCACTAAGCGGAAGTTTTCGTTCATGTGCTTCTCGCAGCGAACTTGTAAGGATTGTGTATTAGTCCTTAACAATAGGACGGCCGGCGGGGGCGGTCGCCGCTCGACTCCGACAGATGTCCGATAACCGAATTCATTAACCTTCGGCCTATTCGAGGAACATTAATTACACTTAATAGAAACAAACAAAACGAAACATCTCCCGATAAATGGACCGAGATAGTTATTTAACTGTCTTATCTCTAAGAATGGGAGGCGCGAATAATGCAGATTCATTTGGCGTTTACGTCTTCACTTTTGTCAAAAGTTTCCGTTCCTCCCCCTTTCCGCTAATGAACGATTCACAAATGAGATTCGGCGCTGAGAATTGATGTTTTGTGTAATTGCTCAGCGACCGATACAACGCTGGCCGCACTGAGAGGCTCATTATAATTCAGCAACAATTTAATTGTTTCTTTTAAAAAAAACATGTCTTGAGGTGTGAGAACATAAGACATATTTTTGCAAATGCTTAGCCAAATCAAACAACTTCCTTAAATAATCATTAGGCGTGCAGTAATTGTTGAGCGTAAGAACAGCATATTATCTTGCGACCGGCTGCAGGCTGTGGTGGACGGCAGCCGGGACGCTCGCATTTCGTGTAGACACGCTGTCACGCGTCTACACGAAATGTTCATATTTTTCGTCGCCAGTTTTTTCAGCGGAAGCGCTGCGAACCGCCGACGGCGATGCTCTGATAGAGATTGATGATCCAGCAACCCCCGCCCGCTGCCGCGCCCCTCGTGGGTCATTGAGCTCACCCGATTACACCGGGCCAGAGGGGATTCGCATATATCCAAATTACACTAGTGATGGACGTTTCTTACCTCGATAACCCGGTGATAATCTCCTGCTCGTGTTGATGCGAAAAACACGTTTTTCACATTTTGAGCTGCGGTTTAACGAAGCGCAATTGGCCGTAAAGCCGACCTAAAATATTTATATGATATTCGACAACTCATACATAGTTACATTATCCGAGCCCCGTTGTTTCTCATCAAACAACAATTATAATTATAGTTATGTTGTTGAAGCACCATGCACAGATCACATAACCCATAGTTAAAGGTAAACTTTGATCCATTAATGTCCATCATTATAACAATGACACAATCTTTTTTGGTCTAAAATGCTGAAAACTAAGAAATATTATCCCACATCTCCATGATAGTACAGTACACACCACACGCAGCAAGTGCAATATAATACACTATCAACATTCGTGTGCGCATACATAAAACTGAATTTACTCTTGTTTCTTTGTTGTTTTTTATTGTTATCGTTTTTATAGTGACTGTCATGTAAAAAAAAAAATGTTTTTCTTTCGAAATATAGAATGTAAATCCGATTTTGGCTGTAGGTTTAGCATGTAAATAATAAACTTTGTTACTTAAGGGCTGTGGATTTTGTCAAATAAATAAAATAAAATAAAATAAAATAAATAACTCGGCCTCAATCATGAGCTATGCATATACCTAATTACTTAGGTACTCCAAAAGTATAGATAGCTGACAGACGCGTCTACGGTCCACACTGCAGTACCTACTGCGTGATGCGCATTTGTGATCGCGCGGTGCAGCGCCGCCATCTTGAATTCTGAGTGGCCTTCAACACCGGCTGAGTGGCCCATCCACGCGCTACAGACAAGTGCTGCTATTATACCGCTGTGTGTAAAAAGCGTGCATTTTCTTTGCGTAATTGGGCGCGAACCCTTCACATGCACAAAAAGTGAAATATTGCCGACGTCACGGCTGCAGCAGATCTTGGAGCGTATCGGGAGCGGGGGGCACTCGGTTACGGAGAAATCATATCGCGTATGAAATAAATCAGCTGTTCTGGGGTGCCCAGGGGCCGGATCGCTCGCGTTACACCCTCGATTTGTGAGGTTATTTGCATTCCGATTCCGATATAAAATGGCGGTCGCGGTGGGATTTGACGTGACGTTGACAGGTGCGCGCGCTGTCAAGGCGCGTTTTTGTTTTTATACGGATCGTTGGTTTTGGTGGTTTGATTAATTGCTACTGATACGAAGCAGACCGAATTAATGCAAATCACTCTATTCCATGTACCAAAGTTTACATTTCTTGTAATTTTATGGAGTTCTGATCCTCAATAAAGATTGTGTTCCTAGATTTCGTTTCTAACGACTACAACAATGGGATATATCTTGAAAAGGGTTCAAGCGTTACTTTTTCGAGCCAAGTAACCTAATGCTGGGTCAGCGCTATTTAAAAAACATACAAACATCGGACCCGTTCCTATACTACAGGGGTCAAGCATACTCACGGCCTTTGTACCCAAATAGATATAGGCTGTGCATTAGCGAGGGTCGCCTTTCTTACCGTTTTTTGTCGACAAAGATGCGCGGAACCCTACCGGATATGGCCCGAGGGTTCCGCGGCCTCCCGCGATTAGACGCATGTCATTGTGATTTATACACACAATTATTACACATCACCCACTGGTGTTATCTTGGAGCGAAGCTCATTTGTGGGATTCCAAAGTGAATTAATTATAATATGAAATTCGCTTAAACAAACAGTCATAGTAAATAGTTTAGTTCAAATATTTGGATTGTCCTAATTAATTGCCATAGCATTTGGATGTGAATGATGTAGTGCGCCACAGATCCGAAACATTATTTGAGCGGCCCGGCGACACTCCGGTAGCGAGTAGGTCCGGGCGGCGAGTTTAGTTTAAAACCGATTTACGAATGTAAACGGCGCCGGCTACTCAACACGAGCCCGCCCGAGCCATCCATCTTGTGCCCTGCCGGGTCCGAATGTTACATTGACGAACGATGCCCCTTCGATATGGGAGATGACACAATGCGATGACCCCGAATCCATTCCTTCTAAGACCCGCAGTAATAGTTTCCCCCCACCCCGTCCGCTGCTCTCCATATTTTATCGAGGCTTTTATGAGGGTTATATCGGGAATGTGTCATGTTGCTATTCGTTCGGCTCGGCGGCGGTCTCACTGCCCGGTTATGTGTACATATTTGATGCAAACGCGTAAAGGATTGATGAGCCCCGTCCCATTTTCCTCGAGAATTGACTCCGCGATTTGTGTTACTATTTTATTAGAGCGATGTCACGCATCAGTCACCCCGATTAAACGCGCGGGACGGATTCAGTACGAGCTCCAGATATTTGCATTGTTACAACACTAATGGCGGTCGTTTTGTTCCGATCACGGGGACATTAATGACGTCATCCATCACGACAAGTTGACAGCCGGGCGCAGTTGCATCGGACGCGGATTTAGTGAGGCGCATTGGAAAAAATATTTTGCATACTGTTACGTAGTAGGTACATATAGTGTTTACTTCTAAACCCAGTTCAAATTCTATGGTAGAATTATAGATAATAGGTCTTTACCTATGAAATTGCCGTATTGCAGTACAGACTTTTTCAAACAAAAAAAAGTTTTGATTGGCTATGAATTCTAAATTCAAATTAATTTTGTTTTAAAAATATGACATTCTATTTACAATATAAGTCTTTTGTTTATTGATTAGCGTTGTATTTTCATTACATTTCAACATTTTTCCTCATAATGGATACTTTGAAATTTCGTGTAATTATGGAATATGAGTTCCGTCGTGGCACCAACGCGGCACAAACGACACGTAACATCAACGACGTTTACGGAGAGAACTGTACAAACGAACGTACAACCCGTTATTGGTTTGCTCGGTTCCGTTCTGGGAATTTTGACTTGATAAATGAACCTCGTGGTCGTCCGGAAACTTTGGTCAACAATGATGAATTAAAGGCGATTGTGGAAGCTGATGAATCTCAATCTACAGCTGAGCTGGCAGCAGCTTTTGATGTTAGCATCAAAACAATATTGGTCCATTTGCGACAGATTGGCAAGATAAAAAAGCTTGATAGATGGGTGCCCCACGAACTTAACGATCGCCAGCGCAACGTACGCGTCGAGAATTGCGTTGCGCTGCTTAACAGGCACAGAAATGAAGGAATTTTGAACCGAATTGTTACGTGCGACGAAAAATGGATTCTTTTTGACAATCGAAAGCGCTCAGCAAGTTGGTTAGATCCTGTTTCGGTACCAAAGCAATGTGCAAAACGTAAAATGACCCCTAGAAAGGTGATGGTCACAGTTTGGTGGTCTAGTGCTGGTGTGATTCATCATAGCTTTTTACAAAACGGCGAGAGCATTACTGCAGATGTGTACATTGAAGAACTGACCACAATGATGGCGAAACTCGCACGTCTGCCACCAGCTTTGGTCAATCGGTCGTCTCCACTGCTACTTCACGACAACGCGCGACCCCATATTGCACAACAGACCGTCTCTAAGCTGCATGAGTTGGGTTTGGAAGCTCTCCCTCATCCGCCATACTCACCAGATCTTACGCCTACCGACTATTACTTTTTCCAAAATTTGGACAACTTTTTAGCGGGAAAAAAATTCAATTCCCGAGAGGCAGTACAAAACGCCTTTGAAGAGTTTGTTGTCTCCCGTCCTGCTGATTTTTTCAAGAAGGGCATCCATAAACTGCCGCAGCGTTGGCAAAGATGCATTGATTGCAGGGGTGATTACTTTGAATAAAAGAAATAAATAACTTCGAAAAAAAAAATACTTTAACTTTTTTCAAACAAAACGGCAATTTCATAGGTAAAGACCTAATATAATGTATAATCCTATTAATTGAGTATAGGTACTCGCTGTGCGGGGTAAATTACATAATTGGCGCGCACTATTACGCAGGTAACTATGTCGAGGTCCAATATAATCTATCAGCACGCTCAGGCTCCGAGCTAGGCAGCACATGCACTAATCCGGAGTAGTAATCTCACGCTGAACCTATTACCGTTTCAAGTGTGAACTGTGAAATCGCTCATTTCCAAATCCGAGAGAGCACTGGAGCGGTGGCGCGGTAGGGCGCCAGCCAAATCCGACCGCAGTGTAATATTTTTAGGGAATAAATTAAGTTAACAATCGCTTCATTTGAAGCGGAAGAAAGCAGAAATAACGCCGGCTTGTTAAGCGTAATCTAGTGACTAAATAAAGGCGTGAGTTACTGCCGCCGCCGCTGCTGGATTAAAACGGACGTCTATATATATAAAAAATGGGCATTAACCGGGTGTGGAGAGGGCATTCCCCGCGGACCAGATCCCTCGCTTTCGGAATTTCATTTGCAAAATTTTCTCTGACCGAAACGCCATTATGAACTTCTATGACGCGGATGATATTGTAGGGTATGTGGGTAACCGTTTAATTAATAAATAATATTGTATAAATAGTAGGTAGTTAGCAAGTAAGATTTCTAGGCTAGGGTAGTGACATAAGTTTTTGGATTTCATTCGAAATATATACCGTGTTCCCGAACCACGCATTTTATTTGCTACGCTTCCTGTAGGAACTTTACATTGGCGAACGAGGATTATTTTGGATATTTGGACTGTTGTGCACTCATTAATAATGTCGATTGGAAAAATTAGTGAGTTCGACGTCAAAAATGGTGCGTGGTCATCGTATTCGGACCGGTTGGAAATGTATTTTAAAGTGAATGATATCAAGGAAGAACTAAAATTACCGACGTTGATATCACTGATGGGAGATGAAGCTTATGAGCTGTTGCTCAATATAGCCAGTCCCAAGAAACCGGCGGATTTGACGTACACGGAAGCGAGTGACCTTCTGCGGGGTCACCTTCAACCGGCCCCGTCTATACTCGCCGAACGGTACCGGTTCCGGCAGAGGAGGCAGAAAGCGGAAGAAAATGTATGTGAGTACGTGGCCGAACTCAAAAAACTAGCACGGACTTGTAAATTCAGCGACCTGTGCGGGAATTTACGGGACCAATTCGTATGCGGTTTGAAGAGTGACGTCATTCGTCAAAGGTTATTCGCCGAGAATGACGATCTAAGTTTCGCGGGAGCCGTGAAAATAGCGAGTTCGCTAGAAGCAGCGGAACGCGATGCAGCCGCGGTGGAGGCACGGGTCGTGCCGGAGACGGAGGCGGTGCATGCGCTGCGGCCGGGCGGTCGCGCGGACACGGCGCGCCGGGGACGCGGGAACAGCGGCGGCCGGTACGGGGCTGCGCCGGCGCCGGGACAAACGCGGGCGGGGCCCGCGGGGGCTAACTGCAGGGGCTGCGGAGCGACGGGGCACGGCTACGGAGACTGTAGATTCCGTGATTACGTCTGCAGCAGGTGCAAGCGCACGGGACACCTGCGGCGGGTGTGCTCGGCCTGGAGCGCACCGGGGCCGAGGACGAGCGGGGGGCCACGGGGGGCCACCGGGGACCGTGGACTTCATTATGGAAGCGCTGAGGTTGATCCGGAGGAACGGGATTTGGGTATGGAAGACCCCATCGACCTTCATCAACTCAGTTTAAGAGACTACAAGGCGGTGAGTTTGCAAATAACTGTAAATGAAACTGTATTACCAATGGAAATAGATACCGGAACGGCGATCTCATGCATCAGTAAAGTAACCTATGATAGGCATTTTAGGGATTTCCAAATTCAGCCGTTCAAGTTGTGCTTAAAGTTCTATGATGGGTCGAATATCCGACCGCTAGGATTTATAAAACCGGTTGTTAGATACATGGACAAGGTCAAAGAACTCGAATTGTTTGTTATCGAGGGCGGGACAACTTCCCTATTGGGCCGGCAATGGCTAGCTGAACTAGGAATAGGGGTCCCGGTCTTCGATTGCAACAACATTAGAAGCGTTGATAATGATATAAATTGTTTGTTAAACAGGTATAAGCAGTTGTTTGACGGGAGTCTGGGACGGTTCACGGGGGGCTTGGCTCGGCTCCGGGTGCGCGAGGGCGCGGTGCCCGTGTACCAGCGCGCGCGCCCGATGCCGTTCGCGCTGCGCGAGCGGGTGGACGCGGAGCTGGACGCCATGCTGCGAGCGGGGGTCATAGAGCCTGTGGACTGCTCCGACTGGGCGTCGCCGCTGGTCCCGGTTAACAAGTCGGACGGATCGCTCAGGGTTTGTGTAGACTATAAGGCGACCTTGAATCCTGTGCTTGTGGTCGATCGTTACCCTCTGCCTCGGATCGATGATGTACTTGTGGCGTTAAATGGGGCAAAATTCTTTAGTAAAATTGACCTCTCGCAATCCTATAATCAAATCGCTCTAGACGAGTCTAAGAAATATACTGTAATTAATACTCATCGAGGATTATTTCGTTATAACAGATTAGTATTTGGTTTATCTTCAAGCCCGGGCATCTTCCAACGAATTATGACTAATCTATTGCAAAATATTCCCAACGTTGCGGTGTTCATTGATGACGTCATAATAGGGGGTAAAACTAGGCAGGAGCATTTAGAGGCACTCGAAGCCGTATTCGTAAGAATGCTTGAAAATGGTTTGCGGTTAAAAGAAAACAAATGTGTTTTCTTAGCAAAGGAAGTAGCTTATTTGGGTTACATACTATCGGAAGACGGTATTAAAGTTGATCCGGCGAAAATTGAGGCCGTAGTAAAATTACCGAGGCCACAAAACGTTCCGGAACTACGGTCATTCCTAGGTTTAGCCAACTTTTTTGCAAAATTCATTAGAAGTTTCAGCCTAAAATTAGTACCATTGTATAATTTACTTAAAAAAGGCGTCGAATGGCACTGGTCAAAACAATGTGAATCCGCATTTATGGAGATAAAAAATGTGTTAACAAGTTCACAGGTGTTAGCACATTACAACCCTAACAGAGCGCTTATTGTGACCTGTGACGCAAGCGCGGCGGGCGTCGGGGGGGTCCTATCACAGCCGGCCGGCGCCGGCGGCGAGGAGCGCCCCATAGCTTTCGTGTCGCGGACGCTCACGAGCGCGGAGAAAAACTACTCGCAGATACATAGGGAAGCATTGGCCATCATTTTCTGTATGAAGAAGTTTCATCAATACCTGTATGGTAGGCGTTTTACATTACGTACTGACCACAAGCCGCTAGTGTCTATTTTTGGGCCAAATACCGGCATTCCAACTATGACGGCAAGTCGGATGCAGAGGTGGGCCGTTATACTGTCGGCATATACTTACGATATTGAGTTTGTCAAAACAGCGGATAACTCAGCAGACGGACTGTCGCGGCTACCGGTGCGCGATAAGGAACCGGTTCCGCCCGTTATGCCGGAGCAAACATATCTGCATTTTGCTCAGGATGCATTATTGCTAGACTATAATGAAATAAAAAGATGCACAGGGCGAGATCCAATATTAGGTAGATTATTGGGGTGCATTCGTGATGGTTGGCCTCCGGAATATGACATACTAGGCATGCAGCCATATTATAATAGGCGAAATGAATTGTATGAAGAGTTAGGTTGCGTAATGTGGGGGCATAGAGTGGTAATACCGAACCAATGTAGGGAAAAGGTATTGAAAATGTTACACGAGCCTCACATGGGAATTGTAAAGTCAAAATCGTTAGCTCGTAGCTATGTCTGGTGGCCGGGCGTCGACGAAGCGGTAGAAGCTATGTGCCGCGAGTGCGCCACCTGTGCAGCGCAAGCCGACGCGCCGCCGCGGCAGGCGCCGCGTCCCTGGGCCTGGCCCGGCCGGCCCTGGACCAGGCTACACCTAGATTTCCTGGGGCCCATTTTTGGCAGAACTTACCTAGTTGTTGTAGATGCTATGTCAAAATGGCTAGAAATATTTCAAGTACCTAGCCCCGCTGCCAACTGCACTATAGACAGACTGATGGAACTGTGGAGTCGTTGGGGCTTCCCGAGACAGATCGTCAGTGATAATGCGGCTGTTTTCACTAGTAGCGAGTTTGGGTCGTTTATTAGAAATGCAGGTATAGAACACATATTCACGGCTCCGTACCATCCGGCATCCAACGGTGCCGCGGAAAATGCAGTAAGAACCTTAAAAAGGGTTATTAAAAAAGCCGTTTCCGGGAAAGAGAATGTAGCTAAAGCCTTGTATACATTCCTACTATACTACAGGAGTACGGAACACGCATCCACTGGTGAGAGTCCAGCCATGTTGATGCTAGGTAGGCGGTTGCGCACTAGACTCGATGCGTTGAAGCCAGACAGGGGGGCGCGCGCGAGCCACGTGCAGCAGCGACAGGTAGAGGACGCGGGCGGAGCGGACCGCACTATTAGCCCAGGGGACGACGTCTGGTACAGGCAATACCTGAAGGGGGAAAAGTGGTTGCCGGGTAAAGTGGATTGCAAGTTAGGCCCCTCTAATTTCAGAGTCATTGGGGAAGGGGGAATAGCTCAAGTACATCGCCACGTTGATCAACTAAAGCGTAGGAGTCGAAGTTCGCTGGTCTGCCCAGACCCTGAGCAGTCTACCCGGCAGAGTAGGGAAAACCTCAATGATAAGGTAAGGTCAGAGGATGTAGTAGATGAGGATGACCCTCCTCATGAGTTAGACTCAGATGCCCAGTCGGAGCAGGCGCAAGCCGGTACTAGTACCAGCACGACCAGCGCGCCATCGCCCCGTGAACCATCTCACTCTCCCCGGTACATTAAGAGGAACCTTGAAACTCGGCCAATAAGACAATGTAGGCTAAAAACCCCTAGCTATAAAACGTGATATTATAACTGCCCAGCCTACGTTCCCACTAGCTCATCATTAGAAACGATTTAGCTTATAAGTACACAGAATTATATTGCTACAGAATAATTGGGCTTTTACACTGTTTGCCCACAGAATATGTGTGTAACTTATGTACCAGCATAATACCAGCTATCATAAAGGTACCGATTGCAATTAATCATCAATGTTAACTTAAGTTTATATAATGTATGTCGTAAGTAATTAAGTATTATTTTGTCGTGATATTATGTTCCTTGTGTTACTTATTGTCTTTGAAATTATTGTGGAGGAATGTAGGGTATGTGGGTAACCGTTTAATTAATAAATAATATTGTATAAATAGTAGGTAGTTAGCAAGTAAGATTTCTAGGCTAGGGTAGTGACATAAGTTTTTGGATTTCATTCGAAATATATACCGTGTTCCCGAACCACGCATTTTATTTGCTACGCTTCCTGTAGGAACTTTACAGATATAAGTGAGTAAAATTGAATTTCTTGCACGAGTAGCGCTCGAATCGAGATAAAAATCCGCCGCTTAAATTATTTGGTGTCATTTGGAGCTACTTCGAATCGGTACTGGTACGCTAAGTAGCAGCACTCGTGCCGGATTAATCCCATAGAAATGCAGCCGCAGACGGATCCGGAGGCACCGGTGAGTTCGTACTTCTTGTACTTACTTCTTGTATTCCATCAGGGCCACGTTCGCACCTTGGTGTTTTATGTTTTCATAAATTTCCGCTGAGATCAATATTTTATATTCGCGCCCGGCACCGCAGTAAATGGGGTTTTTTGCAAGTTTGCGCCGCACCCCTGCCTTTATTTATTCGGATGTGGCCCTCTCGAGATTCGCCACTTGTACCTTTCGATACATTTTTCACACGAATAATGTTATCACGTATTTTTTCCGAGCTCGAGCTTTTGTAGTGTGGAAACAGTGTTTTTAGCCCTAAACGGCCGGCGCTTCGCTTGAGGCTGCCCGCGTCGGCTCGTCGCTCCGAGAGCGTTGCTTGGAGAGATTTGTTTGAGACCCAAGAGCCGAGAGCTGGAGTCTCGGGTAGCGTGGTCAGATCCAATCGCTGCACAGGTTGGCGGCGTTGATTACCCACGACAGTTTATTACCTATGCCGTAGTCAGTTTTCGAGGCCGGGCGGGAGTTTTACGTGATAAGTATTTTTATGTGGTCCAGAGCTCGAATGAACTTGAGGTGGTCGCGGATTATTTTACCGTAACCTAATCTCGGAGCTTTTATTGTCACTTGTCATGTCACGCCCACGACATCGTCGACCTATGGTTTTACGTTCAATGGATAACTATATCTACGATCCCATGCAAAATCCACTTAAGGTAGGCAACAGTGCTTAGGTCAGGCGAAACGTCCGTCCGACTGAAGCATAATTTACCGGTCCCTTTACGACATGAAAAATAAATCGATGCGGCGCAGGTTACGTGGAATATTATGAAACTTTGCACAGTGGGCTGGCAGTCCGTGGCGCTTTGTCCGTGTTACAAAAAATGACCCACTGTGCGGACGGGCGCGCGCCCGCTGCTTCGCTAATCCTATTTACTCCGGAAAATAAATTATAGCCTTCGACCGCTAATGTGCACGGACGGAGCCCACTGTGCGTTAACTAGTTCCGCGGTGGAGGATATATTTATGCCGGGATTTGTCTCGTATTTGCGGCAATCGCTTCGATTTGTATTAAGAGTAGCATCTGGAAATGAGCAAGAGTTTTTATCGTAGCGTATATGCATTTATAATAAATAATGTTAAGTAAGCGGTCGAACTGAAATAATTTGATCTCGATGATGATGTAGCGATCAAGAATAGAATCCACTCGCATATACTATAGCCGATTGGTTTTTCTTTAATATGTGGCAGAATACCTGCTGAATTCCATTCCCCATCGATCACTACACGCTGGCACACAAAGCCCGCGCCGCAGGTTTACCGTATCGCATCTGTTAATTCGTCACGAAACGTCAAAGTCAGCCACGATACCATCACCGCGATGTGATACCAATCTCTATTTGATGTCAAAATGTAGGTACGTCAATTAGGTTGGGGGCGCGAGATGGTAGACAACACCCAGATGTTTGATCACAGCGGTGTACTCTGAGAACACAACGCCGGCAGATAACATTGCTTTAGGTAGGTAAAGCGAGGTATCTTTTGAGCCTAATCTAGAACTGTTCTAAATATGAATAAGCGAAGGAAAGCTTCAACTCCGGGAAACTAGCCTCGATGGGAAGATACTAAATGATGAGTAAATGTTACAAGATATTAAAACGACGTTATATATAACCTTAAAATAATATAAGGTATTCTATCTGCACATGGTAAGTTAATAAGTTATTATAAATAGGATTTTTTTTACTTCAAACTAGTCTAGCATTAGACCACGCTCTCAACTGATGGGTGCTTACCTTCTAATGTTTGAAATAAATGCATATAGAATACCTTCTATATGCATGTATTTCTAAATTAATCGTCGTTTTAATATTTTGTAACATTTAATATAGAGGTATTTGATCGTTCATACCTGTAGAGTATTATATTATAAACACTACTGATTTCCATTGAACATAACCAAATCCAATTGCGGGATTCCTCTCATTAACGGCCCCATAAATACGCACCTACTTATCCCCACATTGTTGTATTATGGTAATGAACTGCCACTTTATTGTCAGCCTGGCTCGTGGCTGTGCGTCTGTTTGTTTACAATTCCGTCGAACACGACCGCCGCGAGCTGTTGATTTACCTTACTACATCAATACGTTTATCGGTGCTGCTGTAGCGGCAGACAATTGATCAACATTCATAATAGATTGATTATATTAATCCGGTTACAGGTATCATAGTTAATTCATACATTGGCAATACTATGTTCCATTGGCATCAACATAGCTTCATGTAATAAAATTAATCTATACATATATTTTTGGTTACATATATTATATTTACTAGGTGGTAGGACTTTGTTGCAAAGTTCGTCTAGGTAGGTACCACCGCTTTGCCAGTTATTCTGCCGCCAAGCAGTAGTGTACAAACACTACTGTGTTCCGGTTTGAAGGGCACTGTAGTTAGTGAAATTACTGGGCAATTGAGACTTTATGATCTGATCGTCGAGTAATATTATTGATATACGAGTAGTCCTGACTGACTGACTTATATATCAACCCACAGCCTAAACCGCTAGTCCTAGAGACTTGAAATTTGGAGGGTGTGTTCTTTGTAAAGTGTAGGTACCCACTAAGAAAGGGGTTTTCGAAATTCCACCCCTAAGAGGGTGAACTAGGTGGTTGAATTATCTATTACAAATTTTCTTCTTCGTTTCCTATAAGACCACGCGGCTGAAGCAGCGGACAGAAGCTAGTATGAACATAATTGGGGAAACTCATTCAATGTAAACATCGAGCGCGGTGATTCCAACAGGTTATGTCCAACCGTGGACTAGTGTAAGCTAATGACGGATTATTAAAACTCTTGCTCGATGAAAAACAATGCAATTATTCCATAAGCCTCACGTATGAAAGGAAATAAAAAAGATAAATAATTTAAAGCGTTTTCAATAAAGCCACAATTTCACGGGCGCGTTGGCGCGAACTCGCGAGTGTTACAATTTAATAGAAGTTCAAAAGGCCTGCTGATTCCGCCACAATTCTATCAGCTTAGCACGAGATCCCGCGCATTATGCGTATAAAAAGCGGTTATCGCGAGCGCCGGCGGCGAGGGCGGGAGCGCCGGATGCCCGCGCACCACACCACGACCGCTCCATGCGAACATTACTTTAGGTAACTTTTTAGGTCGTTTTAAGTACATTGCGGTATTGTTACCCCAACTATGTCGCAGCAATGGTTGGAAACGCGTGAGCTTTCACTCAGCGTTTCACGGTGTGTGCTCACGAAACAGGCACAGCGTGTACATGTGTCTTCATTTTGCGTGTTGTGTTCGGAATCGGCGATAACTAGTAAAGCAAAGCCATTGCTTTTATTTTATTTGCTCTTTGTAACGGCAGCAGTGTTAGTCGCGCACTCCGACTCAAACTTGAGAAATATTTTCTTACGTAGCTTGCATATTTAGTATGCGAAAGCAGCGAAATTAAAATAGAGGCAGAAAAAAATGCTGGAGGTTTATATTTATAGTTTCAATTAGCGGTTCTGCATGCGCTGGCTTGCTTGCCGCTTGCCCGCTGTAACCGGTTATTAGATTCTAAAAAATACTTTTCTAAAGAAAGCTCGCGGCCGTACATATATAAATATATATTGAGAAACAAAAACCGACTGTAAATTAACACACATATAAAATTCATCGCGCGAAAATAACGACAGTATAAAGCGATCGTCGGCGGAATTTAATTCGACATTCGAAGCGGAACGCGTCACTTGAGCGACAATAATCAACGCATAAAAACATTTAATGCGACCATTTAAAAAGTGCGATTTGAGCGCGATTTAAGCACGGCACAATTAAAACGGTGCGATTCGAGCAAGTGAGGTTGATCAGTGACTATTTAGCGACAATTACGTCGCATCACTGGCCATTGTCCGCCGGCGATTAAGCCTCGACACAATAGCTCCAATCCGACCTCTAACGAAGCGACTCCGGCTGCTTCCGCCGCACTTCAGCCGCGTTCAAAGACGCGTAATTTGTGGTTACCAAATTTGTACTCGTTACGTATTTTGACGATGTTCATCGGAAGTTGGGCCAGCGCAGCCGTTTGAAAGTCGACCTTCGGTGCGACGGCGCCCGGGGGTTAACTAGTGTTGTCAAAGTTCCGGGCGCCGGGTTAATTCTGCCGGTCACCGTGATCCCTATTGGCCTCAATGTGTATGATTATAGACTAACTGTCCAACTTTAAGTTATCGGACCCCTTTGTTAGAATAACGCAAACCCCGTTATCAGGCAGTTTCTAGTCGCAGAGAAAAAGAGACTAAAATTAAAGATGAGGTGGTTATTATTGGTAGGAGTAATGTGCACTGCCATGGCAAAGCGCTTAACTACTACCAGTAATGAGAGCCGTAAACTTTACTCATTTTGCCGGAGATTGCACCACCAAGGATTGTTTTGAAAACGCACAATTAACTTATTTAAAAAAAAACACTGTTTCAAGCAGCGCCAGCGCCCACTAAACATGGTTAAAAACCGTGGAATGAATACTAATCCTGCAACTCGTAGATATAGCGGAAAACTCGTGCGTAGCGTACCGTAGCGCTCGTAGCGCAGCTGTAGCACAGATTGCTACGGTTTCTGCGAGCTTAAAACGTAAGTTAGGATGTTTCACAAGTTATAGTTTTTGTATGGATCCTCGTAAGATTTCTAAATTTTAATAATACTTTGATCCATAAACCGACTAGTCCCGTCACACACAGAGCCCACACGTCGGATAAAACGGTGCCCTTTGACAAGCGAGCCAGAACTGTTATCAGCTGGTTGCGACAACGAGCTCTAATGTGCCGCCATTGTTGTATTGTTACAAGCTGGATTTACATACGTATATGTGAATGTGAAACCAGGTCATAATGCTAGTGCAGCAGATGCAAAACGTGGTAGTTCGGAGCTGTTTACGTAAAGTAATTGCAAACTACTGTCCCCATTTTTTTTTATGTGCTTCTAAAGTATCTTTACTTATTTTTTACTCATACAAGCTTGTTATAATCAGAAAGTAAGTATTTAACTATTGCATAATCTTAATGATACGGCCGGTTACTTAGCAGTTTTGCCGATCTTAGCTTCTGTGCTGAATAGACCCCCCCGTGGCAACATGTAAGCGTTTCACTTCCTTGCAAATATTATTAAAGTATCTATAACAGAGCCTCGTCTTTACATAAAACCTGATAAAAGCACGTACTAATGGACGCTGAGAAATCCCTACCCGTTTTATATACACTCAGTTTAACTGCGGTATTAAATACACCCAGCATTTTCAAGTTTAATATCAGGCTATCGTTTCACGCCTTTTCCCCGTCGAGAGCTCAACACTTCTCAAAATATTGCTGGTTTCGGCGTTAAAAATCGCGATAATCGCCAAGGCAAACGCGCCGCACCGCCACCCCTCCGTCCGCGCCGCCCTGTAAAAACGCTCATCACCTATTCACAGAGTAAAGAGAATGAAAATAATAACGGGTGCAGCCTCCCCGGGGTCGGTCTCGTGGGCTTTTATAATAAAAATAGCATCCTCGGCAACTATTTGTTTACAACGTGCTTTTTAAATCATAATAATATTTTAAATTCATTAGTAAGTTTACCATAAGTCATGTCCGCTTATGTGTTAATCATTTTGTTAAGTGATTATCTTCATGGGTGATCTTCATTCTTCGTGAGTGGACAGACCAAAAAAAGGGAAAAGTGCTGCCAGGCTCACCCCGCTTGGGTGCATGGTAACAGCAACCCCATTACGGCGCAGTTAAATGGCTAAAATACGGCCTCCACCCTACTCGGGACGTACTTTTTATAGAATATGTTATTAAGTATGTAAGTGGATGACGCTGAAAATATTCACTGAAAATGTTAATTTTTAACACCTACGAAAAAGCTGAATGATGACGTAAAAACATAAAATCCGTCAACAACGGAGACCCGGCAGCGTGTCACAGAGCGCTAGGGACCTCCGCAAGCAGTCGCCGAGGCAGCGCGCCAGCTCAACCGCTTAATACCAAAAACATCGTAATCTCTCTTTTAACTATACTTAAGCAACTAAATTTGTTTACGAAAACATTATTTTACGCGTCGTTTTGTTAACTTTATATCACCATCTCAAAGTTTCCAGTTTGTTGACATTAAAAGCGAACAGTCCTCAAACTCGGCTGTTTCGAGCTCCGGTTTGAACTTCAGGGACGTCCGACGGTGCCAAATAACAGACGGTTCCTTTCAAGATACGGTAATTTGAAACACAAAGAACTCTGATCCCTAAATATTGCAACTTAAAAGGGACAGCTGCGATTATGATGGCGAACAGATTAATAATTTGTTCAACGTTTTACCGTAACAGCCGTTGCCTTATTCCTAGTTTAATGTACGGCCTCAAAGGTTGGATAATTACCGTCACAACTGTTTTATTAAAACACTAGGTGGTTCCTTTTCTGCTAAGTTCATCTAGGTAAGTACAACCGCTTTGCCGGTTATTGTACCGCCAAATAGTAGTGTGCAAGCACTACTGTGTTTTTTTAAGAGCAATGTAGCTAGTGAAATTACTGGGAAACTGAGACTATGACCTAATCTCTTCGCTTTTATTTTTAACTTTAAAACTCTATATTTTATAGTTGCGAGTGATGCTGCAACTGCTAACTGTGTCGTTTAACATCATGCGAACGACAAGCTCGTCACAACATTCAATATAACTGCTGCAGAAATCGATGAGTATCAGTGTACGCGTTAGAGCGCGTATCAGAAAGGTGTATCAGCGGCGAGCGTGACGTTAAGCGCGCCGTTGTTCGCGCTACAAAAGACGGCCGTGACCCGCCCTGCCGCACGGACCCGCGCCCGCGCCACCCGCCACTAGCGATAACTTCTGTTTCTTAATTGTTCCTAAAAGCACAATACGCTTTGTGATTGGACAGCTGGTGCTCTCTTTGTTTACGTTTAATCGCTTCGAGAAGTCGACTACAAAAGTACGTAGCCACAGTAATGCCAAGTGCGGGTAGATACTTCTTTCGTGACATTTCACCAAAGTCTACAATAATAAATTCCTAACGAGCGTTTTATTTTTCCGCGCCTATTTTCACACAGCTGTCAAAGTTTCCCGCCATATTGATTGGCCAACTATCGTTTACTTTCTAATTGCACTACATGGCCTATTCAGCTTAGTTAAAAGCTTTATGTTGAAAGTAATTCGCTAACAGCTTAGTTGATATTTGCCTTGTGTAAAATGTAGTGATATTTAAAGCAGTATTACTGAAATTTAATTCCATCTTGATAGTGGAAAGTTAATTTATCGCATCACAAGGTTCCTATAGTGCAATTAAGTCACTCGGGCGTCGCCCCGAAAGTCCCGCAAGTCCCTGAAGAGCCTCCGTTGACAATAATTAAGATGCAACAGAATTGATCGCAATTTCAAGTGCTGTTAATTATTGTGGCTATTGTTGTCGCAAAAATAGGTTTATCTTGTTGAACTGGTGTTCTAATGTAATTTCAAAATAAAAAAACTTGTTAAATTAAGTGAACTGTAAGTTATAATATATGCGCTGTCTCGTTTCCGCTCGTGACATATCTTCACGCCAGTGAGAAAATGAATGGTAATTTAAAGCAGTGGTTCAAAACGTAACGTTTATAAATGAGACTCAGGATAAGTCTTCTAGTTTAGAAAAAAGTACTTAAACCCTAAACTAAACAGTGCATATCTTCCAGCTTTTTTTAAACACCTTTTAAATCAATAAACACGAATTATTTTTAGATTTTGTCGTCAACACAGATATAAGAACCAACCTATCAATTATTTATGGCATGAATAGTTGAACTGATTTACTTAAAAGAAACAGTTCTCAATGTAAAACCCATCCTACCTAGGATCTTAGTGGTGGAATTAAATAAGCAATAAGTCCAGGGAATTGGCAGCCCAGCGTTGGAACTGACCGCTAGTCGGACGGGTTGCACAGACAGCCACCGCGGGTTGGCGGAAGCTAGCCAATAGACAAATGTTTGGATAAACATTCAGACAAGTGTTTGCAGTTTTGTTGCTGTTGAAAATAAATTTAGCGTCTTCTATTATTAATCTTTAAACCAGCGCCGCGGCTAAATCAGCTGAGCAGCCAAAACGGCGCAAATATAGTAGCGGTCGGTAGTGGTTACATATTTGAGCCGTTTAGTGTTGAGAACCTGGGTCCGTGGGGGTCGGGAGCTCATCGCGTTTTCCAAAGTTTTTAGAGGGCCTGGTCAATGCGATGCGTGACTGAAATGTTGGCACTTATTAGGCTTAACAAATCAGTATTGCAATTAACGGGGCAATGCTGGGTACTAGGCACCGATAGCGGGCTGGAGCATTTGAACTGTTTATAGATAATAGTGGCTAGTCCAAATGTTCTATTTTGTAGCAGGCAGTTGTTAAAAGAATAAAGGTACTTTGCCAGTACTTAAAAAACCCTTAAACTTTTTCTATGTAAAACATGGAACCTAGCCTTTTGATTAAGTTTGAAACAAAGTATACTTTAATGGTCAATGAATAACGGTAACTATTAATACGGTTTACGAATTTATTTCTCAAAGAATAAATCACTTATAGAGAAAATATTAATAGCTTGGTATATTCTGTGTAACTTTAAGATCAAATGAACTCTATGATTCGAGCATTACCTTAATGAAGTGTAATTATTTTTGAATGGCTTCCTGAGGATAAGTGTTTAATTGATAAGCGTACCTGATATGACCTTTCTACGCAACTTGACAGGAAACAGAGCATGAAAAATAAATTAGATACCAACGCTGTCTACCAAACTGTGAACTCATTACCTTGGGACTACTTGGTACTATCATCATATTTGTGTAAATATTCACCAACCACAGGCTCAGAAAATATACCATGTCTTTTTAGATGTTCTGTACTTACATTGTCTTTTATTAGCTTTTTGTATCAACGATACATTTTAATATTATGCTAAATAGTAGGTGTTATTGTTGTAGTACCAACAAGAAATTGTGTATGACCACATAGGACATAGGGAGTAGTGAACCTTATCCACACAGAAACGCAGTCGATTCTTAATAGCAATAATAACAATCATGGCCCAAATACTGGATCAAATAGTCCAACATGCCGTCGGCTCCATAATAGTAAATAATTAATGGGAGATGTTGTTGCTACCGCGTATTAAAAGAGCTAGAAAATGCCTTTGTTATTACAGCCACACTGGCTATTATACCATGGAGCAAGGAACGGAGGGAAGGAGGGAGTGAACACAATAATGTATCTAACATGAAATAATGTCGAGATATATGTTTCATCGAGAATACATAATTATGTAGCGTTCTATACGGCTAGTGTGTGAGAAAATAGTTAAGATTAGTTCTTTATAGACGATAAACTCGACGCGTCTGTAAATATTCACTACGGTGACAGTTTTATAAAAATTAGATGGAGCTTTCCGCCCACAAGTTTACAAGTTTTTATAATGCAGCCTATCCACTCAATCCGCTACACACAAGCAAAATTTCTTTGAAGGAGTTTTTCAACAAACATTAAAAAGCAGCAAAGTCTTTAATATTTCTAGCGGGCTATAGTGCATTAACGTAGCATGTCCGATACCCCTCGCGGAGGAAATAGCCGGCCTACAGTGAGTGAGGCAGTGCTTCCGAGGAGGGAGTGGGGGAAGGGGGTTGCCACCGCCACCCCGCGCACTGTAGTTGGGGTAAAACGGTGTATCTGATTTCTTGTAACTTTTTTACGTGTGACAAATACGTTCCGAGAGTTGAGCTTGGCGTTCCCTCGCTTTCATTAGATTTGTCCTTTTTTAGGGGCTCAGTTTTTGAAAGTCGATCTGGGCTTTGTTAGATACTCTTATCTGTTTTACATTTGTTTGCGATTCGTTTCTTGGATTTATATAGCTGGATTTAGATGAGTGAAATGTAAAAGAGTCCGACTCCCTTTGCTTTTCCTGAACCTCCTTTTAATTACATCTTTGCTTATCGTAATCGAGTTAATTTAAGCTCTATAGTGTACATATGATAAGCCAATATTAAACTATTTTTGCCATGAAAATATGTTCACGCGATCGGGCCGGCGCGCGGCGCGGAGCAATGAAGGCATCAATCAAGTGGCGTGAACCGAAGAAAGCCGCCGGCCGCTATCAGATGTGGCCCTATTTGCTCCCTACTTATAACTAATTTCCGCACTAAGATTCCTTTTTTCATGCCGTTTAAATGTTTAAAAAACCATTTACGTGAAACAGTTCGGTCGGAGATTGATTTCACGCCATAATCGCCTTTGCTGCTTTTGTAATAGTGGTCTGACTTATTAATTGATTTTACAAGAAGGTAAGGTTTTGGGAATGCTTAAAACTATTGGTTTTCTATGGTCGTTGTTTGCACAGTAGCTAGTAAAAGTTACAAAAAGTGATCGCTTTCTTGTACACAGGTTTCTCAAGGACTTACGTTTACTCTTACGTATTACAACATATTACAATATATACAATTGAGGGATTTTTTAAATGTGAGCGAATAAAATAAGGCCATTTGTTTGCCTAATGCTAAGCATCACGGCCGCCCATAGCAGCTGCAGTGCCATTTGGAAGCTCTAAATACGTGTACCTAAAAACGTTCGTGATATTACTGAAAGTAATAATATCTATAGTATGCATACATGTGGTACATGTAAGTGTGGTTAAGATAATATGTGTAATATGTGTGGACATCTCACACAACGCCATCTAGCCCCAAACTAAGCAAAGCTTGTATTATGGGAACCAGATAACTGATACAGTACTTAGATACATTTTATTGTAAAGATAAGTTTAAAAATTGTTGGTTTCTTTTTGGTTGTAAATTTATAAAAAGAAGTACAAAATAGCAATACAGGCAAATTCTTACCCGAAATACTCCAGCACTCGAGTAAGGGTTGAACCAAATCCGTGCTCATTAAAAACTTTTCAACGCTTAATGAAAATCTTATTGAGCCCGGTACGAGTGCATCCCGGGGCGAGGGGAGTGAAGGGGCTGAAATGGCCTGGCTAAGTGTATTACAGTTGGATCGCTGCCTTTCATTCGACACATCAAAGAAGATCCTGTTCGTTCGTAGCTAAATCGAATCAGTAGAGCTTTGTTTCTGGCTGCCAGTAGCCTTCAATACGATGGGAGCGGTGAGACGATCCTACACCGGAGGGCGCTTCGAGGACCTTCACAAGAGAGGTTCCCATTTGAGCAGAGACGCAATCTGTCAAACGATGTGGGGCCTATGCTGTGAAGCCAGAATACATACAATACGTACGTATATGCTTTTAAACGTACTTAACATTTAACTAAAATGTAAATATGAAATAATCATTTTGCAGTATATTTTATTGAAATCTTAAATGAGCCAAGTTAGAAAAACCACTTGCCAAACTTCTTACATAATAATTTAAGCGCGGATTGCCTATTAAACGCTATCGGAATGGAATTAAATGTGAAACCCGGGGATATTAGGACAAGTTGGCACGGACTCGCTTCCGCACGGCGCTGCGCTCCACTCGACGTGGCGGCCGGAGCCGGCGCCATCGGCACGCGGGCCACGTAGCGCCGCGCCAGCCAACCCGACGCCGATTGTGAAAACAATTTCGGTTCGAACGCGACTCGCGCTTGAGGGCTAAACCATATTAAACCGGGCATTAGTGGCCGTCTGACTGCTCCTTGTTGACTTAGCCTTCATAATTCGATAAAATATTTCTAATTTATTTATTTCAAATCTTTATCCCAACAGTGGGACGCATAAGATGTCAAAATTATAATAATAATAATAATAATAATATGTGTGGACATCTCACACAACGCCATCTAGCCCCAAACTAAGCAAAGCTTGTGCTATGGGAACCAGATAACTGATACAATACATACATACTTTTTTGTTTGTAAATACATACATAGAATACAATATGACACCCTTGAGACCCAAAATTGAGAGATTGGCTAGCAAATATGTGTTTTGGAATATTCAGACGTCTCTTATTCATGACAATTCTGAATTATCTATGAATTATACATGGGTGTACCACCTCGGCGCCTCTAGATTATTCAGCAAACGGTAAGTTATACGTAGTAAGAAGTAAGAAATCGTGTTATCGCAGTGTCTCACCGGCACGGTTGCGGCTGCCGAGTGGCGGCGCCGTCACGTGCGGTGACGCAACTCGCCGCCACTTCAGCAACTGTATTGGTTTAGTTTTAACGCCATTTCGGATGCCAAACTGCAGAATCACCCGCGCCTGCTTTATTGCCGTCAGTGGATTTCGCAAACAAAACTGCCTTAATCCAGTCTAGTTATGGATCTTTAAAAAAGCCATCACAAACATTCCTTCAAAAAAGGCTAAGGCGTTTGATCGACTTTTGATGGGCAGAATGAAAAATAAAGGCATGCCACTGCAGTTGGAATGCAGCGTTGAACGCAGTTTTATTTTAAGAATCGTAAATCTGTCAGTATTTCGATTACACAAAGCGTTTATTTAATCATTCCTATTAATTAGAAGCTTTAAAAGTATTATTACAGTGGACGATCGCAGTGGGGATTAATATCGAGTTCGTATTTTTATTATTATTTAAAAGTAAATGATAATATTGTTTCTGCTTAGTGAGGTTTAAATTGCTGTGGCGATGGTGGCAGCGGCGGCGGTGGCGTGATCCAGTTTTGGAATAGGTCTGAATTCGATTCACGAATTATTAATGCACTTCCCCGCACACAATGTGCTGTACACACATGTATATTTTAATTATTTCATATGACTTACCGTCGGTGCGTCCTTTACATATTGTATTAATAACCATCGAGCTGTAATTATTGTGTGACAGCCGCAGCGTAATGGGATTATTTAAATACTTAATGGTGTCTTTTGGACTGGACTTCGCGGTGGAGGCTGGATTTAGTGCTCATTAAAATGTACAAATTAATATAAAATTATGCGTTATTAACAGAACTTTAAAGTTTTACGGACCTTATCTTTATTTAAATGAAATGTGTAATACATTTTCACTGGAATCTATGCATTCTACATTTGGTATGGTTGACATTCGATAGAATAGATATGAATTGTTTGAAATCATATGACTCCTTAGACCTTGTGTATATTTACCAGTTTCCGAAAGCGCAAAGTTATCGCATTAGACACGTGCGAGTAATCCCATTGTCTGTTGCAGTTTACGACTCTACCATTATATTTTAGCGTTGACTATTCCAGCGACGTCTAGAACAGTCCGTTCCCACAAATTTCTCCTCCGTTCCCGTGTCAAGATAATATTGTTTATTTTGCGTAAAGTCAGCAGTAGAGTCGTGAGCTCTATCACTATGGAATAAAGCCTAGAATGATGTTGACTTATGAAATGTTACGTTGCTGTTTGATCAAGGATATATTATGCCCACTGTCGAGACAATTATTATAAATGGAAATAATTTTGGGAACGAGCCACGAACGTGGATATTTTGTAAAGTAGGCTTAAATATTTTTTTAGAATTTGTGAGGGATCGATTTCATCTCTATACTTTATTAAAACTAATCAATACTAGAGTTGAAACGGTCATTAAATTATTCAATGACATGGCAGGCTAAAATAGACTTTGTCCCCACGTGTGTGTGCTACAATTTAACAAGCAAGCTATTTATGCGGGTCTCGCTCTATTCCACTCAATTAACTTTTATACGCGCATCTATTTTTTCACTGGCTACGCCGCCGTAGCCGTAGCCCGCTACGGAACTACGCCGTAGCATCTTCGTAGCAAGTTATTACATAGTTACAGCAGGTTTACGAGTGCATTTTTAAAACTTTAGTTTACGGCTCTGATGAAAACTAGCTTTATGATGATGCACTTGTGAGAAACGCAGTTAAGCTTATTTGTATACGTAGTTAAACTTTGTATTAAACTGACAGTTACCAAAATTTACTCTTACAACAAGAAAATATGATTTACGAGCCAATTATCTTGAGCCGCTTCCACTACTGACGTTTTTTTAGGTTTTTCTTATTTGAGATTATATAATTTGTCTGTTCCCTAAATAATTTCGAACGTTGCGAGGTTTTTGAGGACTTTTTTCTGCTGCAATTGGATGGTTCATCCACCTTCAGTCGAGAGGAGGCTTCGTGAGCTACGGATGAAGTTGATCGTTAATTGATGACGCAAATTCATTCCAATTGGATGACAACTTTCAACCCTTTTTAATAAACTGCTACTTGAAAATCGCCGACTGTCAAATTAAGAGATGTGAGGAGTTGTTAGTTGTGCAAGGGGCGAGGGAACATAAGCGCAGGACAACAAAACAAAGCGTTCGGTATAATTGCGCCAATTAGCCGCGAGCACAGCGAGGTGTGACGTCACACCTGCTCGCTCCTGCTTTTATAAGCTGCGCGATCGGGAATTATTAACGCAAACTTTCTCGAAGGAAAATTCTGGATAAAGGAAACAGGAAATAATTGAAAGATATTCATTTAATACTTTCCTAAAATTAAATTAATGAACATAGTACCTTCTGGGCTACCTATGCCGTCAATGATGGTTACAATAATTGTGTTAGATTAGCCATCGCAAACTCAGCAAGTGATATTTAATTAACTATCGATTACACCGCATCGCGCTGGAGTCGCCGACGCACGCCGCCCGCCCGACCCGACCCGGCTCGGTGGGCCACAATTAACGTTAGCTTCAAGTTTTCTCTAAAGTAGCAAATAATTGCGATTGAGCTGGGTTTCGCTATCTGACGTTGCGTGGCGCTTCGGTCGCTCTCTTTGATTGGTGCTTAAACATAGAATTAATTTCCCGACAACAACGTAGCGGATGGGGATTTTCCCATTTTTGTTTTGGTTTCTTTTTAATTGTCCTGTTATTTTAAGGTTCCTTTTTGTGCGCTGCTTTTGTTGCGAAACTGAATATTGACCCTTTTAAGGGTAAAGGCTTAAAGAGTTTTCTTTTGTTTTCTCTAATTGACCCTCAGACTAAATTCATCTCACTTAATGTGCACTTTGGTAAATAGTTCTGAAGTGCAAAAGAAAACCTTTTATGGGTCAAAGTAATATTGCTCCAGCTGAAGGCACCCAAAAACATTTCTTCGTAAGCCCCAGCGATGTGATGTAATAAAATATAAAGAGCTTTTATTCGCAATTTTATACTAGCTTCAGGACACTTTGGGCTGGTACTTAATTAGTAGAAAACTTTGCAGTTAGTAGCCCGGAGGAGAGGGGAGGGCGACGTCGATGGGAATTGATGAATTTCAATAAACAATATGAGAATAATTTTAGAAACAGATAAAGCTTGCAACGAAATTTTATGGAAATGATTTAATTATTCAATGAATGAGGCGATATCTTTATACCCTATCCTATCTATATATATATGAGCCCGTAAAAGCTTTTCTTTTCTTCTTTAACAACAATAGTAATTAAAGTTGTTGTATATATAAATAACCACATTGTTTACATTTATCTAAAATATACAATACATTACTTAGTCGTACGAATACACGACAATAACACAACAGCTCATAAATTATATTCGTACCACTGTCGTACACTTTTAACTTTTCATTAATTCTAATGCAAATTATCCTCCACATAATTACTTAGTTTATATAATTACTTTGAAACTGTTTTGTCAGCATGTTTCTAATCAGATCACAACCAAGTTTTTGATTTGTCTGAAGCGTGGTGCTTGTATTCAACGATCCGTCAAATGCGAGCTCAACTAATTCACAATTGCTTTGAAGTCACGTTGCCATGATGAGAAAACTTCAAATAATATTACTTACAAAATCTTGGAAACTATTCGACAAGTGCTCGATGAGTTGGGAGTTTCAGATGAAACCGCAGGATGAGCTATCGGGCTCATTACCGTGGCTCAAAGTGGCTCAACCTTTGAACAAGACGTCGTTAGTAAAGCAACATTATCTAGGACCATGGCGCTCATATCGTGGGTTACAGGAGATCGGGTTCTAAGATCTTTAAACGCGTGCGTTCTGTAGATACATAATTCATTAAAACCGGGTTCGACCTTCACTATTGTCTGCCTAGTGGAAGTGTTTTGTTGGGGCTTCCTCAAAGCACTACTAAATTGTTTAACTGTGATTTTTGCTTTCTATCTTGTACTCTTTATTTCTGCTGCATCAGATCGAACTGCCATAGATTTTGGGCAAAAGACTGAGAAGGGAACAACTATAGCAACGTAGTCCATACAAGAGAAAAAGTGCGACGTTACTTAGTTAATGGAACCAATTACCCGAGCGCACGAAGTAAACGAAGTTACGTAGTGCACGCTAGCTGGGTGGGGATCCGTGTACTTCTAGTGTGACGTCTGAATTCTACAATTACAATAATGTGCCTTTCCAGTTCTTACGTTGTTCGATAAAAAACTGCAACGTATGGGAAAAGAACAATAACTTGAGAAAATATAAACTGCTTGTAAAAATACTTGTGAAATAAACCTTATTTTTTTCTAGTGTTAACTGCGTGACATGAAAGGGCTACATGATAGGTTCAATACGATATCATTGAACTGTATGTAATTTACCTCTTCACCTGTTGTTTTCTTTATTTTTAACGTAAACTTTCAGTAAGTATTATTTCCAGAACCGTAAAAAGCCAAAGCTATTTATTTACACTTGACAGTTTTTATCATGAGCAGTAAAAACTTTATACCGTTAAACGTTTAGTGCGGACTTATTTTGACGTGAAAGAGAAGGAAGATATCTTCCAATAAAATAAAAAAGGACAAAATTGTAGTCAATGTAAAACCTTCTTGAAGTAAGGTCCTCGTACAATGTAACAGGTTGGCTACTGTATGGGGACTATGTAATTAAAAGACTAATTAATTTCAACTTGGGTACTCGTTTTTATATTAAAAAAACTGGTAATGGTTTCAATACTTTTTTGTTCTAAAATGAATGAAGTTCTAGTGAAGCAAAATCTGAGTCACGAGTTGGCTGATATATTAGTAGAGGCCCAGTAGTTTTGATGCACCTTGAATGTAATCATTACTTATGCGTGTGGTGACATAATGGTGAGAAAATCAAACCAAATAGTGAGTTGTCTTGTGTTTGATTTTAAACTTGTTTAGAACAAGTAAATGAGAAGAGGGAAATTGGTTGAATTCGATTATATGTAGATAGCAAGTAGGCTCGTGATTAGAGCGCGGTATAAGCGAGGCGGGGGGCGCGGGGAGGCGCGGGGAGGCGGCGCTCGCGACGATACAGACCGAATGATAATATTGTTTTATCGAAGTTCGGCAAGTTGGCGAGTGCCCGCGGCGGCGTCCTCGTAAGATAAACTCAAATTTCCCATTCCCTTACAATAAAGTTTTCCAACATTTTTTCACTCGGCTATATTTTAAAATACTTCTCTATTTGCTTTCCGAATGTTGCCGGAGTTTCGCCAAATTGTTTCGGGATGCGACTTTTTCTGAATTACGAGACATTTCGTCGACGAAATGAAATTCTGATGAGTTTGATGATTGGAAACATGAATAAACCAATTTGAGGAGCCGCCGGAGACCCTCGCAATATTTTCAATATAAATAGAAGCTTTACACGCCGGTCGCTTATCTAGACATCCACTAGATTATTTACGGAGCCCGTTTATTCGGCCGCGATATATGAAATCATAATCCACGTTACATATCGTGATCCTAAAAAAATATCAATAATCGGGGAAAAGGTCGGTTATAAAATACGCTTAACCGGATAGAAGTGGCGATATCCGGTATTCCTGCGGGGATAGCGGATACCAAACACCCGCAAATTATAAGTGGGCGTACGGAAAACGACTCCTTGGGCGCTCATAATAATATCTTGAAGCGAAAATTGGCGCGAATGCGCGCGAGAAGGGGTGGTGCAATACTCAAGGGTAAGCGAACTTACTACTACTTGAGGGCTAAACGTACACCTTGCTGGCTCGGGAGTACACAACAATTTTAAAAAATCAATAGACTTAGCCAGGAATCGAACCCGTTGATTTAGAAAAAATATGCATTCAATAGTGTCGCTAGTAAGGAAGTAAATTCCTATTCCTAGAGTAATGTCTAATTCTGTTTATTCCCATTTGAATACCAAGTTTCATAACTGGTTATTTAGTGAAAAAAACTTGCTACATGTTTGGTTATCAAGTGGGAATTTATATTTCCTTCATATCTAAATTAATTGTACCTTGTTCGAAATGATGCCCAATATTTTTTTCAACACACACGTCCAGCGCAGGCAACATCACAACGACATGTTTTTGAGATGTCGAATCCAGTTATGTACTAAAAACGTAAGAAAAATATAAGAGTATTCATGTTAAAAATGAGCTCATTCAAGTTTACCATATGTAGTAGGTACCTTATTAGCGACACTATTGAATGGTGTAATAATAAAGTGTTTCAATTTTCAAAATGTTTTGATACTAGGCCAAAAATATAAAATTAAAAAAAATCCAATGATGAAGTTTTAGTTTTCATCAAAATCGCGTCCAAGACTGCTGTGAGTACTTTTCGCTCTTAGTATGACTTGAAAAAATCACTCTATGACATATCAACCAACCTCAAAGAACCTCAAATTGATGGTTTATTTACCAACAAACGTGCAAATCCGCGTGATCTCTACAAATTTCAACAGCTTGTAACTTGGACTCAATCAATAGAATATCTGCGGATCTAAATTGACTGGTGCTCTTAAATCGGTTCGTGGTATAGCCACTTCAGCTCCAGCCGGCTCGGCTTGTTACGGTGTAACGCGGCTGCGAATGAAGTCCGGGATGATTCTCATTGATCGAGTTTGATATACAGCTGTATCTATCTTTGTATCTGGTTCTTTTATATTTATTAATTATAATATAAGGACGGCTATTATTGAATACCAATATTAATTATAGTAGGTACATTAAGGAAAAACAATGTATAAATTACAATTATACATAAACTAGAAAACTATTAAAATTAAAATACGCTATCTGCTTATTGATAAGACTTTGATTACGTGAATAGTTGCAAGTAAAACATTGGAAAGGGATGAGATTTTGAGTAGTTTATTATTTAATAGTCAAAATAGTATATTTTAAAATGTAAGTTAAGTATCTAATCGTCGAAGACATTGAGAAAAAGCATTTCAATCGGTGTCGTAATGATCGAAAATGACGTCATATGCTATTACAGCACGTCACTATCAGAAAGCTCATTTTCGTGTCACGGAGACGTCGGTAATTAGACGCTCTCTCCAGCTTCCGCCCGGTACGCTTCGAACGAGCTGTAATCGATTACAATTTGCATACGGAACGTATAATAGTTATCTTAAATTTTTACTCGGCGTGATAGCGTAATGAGTTTTTCGACTGAACCGCTTCGCGCTGCGACGTTTCCGGAACTAATAATAAACTGTCGCCGCCATCGACCCGAGAGCCCAGCGAAAACAAACCTAATAAAATCCCGAAAATAGGTCGCGATCAGATAAAAGCGTTTTTACAAAATATCTCAACATTTTTCTGGCTGTCATCGCCTTAAGTCAGTTTGTAAAGCTCCGAGCATGAGCGGCCTAGACTGCGATATTTAAGCAAGTTCATCCGTTCGAGCTCTCTGGTAGTTGCGTTTTATTACGGAGGAGGCGCGAGCAGAGCGTCTTTACAATAACAGAGTAATTTTTCATCGCAACGCGTTAAAAACAGCGTAACTACAAAACGTGGACTCACCGCCTATTGTCGCGGGCGACAGAGCCGAGCGCGTCCTCGAGTGGCGCGGCTCAAAGCGATAAAAAAATAATGCAAATTCACTGCGGACTAGTCTGCGATCCTGAAAGTGCTATGTGTCAGCTCAGGCACGCTGAGATAGGTTAGCTTTTGTACTGTATGTCCTTATTATTTGTTGATTCAACCGTTTGAAGATTTATGCGAAAATCTTTACTTTATATTATTTTGCTTCAATAATAAGCTTATTTTTGTAATACATGTTTTTTAAGCTCTTTTAAAAAAAGCTTTGTAAATGTGTAAAATTTCATTTTAACTTTTTTACTTTCAGTGTTAAGGCCCGCAACCAGCAGCTAGGGTTTTTTGAAATCGTAAAATACCATTGCCCCAACAGCTCATAGCTCAAAATTTCACGCCTCTGAAAAAGTTAAAACGTCAATTAAAACTCCGTTTAATAAAATGTAGTCGGAAATCTCATTACTCTCACCTCATTATCCACTAACAAATGCTGTATCTCGCGCGGCTCTCGGCTCCGGCCGCCGCTTGCTAGCGCCCGATCGTCACGTCGATAAGCACCGTTTTTTCCGTTATTCCGTTAAATCGCGCCTCCTAACGACGCTGTCCTTCGTTAAACTCGAAGTGTTTCAGGTAGTCGTTGCGACGAGTGCTCTTTTTCATTTGTAAAAAAGGTATTTTAAAATGTCTAGCGAAATGAGCTTTTTGTAATGTTATTGTGCTCTGTTTGAGAGATATTGTGGCGAAATGACTCTAATTTTTGTATTATTCTTTCTGTGGCAGTTTATTTTATAATTTATTGAGGGTTTGATATTGGGTACTGTAGTTGTATTTTCACTGAACAGGCTATTGCGCTATTTGTGGTTAATTTTTACTCTCAGTGGAACCACTGAAGAAAACTTATTTTCAACGGATGATGTAAACCAAATTTACCTAAAATCAATTTTCTTAGTCAATAAACAGCAGACAAGGCATAATGTATTCAAGGGCCAGCAAATAATAACGGTATTGATGCTATTAATAACGGCGCGGGGCCTCCTGGCAGGTATTGTAACGGAAAATCGGGAAGATATTTCATGTCTTTTGTCATTTTATGAAAGAAAAACATAGTGAATATGCAATGTAAAAAAAATACATCAAATGTTTTTTTAGTTGAGGGTTTTTATTTTACACACAGTGTTTCGTTGTTAAATTTAACATTGCTGTTTTAATCGTAAACGATAATCGCTTATATTTTAAATAAAAATGGTCTATATTTATTAAGATATTTCGACAGTATGGTGGTTTGTATTGTGTTTGTAGCTCTAGAGATGTCTAGGTCACTTCTTAACCTTGTAACTTTTAGCACGTTTTGTCAGCCCTTATTTACTTTACAAATATATACTATTGTTATGCAATATAGTTGAAAATTAGACGCTTCCAATACACACTGCGGCTGCTGCCGAAGTTAGCTCGTTCACGCGAACTCTTCGCTCTGTTATCAAACTCGCGAACTAGTCGAGAATCACCGCCTCACAGCTAACTAGTAAACAATCGCGGCGAATGCAATTTGTCGGTTATAGAAGGTAGTGTAATGAGCGCAGCGCCGGATTGTTGTCGAGTTGACGACGAATTACCGATGGTAGTGTGGTACACATTTTGCTTGGTTGTGCGGTATTTTGCAGTATTTAAAGTAAAGACTTTTTATTTTTAAGATGTGATTTGGTAGGCTGGAGATTTGGTTTTTGATAAGTTTAAGAATCTTTGAATAATATTATATTGATTTTTCAGCTGAAGCAAATGCCGTATGGAGAACGAGTGTGGATCAGCGCGACGGCAGCCCGTGCGACATCCGAACATCGGTTTGATTGTCACGCACATTCAATGCTCTAATTACTTTTTACGTTATGTGCGGAATTTGTACTTCATTGGTAACGAAAAATATCGGTAAGAAACCCGCACGTTCAAGAATGAACTACTAAACATGTGTCTATGTGTGTCACATCTATTGACTTGGTGTACAGTACAGTATGTTGGATTATGGTACAGTGGAAACGTTTTGGGCTGATAACGTGCCGTATAGGTCCAATTTATTATCTATCAATGTTTCACAGCCTCTCGTAACCTTCTTTTTATGGCATTGGGTAAAAATATCAACGCCTGTATAAAGTTTCAAATGCTTAGTAATTACGTTGAATAGTGTTTTTTTGTGTCAAAACAAACAGACAAACGGCATGGAGTAAACACAGTTACATTTCTCCAAGTAGATACTGATCATACTTGTGTGTTCCGCCGTTATGCTAGTTTGTGAGGCGCTCGTTAGGCCCCCGATAATCTATGCGCAGATAGGACTCTGCCTTTGAAGTGCCTAAAGTACCCATCGCGCAATAGTTCGTCCAATCGACGCGAGTTACCGCGCCTCCACCGCCTCCGCGCCGCCTCCCGCCTAACTTCGCACTGTTTGCTAATTAATTTTATCGGTAAATTAACTAACAACCAAACGGATGACAGACATAAAGTATATAATGACAATTTATTAGTTTTAGACATAATGACGCAATATTAAATTTAAGAGGTCATTGCTTGTCATACCCAAAATTCCTGGAAGTAAGTTTTTTATTACTGATCTATAAATAAAAATACAAAAGTGTGAGATATCACCTGCAGATATTATAAACGCATAGTTATCTTACGATACTAAGATAACCTTCTTGTCAGGGAGCTTTCCAGACGCCTGGTTGAGCTGCTGCTGGCCAAAAGGCTGGCATATACATACCTCGGCCAACGAATTAGCCTAGCTATTCGACGAGAGAATGTTGCCAGCTTTTTGGGTACGCTCCCCGCAGAATGTGATCTAAATTCTGTGTTTTATTTATGACCCATTATTACCTAAAATATTACTCTTTTTCAAATAATTAAATAGTTAAGTTTTATGTTTATATGTAAATTGAATCTGACGGCGGCTACGTCCAGTTATAAACTCTATGCGCAGCGGGCAGTACCGTAATTTACCCTATGGTGGCATTTAAATTTATTACAGTGGCAACATCGGCAACTATCATTGCTCCCCCAACCATTTGGCTATAAAAAGGGACCGCTCGGTGTACTACGGATCATTCTTGTTCCAGACACGGCGCGGTGTGGACGTGCTGAAGGCCTATAGTTATATAGGTTGCAACCTACACACAACCCATTCTGCCTACAAATCTATCATTTAGTGAATATTTATGGTTGTCAAATAAATGTCATAGTTTATTATTATTATAACTATTTAGATAACCTCAAAAGATATTTGTTTTAATCTGACGTTTACATAATAATTTACACCTTATTTTCAGTAGAGTAAATACCTAAAAACAATTTAGCAAGATTATTTATATTATTTTTATCTCTTCCTGCTACAATCCCTACCAATAAAGTAAAATATCAGTTTTTTTGGTTTGGTTTCAATTTCGCACTATCTAGATTGACATAGTCTAGGCTTATTTCCCGGAGAATGAAGAGTTCCACGATATAATTGGGAAATAGCAGGTAAATAAAAACCACGAGGCGCGATCAATATTCTTTGCGCTATTGTACTGTCAATCATGCCATCCGTATTATATATATATATATATATATATACATACATACATACATTGCTTTAGAAAACTTTTTTTATAGTAATGAGGTTTCTTTTTGGGTTGTATTAAACAAAAATGAACCTCATTACTACAAAAATAAGACAGAAAATGTATCGCTGTTTACGTGTGGTAAACGGGAGAAAGCATCGACAAAGTTGCCCGGAAGTAGAGACGGGAACTTTAACTTTTTGCTCGAGAAGGCTGTTAGTTTTTCTAGTTCTGATATAAGGCTAAATAAATTAGTACCCACAAGTGGAGTGCGGCTCCTTTTTATTACAGAACTTTGATACTTGTTGAACTGGATCATGTGGTTATTGTGATTGAAAGTAGGTTTAAGTGTCTTTGGATAAACGGTCACCAGGAAAAATGTGGTCATACGCAAGTCTTGTATACATGTATTTAATATTATTATGTAAAAAAATATCTCCATATTTTATTGTCTCCCAGGATTCTATAGATTTCTAAGAATTAATTTGTGTAATAATACCAATTTTTCATTTAAAAATGCATTTATTTTGATATAAAACAAACAACGATGTTAAAAATAATACTATGCTTTGATGATAACATTGGAAACCTGGGATTAATGTTTTTCTAGGTCTCTCAATATCACATCAGTTTGCTTTCACCTTCCCGCGTGTTAGCTTCCTTCAGCCGGGCACAACGACTCAATTAAAACTATGTAGGTAAGTAAACAACGCGAAGCTTGTGTTTTTCGGCAAATATATAGGCGGCAGAACAACAGATGCAAATCCGGTTGATTTATTTGACGAATAGTGGTTGGCGCCGTTCGGCGGGCGCGCGCAATTATTTATCGTAGGTACTATAGGTTCTCGAAGGCAAGAACACTCACACATAACAAACTCGACGTAAACTCAATCGATAGATACGTAAATTCAAAATAAAAAATTGTATACCAAACGAACTGCCCATAAAAGATTCTCCGCACCTTTTTACTAAACATAATATATTTTTTTTTTTTTTTTTTAATCTATTTTTTTTTAGGGAAAACATAATATAGAAATGTGCTTTTTAACCATCATAGATGTAATTAAAACGAGATCCGTAACAATTGTGAAGACGTAAACCTAAGTTCATTAACTTGATCATGATGAAAAATTATGGAATAGATCTGCTAGGCGATTACCGAACTTGATTGCAATCAAACGAAACGCACATTTGTATTAGACAGTTTCAATACGTAGTTTATGTACATAGTTACTAAAGAAAGTTTCAAATTGGGAATGACATTTCTCTTGTTGCCTTACAATTAAAGTTCTCTAATCAGCCCACTGATGTAAATATTTAGAAAATCTTTCCCAAATGTGATATTTGATGTTAAACAACACACAGAATGTCTTGTTCCGTTGAGATAATGTGAAATTACTGACTAGAGCTTTATCTACCACCTAGACATGATGGATGGCCCGTATGTTGGCGCACGCCGTGTTTGCGCGGGAAACAGCGCGATGTGTCGTCTACACGAGAGATCTTTATAATGATGTATTATATTATAAGCTAACAAGCTTTTTCGGGAACTTTAGGGCTTTCAATATTTTATAATGTGTAAAGATGGTATAAGTGTTTACGTATTCTTAACTAAGCCGGCATTTAGTATCATAAAATATTGTAAACATAATAAAATGTTGTTAAATAAAGAATCAGGATCGGGAATCGTGAATCGGGAGTGAATAGGTATCAACTTATCCTAATTTGAATAAATACACAATATAGTCAACATCGCCGTAACTCAGGGACATGTAATAATAAAAAAAAGTTTTGACTTAATTTGCGAATCTGATTCGAGAACCAGCAGTACCAGCAGCAGGTGAGTCCCGTAAAAGAGTGATAGATTTACTCAATACGGTGCTCGTAGAATGGAAAAAATTGATGGCCATAATGTCAGCGCGGGCTTCTATGCGAATTTGTTTTATTCGGAGCTTTTTGTGTTTGGTTCCCGTTCGCGCTTCCGGGATTTTCACCGAGGCGGTATGCGTTGATCTATATAAGCGGTTGTTATTTGGGGGACGCGTAAGTGTATATATGTACTTGTTTGTATGTAAATTATTCATTTTATAAGAAGACTTACGTTCGTGGTCTGGTCGGTCGTATGTAGACCTCAGCATGCCTGGAACAATACAAACAGCAGTTAGTACAATCATTGTATTCACCGCCGCCGCGGCTCTCGCGCCATAACTAAATGCGACTACAAGCCTACGTCATAAATAAATCATCAATATTCGGCCATAAACGTCACTATTAAACAACGATTTTCGCATTAAACAGTTCTCTATTAAGTTTTCATTCATCAATTACGTTCAATTTGGGCTTTGGTCGTTTACATTCATAGAGCGGGATACAGTCGTGGACAGAAGCGCCGGCCAATTAGTTTGTTTAGCGTCGTGTGTAACGCGTTGCCATGGCGACCGGGCGGCTCCCGTCGGACACGTGCTAATTGCTGTCCGGACGCAGCCGGACATTTTGGAGCGTTTAGCACCTCCGAGATATGACCATGCATGTACAGTCGCTCAACACACTGATGCAGCCATGATAAATACCTGTATTGTATTAGCTAAGTCGACACAAAAATAATAGCAAATCGCAAAATGTATGCTAGCTTTAATTGTATAGAGGCTGGCTCTGGCTGTGCACTCTATAAATGCAAGTGTATCTTCGTGCTTTAAAATAAGTATTATCACATATTGTTATCCATTTATAATTAGACTTATTGTAAATACAATAGATAATAGTACCAATTAGTCATAATAAAATACGTAATGCAATAATGCAGACATCAGAAGCAATTGAATTACTGATGAAATAATTATGTGCGTGATAGTACTGCCGCTGATTCCCAGGACAGTTGTGGTACTTTCTAGAACTATTTAAATGGAAACTGAACCAAGCTGTTAAAACTACGTATTTGGAACAAATACAGAACATTTAACACTATTATTTGTTAAAGAAAAAAATAAATATTTGCTGCGTCAAGACTAGAGGTTGTTTGTGGGATCAATTTCAAAAGAAAGAAAGAAAATACATTTATTCAAGACATCATATTTTTACAAATACTCACTCGTACAAGACAAATCACACAACAAAAAGGAGAGAAACTAAAAATATAACGCTGCGTGACGTCATGATTTAGGTCCCAACTCAGCATGCAATTAAGATCGTAGGACCTTAATAACTGGTTTCAGTCGGAACCCGTATTCACAACCAAAAGCTTGGTTTTCAGGTACTTCGGCCACCTGAGAAGTATAACAGTTTCATGCTGGATCTTTTATTAACTTTAGCTTGTTTAGTTGCGGTACGCCTAGAAGAGGCAAGTGCAAAATATTAGTTAGGTACCCAAATAGGAAAGATTTTTGCCAAGCAATGTGACTCCATCAAATAATTGAAAATCATGTTTGCTGAACTCTTTTACAAAACCTGCTAGAGGTATGCTTTCATAATAAAACTCTACACATGCGATCGTCACTCTTCAATAGAAATATGAATATCGAAATGACAAATTCCATCGTCGAGCAGGCTCGAGGGCACTTCCTGCGAACCGGGAAATTTACTTTGCAAATAATAACGAAAAAATATATTCCCGTCCCCACACGCGGCGCGGCGCGGGGTGAAGTGTTTATTATTTCATTGTGTATGGTGGATGGACTCGTATTTCTTAGATATCGGAAGGGGAGGGGTGTCGACGCTTTCTTTGGAAAAAACCTCGCATTATAATAATAGTGTTGAGGTGCTTTCAAAATGTTTTATAATGCTCTCGTTTGAGGCCCGCCCGCCCGCGGCGGGAAACATTAGTTCCGTTTGGAGACGCCTTCTAGAGCTCAACGTGCTACAAGCCTCTTCAAATCAAATTGTTCCTTTTTGTATAATATGCTCTGATAAATAATTGGGATTGCATAAATGTGTTGAAGACATTATATAATGTGTATGGACGGCGACTTCAACATGTAAAATAGTGCTTAAAATATAATGGTACTGTCTAATCGAGTATTTCAATAATTAAAATATACATAATGAAAGAGAGAAAGAAAATACATTTATACAAGACATCACGCAACATATATTTTTACAAATAGACACTTATAACATATGCTTATACCCAGGTAAATGGATAAAACACGGGCAGTAGGATAATGTAGGTACATTAATATGAAAAATATTTCGAGTATGGGTTATTTGCAATTTCTATTTCTGAATTTGATTTGACCAATATTCATGTATTTTGGTTGTTGCGTGACGCGGAGTGCCACCAATGGCGCTGTTGGCATTTCCGAATATTTGATGTCAATAAAAAATGAGGCAAATGTGTAGTCATGCATAAAACCTCCATTGACGTGCATTTTTTAAACGGTTCTACTGTTTTGTATGCAGATTGGAAGCGATCAGAGGACATCAATGCCATCGCTCTACGTGTGTTTTTGTGAAAACAAACGTAGAGTGGTATTTAAGAAATGGTTAAAGATAAATCGTAATCAAATGACATCCAAAGAGAGCTGCCAGAGAGATAGATAGAGGTAGAGAAGTCTTTATTGTCTCACCGATGAAGTACACAAACAGGAATGAATAAAGATAATATTTACCAACTAGTGTAACAATGGGCGTTCTGTTTTAATGATAACCATTTAACGAGCAAGAAGGTTCAATTGTCAAAGACAAGGTTAAGTAAACTGATGCATTTTTTCTGTATTCCGTAAGTATATTTTTGAAAAAGTTCTATTGAAATCTATGGTGATTAGTGTTTAGTCTCAAATAATAGCACTTTAACAGAAATAATACGAGAATGGCACTGAATATTAGAATTATCGTTACCACGTACATCTGAGTCACATGTCAACATAATATCGCTATAACCAAAATTTATGCATTTGAAGCCGGAACGGATAAATTATTGCATTTCCCAACTACTTCTATCCACGAATGCATTGTCCTATTGTCCTACAATTCATTACAAATCACAATTGACATCAATTGGACAAGGAAATGTGAGGTAACCCCGATAGCGGCGTGACCGCGCGGGCACACGCCGTCGGCAAACAGCGCGACAAGCCGACAAAAACCGGCGACTCGACGACAATCGCGTCGTGAGCGACAATCGTGAGCCGTCGCACGTGGCTTCGGAAGCCGCCAGATACTATCACGACTCTATCGGCCACTTGGACTACGTCTAGCTAGATTTAATAATTGGCTACTTTTGCTTTTGTTATACGAGTTGTTCTCAAACAACAATAGGTAGATACTTCTCCATGCGGCCTCTGCAGGTATCTGTTACATCCAATCTTTTGTTGCTGAACGTCTTATATTATTGCTTCGTTATTATGCTGCTTCGGTAAGGTTTCATACTGTTCCCGGAAGTAGGTCCTCGTGTCATGTTTAACAAAAGGAGCGGCCAAGTCACATAATTTCTTTGAAAGCTTATAATCTAACTGAACCTAGTTTATATCTTGCTAGTTATATAATATATTCGGGGTGCAATAAAAGTATCCGAAATTATTTAAAAAATTGAGCGAAATGGTCAAAAATGAATTTATTCGTTCTCTGTTAGCGTAAATGCACTTTTTCGAATAATTCAATATTGAACATTTATGCTTCTCTTCCGTGGTGATCTCGGAAATGTGTTTTTTTTACTCTGCTATAACTTCTTCTGATGATGAAAATTCTAGACCTCGTACATGTTCTTTATTTTTTGGGAACAAAAATTCGTAAGGAGCCAAATGGCTGGTCAAGCTGCTGCACCAAATTTGACGCCCCTTCATTGTATCTGGTAAGCATGGCGTTGCACCAAGTGACGCGATCCGAGTTCGAGTAAAATTGTGTGGGATCCACAGAGAGCACAGCTTTTTTATTTCCAGATGTTTGTAAAAGTAACATTCAGATCAAACAAACCGATCTACAACCAAAGAATTCCAATGTGAATTTAAAAAATCAAATTCGTGCCATGTGTTTGTGAATGTAAATTAAAACGAAAAAGATCGCGTCGCCGCATTTTATTATTTTCCAAAACTTGTGTTATTTTCAGTGTTAGTGCATAAAATTGGTGGCATTTTATTCGTTAAGTGCTGGATTACAGGCATGAGTGTGGGAAAATGGTATAATGATGGTAAAACGTTTCTTTTCGTGTTGTTTCCAAAACTCCATAGAAGCTTCAAGTAAAGTTGCCACCACTTTACTAGGAGTATGATTTTGACTAGACTGACTTGACTGTGACTTGACTTGATGACTTCGACTGTGACTTGACACATATTTTCGTGAAATATCGATAACTTGATAAATTATCAATTACTTGACACTGGCTAAAAACACAAAAGTGTGGAGCCAAATCCTAAAAAAAAAACATTGTTTATGTAAGTGGCTAATTCCGGAAATATATGCGCCCTATGTACCATAATTATTTGTAATACACATTTGAAGTCAATTTTAAGGTTTATGTGGTAAGACAGTATGATTTATATTTGCTTGATGGCAATATAACTTAAATGAATTTATAACCACCAAGCATCTAAAAAGTAAAATAGTTTATAATATAACCTCTCGTAAATATTATTATACAGGGAAAGGGAAATGCCATTTATAACCATATGAATGTAACCTGCCGTCCTGCGTCCGTGCTATCGCTAGATCGTCAACGAACGGAGGCGATACATGACGAGCTGTCGGTAAAACGTTAAAATTAACATACAGATAAACGGGCCCATTGTGTATTGATAAATGTCAGAGAGCAGACGCTATTCCCGGACAGACGACTGACAGTGACAGTTGCTAGACATTCAGTTTAGTCATAGAGTAATCCGCTTTTACGTGGCTGTACGGTTATTTTGAGTGAAAATGAAACTGTTGCATAAAAATGCATATTGAATATTCTGGAAGTAAAACTTCTTTACGCTTACTTGATTTGGGATGTAAACTGGTGAATGTATTGGATCTCTGTGTATATTTTAGCGCCTCTACAATGGGGAATGTTCTGAGGAGCTGTTCAACCTGATCCCGGCATCGCGTTTCTACCATCGCACCTCTCGCCACCGCAAAAAACTCATCCACATATTATTGAGTCGTGGAAATCTCATACGACTCGATTCATGCGTTCGTTCTTGCCTTACACCTGCAAAATGTGGAATGAGCTCCCGCCAGCGGTCTTTCCACAGAGTTACAACATGGAGTACTTCAAAAGGAGGGTTAAAAGAGTCTTACAGGGTAAGCAATGCATTGGTGACGCCTCCTCCGGTGTTACAGATGTCCATAGGCTACGGTGACCACTTCCCATCAGGTGGGCCGTATGCTTGTTTACTCCCTTTAACATAAAAAAAAAAAATGTATCACGAGGCAAACGGAAGTTGAAAGTTGTTGGTTCACGTAGATCTCCATTGTCAACATAGCAAAGTTAAAAATGTATATTATTATGTTTGTATGTCCGGTAAAATGATAGTTTATAATTGTCAAGATGGCAACATTAACAAAACAAAGTAATAGGTCTTTACCTATGAAATGTTAAGGAATGACGTGACGAGCTAGCCGTTCGCCTGATGTTAAACGACACGGCTGCCCATATCAGCTGCAGTGTCACTCGGAACTCTAAAGTATAGAGGTTCGCGTGACACTGCACTGCGCACGTCATCCAAAGACATCAGCACAATCTAGTAATAAGATTACTAAACTGTGAGATCAGATCATAAAGTCTCATTTGCCCAGTAATTTCACTAGCTACAGTGCCCTTCAAACCGGAACACAGCAGTGCTTGCGCACTACTGCTTGGCGGCAGAATAACTGGCAAAGCGGTGGTACCTACCTAGATGAACTTTGCAACAAAGTCCTACCACCTAGTCGCTAGCTCGTCCGGAAACTTTGGTCAACAATGATGAAATAAAGGCGATTGTGGAAGCTGATGAATCTCAATCTACAGCTGAGCTGGCAGCAGCTTTTGATGTTAGCATCAAAACAATATTGGTCCATTTGCGACAGATTGGCAAGATAATAAAGCTTGATAGATGGGTGCCCCACGAACTTAACGATCGCCAGTGCAACGTACGCGTCGAGACTTGCCTTGCGCTGCTTAACAGGCACAGAAATGAAGGAATTTTGAACCGAATTGTTACGTGCGACGAAAAATGGATTCTTTTTGACAATCGAAAGCGCTCAGCAAGTTGGTTAGATCCTGGTTCGGTACCAAAGCAATGTGCAAAACGAAAAATGACCCCTAGAAAGGTGATGGTCACAGTTTGGTGGTCTAGTGCTGGTGTGATTCATCATAGCTTTTTACAAAACGGCGAGAGCATTACTGCAGATGTGTACATTGAAGAATTGACCACAATGATGGCGAAACTCGCACGTCTGCAACCAGCTTTGGTCAATCGGTCGTCTCCACTGCTACTTCACGACAACGCGCGACCCCATACTGCACAACAGACCGTCTCTAAGCTGCATGAGTTGGGTTTGGAAGCTCTCTCTCATCCGCCATACTCACCAGATCTTGCGCCTACCGACTATTACTTTTTCCAAAATTTCGACAACTTTTTAGCGGGAAAAAAATTCAATTCCCGAGAGGCAGTACAAAACGACTTTTAAGAGTTTGTTGTCTCCCGTCCTGCTGATTTTTTCAAGAAGGGCATCCATAAACTGCCACAGCGTTGGCAAAGATGCATTGATTGCAGGGGTGATTACTTTGAATAAAAGAAATAAATAAGTTCGAAAAAAAAATACTTTAACTTTTTTCAAACAAAACGGCAATTTCATAGGTAAAGACCTAATATAAACAAAGTTATACCGGCCGATAGATGCAGCTAAAGAAGTTTTACTTCAGTCGTGTGGTCTAAAGCGCACTTGTTATTTTTTATAAATATACCTTATGAAAATGGCAAAAAAAGCTATATCTCTTCAATAAATTGCCATTTCCCAAAAATCATTCGCACGTATGGAATCATATAATCATCACAATAATGGGTTTAATAAAAACAGATTTTAATTATAATAAACATCAGTTGCTGATCATCGCTTGAACAAAGTGATACACGGTCTTGCATAACCACTGCGCGTTGAGCCGAGGGCCAGTGTGGGAGTACTCTCAATTATATAGAATGTGTATTGGCAGCTTTATAAGGCGTCATCACCCTGTAGGCAACGTCGTGTAGGCAACGTCGTAAAGTGCATCGAGCGCCGCGCCCGTCCGCGACCAGCCTCGGTACAGAAGTTGTTGAGACTTTAGACTTCTTATTTCATAGCCTCATGAAATCTCCAACAGTATTTTACTGTAGTTTTTGTGAATATTGACAATATACTTCAATAGCAGCTAGGAAAAAAATGTATAAAGCTATAACTACTATAATTATAATAATAACGCTCAACGATCACATACATAGATCCTGGATCCTTGATAGATGCTTTCAAATAACAAATGTAGGTACAAAGGCGAACTTAATGCTAGAAGCATTATCTTCCAGTTAACCTAAGTGTAACATGGAAATTTTTGCAGGGTAGTGCAACGTAGCTTAAATATATATTGTCTAGATAACATATAAAACACTAACATAGATTTAATTTTCTTGTATCCCTATTCAAATACATAGCTACTTAATTACTACTAATTTAACACGTATAAACTAGGAGTTTTATGTGTATATATATATATATATATATATATATATATATATATATATATATATATAATAATAATGTATTTAATTTATATATTAATACAATATGCATACTTATATTCTAACTAGGATTCCCTGTATCTATCAGACTCAGAACAAGTATTTGCGCATTTTTAAAGTAAAATTTATTAATGCTCGCTTGACTTGGGGGTATGCTGGTGAGGTGAACGGAAGTTGAGAGGGAGATATACTTATATCCCCATCGCTACGTGAAGATAGATTGTAAAAGTGCTAAAAATAGCCTATTTGCAATAAATCTTTTGACTTTGACTTTGAAGGAAAGAGTTGTGTTCCGTATACTACTGTAGGGGCAGGAGAAATAAAACTAAAGAATTTTTACTTCAGCCGTGTGGTCCAAAGGACACTCGTTTTTTTTGTGCACAAATACTTTTCCTGTCGCGGAAACCGAACGGTAGAGTTTTTGCGGCTGCAGGGGCTTATAATATTTACGTAATAATTCTGGATACTACGCTATCACTAATATTATTACGTATTAATTTAGCCTCGAGTAAATCCAATCCAGAAGAAATGAAAGCATTACAATAAATTGAGTAATTACCCCGTAATAAAGCGCTTCAGTAAATCAAGACGAAATCTAATCCAGCCTCCGCGCGGAGGATTGCTGCTCGCTAAATAAATAGAGACCGAGAGAAAAAGCTTATCTGTATCCAAAAGATGAGAAACGGCTGACACGAGCAATATACAAGATTTAGGATATCCACCTAGGTATCACGTTTATTCGATAGCTTGAATATTTTATTCCAGTTCTTTCGTCCAATATCCGATAATGGCAGTTATCTTCCTATCCGATGGAAGCTATTTGGCGATAATACAGTGACTTGCAGGCTTTCCTATTGACTATCCAATATATCTCCCGAGCCGCGATGTATCTCTGTATCCGAATATCATATTGTACATTTTTTGTGACGTCATTCCTCAGATCAACAAGTAGATAGATATCGCGGCGTCACTCGTCGTGATTTACGACCGCCGCGGACAAGCTGACAACCGAATCGATTTTTTTCAACATTTCTATGTCGGCTTCTCAGCAGAAAAAATAAGAGGTTCGCGGCGGTTTAGCTTCCAAGAGGATATTACTTTCCTAGATTACAATCTCGGTGAACCGTTCGTGCGATATTAGTTGGGGCATGCTGCGCTGCGCTTAGTTTTGGTTTGACTGAAAGCGAAAAGACATCCATGCAGATTACGCGGATTATAGCTGCGATCCGATTTACTTGGACATGTCCAGTCAGATTAAACCTTTAAAAGGTTTAGACACGACTAATGGAAAACGAAGGCCTCATCGTGTCGTGTTTGAGACCTACTTAATGACAGGTCCGTTTGAAATTACTGCAATTAAGGCTTTTAATGATTTTAAATATTTTGAATAACGATAATTGTGTGTGTTATATCAAGGTATATCTCCGCGTGCATTCAAACGCATTCTGACGTGTCATTTCCCCGCCTAATATGGCATAGCAGTCACAGCATCCATTTACCAGATCCCCCACAATTGTGCCGGCGAGTCTGCAACTGCCATATAAGGCAGACGGGCCGCCTGCAGTGTCGGCCGTGTTCGCCACACCGGTCCGGCCCGTGGCCATATCGGGCGCAACCGGCCACCGTTACCAAATACGCGCGAGATCGGGCCGCCCGCCGCCCGCCGCCCGGCGACGTGACATTTTGTAATAAGAAGCTTTCTTGTTCAAGTAGAGATATTGCATTTAAAAGGTGTTTACGGTGACATCATGTGTATTGATGAATTCGTTATTCAGTTCATCTTAATATACGGATGTGTGTAAAATATGTGCATTATAAACTAACTAGTGTAATAATTGACTATTGAAAGTTTGCGAGTGTGTTGGATCAAGATAATATCGCAACTCCCATACCTATGAAGTAAGCTATGAAGCAAACAAATTTGAATTTAGTACCAGTTTCGAATGGAAGAGAAAAAAGTAGTAATAATTTTATAGAACATTGCATTAATAAGGATTACCTCTTTTGACAAAGTGGACCAGACTACATGAGATTCTACTCCGGACTAGACGCTCGGCTAAGCGCCATCCCTTCATGGTCGAAATACCACCCATTCGTACCAAGCGATCTGATTCCACGTTCAAAATTAGAACGACTAAGGAATGGAATGCCAGTGTCTGTGTTTCCGGCGAAATATGACCCGGGCGTGTTCAAGAGAAGAGTGAATAGGTATTTACTTGGCTAGCATGCTACACTTTCGGTCGCATCGTCACTTCCCATCAAGTGAGAGCGTGGTCAAATGCTAGTCAAGATTGAAGTTAAAAAAAAGATAGCTGTGAGACTTTGTGGTATAACCCGGAATACCTATCTGTATGATGGAGGTACTGGTTTGTGACTCGAGGGCAGTGAGTTAGCAGTTAGAGACAGTTTGAATATGTTTCTTTAGGTTACAATACAATATTTACATTTAAAATTAGCGAAAGATTTTTCTTCTCATCGTTGAAAGCTTCTTCAAACCGCGCCTAATATTCCATTAGCTATCACGTCATACAAATATGCAAAATATTGGTATAGTTATTAAAAATACAGTGGCGAGTGTTTTATCGATAAGAATTTTGTATTCAGCGTCCAACTCCAAGTTTCTTGATTACATTACAAGGCGAGTAGCTAAAATATATTAGCAATACTCCATCCCTTTTTCTTACTTGGAGTTGTAAGGGACGAAGGCAGTTAACAAAGGGCTGAGTTAAATTGGAAAAATTTACAAGTTGAAAGATTTGCGCTGCCCAAGTGGCGAAGTATTAGCATTTTAATTGTGGCGTAAGAGACTTCGACGATTCATTATGACTCTTTGGAATTTATGCATTATTTTATAACCAAGAAATATTTTAAGCGGGTTTTATGAGTATTTAATTCTGATTTGGACGGTGTGTTGACGTCGAATTTTTAATTTAAAAAGCTATTGCTAATATCCCAAGAGACTAGTGGATTTACTGCTTTATATTTGTATTATTATCCATACCTAAACGGAAAAGCTTAAGATTTATTTTTTAAAAATAAAATATTGACTTTATCAGAAAAAACATCATAAAGCGCCGTAATTTGAAACTTCTAATTTATCCGTAAATAACTTATACCCAATAGGTTACAACTCTATATGCTTGTTTTAGTTGGATATTTGTTCAGCAAGTTTCGCAGCCACCTACCTACCAATCCAGCCTACAGAGTTATTTCTGAAAACAGAACCCAAGTCTGAAAGCAACAAATTTACTACGTGGATTTTTTTGCAACGTTCGTCTAGGTAGGTACAACCGCTTTGACAGTTATTCTGCCACCAAACAGTAGTGTGCAAGCACTAATCAAAAATAGTTTTCCGGTTTGAAAGGCACTGTAGCTAGTGAAATTACTGGGCAAATGAGACTATGATCTGATCTCACAGTCGAGTAACCTTATCACCAGACTGTGCTAATGTCTCGGGATGATGTGCGCAGTTCAGTGTCATACGAAACTTTATATTATGGAGTTGCGAGTGACTGTTCTGTTATGGGCAGCCATGTCATTTATCATCAGGTGAACGACTAGCTCGTCCTATCATTTAATAACAATAAAAATATCAAAAAATAAGCTCATGGAACTTTACTTTCATGGACTCTACACTCTGCATAATTCTATTAATTCTACAGTGTACAGTATCCGCGGCGCCGCACGTGGCCGCGGTCGGTGGCAGCGAGTGTCGTGCGTCATTTGTTTCTGTCGCTGCAGTGTGGCGCGCGTTACATTACGCTATTGAGAGTCTACTGGGAAGAGAGGCAATAGTTGTAAACGCACAAATCTATTTTAGAAAACTATAATGGTTGAGTTTTGGCGGGATAACGAAAAAGATCGCGTCACTGCATTGTATTATTTTCCATGCCGGTTCGTAAGAACTAGCACCATGCTGAGTTGGGGCCGGTTTGTGACAGAACTTGAAAGCGACGTTCTTAGGTAATTTTAATTTTCATGTATTTTTCTATGTCCTTGTTCTATTACAAAATAAATTTTCTTTCTTTCTTTCTTTCCATAACTTCTGTTATTTTTAGTGGTAGTGCATAAAATTGGTGGCATTTTATTCATTAAGTGCTGTATTACAGGCATGAGTGTGGGAAAGTGGTATAATGATGGTGAAACGTTTCTTTTCGTGTTGTTTCCAAAACTACATAGAAGCTTCTGGTAAAGTTGCACTTTACTAGAAGTATGACTTGACTAGACTAGACTATGACTTGACTTGATAACTTGGACTGTGACTTGACTTGACACATATATACAATGTTAATTAATTTGAGAAATTATCAATTACTTGACAAAGGCTAAATACACAAAAGTGTGTAGCAAAAAAAAACTATAATGGTTCGAGAGTAAGTAGAATGAAATTAAGTATTACTATCATGATTTTTGAACAATCGTAACAAATCAGCCAATACTAAATTAATTAGTAACCGTTATGATAAATCGAAATACCTAAAAGATCTATGCTTATAAGAAGAACCCTTTTGATACCCCCCTCCCCTCACCTCTATATAATATAATAGGTCTTTACCTATGAAATTGCCGTATTGCAGTACAGACTTTTTCAAACAAAAAAAGTTTTGATTGGCTATGAATTCTAAATTCAAATTAATTTTGTTTTAAAAATATGACATTCTATTTACAATATAAGTCTTTTGTTTATTGATTAGCGTTGTATTTTCATTACATTTCAACATTTTTCCTCGTAATGGATACTTTGAAATTTCGTGTAGTTATGGAATATGAGTTCCGTCGTGGCACCAACGCGGCACAAACGACACGTAACATCAACGACGTTTACGGAGAGAACTGTACAAACGAACGTACAACCCGTTATTGGTTTGCTCGGTTCCGTTCTGGGAATTTTGACTTGAAAAATGAACCTCGTGGTCGTCCGGAAACTTTGGTCAACAATGATGAATTAAAGGCGATTGTGGAAGCTGATGAATCTCAATCTACAGCTGAGCTGGCAGCAGCTTTTGATGTTAGCATCAAAACAATATTGGTCCATTTGCGACAGATTGGCAAGATAAAAAAGCTTGATAGATGGGTGCCCCACGAACTTAACGATCGCCAGCGCAACGTACGCGTCGAGACTTGCCTTGCGCTGCTTAACAGGCACAGAAATGAAGGAATTTTGAACCGAATTGTTACGTGCGACGAAAAATGGATTCTTTTTGACAATCGAAAGCGCTCAGCAAGTTGGTTAGATCCTGGTTCGGTACCTAAGCAATGTGCAAAACGAAAAATGACCCCTAGAAAGGTGATGGTCACAGTTTGGTGGTCTAGTGCTGGTGTGATTCATCATAGCTTTTTACAAAACGGCGAGAGCATTACTGCAGATGTGTACATTGAAGAACTGATCACAATGATGGCGAAACTCGCACGTCTGCAACCAGCTTTGGTCAATCGGTCGTCTCCACTGCTACTTCACGACAACGCGCGACCCCATACTGCACAACAGACCGTCTCTAAGCTGCATGAGTTGGGTTTGGAAGCTCTCCCTCATCCGCCATACTCACCAGATCTTGCGCCTACCGACTATTACTTTTTCCAAAATTTGGACAACTTTTTAGCGGGAAAAAAATTCAATTCCCGAGAGGCAGTACAAAACGCCTTTGAAGAGTTTGTTGTCTCCCGTCCTGCTGATTTTTTCAAGAAGGGCATCCATAAACTGCCACAGCGTTGGCAAAGATGCATTGATTGCAGGGGTGATTACTTTGAATAAAAGAAATAAATAAGTTCGAAAAAAAAATACTTTAACTTTTTTCAAACAAAACGGCAATTTCATAGGTAAAGACCTAATATAAAAGAAAGTCGTGTTAGTTACACTATTTAAAACTCAAGAACGGCTGAACCGATTTATTGAGGGTACTTTTTAACCCGTTTTTCTTTTTTTTATTAGTTTTTTTTATATAGATAGCTTATATACTGGATTAACACATATACTACTATGCTACTTTTTATCCGCGGGTGAATTCGCGGAGCGCGTCTAGTGTTTTGTATATAGAAAACAATAAGTAACAAAACACCTTTCCGCTTACGTTCTTAACCCATTCAATGTACGTTGATGTAAACAAGCCTGTATACCCATGTTTAATGGTTTAAAAATATCTGGTTTTATCCGCAAATATCCGGTATTAAAATAGCCGCAGTCTTAAAATTGTTGGCCAAAATACAGCGGTAGCGGTGTTGTGTTGTGCGGGGAAGGTAGTTAATTTTAACGTTGTCCGTAATTAACGGATCTTGAGACCCTTGAATATGGGCACAAGGGCCCGTGTCTTAATCACGCCGGTATGATCGGTGGGTTAAGGTGTAGGAGGTAGCGGGAGCGAAGGTGAATTTAAACATCTTCTGTCTCAATAAAAGTAAAAATAAGAAAAATATAATAATATGACGGTTTATTTCAGTTTACTTCTTTATTAACAATTAATAATGAAGTTAATTACAAAAAATAATGAAATAAAACCCATGAAAAATAAAATATACTTTTGTAGTATCTTGTCTGATTTGATATTGAAATACATTCTTGTTGAAAGTATGCGAATAGATAGATAGATAAACACTTGTTAAAACACCATTTTAAAAGAAAACTAAGTTATCTAAAATCTTAAAGTAATTGTCACAACTAGCGGTCTTATTGCTCAAAGCGCTTACTTTCTCCATACTTTTGGGTTGTCTGGAACTCTTCCAGACAACCCTCAGTATAGAGAAATGATAAACTAAAGAACAAAGACGGTGTCTTTAAATAAACAGACGTTGTAGAATTAATTAACAAATTAAATATTAATACTATAATTAGTATTAATTTGTATCGTAATAACTATTCTTTGGATTCAAAAGCAATTATACCTAAAATAAATAAATAGAAAGTAATCTAAGCGTATCGCCTGTAAATTGCACCACACGTCATTGCTTCTGAGAAAAGGGCCGTTTTCTTGGATTTTTCATACTAACCGAGTGGAGGTAAATTAGATATTTTCCCTGCTCTTAATGAGGGCTTATCATCCCCCTCCCCAGCCCGAGGGGTAGTCGTCACTCAATATCGCGCCATTACTCTTTACGGCGTCAAAGCGTTTGCGCCCAAATATATTCATGAACTTTTCTATAGCGGAATGTTTTAGATATTTATGTGCGTGCGTTTGGAGTATTTGAAAGTTTACTTCTATTTTGCAATAACATAAAAATATTTATTATTCAAAACAGTTTGCGGTCCAATCCTAAAATATCTTTTATGCAGAATTAAATGATAGAAATGTGTGGGTACCGAAAAAAAATTGAGAGTTTAAATAAGTGTTAATAAACCATCGAAAAGATCGCTGAGTGCAACATAACTAACATATATGGAGCTCCCTCGAATCTCCGCAAATCTTACCGCAGCTGTTTCAATTTAATCTAACCAAATACCCTCATTCACAATATTAAAATATGATTAGAAGGCGAGGGGCGCGCGCGGGCGGGAGGGGGGTCGATAGAACGCAATCAGCATCGAATCACGTGTTCCTTTTGAAATCGGCTTATCCATAAGACTTATCTAAGCAATTCCTCACTACGCCCCAAATTGAACCGTAAGTCGAGTTAAATTGAATTTACTTTTGAAACGAAGCGCGGAGACCCGTAAAATGTTCCGCGTTGTCGGCCCGTGGAAATGCGTCTTCAGCGTTACCTTTGAACGAATAATTATTCTGGAATTCCGGAATTAATACGGAGATAAGCCGAGTCTGGCCCCTTTTTAAAATGAGGAGGTGGTGGCGAGCCGCGACATTATCGACGCGGCCGTTCCGACCGGCTTGATGAGTCTTTAATCAACCCTCTGCGCTTTGTGTATTGATATTTTCGCAGTTTATACTTATTGATTTCATTGGAGTTTCTGACGACGAAAACCACGATCGAAAACTCTAAACAATTATAATCTATTTATTTATTTATATTGGAATGTTTATAGGTCAAGCTCTCTAAGCTTTTTAATTTTACGAAGGCATGGTACCATGGGCATGGTAAGTTCACATTCAAAAGAAAATAGGCATACATAAACGAACTTTATAGTTCAATGTGTAATCTTTGTGTATTTACTTTGATAAATTATAGATAACCAAATGTTTCACGAAACAGCAACGAAAAAAATTAACAGTGAAGTTAACACATACTATAAGTAGACAATTTATAATCAGACGGTAACCTGTATGGAATCAAAGGGTTAGTGAGAACAACTATGCATCGTTAAAAATTCACTAGTTCCACCCCACGGCACGGCGCGCGTTTGACATGGAAATGTGCAAGCCTACTCGTTGCGATTTCCCGCGGAATTTATTCAAACGTCGAACATTCGTCCTCCCCTCCCCGCCGCGGCGCCCGCAGACGCAGACCACACGCACCTGGGCCGCCGCCCGCATTGATATGCACATTTGATTGTCGACAGCCGAGCGCAGCAGTAGTGCGGTGAAGCGCAGACTGATTAGAAGCTCGTATATGTAGGTAGAAAAGGATCAGAAATGCGACTTTCCGAAACAGAGCTTTACAGAAAGTGTAGGTGTTTATTAAAAAGGTTAACCATCAAACAGTGCCGTAATGATAGTGACAAGAGTTGATGCCGTGTCAAACATGAGGTTATCAACGATCCTCTACTACACGCCTACATTGAACCATTCACGAGTACGTTTCCATGTCCCGTTCCCTCCTACACCTGTTCTCTACCCACGCTTGGAGATATACGTATTTTATCAAATTGTTTAGATATTAACGTGTCAATCTAAGATGCGTATCGAGTCCCTCCGGTGACTTGCATCTCATACAGGGGGTTCAAGTTAAATTAAGGGGCGTAGAAAGATAAATGGGAGCACCCTGTCAATATCTGCTTTTCATTAATGGTTGAAAAGTGTGTTCGCGTGCTATAAACGGTGGTACGTTTTGTTCAGTCACCGCTTAATGGGATTTGGGAAAGTTTGAATTTCTTTACCCACTCGGCGAAGTCTTCACGTCGGCTTTTATGATGGGCTTTATTTATTACATGGGATGTATCTGTGACGCATGATAACTACTTTGCTTTTAATGTTATTAAAATATTCTCATACATTCTTGAACTATTCTTTTAATTTTATTTATTAATTTAAATAACTAGCTAGCCCAAAATTTGTTTGGAAGTGGAGATATAATGCAAAGTCTTTGTCCGGGATATACAAAGGTATAAATGTGTCGCCACTTTTATTCATTTATCTAAATTCACTTAGATATATAATAGGTGTGATACAATAAAGAAATAAACTAATTCTAAAATATACTTCACCTATTTGATATTATTTTAATTTGAAATAGGTCAGGTCTACTTAAAACGAAAATATCATCGTGCAAGAAAATAACTAGAAAGCAGCAAATCAGGTGTGAGGTGGTTCTCATTGGATCGTTAAAATTATGAACTCTACGTTTTAAAACTGAAACATAAGGCTGTATGGATCACGAAAGCCAGCGTGCTTACTGTTTTATATGCTGTCCGCTAGTTCAACAGACGTAGCCATGTAGCGTACTTAAATTATTTGTTTACGAATCCAACTATGTTTCACGATGAACAGAAACAGCGCTCTGCTTGTGATGTCAGTCGGCTTTTTGGACACTATAAGTGTTTCGTGTAGCTTCCAAAATGGTACCTCTAACGAATATATAGAGTTACGAACTCTAAACCTTCATAGATAAATACCCAAAAGCCACTTATGTTTTTGGTGGTGGTACCGATTTTCTTGTTTTGGAAGGAAAGACTGACTGTTTGACTAGAAGAGAACCTATTTCTCAAAGCAGTGATCACTTAATGACAATCTAAGTTTACTAACACAGACAACTGCTTAGATACAACCTAAACATGGAATATGCAAAAGAAAAAAATAAACAAAGAAAGAAATTAAACACTGAATTTGGCATGTCTGTTATTATGTCGATTGAAAAGGGCCGGGAAATTATACAGAAGTTTCCACGTAAACATAGGCTGTCTGTAAGACATGCTGCGGAGTATGAAAATAGTTTTAAAACTTGAATTTACACAAATAAGAATCTACAGTAGAATATCGTAAAGTATATAGTTAAATGATAGGACATTACAATTATTTTGCAGTATTAATCGACTCATCAAGCATGATGTATCTAAACGTCGAAATTAATATACAAAAAATGAAAAATAATCATAGTAGCAGTTTGAAAAACTCAAATTATTGCTAAAATATTTGAAATGGGTTCTGTACTAGAAATAGTATGCAATTTTTTCACTTTTCTTGTGTCGTCACTGTAGTTTTGCGAGAAAACCCTAAAATGGCAATAAAACGAAGTGGTGGTGCACGATACCGCTCAGAAAAACCATTTAGTAGTCACCCATCCAAGGACTGATTGAGACATGAGAGAATTTTGAATAGCCGGTGTATTGTAATATTATTGAAAACCGCAACGCACTACCATAAACTAATGAAGAGATTTTGAATAGTGAGCGAATCAACCATAGACCAAAGTCAGGGTTACCTCACAGTCAATATTTGAACCTCATTAAACCTACAACTGGTGGCCTCTAGCCGGTAGCGTGTAAGGTAAGCGTACCAATTAAAGCCGCGCCCTGAAATCCCGCACCAGTAGCTCTTAATTCCTCGTTTTAAATAACAAAAGGCTATTACAAGCGTTTTTCAGTGCCTGGCACCGGTGGCGCGCCCTCACGCCTCGCGGATACACCTCCTCGGTAGGTGCTCGTTCGATACCCGCGCTCGACCAAATCATAAACTTACGTAAAAGTACTATGTGCTACAATATGTATACATCTAAAATATTAATTATTTACGGGATTTTTACCATGTAAATAAATAATATTTAAGAAATGTTACTGACCACGAAAGTTCCATATCTTAAATTAGATGTACTTATATGTGTTTGTAGAACAGTTAGCTAAATACCTAATTGAAAATCAAAGTATAAGCTGTGATTTATGGACTGCAATGGGACTACATAGCCGCGGTACTACTTGTACACGGGCACAGAGAATTGATACAAAAGCTTTTAAAAAGTTTATAAATAGGTTAGAACCTTAGAGTTAATTTGCAACGTATCTTGAGCTTGTACTTAATTTTGTTGCAAAGAACTGTGCAGTCTTTCGTTTAGTAAAGAGCCAAATCAGATTCCTGATTAGAATAAACTTAGTAATTTGCCAAATTAGGATGTAGTCTACCAAGAAATGCAGTGCATTACAGAATTACACGGTTACCGGCATCTGATTAGTGAGCGGTGGCCGGCCGGCCGCGCCCGGCTCCGACCAATAATTCCAATTACGGTGGCACAGGCCGCTCTAATAAGTCAAATTGAACAATGGAATGACCACTAATTGCTTCGGTAGGTATACCGCTTAGATGCGTAGCTTCGGCTCTGCGCAGCCGACTCGAGCCGACCGCCTTCAAACTGGATTATACCAAGACCTCCACCGCTCTTACCCTAACTCTGTTACCCACGTCTTTGTTGCAAGGCTTAGAGCCAACTAGGTCCAAAGCTGCAATGACTTACGTCGCTCTGCTGTCTCGTAAAGAGAAGATCTAATTTTTGCCAATAACAATAATAAGTCTAGAAAATAGCCGCGCATATTTACAACGTAAACGCAGCGTTCAAGGAAAAACGCTGAATATAATAAAATCTTTATAAAATGGCATCCGCGTGCAAACAGTATTGAGTAGTGTTGCGCCGCAGTCGTGTAACTTATCGATCTGTCGATGCATTATTGAGAAGCGAGCGGGAACTCGACTCTATGCTACGCTCCATACAACTCCTTGCATTTACCTGGATCCGTTCTATTTCTGTACTGGGACATTGTTTATGAAATCCATGATGCAAAGTAACGATGGCGTATGACATGTTACCGCGAACGATCACAGTGTGCTCAAATTTATTGATAGGCTTTTTGGCGTCGTCGCATTTTGGTTTCATGCGAGTTTAATCTGCAGGTGACATCGTAGTGCAATTTTTCAACGGATGTAAAACAAAATTTTGTGTAGAAGAGACTCGCTTTGTTACGTGAATAAGTGGCCTAGATCACAACAGCAATTGTTATTAAATTGAGAAATGCTGGAAACAAAATAATGAAATGACGACAGTTATTACATGCTTGAATAATGGAGCAAACTGAACTACGCACAACCTGAGATTTGACAAAGATTAAAGTGAGAACCCGTTATGTAACAAACATTGTCGTTTCCCGCAAGGCTTCGAATTATAAAGGAACATGATAAACAAAGCTCGCATGTTCTTTCCTAAAATGAGGTGCGCCGTGCTTTAATTTATTCATGCCGATATACATTGTGATAATAAGGAACATTATAAGGGTTTGAAATTGTTAAAACATTAAACTCTATCGTAACGTTACGAACCCTCGTTCAACCGCTACGAAAATAGTTGTGCCACAAAGAAGTTGAGCAGTTTACAGCGAACTCCGCAATTGAAGCGTGCAGCATGAAAATGTTTGCGCTGGACCGCTGGCGAGTCGCGCTACTATCATTCCATAGGCCATTATACCACTAGGCCTGGAATATATACTATCGATGTCGATAAAATATACCCTCTGTATCTATATATTTTATTTCGTAGGACTACTAAAAGGACTTGTTACTTTTTCCAAATATCTATACAGTCATATGATAAATGTGTAACAGGGCTAATCTATATTTTGTAAAATATTTGCATTATATACACTTCTTTATTTGTATAGAAGTAAAAACCTTTTTTTGTCAGTATTTGTTTGTTTGTCTGCCTGTCTGTCTATTTATCCCTTTAGACATATATCGTGCTGAAACTACTAGACGGATTTCAATAAAATGTATAACAGCTTTAACAAGAGAAGCCATTGCAGAGGCCAAAGAGCTGAGTTGGCAGCTGTCAGCATCAATCGAGGGATCCTGCGCGCAGCGCACTCGAGACGCGAAGCTCCTATCGATACCCGACGCGGCAGCACTATCAATACGGAATCGTGTCAGAATTTCGCGAATGCATTACTGCCTTTTGTGGAACTAGGCCAGTCGGTGGGCTTGCAATTACCGAATGTGCTCGCCTGCCCGGCTCTTTGTGATTTTGCGCACGACTGTACAGCGCGCAGCTCCCATTATATCTTTTATTCCGTACGACAGTGTCGCTTCGGGTTTCGGTAGATTTTGTTTTCAGCTTCGTTGCCGTTCGTTTTGTTGTTATCGATTTACTGCTTGTAATTTTGCAAATTGCTAGAAATAGTTTCACGAATCGTTTTGTGTTACGATTTTGCATACTTATATACTCTCTATTTGAACATCAAATAAAAGCATTTATTATAGAAAATTTGAAGAACTGATTGTTTGATGGCCTCTCTATACATAGGTACACCAGGCTCTATACAATGTAAAGTATAAACCCTGAACCGTCTGCGCCCGTACTTGAGAGAGAAGGAGAGTTTCCTCATTTAAAGTTGTCGACAATAAGGCTCGTTTCCCAAAAAGTTCGTCAAAGCGATCTCAATAAAAGCGCTCACGCAGAAGTCGACATTTTTCCGTTTCATGCGCCGCCTAATTTACAATATAAATAATCACGGCCAATCGAGTCGGATTCAAGTTATTTACCTTTGAAACTCACCCGGACCTACAAAGGTGGCTTAACGAGCCACTCCGGCGAAAGACGGCTTCGAATTATAAAAGTTTCGAGGAAATAAAACGGAAAGTGTTCGCCGGTAGGGGGCGCCACCGCCGATGCGGGCCGCGGCCTGCTCGAGACACCCACTGTACACTTTAAATAAACTGTGATTTACCGAGGGGACGCGAAACGGTGCATTCACCCTGCGGATTGATTCCAATATTACATTTTTATATTGAAAAGCTTTAATAGAAATCCATCGTTAACGATTAGAGTGAATTCAAATGAAAAATACTTCATTGTTATCAAGCAACTACTCATACCTACTTCAGCCGCTTCTTTTGACTACCACACGTACCACCAAACGTATTAAATCGACAGTGATCAAAAATCTGTTCGCAACGTCTCTCCCCCCCTTATATCTCACCACCGTGGTCAGGCCTAAATTGTAAAAGCATCGTCTTTGAGCTGGACCGGCTACAGTTACCACATTATTACGTTAACGAAGCAACGTGCCTCACACACCCTGACAGGTGCGCGAACGTCGCAACTCAGTAGGTGCCTGATGATGGATGATACCGCTGCGGCCTGATACTGGACGACCTAGATAAGCTGCTGTACGAAACAGCTCTGAACGTACCTACGTACCTGCTGGCTGAGAATACCTACAAATTATACATTGATTCGTAGAGATATGTGTTTAATAATAACAACGCCTGACGATCACATACATAGATCTTAGATCCTAATTAGGATTGCATGTGTCTGTACCCAGGAACTACGAGGACCATGGTCCCACAACACCCAGACTCAGAACAAGTATTTGCGCTTTTTCTTTGCACAAATACGTGTCCTGCCGCGGGAATCGAACCCACCGCCTCCGGGTTATGAGTCAACCTCAACCACCACACCACAAAGCCTGTAAAATTTTGGTAAATGAATAGGATTCGTCGTCAGGCTGACGATGATGATAATGATGAGTCAGATACAGCAGCGATAGGTGATGGTATACTAGCTACACCCTGCGGTTCCACCCGAAGTGTTCTCTAAGTTATGTCTTCCGATTGTTGGAGAAATGCAGCAAACAGCGGATTTAAAAAAAAAAAAATTATTATTAGTTTCTATTACCACAAAATATTTTACACAGTAATATACAGACAAACAGACATTAAATACTTTTGGATACAAATATAACGAAAACAGAGCAGAGAGATGTAACTTAAGATATTTAGTAATTGATTCCTAACTATTGCCTTAAAGTATCTAATTGTATACAATAAAAAGGTATTTCTAACATTCTCTGTAAATTATAAACCAAAAGTAAAAAAGTAACCAAAGATAGTTGCCATAGTCGGTGGGCCAGGAGCAGTGATGAGACAACCATATCCATGACGAAGTAGACAAGGCAGGTACGTGGAAGACAAACGAACTATCAGGAAAGCTTGCTACCATCACCACTCAAGACCTCCAACACAGTCCTCATATATTGAGGATGATTACTACCAATTTTAATAAGCATACCTACAGTTACTGAACTTAGATGTGAAAAATTTAACTCCCCAACTTACGCGTAAGCGACCTTACCAACCAGAATGACAGTAAATACAAGCGCGAGCGACCTGCGCATTCTCACCTCATAGTTAGCACGACTGCATGACTAAACAGGGTGTCCATATTTAACTGCAGCCGCAGTCGCATCAGTTAATGAGCAGCAATGTGTGCATGATTCAGATACTCATGGGTCCGTGCCGTGTTCGCTTGTGCGATGAACACATATTTTAGAGACTTCTAAAGATCTCATGTCGCCTAATAATAAATATATAATGAATGGTATAAGTACTGAATCAATATGCAACTTTGGAGTCACAGTATAAAGTGATATAACCAAAATTAAAGCTTCAAACCGCAACGCATCTTCAGTGCCTCTGGTGTGTCAGTTGTCTATGTGCAACGGTTACTAATTACCATTAAATAACTTATTACAAAAATGCTTTTTGTCGCTTGTTGGGCACTCATAAAATAGAAAAAGCCTTTCAGATGAAAAAAATCATCTAATGTGAATAAAGCATAACAACAATTTTAAACTTTATATCTCTAAAAGGTTAAATATTTGCCGACTTTAATAAAAGAAAGAAAATCCGTCAGTTTACAGCGTCCCCTCATCACAGTGATACCCTAGTAGCTAACAAAGTAAGTCGGATTCTTCAATATTCAGCTCACGAGTGTTTCTTTTTAGGATTCCGAGCGGCGAGGTGGTAACAAAACAAACAAGTCCGAATGATAAACCGTCACTTTTGCTACGTTTGCCGAATGCCGGCCGATTGACTGCCCACCTTCCCTCTAGAGTATCACAGGGGTACCACTTCAGCAGTACCTGAGCTTGCGTGAGGTACCTAGTAGAATTAGTGGGCTGGTAATCAACAAGAGCAAAAGAAAAATAATTTAAAGTTTACCAGGCACATTTGTGCCTTTAAATATTCTCAAGGAAATGGAAGAACTGTAAGTAGCGCCCACAGGACGTTTCTGGAAAAAGTTAATTATTTCTATAGTCTGACACGGATCAAATAAGCCACGCTCTTACAAACTTATTGTGAGTTACAGTTAGCCTATATAGACGGAGCTAGAGCACTGGTCTACACAGGCACGAGCCAGTTCAAGCGGCCTTTTTTACCCCTGATTCACCTGCAATCCACGTATTTAATTCAGTTTGAAATATCACCGATGCACTGGACCCGTGGGATCCCGCACTTTTTGCGCATTCGCATTACCGCACTCGGACCTGGGGGAAATATCGCAATCCCATTTAATAAGTGATATTAAATATTTATCATCCGACTGCGGCTAAAATGAGGGTTATTATTTTATAGGCATGTTTGCGATTCTTTTAATAAGATTTAAAGGGAATGTCATGTCGTAACGAAGGGATCTGTTTTTCCGTAGCTGCAATTCCAATTGTGATCAATCTGAAATTCTGCACATATTCCTTTAGATTATATCAGACTAGCTTCTGCCCACGGCTTCGCCCGCGTGGTCTATAAGAAACGAGTGGCATAATTTTCTGCCGAAACAAACATTATAAACGCTCTCACTCTCTCTAGATATATTATACAAACTGACAATATCGCAAACAGTGCAAATTGAAGAACACGTTGTGTATACGTTTTCGAGTCAATTGAACCAGAAAAGAAAATTTTTCATGAATAATTCAACCACCCATTTCGCCCCCTTAAGGGTAGAATTTCGAAAAACCCTTTCTTAGTGGATACTTACACTTTAAAAAGAACACACCCTGCAAATTTCAAATCTCTGGGACCAGCGGTTTAGGCTGTGCGTTGATATATAAGTCAGTCAGTCAGGAGTTTGAATTTTATAGATAGTTAGCTGTATACCATAGACCAAACCAATGCTCGATGTAATGTTTATAGTTTTTAACATGGGCAGCGTTTGTAACCAGAACTACCATTTGAAAGTTTTAGCCACAGCCGCATCGTACCCTCGCAGTTACACTATACGTGCGAGCAGATATTTAAGTTTAATTCAGTACACATTAACGAAATGAACAGCGTTGTTCGCGGCATGATAACTCAATTTATTTAATGAATGCCATACATTACACGTATAGAACGGTAACGATTCGCAAACTCTCTACGAAGTGTAAACAATGAGCTGGCGAGGATAAGTCTCAGAGCTGAGACAGCTATCCTCACTTGCTGCGAGCGGACGTCTCATATTTATTTTATTAATAAATATGATAATGCGGAAGGTAAGTGGCGCGCTTGCATTATTCATCGGCCGGTGGCTCAGTTGACACAGCAACGGATAGCCATGCAAATTCAATCCGCGCGGAGATGCCACCAAAATTATCATAATTGTGACGTTTTTGTTTCTGGTACCTGCCGCGGCCGGCGAAGTTTAATCCGAAGTTTGGCGGACACTTTTAGTTTAGTATAACGCCGTCATCGCACCCCATTTGCAATTCAGATAGTGGGAAAAGGCGGGCGGTGCGGATCCGTTTCGGTCCAACTTGCGCCTCGGCTGCTGGGATTTGTTTGAAATATACACAGGTTCCTAACTCTTTTTCGTCTTTGTGCGCCGCTTTTTAGCGTAACGACAAATTGAATAATGTTGTAAATGTACGGCCGGAGTTCTGCCAACTTCCCGCGCTGATATGAAAGGCAAATTTGTTGCGTGCCGTAATCCGCTGAGTGGCCGCGGTTTGCGCGATTGCGATTGATTCGTGCCGCGCGAATAACGTATTCCTTTTATGATATTTTCCATTTACTGTGTCCCTTATATGAGTCCATTTATTATCTTTTGCAAACTAAAGAAATACAAATAAATGACATAGATTACAAGAAAGTCAAAAACATGCATATGCATTAGCAAAACTTAATCTAAGAGGTCGCTACCAGTAGGCAATGTGCCCAAAATGCTGGCGGCATTGCCCCGTTGAATGGCAATGCGTCTTTGGGCTAAATAAAAACCAGCATTTTGGTCACGTGATGCCTCGATCAGTCGTTCTGAAAGATCTTTATACATTTTGTGGGCACTCGGTCCCCACGGCCCCAACGTCTCGACACCGAAGGGCGCAAATATATAACCACTGTCTAGGGAATTATATTTGCGCCTTTTCAGGTTTTCTGCAGATTCGGCCGCAGCCGCAGCCAGCCTAGTGTCCTAGTGTATATTCGATTATTATTTTTTACTTCAAACTTGTCTAGCATACTATAGCTACCATGCTTCCTGATGGGAAGTGACGATGCGATCGAAGGTGTAGCATGCTAGCCAAGTAAATACCTATTCACTCTTCTCTTGAACACGCCCGGGGTCATATTTCACCAGAAACACAGACACTGGCATTCCATTCCTTAGCCGTTCTAATTATGAACGTGGAATCAAAACGCTTGGTACGAATGGGTGGTATTTCGACCACGAACGGATGGCGCTTAGCTGAGCGTCTAGTAGTCCGGTAATGTTGATAACAATCAAGCTGATAATTCACACTTGTGCACTTTTATGATTTACTTGAGCGGGAGTTGTTCCAGGGCTCGTAAATGAATCGCTCCGTAGCTGCCATGATATGAAGAGGTATTTAATGTTTTTGCGATATTATTGGATGTTACATTAAGTTTATTGGGCAACTAACATAAATTAGGCATTTAAAAGTCAAATAAGAGCGATTCCGAATCGAGTAATTCCCACTTTGAAGTGAAATAAACCACTTTATAGCGAGTAAATTGCGAGTCAAACGCTTACCAATATTACGCGAGTTTTTATAGTGCCATCATCCTGTACATACCTACAGGGCGTTAAACTTGGCCCTCGAATCGTAAATACAGGGTGTTGGATCGCTTTAAGCCTACCAATCCGATTTTATGTCGCAATGAATTGTCGCCGGCGATTTATGACGCCATGTCGCGATGTAAAGTGGGCTGTAAACTTTTATATGTAACACATTTGTACATGATAACTTCTGAATGAGAGTTAAAAACGCAATTTTCCTGGTGCAAAATGTGTTCATAGCAAATTGTATCGTGAATTTTATTTCCCAAAACAACACGAGCGTAAATACAAAGTTTATTCCAAGGAATTACTTTAAAACTACAGTTAGCTTCGCAGCTGAAACTCCCTGCAAAGGTCGGTATTGTTTAGCGCACAGGTCGCATGTAAATAAAGTAGAACACGGTAAATGCGCGGCGGACATAGTTGGTGGACAAATACCTACCTTCCTAAAGTACGTATACGACGTATTTTCCAATCTATCCATACCCATGAGCTAGCGTCACGTCGTAGGTATGCTTCGAATCAAGTATAAACATTGCAAGTTTTTATTTTCAAAAGTCAAAATCATTTTCCATCAGAAATATTTAAAATAATACAATTGATATATTCCAGGGTATATAAAGCAGGACCATGTAGAGGGTAACACTGGTACACAGACAAAATGAAGTCTTTCTGGTTAAGTAAATGAAACTTCTACCGCGACAGTTACAGTTTTGTAATACTTACTGAAATAAAACTTCTTTAGTCTATCTATCGGCCGGTATAACTTTATTTTTGCTTTGTTTAATGTTAATGTCGCCATCAAATTTTAAATTGTCATTTTACCGGACGTACCAACGACTAATACCAATAATACAAATTTGAAACTTTGTTATGTTGACAATTGAGATCTACGTGAATCAAATTCAACTTCCGTTCGCCTCGCATTTACCAGCGTACTCCCCTATTTGTGTGTAAAGAAGTTTTACTTCAAAAATGAGCATCTATTGTAAACCACAACATTAGATTACATTATAACTAAAACTAAAATGATGACACAAACTTAATTTGACAATTCTCTACCAGCAGACATCGGCTCGTTGTATGGAAATGTCTTACCTTTCGGCTAAGTGTGACCAGTACATTAAACATCAATTAAGTCAAATTAAAGCTCTTAATTTGATTTATACTTAAAACCGGTAGGTAGGGAGTTTTTTTGTTTCCAAAACTCAATAGAAGCTTCTGGTAAAGTTGCCTCCACTTGACTAGGAGTATGACTTGACAAGGACTTGACTTGATGACTTGGACTGTGACTTGATTTGACACAATACATATTAATTAACTTGAGAAATTATCAATTACTTGACACTGGCTAAATACATAAAAGTGTGGAGCCAAACCAAAAACAAAAAAGACCGGTACATGTCGGGGTTATCCCGGCTGCCAATCAGAGCGGGCGCGTCGGCGACACGGAAACCGCGCGCGACCCGACGTGAACCAACTCGCGGCATCCATCACCGTAGACCTATGAAGGCTTGGAGCGGGGCGGCTTACTCCTGTCAATGTTCGGTGACACTTGTGACAGGGTTTGATTTGTTACTGTTGTTTTTGTGTTGACGCTAGAAATGTATCATACCTACATAAATAATTATTGTAAATAACTGAATGTAAACTCCTAACTATCACAAGTGTACCTACGTAATGTGTTGGGTTACCTACATTAATAAATTCATTGAATTGAATTGAGCGGTATCAACGTCTCTTTTGCTACTTCTTCTTCTTGTCGTCGTTTAATGGCTTGCTATCGTTTTTTGATGATAATTCTGCCAATGTCAAGTGAGGAATTGTACGGTTATGTCACGTCAAAGTCTTATTTTGTCAGTCAAAATGCTACAAATGATGGATATTTTATTGAAGGCTCTAGGAAGCCTTGAAGAGGAAAAGAAAAGGCACAGTTTTGAAACTTGGAATCATTTGCCCACACTCGTGCACTTTCACGAACACTTAACGAATAATAATCCACCGTTTTCACACATTAAAATTCAAAAATACACGGGTTATGAAAAACAATCAAAATTCACAATCGCCATTTTTTTATTTTCTTTTGCTACTTTTGTAAAACAACGTTGACAACTAGAAACCGATCTCCGAAGTAACATACATTTTGAACTAAAATTACCAATGCAGCAACTGTTATACATATATTATGTAGATACTTTTGTTCCATTTTAAAACTAAGTTGACATTTTTGCAGAATGCAGTTTGTATTTTAGTAAAATGTGCATCTGGGTTATATGTTCCATGTCGATAAATCGATCGAATACGATTTTGTTTTCATATAAATTAATTTTATCTTTATATACTATTATTAATTTAACCACCGAAAAATCTGGGTTTTTAATGCCATCTCATTTAACTTAGTACTTTTCTATATATATGCCATAAATTACATAGTTATTGCTAATATAACAACTAGTCAGTTCTGTACATTCTTATCGCTACGCACTCCATATATACAGGGGGATGTTTTAGCAAATGAGCGTCGTACCGAAGTCAAAGAGGCTTGCTGAAAAATTTGAAGCCAACTCACTAACACATGCGTACATCTTACGTGTACGTACACACACATACACAGAATATATTTCAGTACCTTCGATGTAGGAACGTGAAATATCAAGTGAATTCGTTTGCTGTGTTTACGTTTCGTTTTATTTGACTTCACGATTTTAAATTGAGGTGAGGTGGCTGATGAATACGGATCCGTACAGGATGTTTGCTTATTGGAAAGCGAGTACGAAACATACATCAACCTATAGGTACCCTTTAAGTCTTTCTTTACACATATAACGCTTCGTATATATCTCGACAGGCTGAACTGCAGAGCTTAGCGAATAGCGAATCCCTTTTAATGCCTTTTTTATGTTAATGAAAGACGTGACGAGCTAGTTGTTCACCTGATGTTTAGCGACACGGCCACCCATTACAGTTGCAGTGTCATTCGAAACTCTAATTATAAAGTTTCGTCGACACTGCATCGCGTTCGTCATCCTGAGACATCAGGTGGTAAAGTCTCATTTGTCCAGTAATTTCACTAGCTACATTGCCCTTCACACCGACAGTCAACGTTTTCCGTCTGGTGATGTGATTTTATCTCCGGAAAATTGAGAGGTTCCCGTGGAGAAATGGGTAAAATGTAAATGAATCCGTGAGTCGCTCCTAGTTTTCAATAAATCTAATTACGTTTATTATGAAAGTTTGTTCGTCAGTCCGTAAGTAAATCAATTGAAATAATTTTGAAGATTCCATTCACGCTGAAAAACATAACAAGTTGTTTCAAGAAGCTTGTTCAGTAATCAAAGTTTTAATTGGGGGATTAATACACGGATCTGGCGCTCCCTGAACCGTTAATAACCATAATGCTTGCAAATTGTAAGCAACGGGGAGTAACTTTTGGGCGATTTACACTCGTTCTATTTTATATTAGCCATCTTCGAATATTATTTATTTTTAAAATTACCGTTATATAAGAAGATGAAGGTTTTTTGACGGGAAAACGAAAAAGATGGCGTCACCGCATTGTGTTATTTTCCAAAACTTGTGATCAATCACGTTATTAAATTCTTTATTGCACAAACAACAACAATTGAAGGTACATAGGCGAACTTAATGCTATCGAGCATTATCTTCCAGTTAACCCTGGTGTATTGTGGAAGGCTTAATTACATAAAAAGAAACTTAATGCGCTGTTCGATGCATCTCTCCAGCACAGAACAATCGGCTGACATAGCTTAGAGAATGCTTCGGGTGGAACCGAGGGGTGGAGCTAGTATACCATCACCTATCGCTGCTGTATCTGACTCATCATTATCATCATCATCGTCATCCTTAAGACGAATTCTATTAAATTTACCAAAACTTTACAGGCTCTGTGGTGTGGTGGTGCAGTGCAGCAGTGGTCGGCTCATAGCCCGGAGGCGGTGGGTTTGAATCCTGCGGCAGGACAAATATTTTTTTTTTTATAATCCTAGTGTGGATCCAGGATGTATGTGATCGTTGGGCGTTATTATTATTATATTTTTTTGCATCACCATTAACTCATTGCCGTACTTTATGTAATTTATATTTATATGAGTTAAACAATGAAGATCTACACAATAAAAAGCTTGTGAATATCTGCCGAACAGCAGTGGTTGCGTGCCGGCCACCCAGCGTTTCATTCGTACCATGATCCTCCCGCGAAACTTCCCTGGAAACCGTTTAACAAGGTTATTTTCATTTTGTGCTAATATCGCGGGTTATTGAGTTTGGAACTTGTTAATTACCCGCAAGTTTTGTCCCGGATCTGATCGGATCCGGGATTTGTGAGTGACACAGGACCGCCCGAAAATTGTTTCCGGAATTTATGGTATTCTGTAAGTAGGTATTGAGTTGAAATTGGGTCGAGGAGTTGGTCAACTAAGGGAGTCGATAATACTTTTTATACATCATTGTTTTATATTATTTCAGTTGAAATTTTTCCATGTTAAATAGGCAAATGAATAGCCCTGACAGAATTTTTAGCCTTCTGGTTTGTCTAAAGAAGCGAATATTAAGCCGTCGGTTCCAGTTATCGTAAGACAACAAGTGGTTAAACCAGTGGCTTAAATATTCTGTCACCAAGGCTGACCATTTGCCCCTATGAGTTTTCACTGTTTTTACCGTATATACACATAAAATAATGTCCAGAGATGACACACTTAGCCCCTGGAACCTAATTTGATATCCCTGTATCTAGGGACCCAAGAACTACGAGGACCATGGTCCCACAACACTCACACATAATATGTGCTTGCGCTTTTCTATGCACACATACATGTACTGTCACAGGAATCAAACCCGCCGCCTCCGGGTCATGAGCCGACCTGCTTAGCTACCACAGAGGCTGCCTCTATGGTGTGGTGGTCGAGCAAGAAGGAAGAAAGGAATCAATTTTCTTAGAAAATTGACGTGTATAGTTGTAAACCATGAGTTTACTTGGCAGCAGATTCAATCGTATTATTTACCAATGAACAGCATTTCATTTTTATTTATATAGATACCCTTAGGATCCATTACTTGAGAAACAAAACAAAACCATTCTGCTTCCTTTGAGGTATCTGTTTAGTAATGTAACCGACGTTTCCATCTGTTAACTTTACTTCCGATACGATCTTTCGAATCCAGCTTTAAAACCGACAAACCCAACAATGTTAACCAAATGAGGACATTCAAACCTCGCCGTATCAGATCAAAATACGGTCCAAGCGCTTGCGCGATTATTATCCCGGATAGATGTTATCCGGGTACAAGGGTCCTCGGATGTCCGGGTTAGTTATTTGGCATGTTACCACCGTACCTAACCACGTTAATACAAGGTATATTTATGTCGAGCCTGGGTTCCAAGGTATCTTATTTTGCGGGTTAATTCCGAGATACTGTAGTGAAGTAAGCTGTTATTATCTGCCCACTTGAAGTCCGTCCCAACGGTAATTGAGCTGGGAAGGTGAAGATATGTTGATGTTACATTTCGCTGTCGATTTGTGTGTTGTACACATTTAATAGTAACTACAAGTACCGGGTATAATGCCATACGTTTAAGTGAGATATTTAGCCGCATTTTTTATTATAAATAAACTAGCGGCCCGTCCCGGCTTCGCTCGGGTGGACGTTTATTTATTAAACATTTTATAATATACGAAAAACAATGTATCACGCACCAGCGCCATCTACTTAAAATGTTGGTTTGTCCTGAATTTTTCCTGAATTTTCTTTGCTATAAACCTCACGGAGCCCGAGACCTTTCCAACGAATGCAAAACTGTGGAAATCGGTTCGTGCGTTCTGGAGTGCGTCAGGAAGGAAAACCCGACTTATTTTTATATAGTAGAAGATAGCGCCCACCGATCATATATCCTGGACCCTAACTAGCCCCGCCGCCCGCCGGCCAGGTGGAGTGATGACCTGCGAAAAGCTGCAGGCAGTAATTGGATGGGAAGGGCTGAAGACCGAGCCCAGTGGCGTTCTTTAGGAGAGGCCTATGTCCAGCAGTGGACTGATACAGGCTGATGATGAACTAGGATTCGCTAAGGACCCAAGAACTACAAGGACTATGCTCCCACAACAACAAGACTCAGAACAAGTATTCACGTTTTTTTTCTGTGCACAAATACTTGTCCTGCCACGGGAATCGAGCCCGCCGCCTTCAGGTTATGAGTTCACCTGCGCAACCACCACATCACAAAGGCTGTTCTATCTTGTCTTAAAGAGAAGTGAGGTTTTGGCTATTATGTATAAAAACACAAATTTTTAAATACTGTTTTGTAAAATTAGTAATTTAGAACAGGTAACTTTTTATTGGGCTCTCATGTTCCAGTAACCACAGGGGTGATAAAAGGGGGTATGTGGAGGTGACCTTAACCTATAACAAATTTTAACCTTTCAGAAACTGCTTGGATAAATTAATGATGAAAAATTATTCATTAATGAATTATTTATTTCAATATTCTATTTGATCATAGAGGCCTACACTTTAAATGCTATTTTAATTTATGTACATTAATGTTACCTCATGCAAGAGTAAGGCCGGTGTGAAACTAACGTTTTTTACCTGAAACAAAAAACATTCATTGTAAGAAAACAATTAAATATGAAATACAACTTAAACATAGTTTATTTCTCTAGTAACTAGTCTATTTCTCTTTTATTTTTATGTATAATATATACTTAGCTAGGTATTATTTCTATTTATGTAATTGACTGGCCCGTTAGCTCAGTTGGTAGTATCCCTGCCTTCTGAACTGCGGGTTGTGGGTTCGGTTCCCACCCAGGACAAGCGTTTGTGTGATGAACATCGATGTTTGTCTTGTGTCTGGGTGTTATATTGTATTCTATGTATGTAATTACAAACAAAAAGTATCTAAGTATTGTATCAGTTACCTGGTTCCCATAGTGCAAGCTTTGTTTGGTTTGGGGCTAGAGAGGCGCTGTGTGAAATGTCAACAGATATTTATTTATTTATTATTAATTTATTTCAGTAAGTGAGTGCATGAATAAATGTTTTATTTTTTATCTATACATATAAAATTCAAAATCCTGACTGACTGACTGACTGACTTATATATCAACGAACAGTCTAAACCGCTGGTCCTAGAGACTTGAAATTCGGAGGATATGTTCTTTGTAAAATGTAGATATCCTGTCCTACAAAGAAAGGCTTTTCCGAAATTTCACCCTAAGAGAGTGAAATGGGTGGTTGAATTATTTTCCTATAGGCTAATCGGGCGCGGAAGTATAGTATAGGATATAAAAACTACAAAAATATTTAATTAAAAATAATTTAAAATTATAAAAACTGAAGAACTGAGAAATTATGGGGTAAATTATACCGAACCACTATGGCTATATATTAAAACCTTAGTAAAATATTACACAACACATAATAACCCCATGCGAGGAAAAGCTCGCGACGAAACAGCTTCGTAAATTATAGTTTAATATGAAACACTTAAATTTTCATCGCATTTACAGGAGCAGAGCAAAGAAATCTGTAGAGGCCATTAGGAAAGCTTTATCCTTTAGTGTTTAATATTCAGTACGTCATATTAACAAAAGGATTAACTAGATATTATATACTGGTTACGCATAATTTAAAACTATTCAACGTGGAAACTATTGGCGATATGAAATTTTTTATTCTGTTTAATATAAGCACGTAAATTTTATTTTCTCTTCATTGATCATACGCGTCTAAAGCGATTATATATATATTTTTTTATCTGATTTTTCACAGAAACCTGGGTCCGTGCTTTTTGTTAAATTATTTTTATATTTATAAATGTAGCCTGTTATTAACATGAACATATATACAACACAAGAAGGACAATACAGCCCACGACAAAAGCGATTATATTTAACTTTATTACAATTCGAAAAATTATGCTGTACTACTTCACTGGAGGTAATATTCATTTGAATGTAGGTATATCTAATGATATAATTTTTATATAAAAGGTTATCACAAAGGGGCGCGGCCTGTGGCGCAATCTGCGGCAGCTCCAACTATGGTTACTGCAACCGCTATTTGCCATTGATGACCAATTCATATTTCTTCAATGCCTAACTGCCTAGATTTTTCAAAAACCGTCCTGGCTATTGTTTCTTTATTTTAATAACGAAACCTAACCATAGTAGATATTATAATAAAGCAATGAAACTAAAAATATTTTACAAACTAACCATAAAAGCACCGTGTACACACTGTTTAGTGTTTAAAGTATGAGAGGGTAAATATTTTTTATCTGTAGTCGCGATGTAGGTGCTGTAGTTACTTGTTTTCTTTGCTCAAGTCGTTAATAGTGCACCGCGCTCCTTGAGGTGGCAATATTTTTGTAGGGCGCGACGCACACTGCGCTGTTTGAACGACGTAATTGAATTGTTAAACTATTTCAACAGAGGTGTTAAAACATATTTTTTGAAGAAAAAAGGTAAATAATACAGTGCTAATCTACTTTTATATCTTTATGAAGCTTATCTATGAAACTATAATAAAGATGTGGTAATCTATGTATGTATTTACATAACTAAAAGTATCTTAGTATAGTATAAGTTATCTGGTCCCCATTGTACAAGCTTTGCTTAGTTGGTAAATAGATGGCGCTATGTGAAATATCCACATGTGGGCAGGAACGGGTTTGTGGGTAGGTTGCAACCTATATAATTATAGGCCTTCAGCATATCCGCACCGCGCCGTGTCTGGAACAAGAATGATCCGTAGCACACCAATCGATCCCTTTATATAGCCAGACAGGTAGGGCCGCCATGACAGTTGCCGGTGCTGCCACTGTAATAAATTTAATGCCACCACAGGGTAAATTACGGTGCTCGATCGCTGTGCATAGAGTTTATAACTGGACGTAGCCGCCGTCACACATATAATAGGTCTTTACCTATGAAATTGCCGTATTGCAGTACAGACTTTTTCAAACAAAAAAAAGTTTTGATTGGCTATGAATTCTAAATTCAAATTAATTTTGTTTTAAAAATATGACATTCTATTTACAATATAAGTCTTTTGTTTATTGATTAGCGTTGTATTTTCATTACATTTCAACATTTTTCCTCATAATGGATACTTTGAAATTTCGTGTAATTATGGAATATGAGTTCCGTCGTGGCACCAACGCGGCACAAACGACACGTAACATCAACGACGTTTACGGAGAGAACTGTACAAACGAACGTACAACCCGTTATTGGTTTGCTCGGTTCCGTTCTGGGAATTTTGACTTGAAAAATGAACCTCGTGGTCGTCCGGAAACTTTGGTCAACAATGATGAATTAAAGGCGATTGTGGAAGCTGATGAATCTCAATCTACAGCTGAGCTGGCAGCAGCTTTTGATGTTAGCATCAAAACAATATTGGTCCATTTGCGACAGATTGGCAAGATAAAAAAGCTTGATAGATGGGTGCCCCACGAACTTAACGATCGCCAGCGCAACGTACGCGTCGAGACTTGCTTTGCGCTGCTTAACAGGCACAGAAATGAAGGAATTTTGAACCGAATTGTTACGTGCGACGAAAAATGGATTCTTTTTGACAATCGAAAGCGCTCAGCAAGTTGGTTAGATCCTGGTTCGGTACCAAAGCAATGTGCAAAACGAAAAATGACCCCTAGAAAGGTGATGGTCACAGTTAGGTGGTCTAGTGCTGGTGTGATTCATCATAGCTTTTTACAAAACGGCGAGAGCATTACTGCAGATGTGTACATTGAAGAACTGACCACAATGATGGCGAAACTCGCACGTCTGCAACCAGCTTTGGTCAATCGGTCGTCTCCACTGCTACTTCACGACAACGCGCGACCCCATACTGCACAACAGACCGTCTCTAAGCTGCATGAGTTGGGTTTGGAAGCTCTCCCTCATCCGCCATACTCACCAGATCTTGCGCCTACCGACTATTACTTTTTCCAAAATTTGGACAACTTTTTAGCGGGAAAAAAATTCAATTCCCGTGAGGCAGTACAAAACGCCTTTGAAGAGTTTGTTGTCTCCCGTCCTGCTGATTTTTTCAAGAAGGGCATCCATAAACTGCCACAGCGTTGGCAAAGATGCATTGATTGCAGGGGTGATTACTTTGAATAAAAGAAATAAATAAGTTCGAAAAAAAAAGTCTTTAACTTTTTTCAAACAAAACGGCAATTTCATAGGTAAAGACCTAATATTTATTTAGTTATTTATAAAGGAGTTTTTGAAATTGGTTACAACTTGAGAGAATGAAGCGGCTACATTGCAAATATGAGTAGAATTTTTTATGAAAATGTTTGTTACTGGTATCAAATATTTATTGCATTATTGCGAATATATATTTGCGGTATAAATACTTGTAATGAGTTCGCAGCGCTCGCGGCCTGAACGGTGGTGGTTATATTTTCATTAGCAGACAAACTGTTACGATATAGCTCGCAAATAGTTGTCACAATAATTAGTTTTATGAACAGAGCCAAATTGGAGTGAAACTATCTGGGATGTTATGTAATAATGAACATTAAACTTTAAAATTAAACATGTGCTGCCGCGTTCTTAATTAATATATTAGTGGATCCATATACGACCCAATGACTACTAATTGCGTTTAAATTATGCAATAAATTAATTTATTAAAAAATTCGTTATTAAAAGCAGTGATGAGGGCGATATATCGCCGGTCAACGAGCCATTTGCTTGTAAACGGCCGTTAAGTGGCAGTCAACTACATTAATGTTGTAAACTTGTTATAATTTAGTGATTAAGCAGTTTGAATCTCGTGCAGTGTGCGGTGCACTTTAACTAGGCAAGAGTTATGACTTGCGCCATGTGAATTAGATGATGGCGGTTCAGAATAATGAGCATGATTACGTTGGACTTCAACTTACTATTAACTACTGGAATAACTTTTTACGAGTTAAGTAATAAGGTTACAAATCAACAAGCAGTAAATGAAAAGAAACATATGAAATATATTGTGATCGTAGCGCTCATATCGAAGCTCGAGTAGCCACCTTTGTTCGCTGGATCGCTGGTCTTTACATGGATGGGTGACAGCTAACAAAAAGTGCTGCCGGTGCTTTGGGCCATCGGTCCAGGTAACATATTACTGCATGGGTGGTTTGTAAATTCTGGCAACAACTATGCGTTCTGGGCACTTGATTGCAATAAATAGAAACAGAAATATGTATGGATTTGACAGTTTCAACGCGTAGTTTATGTGTATAGTCACTAAATAAAATTTCAAACTATGAATGGAGTGTCTACTGTTGCATTGCAATCAAAATTCCATGATCACCCTCCAGGGCTAAAGGCAAGGCCTACACAATAAGATTAAGTACCAAGTTAGAAAAAAAATTTACCATGGAGCTGCCATAGTCGTTGGACGACGGACAAAAAATCCTGCAGTTTTTAAGTCATCCGTGTTTTATATATAAATTGCATCAGTTAAAAAGCTCGACGTACCATAAAGAATATACAAACCAACCAGCGCATTGTCAAAAATAATGCCCCTCATCGGAAAAGAATAACATCTAAAAACGGTACTATACCAATATAAACGAGTGTTAACTCTCATAAAATAAAAACAGAGGCGAAATTACGCTTCGAGGGGAGGCTCGGCCAAAATGGATAAACACGTCAAAGGGTACGGCTGCGCTATCCGCAAAGAAAACACTTGTACGCGGATAAGGGAGGCTGGGGATAAAAGTCAATCGAAATTTTTACAAACACTTCCATGCAAGAAAGATGTTTTGTTTGTATTCGTAAGACGCGTTTTAGATGTATTTTTGCTGAGTAGCGAACCGAAATAATGTGTTTGGTGAATGTGGAATTTACGCTGTCAAATTGTAGTTTATATTTTAAATCTGTTATGATCATATGGGTGGTCTGGGAGGATTTTGTGATATTACACAGATCTGACTTAATTTTACCTTTATTTATCATTTGATGTATGGTATGGACAAATGTTGCCTGCTACCTATTGGTAACGTCAATTTACACCATCATGTTTATTTAGCCAGTGTCAAGTAATTGATAATTCTTCAAGTTAGTTTATAATATATATTAATTAACAAGTTAATTAATATATGTATATTAATTAACTTGATGAAATATATATACATATATATATATATATATATGCCTAACACATATTCATATGAATATACCTAACACATAGTGTTAGGTCACAGTCCAAGTCATCAAGTCAAGTCATAATCTAGTCTAGTCAAGTCAAGTCATACTCCTAGTAAAGTGGTGGCCACTTTACCAGAAGCTTCTATGGAGTTTTGGAACCACCATCATTATACTACATTCCCACACTCATGCATGTAATCCAGCACTTAACGAATAAAATACCACCAAAAGTATGCACTAGAACTGAAAATAACACAAGTTTTGGAAAATAATACAATGCGGTGACGCGATCTTTTTCGTTTTCCCGCCAAAACTTCGAATATTGACATCTTAGCCTGACACTACTAATCGATTGCTTCTAGTTGTTCTTATACGGTCTATCCCATATTTAATTTCAAGTTGACCACAAATTGAAGCGTCCTCTGGTGAAATATTTAACGTGTAACGTTTGCAAGACATCAACTAATTCGGTAATAGAATTTCAGCTTGTTAGCACCACGTGGCTTGAATACACACTCCGTACGTGGCCGAGTGACGAGATGGCGTGGGCGGGGTGTAGCCGTGACGGCGAGAAAACCTTGAGTATCGCGCCTTTATAAAAATATATATGACAAACATTTAAACATTACTCCGGTCCATTTATGTTTTTTAATTTATCGCTTAAATATATTTGGTGCTTAAGTATATAAGTATTGTATCAGTTGTCTGGATCCCATAGTACAAGCTTTGCTTAGTTTGGGGCTAGATGGCACTGTCTAAAATATCCACACATATTTATATTAAGTTTATACTTAAAGTAACCTAAAATATATACTCTGATAAGAGTGTCGCAATTCTTTGTTAAGGCAAACAGTAACTTATGAACTAAGCTATAGCAGCCCTATTAATAAACGGGTATTAGTCTCGGATTACTTACTTCAGCTTTTGTCCTTTTTTTTGCTACTGGAATATTTAGCTGGATTGAAAGAGACAAAAGATGGTGTAACTAGTCTAAAGCTAGTTCATGTTTATTAACAAGGCTGTAGGTGTTCCTAAAATATATACTCTGACAAGAGTGTCGCAATTCTTTGTTAAGGCAAACAGTAACTTATGAACTAAGCTATAGCAGCCCTATTAATAAACGGGTATTAGTCTCGGATTACTTACTTCAGCTTTTGTCCTTTTTTTGCTACTGGAATATTTAGCTGGATTGAAAGAGACAAAAGATGGTGTAACTAGTCTAAAGCTAGTTCATGTTTATTAACAAGGCTGTAGGTGTTTTAGTGTTTAAGTATTTAAGTATTCATTTATATAATATTACCACCTGCGCCCCTCGTTTTCAACCGCGTGTTGAAAATTTTGTAATTTTCCGCTGAACTATCTTAAATTTTTCTTTCATAAAAACCTTTTTTTAACAATGATAAATCATCAAAAAAGAATTAACGAAAACTTTGCATCCGTTTACGCGTGATGCGCTGACTAAGGGAAATAGAGATAAATTTTTATGTATATATAAATGTAGCCACAAATAAAATATGTGTTTTTGGTGCGCGTTAAACTTTTTTTAAAGTCGTTTAGTAGGATGTATATAGAATTTTATGTAATTGATAGGTTACTTACTATTTATTTCTACAATAAAATCACACAAAAAGATATTTCTAATGTTTAATTCAGTGAGCAAGCTTAATGGTAAGCGGCAATCTATTTTAACCAAAAGAGATTGCCGCTTGGGACTACAAAATGGGAATGCAGATGGGAGAATAGGATGCATCGTGAATGAATGTGTAAATATTTTATAAATTATATAACTAATCAACTATTATTTTAACAAATTTTTTTAATGTATGTACTTAAGCACCAAACATATTTAAGCAATAAATAAATAAATAAATATAAATGGACCGGAGTAATGTTTAAATGTGACAACAATTTTTCCCATTTTTACCCGCTGTTCGCGTGCAATGGCGCCCCGCCCCACATCACGTCTCCGCCCCAAGCGTCCGCAGATTAAACGGATTATAGGCACGGACACCGGTGCTTTTCCTTGTAATAATTACAAATAGTTGGATCATATAATAACATGTAAAACCTTGTTACATGACCAATTTGGTACTTCCCAAATTAAGTATAATAATAATAACGCCCAACGATCACATACGTAGATCCTGGACCCTTACTAGGATTCCCTGTGTCTAGGGACCCAGGAACTACGAGGACCATCCCACAACACACAGACACAGAACAAGCATTTGCGCTTTTTTTTTTCGTGGCACAAGTACTTGTCCTACCGCGGGAATCGAGCCCGCAGCCTCCGGGTTATAAGCCGAACTGCTCAACCACCACACCACAGAGGCAGTCTGAATTAGCTAGGTGATCACGGACCTTGATTGCAACAAATAAAAACACAAATTTGTATGAATTTGACAGTTTCAATACGTAGTTTATGTATACAGTTACTATGGAAATTTTCATATTTGGAATGAAATTTTTTCTGTTGCATTGTAATCAAAGTTCCGTGAACCCAGTGATGTAAAGTTTTGAAAATAAAACTTTTTGTGTGCGCAAATCTTATTTAATTATTCTCTGTTAATCTTGTTCTCTCTAAGCATTTTTTTGGGATTTTTTTGGAAATCTTTAATTATTTTCTTTCAGCCAACATAACTACGTAAAGAATCCTTAATCCAATTACTATAGATTATCCTCTGTTCCCGAGCTTAGGGCTAGAAGTTACAGATAAATTAGGTTCTATTCCAACATTCAGCCTTTTAGTAAGCCTCGATATTATTCCTAATTCAAATAATACCTAGATTAGTAAAATAAAATAAAAGTGAGTTGGGAGAAAAAACTATGTTATGTAATATTAGGTATTAGAAATAAATAAATAAATATAGTTATTTGTGGACATTTCACACAATGCCATCTAGTCCCAAACTAAACCAAGCTTGTACTATGGGAACCAGATAACTGATGTAAAACTTACATACTTTTTGTTTGTAAATATATAAGTAGAATATAATATAACACCCATACACTGAACAAACACGTATGGCCATCATGCAAATGTTCGAATCGAACCCACAACCTACAGTTCAGAAGCTTATATTAAATAACGAAGATAGCCTGTGTACATGCACATTATCAGAATTTGTTCAAATAAAACGGTTTTGTTTACAAACTATTATAATCCAGCGCCTACTTAGCCGAGTGTTTGTACTGACACTTAATGCTAAAGTGTGGTAACATCTGTGACCGAATTATGTAACGGGCTTCGTCTGTAACAAGATTTCGGCTCGGCTATAATTTAGTTCTCAAGTGCGCACTAAAATTAAGTACCATAGTTTCAGGCTAAATCAGACGTCGAACGCCGAGTTCTAACCTACGACTTTATATACTACGTTGATAACACAAAGTTCAATGATATAAAAAACCAAGAAGCTTACATCAAAACACTGGATAATGGATACTAGATGCATAGAGAATCACGTTTTGAAGCAAGGGAATATGGCGGGAGTTTTGGCGGGAACGCGAAAAAGATTGCGTCACCGCATTGTATTATTTTCCAAAACTTGTGTTATTTTCAGTGTTAGTGCATAAAATTGGTGGCATTCTATTCGTTAAGTGCTGGATTACAGACGTGAGTGTGGGAAAATGGTATAATAATGATGATGATAAATTCGTGTTGTTTCCAAAACTCCATAGAAGCTTCAAGTAAAGTTGCCACAACTTTACTAGGAGTATGACTTTGACTAGACTATGACTTGACTTGATGACTTCGACTGAGACTTGACATATATTTGCGTGAAATATTATTAACTTGATAAATTATCAATTACTTGACACTGGCTAAATACACAGAGGTGTAGAGCCAAAACATAATAAAAAAAAGGGAATATGGCCTAGCATGACAGTGCTACTATGCGTAATTCGCAATAGTAATAATAATAATAATAATAAATCCTTATTACAGACACTCAGCTCCATAGTTTAAATTAATTACATAGAATAGACACACACAGAACACATAATCCTATCCTACTAATATTATAAATGCGAAAGTTTGTGATTATGGATGTATGGATGAATGTTTGTTACTCTTTCACGCAAAAACCACTGAACGGATTTGAATGAAGTTTAGAACACAGATAGTTTATAGCCTGGATTAACATATAAGAAACATTTTAACCCGTTAAAATGTTCCAGTGGGACAGTGAATGACCAACATGAGGGCGACGCCGTGCCGCATACTTTTTACGTCAAACTACTGAACGGATTTGAATGAAATTTGGAACACAGATAGTTTATATTACCATCTAAATTAATTACCTAAATTAAAATTACTTTTTAGAAATTTTTAGCGTCCCATGCCAAACTGGTAAAAAGGAATCTTTGAAATATAGATAGCTTATATACATAGGCTACTCTTTCACAGCGGGTAAAACCGCGGGACGCAGCTAGTAATACATATAGCCTTTTAGGTGGCAATAGCCACCCAATGTTTATACGTGGCAGTCAGCAGCAGTCTGTCGGATTTCTAACAATTTCATTTTTACAAATTTATATTTTAAAACTAATTGCAAAAAAATCGGTCCAAAAAAGACTAGCATCCCTTTTTTACCAAATAAACAATATCTCACAACCTGGATACGACGTTTTCTTCCATTCAATCACCACACAAGGAAAAGAAGGACACAGCTCCTTATAAACCAATCTCTCTAGACCGTTTTTGTTACAATTAAACTAAATTATAAAAGAACTTTATCCAGTTGTGATAAGGTTCAAAATCCTTTTTATATTAAATGTCTAGTGAACTTCCCAGAGACACATAGTAGAAATTCCTTGGTTCAAATAATTTCACTTCAATTTTATCAACTTTATTTAAACTTCGATAAATCCTTTTTATTTGTTTAGAGCGTACTAAACTAATAACAATCGTAAATTTAAAGTTACTTTGTCCAATCTCGTTAAGGTTGTGGCCATTTTTATCAAATGCTTTTTATATCGCGCGAAGTCACGAGAGGCGACTTCGTTATAATTATAGTCCCATTGTAAATTTTATGGTAAGGCTATAAAGTTATTATAAGCTTCTTAGTTATGGCGGCATGTGGTCGCGGCTCGCTTGATTAGAATTAAACCAAAGTTTTTGGGTTAATTACTGATACATAATTTAGTTACATGCTAAAGTTTTATGCATAATTAAAGAAACGTGTACCTATAGAGTTTATTTTAGGATAGCTTGTGCCATGATGGCGGACAGAATAAATGTTTGTTGAACTTAATTACAGCCTCTGTGGTGTGGTGGTTGAGCAGGTCCGCTCATAACCAGGAGGCGGCAGGTACGGTTCCCGCGGCAAGACAAGTACAAAGAAAAAAAAGCGTAAATACTTGTTCTGTGTCTGGGTGTTGTGGGACCATGGTCCTCGTAGGATCCAGGATCTATGTATGTGATCGTTGGACATTATTATTATTACTATTAATGCACACTAAAATAATCGTCTGTAAATGTACACATCTGAAACGTTTATCCATTTTATCATTGTGTGGTTTACTTAGTCCAAATGGTTCTCGACGTTCGCAAGTTTGTCCACAAAGAGCATCAGCCGGTCGTGAGCTGTCACTGCAGACGCAAGCGAAATGCAGATCATTAAGATTCATAGACGGGTGGCTGCAAAAGATTCTTCTGCGGGCAGACATCCTCGAATAATTCCCAAAGCGTTCGCGCCTTAGAGGCTTACCGCACCGTAATAATATAATGGTCTGGCTTGCAAATGCTTCGTAACTCTCCTTTTGAAGCGCGGTTTTGTTTCCTAAGGTGCGCCGTTTATAATGGGACCAGGGAGACAGGAGACGCAGTAATGCAAAAATGTTTGCGACTGTACCCACATAAACTCAAAGGTAAGAACTCAAGTTAAAAGTTCAAATACAACTTTGAATCAAATATTCAGAGGTCTAAAATGATACAGAAGCGAGCAGAGGAAGTGCGGGTGTGTATAAACCATCGCTGAATTGAGATAGTAACAGTTTAAAATTTCCTTCTATTTACCAGAAATGATAAGTCACGAGAAAACCCGAGATTAAAGCTGAACTGGCGAATAATAATAGACGAGAGCAGTACCCCCCTCGCTTACATTACCGAGCGTTTTACTTCGCGCGGATAAATTACACAGTTATGAATAAATTTCGCATAAAACTCGGAACTGCACCTTTACATGATGAAAGAGACGGGTATATACAAAAGATGTGTGGTTTGACAGAGACGGACGACGTGGCAAGTCGTAATCCGAAAATTTCATTAAGAAGTCAGGCTAGCCGAAGAGTTTGCTGATATCTAGAATATTCGGGCGCACTTATTAAGACGCGGGTGGAAATTTCATCCGTTGCCGCGGATGAATTTAATGTAGTGAGCCTTTCACAGATGAAATTATGCGAGATATCGACGAGTAAGTTTCTGAATAATTTCCGGTTTGCCGATGAGTTGCCAGTGCTGCTCGTACTTGATTAAACAACTTTTCGTTTTGTGCCGGCAGCGCGGGAACTTTGCTGTAAGCGTCTATATTACTTGAGAGATGACTTTGACAATTGTTATTGTACACTTGTGTTCCTGTAATTAGTGAACTATGCGAATCGAGAGTGTTTGATCTTCCATCGCAGAGCTAACGCGTGTCTGTAGCGAGCATAACAAATATGAACACGCAAATAACAAAAGCTTTTACAACTGACGCGTCGGAGGTATTACATAAAATTTACATTCAAGCCTTCATCATTTTTACGGCGAAAAACAGCGAATCACTCCCAAGATTCTGGGGGAAAAATTACATCACGTAACACGGGCCCCATTAATTACGGTTATATCATAAATTTACGGTTAATCAAAAAAACCTGTCCGACTTTTGAGGGTCGGGCCCCCCTCGGCCCGCGACGGGGTCATTAGCGACCGCCAAATTCCAGCCGAACGGAGCACCTAACTTGATTTCCGAATTTAATTCAATTAACAATTAAAACGACGGCTTCTGTTTACTTTTTTCGGGCGAGCGACTTGTAATTTGGCCTTCTGACGTCAGTTTGTTTTACCTATTCCACTCTTTATGTTTGTTGATTGGGGGAGACTCTAATTAAATAATGCATCTGAGGTGCGCACTTGATGGAAGGGAGAGCCGAGTGCGGGGTGCGCACTTACAACGAGCATTTGAGATACCTCACTGTCAAATCAAACCGAACAATCAGTACTCTTTCTACACCTAATCAATCTTTCTTCTAAATATATATAACTCAAAGGTGACTGACTGATTGACTGACTGACATAGTGATCTATCAACGCACAGCTCAAACCACTGGACGGATCGGGCTGAAATTTTGCATGTAGGTAGATGTTATAACGTAGGCATCCGCTAAGAAAGGATTTTTTAAATTCCACCCTTAAGAGGGTGAAATGGGTGGTTGAATTATTATCCCATAGGCCACGCCGCGAGCGAAGCTGCGGGCAGAAGCTCGTGAAAAATAAATCTTTACTGTCACTTCACAGCAAAGTATTGAAAAACAAAATAATAAAAAATATATCGACATAAGTATTTGATTGTCATTATAGTCTAAATAGGTTTATGCTAGATTATTTTTATTGTAGAATATGCCTATGTACCATCGTTAGCTGTCAGCCGAATACAAGTAATTTGTTGATTAGTTTTTACGAGTCACACTGTGGTATTCGAAATAAAGATCATGTAAATTGAAAAACTATCGCACCGAAGTTACATCAGGCAAATACTCCCAGCACATACAAAATCGACCACAAAAATGCACACACACGTCGTTCCATTTCATCCTATTACCAGAATTATCATATCAAACGCCACACGAAGCATTCAAATGAAAAAAAGAAACAACAAGCATTCAAAACCTTTCATCCTCTTATTAGAGAGAAAGGGTTATACATCATGCAAAATTCACTAGCGAAATATCCAAGCCAATTTCAATTCTACATCAATGTGTTAAAGTTGATAAATGTGAAATTTGAATTTGTGATAGCATAACAAGCTTATGCTGTGTCGCAATCAAAGGTTCGCCGTATTTAAATAAATCTACAGATTGAAATTCACAATGGAGGGAGCGGAGGTTAGTCCTCTCGGAACAGACGCAAAGTAGATGATTCAGTCGCCTTAATTGAGGAATCTGGGACCATTACACGCGAAAAAAGAGAACTAATAAGAAAAAATATCCAATAATAGAATTATTTTCTTCTTTCTTTCATTTTGCTTTATAGCACGGCAAAGTTCCCCATCAATCGTAAACTAAATGTTATGTTTATTAACAATACATCTCACGTACCTACACTAAGTCCATATGGTCCATTAATACAGCATCATCAGTTCCCCCTGTCATATGTCCGACCCTGTTCTAACGACAAAAATTATGAGCTTCACCGGATTGGGCTACCGATGGCACTGTAATGAAGTGCTGAACTTTCAGGTCATGTGTGGACTCGAGGAGGGGGTAATTGCCCCTGCAAGCCCCTCTACCCCTAAATGCCGCTGATATAGTGCGCTTCGGAACCCATCGGCGCGGTAATGGCGGCCGGTATAGTTTTAATCTTCTTTATTGCTGACCCTTTGAAGTTAGGCTCCTCCGACCCCATTAAGTTGTTTGAATGCGAGTTTTCGTTCTGATGAATATTTTCTGTGCGGGTGACGGCTGCTTATGTATTATGAATAGCTCCTTTACAATCGATTTTTTTTTTAAATTTTGGAGCAATCTATATCTAACCCCAATTTTATTTACATTTGCATTAGTTAGGGAGGTATTACTTTTATTATATAAATATTTGCATACCAGACAATGGTGTAACATGTAGAACCAAATAACGCGGTAACATCTTATTGTGACCGTTTCTCAGCAAATAAAGAACTTTGAACGTTGAGATTTCTATGGGTGATGGTGATTGTTCCACTATTAAACCCTTACAGCCTTATTAATACACACGAACTAGCTTTAGACTAGTTACACCATCTTTTGTCTCTTTCGATCCAGCTCAATATGCCAGTAGCAAAAAAAGGACAAAAGCTGAATCCGAGACTTAATACCAGTTTATTAATAAGGCTGTTATAACCTTGGGCCCGTGGATCTTAAAGCCCAATGCAAAATACTTTGTTACGATTCCTTTCTCTGTAGTGATAACAGGGTAGGTACCAAACTGGACATGAATCTTACCGTTAGTTAAGTGTTATTGTCTTATTTGCATACTACTAGACCTACTGATTACGACATTACTATGATTACTTTTAGTCTTTCTTTTGTCATTTTTGGTGTAATACAAGCGTTGTATTTGTCTTTAATAAATGTACCTATTTAATTATTTCTATTCTTCTAAAGAATTGTATATAAACGTAATATGCATCAGATCTGATTGGCATTAAGAAGAATAGCAAACACCCCGGTTGTTTAGTAATCTATACAATACTTTCGCGTGAGCTAAAGATTAACGTCTCACCATTTTGCTAAAGCTTACTCCGATTTAGGAAAAAGCTAAAAGGGAGAAGCGATTGTTCCATTTCTGCTGTTACTGCCTTACTCTTAGTCGAATTATTAGGGCTGTTTGTTATTGTAAAAACGATCATAGGTATTTTGTTTCGATCAAATGTCTAAATAGCACTCGTATTCTGGTCACGTCACGCAAAAAAGCAGTTTTAATTTTATATTTATTTATTAAATACTTATTATGAATACCATAGAGCTACCTTATTCTCAATTTATTTGTATCTTTAGTGTGGCATTTAGTTTCATAATATTCTTGATTGATTTTTTTTGATTTCATTGTATTTATCATATCAGATTACAGATGCGAAAGCTTCTTAAATCACTAAATTAAAATTATGATACCCGTAATTTATGCAGGCTGGTGATGATGATTTGCAATTTCTATAATCTGTATTTTGTTCTATATTCATTAAGATCGTTTCATAGATGTTTAATAATAATAATAATAATAATATGTGTGGACATCTCACACAACGCCATCTAGCCCCAAACTAAGCAAAGCTTGTGCTATGGGAACCAGATAACTGACACAATACTTAGATACTTTTTTGTTTATAAATACATACATAGAATACAATATGACACCCAGACACAGAACAAATACCTATGTTCATCACACAAATGTTTGTCCTGGGTGGGAATCGAACCCACAACCCACAGGTCAGAAGGCAGGGCTACTACCAACTGAGCTATCGGGCCAGTCATAGATGTACATAGATGTACTATTTTTGTTCTTTGATTTGAGGAAAGATTGGTTTTATACGTTAGATTATCTGTTTATGATTGGCTGAAATCAGCTGCAGTAGTGTCACCACTAGCGGGGAAAAGTTGTAACTAGCCAGTCCTCTTGTGCGTGTGGCTTAGACCGCATCATACCAGAAGACGCTACGAAATTAATTGTTGTGCTTATGTCGCCGGCACTCCCCACGGCTCACTTTGAAAAATCATCGCTCATTGTTGCATTAGAGAGAGATTTATAGCTTTAGAATAAAGCGGTTGCGCGTTAAAGCGCAATTTATTGAATCTGAGCATACTGTTCCGCTACAAAGAGATCTCGTCTATACACATCGTATCAGTGCTAAGAATAGTTTTTCTTTGAGCCGTATTTCTTTGTATCTGAGAGTTCTATATACCTCTATATATAATATCCTAATAATAGCAATTTGTGTGATTGCCATTATTAGTTTATTTGAACTAAGTTGATCCTCGACGTATTGCACAGTTTTCATTCATCCAATGTTATACAGCTATTTGACACTTCACAAAGTATCTACGACGTTCATCGTATCTTTCGCAAATGTATTGTACAAAAAGGAAGTTTTTAGTTTTAAAGAAAGCATACGTTATAATTTAACGATAGCTATTAGAATAAACTGTCAGTACTTGGATCGCTGTTGCAGGATTCATGGACAAACTAACAAAGTGTCATATTTTGGTTGATAATATTTATTTTAATGTTATGTAATATAGATTAAGCACTTCACCACGGTCTTTGTTGGTCGAAATAAAAATCCATTAATAAATTAATATTACCTTTAGCATCAAAAATCATGGCAGTGCTCAACATATGTTTCTTCCCTGTAATTTTCCACTACTGAGAAGTGACTCTGTAATATTATGTTTGGTTATCCCTTCTTTGTATTCTTACCCTTATATCTAACTTTTGTAGCACCACCGTCCTTGCTCGTTGATCTACCTCTGTCCATCCAAAGGATGTCTGGAAGACATAACGCTTTTTAACGATAAGACCGCCCATTGTAACCTACTCATTAGCTATTTCCTGTTTTTGTATTTTTTACTTTGGTGTCAATAAAGAGTTTATCTATCTATCTATCTATACATATACGATTCAAAGTCCTGACTGACTTATACATCAACGCTCAGCCTAAACCGCTGGTTCTAGAGACTTGAAATTTGGAGGGTGTGTTTTTTGTAAAGTGTAAATATTCACTAAGATATGATTTTTATAAATTCAATCCCTAAGAGAGTAAAATGGGTAGTTGAATTAAATATGAAAAAAAATCTTCTTCGTTTCCAAAAAAAAATTCTTAAAAAAAAAAAAAAAAAAATTATTAAAATTTCTTCTCTTCATCTTCTTTTTTTATTTTTTTTTCTTATTTCTTTTTCGTTTTTTCGGCCACGTGGGCGTAGCCGCGGGCAGAAGCTAGTCTATCTATAAAGGTGAAGTGGTATGGAGGCCTTGTTAGAATAACTCTAGGACCATAGCAAAGCAAGAACAACCGGAGGGGGGACCCCCAGCGAACGGCCACAAGTTGAGTACTCGTAGTACCCCCCCACAACAGAAGATTAATCGCAACGCGTGTGTGTACATTAAAGTAATTTAACATTTAGCACGGGAATATAAATCGAGTTTAACGGCTTTTGTTCCGCCAAAGTGCTGCCGAGGGGCTCGGGTTTGCTTATCATTAGGAAAATACCTACTAAGTGGGCGATGCGAGCTTGTAATAGCAAATGATTTAAGTTATCGCCACAATAACGCTCCGGTGTTTGTAGCTAAACTGCTTTTAATTAAATAATTATAATAACGCCGAAAGGTCACATACATAGATCCTAGACTCTAACTAGGATTCCCTGTGAACCCAGGAACTACGAGAACCACGGTCCAAGCGCAAATACTTGTTCTGAGTCTGGATGTTGTGGAACACCCAGACTCAGAACATGTATTTGCGCTTTTTTTTCTGTGCACAAATACTTGTCCAGCCACGGGAATCGAACTCGCCGCCTCTGGGTTATGAGCCTGTATTAACACTGAATACTTTTAAAAAGGACCCGCAGTATCGAAACAAATTTCACAGACCTTTTAAAAGTTTTATACGACGCAAATTCTTCTCTGCGCTGTTGCGATCCTCCTAAATTCGCCCAAATAGCGTATAGCAGCATACCAGCTCATTAGATTCCACTGCAGCGCCCAAAATCGCGGCCCCTAACTCTCAATATGAAACAAACAGACGCCGCCGGCTCCACCGTTGTTATTCTACAATTTCTCATTTAGCCGGCGACTAAGCGCAGATGCGTCTGACACAGCGGCTACGTAATATCCTGTCACTGTATTGACCTATATCCAACTGCACTCACAAAAGCTCAGCTTCCGCCCAATCCTCCGCTCTTCAACACACAGTGTCACTAGGAAAACCTCGTAACATCTCTAAAATCTTTATTACGAAAGCAATAAAGCCCATATTTAGCGCTGTCAAAGGTTTCGTTCAAATTAAACCGTCGAAATGAAACTTTGCTTGTCCTTTTCGGTCGCCACTTTCTTGGTTACTTGGTATCTTGGTGTCCACTTGATAAAAACAAAAAGAGGTTTTCAATTGGAATTCTGGAGGAACAATCTACTTTTGACGGGAAAATAGGAGTTCCATAAAGGTTAAGTAAATCTCGACTCTGAAATTAATAAGGTAAAACGTTTTTTTCCGTGTAAGGGGATTCACATAAAATAAATATTCTTATCTCGTTGACCCAAATAGAGGCGTTTTAACCTAAAACCAAAGGACGGGGACGCTCGCCCGGAATGCCCATTCACTTGGTATTAGTTAATTTTGTATCTACGTGTCTTTTATTAAAGTTTTTGTGCTGCGAAGGTTTTATTAGAAAAGGTTTTCGTTATACCACAAAATTCATTTAGGTTCATTGATTGAATTTTCCTATAAATATATTACGGCCTAGACTTGAAATAAGCCCTAATTTTTGGAAAACCATACCTTGATAGTTGATCTGAGCATGATATGCGCGTGGTAAAAGTGGACTAAAGCTCAAGGGTAAGCCTTCTACACAACTCGTACAAAATCACCCATCCTTAGCAGCCCTTACCTAAACAAAACGATGATATTTACCGCCGACGAATTAAATACGATATTTTATTACGTTTTCCTTATTTCGGAACAAGAATATAGGCCGATGGAAAGCATTAAGTACACTAAAGGGCAAGAGCCATAAAATAGGAAAGGTCAAGACGTCGCGGGATCGAGTTCTATGAGGAAACCTCAAGTAAAAGAGGTAGTTGGAAGTGCCGTGTAGACGGGCAACATTATTCCAAATAATTGAACTTACAATTTAGAAAATAGGTAAATGACTAAGCTACTATGTAAAACTTTACATCTTTCACGAATATTATATTAATTATGAAACAGTAGCAAGCAGATTTTAAACATTAATTTTTAAGATGTGAGAATTTAATAGAACAGAATATAAAACGTATCTTTATAGCCAATATAAGGTATAATTTTAACCAATGCTCTAAGGTTTTATTTTTTAACACTTGTAGGTTATAAATTAAAATAAATACTTATGGCTAAAAAAAAGTCACAGCTCAGCATAATGCGCCACTGATGCGGCGCGCTGATTTTCAGCTGTGGCCCTTTGCATGGCGAGTAGATGCAGCGAATTTTTCAACTAGTTACATTATATTATGTTTTTTTTTTACTTCAAACTTGTCTAGCATTAAGCATTTAGCATTAATGTATAAGTCAAAATAATCAATTTAGTCAATTACTTCACTTACGACTGTATCGCCCATTTTGTCTCTCGTCTGCAGTCCCCAACGACCAATTCTCCGGGTGGCTCGAATTTTTCGGTCAGTCATTCGCGTGACCACATCGCATTAGTGCAATGAATCAAATTGAATTCGGCCGTGCCACATCGCAGCTACAGGAAACGCTAATAAATAATCTCCTAACTAGTTCGGCAACCGTGGCCCGTGTGCTAATGGACTCTAGGCGTGACGCCGATTTGTTTAGATTTAGTCTCATTAAAATATAGGTTGTACCAACTAGCTGTTGGTTATTCTGTGGCCGAGGTGGGTTTGGCGATTAATGGTTGTCGGTAGGCATGACATATTTATTGGTGTGCGTTTGTGACTGATGTTTAGACGGTGTCACTATATTTGTGGCGTGTTTGTTTATTGATGCTCAACTAAAAATACTGGGAAGATTTTTTTGTGTTTTATGAACAAACATACGGACCTCCAGATAGAAAAAGGTCACTTTAGCCTAATGAACCTCGTGTAACACTGCGTGCAATCGTGTATGTTACCAATGCTTTTTTGCTTAATCTATACATATAAAATTCAAAGTCCTGACTAACTGACTTATATATCAACGCACAGCCTAAACCACTGGTTCCGGAGACTTGAAATTTGGAGGGTGTGTTCTTTGTAAAGTGTAGGTATCCACTAAGAAAGGGTTTTTCGAAATTCCATCCCTAAAGGTGAAATGGGTGGTTGAATAATTTATGAAAAAAAATCTTCTTTTCCTATTGGCCACGCGGACGAAGCCGCGGGCAGAAGCTAGTGTTTGATAAATACTCTTGTAACTTTGTACGTAAGGGAATATAAGGAGTAATTAGGATTAATGTAGTAAAGCAACTGTGAAATATCGACACCCAAAGTTTCATAGGTACTCTTTAATGCCGAAAAGGGAACGTTCTCAAACCGACCATTTGCATAAAAAGCCTTTTTAATTGGCAAAGAATTTGAGTACTGCCTCACCTGATGTTAAGCAATGACGTGGTCTTAGATGGGCCATGTATACCTAGAAGATACCTGTTCACTTTTGACTTGAAGACTCCCAGGTTATAGTAAACTAGAAACAAGGACGTCGGAAAGCCTTACGTATTTTGCTAAATATCAGATGTATTTTTGTTAGTAAAATAAAAAGCACCTGGTTTTATGGTAGACTATGAAGCGACCCAAGGCTACTGATAACCGTACACTAAAAGATATAAAAGCAAACAGCCCACTACATAACCAGTTAACAACTACCGCGGAGTTTGCAGTAAAAATCTAGCACCAGTGCTCCTCCGAGTCCACTCCTCGGTCTAGCGCTCCAATAAAACAATTGCTAACCCTCCGCCACCGAGTCATTATGAGCGGGGTCATAAACGACCCCGGCGCGGATTAGACCCCACACTCGAGTTCAAAGTCACTGCGAGTGAATTAATAGGGTTATTGTGGCAATAAATACGGAGGCGCCTAGTTTGTGGCCGGCCGCGGTCTGATAAATCAAGTAGGGCGTCCGCCGCAAGATGTCCTCTCGTACCCCTTCTATCTCACCGTGTTTAGGAGACTGAGTTATAAGAGTGACAGGGAGAACAACAACTCTCATTATCTCAGTACATTTGATGTTGAACGCTACATATAGGTACCTAGATTATCTATTTAGTCCCTTGTCACAGTCTCGTCACGTTTATAGACTGTGGTATTGTGATATGTCCCGTTTCATAACGGGAAAGGTATAATGAGCAGCTTATCAGCTTTTTATTTAGTTTCCTAATATTACTAAGTAAATGTGCTAGGATTCTGCAGTATTGCAAAAGTAAGTAAAGTGATAAACAAAGTTTGTCATTGTACAAGAGAGCAGGTCGTGACATTAATAGTTAAAAACAATAGCGAAATAACATCCACAGGTGCAAATAAGTGCGAAACTAAAAAGTTTTTCAAGCCATTAAAACGATTTATGACTATAACAAATTTTAGCTCCGAGGGTGTGAAATGTACTCTCACTCCTTTAGAATTTTATACTCCACTTACAATTTAAACACTAAGAGAAAAAGTTTCACTGTAAAATAGACTTTTTTAAATAATTTTTAACAACTTTTCATCAGGATCATCAACTTAATAGTCTTCTAGAGGATGTAAAACGTTGTTTAGGTTTAATATTGCTTATTAACAGTTTGAGATAAATATGGCAACTGTAATCATTGTCGATCATTTCGTGTACAGACATTTTAAATTTTAAATACTTCAATGTAACATTTTCCTATGACTTAGACTCCACAAAGGTAGCTAAAGTAGGGAACTTTGAAAGCTGTCCACAAAAGCTGAATGGTGCGATATATTGGTCGAGTTAATTCGCCGACTGTTCTGGAACAACCTTGTGTTTACCGACGCGTTCAGGACCATTAATGTTGAATGCAATGGATCTGATCAAAAAGTTTGCGTAATGGATAACACCTCTAAAAGAAAATAGATACGTAGAAAGAAGGAAGTATAAATTATAGTAGAAAGATATACATGGTAGAATTTAATTCGTTCTTTTCCTTAAATTTTTGTACTCCCACCATGCTATAGAATAATCGTACAAGGTACAATAAAAAAAATAAAAAATTTGATGCCTCTTAAAATAACTGGATAACAGCCTACATATCTATTTAACGCTACAAATAGTGCGGGCACCAGCTGAGTGCTTTGTAAATGTTTCTTAGGCAATAAAACACCTGCTTTGTTCTATGTCGCAAGGCTTTTCTTTAGTATTAAAATTTGCAGTAATTTGATAATACTTTGATTTGAGTTTTATTTCATAATTATTATTATGAATAATTTTTCTGAGTCTGAGTGTAGTAGGACTATTATGGTCCTTATAGGTTCTAGGTCCCTAGACATAGGGAATCATAGTTAGGGTTCAGGATCAATGTATGTGATCGTTGGGCGTTATTATTATTATTTTTAGGCAAGCATGCATAGACCACTTCATTGTCTAACATCAAGCAAGGCAGTGGTTAAGTACTGTGCTTATAACCAATAAGCAGTAACTTAATCAGAAAGACATGCTGCATTGACCCGATTAAGTAGCGTAAGCTTAAACTGCTAAATTATCCAGAACTTCCTGCAATACATATTTTTTATAGAATTATTCAAGCATTTTACTTAGTCCATTCCCTTTTTACACAATATTATTGAAAATTTTAGCGTTACAAAGAGCGTAATATTTTAAAAGTGCCGTGAGTAATAGGCTCATGCCTTTTGTCTATGGCTCACCCAGATCCTTATCCGTATGTAATCAGCAATTGAAATGGGCCTCAGAGGTCACAATTTATGCGTTACCCGAACCACCTGAGGCAGTAAAAGCTTTGGGGTGACTAATTTATCGTCGGTTAATTTACTCTGCATGTTTTACGGCCCTTGAGGGTCAGAAAGAATTGTTGCGTTGTGATTTGCATGTCTCGCGGTAAGTGGCCTTTGGGGTCTAGATGGACCCCCAGCACCCCCAGATGGCCGGTTGGGTGTTTGTCTGCGAGTGACAAATGTTGCGGTCGCCAAGTTGCGGTTACAAGGGAATGCATTACGACGCCGGAAATTAAAGTTGGCGGTTTGTTTATGTGGTCACTCAGAAACGTGGCGTTATTAATTACTCAAATACTCATGTATTGGTGAGCAATGTTGATACGTCATACATTTAAAAAGTCAATTTGAGTAATACATCACATCACACTAATATTATAAAGACGAAAGTTTGTACGTGTGTATGTGTATTTGTGTCTATGTGTGTTTGTTTGTTACTCCTTCACGCTCAATCGGCTGAATAAATTTGGATAAAATTCGGTACCAAGATAGCTTATACACTGGTTTAACATATAGGCTACATTTTATCCCAGAAAAGTGAAATTCTCCCGTGGGATGAGCAAATAATTAAAATATTTTTTATCCGCGGGTGAAACCGCGGGGCGCAACTAGTATTTAAATATAAATTAGTTAGTATTGTAACATTATATATGTCTCTTTACTTCATAGCCCATTTAGCAGCAGATTTTGATATTAAAACTACATTTCATATCACAATTCAGGCTTATTAGCCAAACATTTAATTCCAGTCACTCCACGCGGCACCGCCAGATGACGCTCAATTTGCATATTGTTTAAAACGTAAAAGATAAAAATAACACGCGAAGTTCATAGATTAAAATAAATACACGTTTGTACTGAGACTAAGTTATGAGGCTGGTGAATGTGAACGAACTTAGCTTTAATTTAATAACTCACAACAGTTGGCGGTGCAATTTAAAATAATAATTTCGCCAGTGCTGCCAGTGCGAGACCCGCAGCTTAATCTGCCCACGACATGTTTGTTTTACATTTAAGTTTCTGTTGAATCCTATAAATGTGTGCAATATTTATGATGTGTTTATATCTTTTACAATTTAATGTTAGATATTTGAGCACCAATAATTCTATGATAGCCGCCTTGTTATGATGCATCATTATACATTATATATACACGGTGGCATTTAATTCAATCTTTTCCGTAAATGTATGTACTCAGACCATGCTATAGAATATTAGTACAAGATCCAATTTAAAAAATATTGATTTAGTTTTAGTATTTAGTGCCTCTTAAAATAACTGCACGACAGCCGAAATGTCTATTTAACGGTACACACAGCGCGGGCACCAGCTGAGTGCTTTGTAAATGTTTCGTAGGCAATAAAACACCTGCTTTGTTCAATGTCGCAAGGCTTTTCTTTAGAATTTAAATTTGATACTACCTAGATTTAAGTTTAATTTCATGAGTACTTTTTTTATTTAGTTATGTTTAAGCATTCTGTAGCATGAACTGAATACATATATTAAAAGAAAAGAACGAATTACATTCCACTTTGTATATGATCATCTGCCTATACCGGGCCTTGTTATATACATTACATACTATTACTTATTCAGTATCCAACGTCTATCTCGTATTTACAGATAATTAATTGCCCAGACATATCTGAAGCGGACATTGCGTTTTTGGGCCACGGTTTTCCTGGGGCCTGTCAAACTCCTAAATTATCCCGGGGTCCAAATTGGACGGCCGTTAATTATAACTTTCTCACTGACGTGTCCGGTAAACTGTGCACTTCAATTAAAAGTCTTCAGTATTAGATAGCTGTTGTGTAATTATGGGCCGCGGGGTCTCTAGCGACCCCACGTGTACTGGTGATTTATTTGCTCACTCGTTTAAGGGTTAACGAAATGGCAGTTCGAGTTGTTCTTTTATACCTGGACATGACTTTATGTGGGCCAATTGAAATTAGATACACTTTTAACGTTGCCTGTTTTAAAAATGTTTTTGACGGCAATTTAATCAATTATGTATTCAAACGATTCAATTACCGGATTGATCTGGCATCATTACCGAAAGACCATTGACCCATCAGTTCCAGCGTCAAAGTGCCTCTTGGCTCCAAAGCATTGACAAATGAGCAACGTAATTGTACATTCACACTGTTGCCACACAAACGAGGATCGGCCGAAGGAGCGCGTAATCAATCTCCTAATGAAAAGATTATCGTCCGAAAGAACTAATTCATTCCACTCCATTGAACTGTCTGAAGATTAACTGCTAATTGAATGGTACTTACATTCCATTTACCAAAAAACATTACGAGCTCACTAACGGCATTTTCAAATGAATATTTCGAGAATTGAAACGGCCTCAATGACATTCAAAGTGAATTGACTGAAAACGAACCTGAGAAAGTAATCTAGATTCAATATAAAGTTAATGAAAACTTTAAAAGAAACAAGAAAACGCAGAAGTGCTGCATGGAGTAGCTGTGACGAAATTTCATGCTAATGAAAAAATGCTCTCAAGAGAGACATTTACTTTCTGAGCGTCTAAATAAAACTTCTCCCAAAAAATGTTCCGTCCACATATAAAAAGTCCCCGCGAAGTTGGTAACGCGACTCGCAGAGAACCTCGATTAATCAAATAGAAAGCAAGAAGTCCCAGTAAAAGTCCCCATAAGAATCTGACACACGCGCCAAATAAAACCAATAAGAGACTTAAAAAGAATTGTTTACAGAGACCAATTCTATCCGCTGTCCTTTTTTAATGGGAAATTCTTTTACCTCAGTCCGGTATCGGACAAGTTTGGCGGCAAACAACGCTCCGCTACGGAACTTCCAAACAAATAAAACAAAGGGACGTCCGGTAGCTGTGTGACGTCATTGTGCGCCAGACATTCTCCCTGCCTTGATAACGTTTTAACATAGATTTTTCGTGCTCTATATATCTATACTAACACAAGCAATCATAATGCAGCAGATTAGCTTTAATACTTGAATCAGAATAAATCTTGTAAAGGCACAACATTAAAGCGTTCGAGTCAAAACCACAACGGAAAAAAACACTCAATTGTAAAGCAATATTCGTGAATGCCGAAAAGAAAATCACAGCAAACTGCACACACCAGGATTGTATCGCGTTGAAACTAATCCAGGCGTTGGTGATAGTAGCTCGCACGTCCGCACTCAAAGGCATTCTTGTTGAGAGGCGCGCAATGCGCCCGCCGCAGCCGAAACACTTTGCCAGAATCGAAGTTGCGAACGCGCTTTTTATCAATTTCTGTGTGCCTCCACGTTGTGCACACTTAGCATTGTTTCAGTTTCTATCCGCTTTAGCTGAGTTTTGACTTTTAGCACCCTGTATACACGGGAAAATACCTGTATAGGCCCTTACTTGCTTTCCGATCGCTGTGTTTAGTGACAACGTCGAGCAAAATATGTGAACGTATATTTATTACTGGTATTCATGCAAATATTGATCTGTAGATAATGTTTGACGGAATACTATCAAATATGAAAGTAGTGAATACAAAATATGGCAAAACCTTTATACTATCTGCTATAACATATATTTCCAGCCGAATATTATCCATAGATAGATAGATAGATAAGATAGATAACTCTTTATTGTCTCACCAACGAAATTCAAACAATACAGGAATTATTAAATCTTACATACTAGTGCAACAATGGGCGGTCTTATCGCTAATAGCGATCTCTTCCAGACAACCTTTATAATATAAATACTTATATATAAATACTTATATACCATATTTATAATATAAATACTTACGACAGTAGCTCTGTCTGTCTCTGTCTGTTTATAACTTTTTCAAGACTAAGCGGCTGAATAAGTCTTGACGTAAATTGGTATGTAGATAATTTGAGCCCCCGAAAAGGAAATGGAATACTTTTTGTTCCGATAATTTGTAGTCCGTACTGCGCCGGTAGCAACTAAGCGGTGTGGCAAATATGTAAAATAAAATGTAAAATGATGATCAAAAGCGGTTCAATTTAAGTTCCAGTAATGGTACAGGGCCAATTATTGATAAAGCGACGTTTTTATCCCCATTTTAAGTATATACAACAAGTCTGATAAACTCCAAATTATTCAAATATTTTGACCTATCATGTAAAAAGTTTAACCAAACTCTTTTAACATGAAATATACAAACGACGCTTTAGGCTTTTAACCAGCTTCGCTTCGTCATGAATCTTATCAACAGTAAAGTTCTCATAAATATTTTAGATATCTCAATTTATTAACATTTTTTAATAACACGCAAAAGTCAACACAACCTTTGCATGTAAAATTTGGAGGTGAAAGACAGGCCGAACAAAATAATTATAGTTAAGTAAAACACCCCAAGTAATTAAAGTTGGACTGAAATATAGCTAGAATATGTAACAGTCGTTGTAACAATAAATGACTAATTAGAATGTTAATATAGGCAATTGTGAGATATAAATAAATATAGAAGGATAATATCATGCGCAAGTAGTAAGTTCTAATAATTTTCATAGGAAAATAAGAAATAAGATGAAACTCAATTCTATAATTGATATTTTTGACAAAAAAATCTCGAGATGCCTTGGACTCGATTCAAAGACGAGAAATAAAGCTCAGTGGTGACGGAGCACTGGCGAAGACTAAGCTACATAGCCTTAAAGTACCGACGCAAAGTGCCTATCTTTTACAAGTTGCACTTTGGAGAGTGTGCGATAGTTCCCCACAAGAATACTTCCATGTCTTTTTTACCACCGCACCTCAAAAATATAATCTAGGAGTTTTTAAGGCCAGAGTGAGCCGGTACCTTCTAGATAAGCATGTACCATCGTCGACCGCGTCTTCACTGTCAGGTGAGACAGTGGTCAAAATCTTAACAAAGGTGAAAAAAAAATCTAGTAGATAACGCTCCTACCTCTTTAAAGATCGCTAGAGTGGCTTAAGACCGTTCAAAAATACAACATATATACTACAAAACTTACTATGTTGACTGGCTGATAGCTCAGTTGGTATTAGCTCTTCCTTCGGAACTGTAGATTGTGGGTTCGATTCCCACCCAGAACAAACATTTTGTGTGATGAACATAGGAGTTTTTTCTGTCAGCAAAAAAAGCGATTTCTTCCAGGTCTATATCAGTTAAGAGTGAAATGTCCACAAATATTTGTTTATTTATTTTAGAAAACATCCCAATCATAGAAAATTTTGTAATATAAAACACATTACATTTTGACTACAATAAGCTTCATAACTACACAAACAGAAATAGACATCCCTTCCGTAATCCGGACATCCGTATTACCGTAACCTTGTAAGAAATATCTACATTTGTAATAATATGAGAGCTGCTACGTAATATACGGAAGCGTCGTTACTAAAGATTACTTTTCTCTTCAGGCATGTGGGAACTAGGGCCGTCTTAAAAGATTTTTCTTGTCTTAAAAAAGCCCGGATGGCGGACTGACAATGGTAGATTTCAGATTTATTTCAGTGAACAGTATAATAATAATAGTAAACTTTCATGATAAATAAACCGATAGAATTGTTTATTCATGTCGCAACCGTCAGCTGGTTCATTATCTGTCAAGATTTCTACGTAAAAATAATTTATCGTCATTATTGATTTGGTTTCTTTTATACCGTTATATTACATTGGTGAAAGATGAGACCATAATAGGAACTCTATCTATGTTTTAAATAAAATATTTTGACAGCCTCTGTGGTCGGTTTATAGCCTGGAGGCGGCGGGTTCGACTCCCGCGACAGAATAAATATTTGTGCACAAAAAAAACACTAATAGTTGTTCTGTGTCTATTTATTAATCTATGTATTATGCGACTATCTAATATTAACCAGATGTTTGCTCTTTGCAAGGCTGCCTTATATAGAGAATTAAGCCACCAAGTTGTTGTGATTTATCCCGGACGATTTTGGTCATGCGGCGACTGCGATCAGCGGTTTTTCTTTCGCACGCTTTCATGTGACTCACAGCTAATTTTCCTTGTAAAGACCTACCTTTCTTCCTTCCGCCTCATTTAGAAAAATTACCTAAAAGAGAAACAGAGTTTCTTGGAATTTTGCGGTATTCTAAGTTCTGAAACTAATCCAACCGAAGAGTCATAAACGCCAGACTATAACAAACACACATATTCACGAAATCTAACACAGCCCCCGGCCTCCCCCTGGCGAAGAAGCGGGGAAACTTCCAACACTTTTCAGGCAATGTGTTTTGTCGTTCATTGTTGCTCCAAACTTTTCTCTTGAATTCCTTTTTTTATTTAATTCCATTTCGGTGTAGTCCTCAGTTTTTATATCTGCCAATTCGGGATTATAGCCGCGTCTGGGGGTAACTAGACACGAAAATAAAAGAGGCTTTAAGGTTGCTACATAGGGCGCCAGTTCTATAACTTCTAATGAACTTCTTTTTAAAAGCATATGTAACATCATAATAAATAGCCACCTTAATTGTAAAATTTGTATAAATATTTATTTTTATATTATACGAGATGACAAATCAATTACAAGAGGTTATTAAACAAGCTGGAGCTGGCTTAATGGTAAGTAGTCACCGTCGCGTATGGGCATCTGCAACACTACAGAGATGCTCACCAGGGGTAACTGATAATGTATTGCGTTGGTAGCTAATGATATTCGTAGCTTGAAAATTATTCCGTTTAGGAATTATGTTTTGGGATATTATTGTTGACAGTTTTTGAGTAGTAATGATTGAGAGAGCTAGCCCTATTTTTAAATCAAGTTAACGCATCTAGCATGGAAAGTACAGCACAATTTCTCTCCAATTTTAATACAATTGGTCGACAAAACCATCCATAATAATAAAAAAATGAACATAATGGGATCTTTTGATTAAAGAAAAAATGATTGGCCAGCGAAGTATGCAGTTTTATATTACTGCCTATTAACAAGCAGAGGTCTAGAGCTCGCGGTCAGATTTTATTACATTAGTAAATAAGTTTGAATATAAACACTGAGCTGCCGGCCAAGGTCGTCGTTACGTAAGGCGGGCGGCTCGTGATTTCATACGTGACCTCTATCTAATATGAGGGAGCGTGATACATATTCGTAAATTACTAAAAAGGTAACTTCTGACTTCGTAAGCTCTATGGAAGGTCACATTTGTAGTAGATACTACTACGTATTCATTATGTTAGAAACTCGTATTTATTCAGAGATAAAATATGAACTAAAATCATGCTGTTGCTGTGGTATGAATGGCAGCAGTCTCGTGTTGTATAGTAACGATGCATCTGGTATTAACTATTAGAAATAGAATTATAAATAGAAATACCTACCTGAAAAGACCTACGTAGCTACCTCCAGTAAATATTCAGGTAATTTAGAAACTATGCCTATCAATGAGTAAGAACGTTAACGTCTGCTCAAGCCAAAAAAAAATCTTATAATCGAATCAGTATTGTCCAAATTTTGAAAACAAAATCCAAATCAGAGCACCCCATCGCATCGTAAACAAAATTAGAAAGTTTCCTTTGAAAATGAATTTAGACCGTTGATTTCGTTATTTTTATTCAGTGCCCAAGTTTGTATTGCTTTTGTTTTGTGTCCGAGTTAACTGTCTTTGCTTTAACTTTACGGAGATAGGGGTCGAGATTCACTGATGACGCCGGAAGGAATTTGTGAAGATATTTTGCTTGGTACGTTAGGACTAATCAATTGACTCCAGTACGTATATTCATTACTACCACCATAATTTATTATAATTTAGATAAATTATGATGGTAGTAACTAATTTAATTAATTATAAAACACTAGTTAATGAAATTTAAGGAGTGCAGTAAACTATTTTACTCTCCAAAGTTTTAAAAGCCGAAGCGGAGAATGACATTTGCTCCAAGTCACTTAATAGGCCGTGGTGGTATTCAACCCTAGCCTTCATTGGCCTAACTTCCACGCAGATAATGTAGGGCGAACGAAGCACCTTTTTTATTAACTGATCTTTATCTATTCGGATTCATTTGAATACTTTTTCTCTTGTTATCGGCGAGGTGCTTTGTTTTGATAAGTGTGCGTACAAAAAATAAGTTTCACTTGTTTTCAGTGCTTTCCCTGTTATTGTTGTTTTATTATTTACAGCGGGTGCGTTTTATCTTGTTTAAAATGAGCTTTTGCGTCGGTTTTTGTACAGTGTGTGATGAAATGCTTTAATTATGCAAGTTTTTAATTGAGTTTTTAAAGGATGATGTTGCGAGCGAAGGTAATTCTGTCTTCTTTGTAGCATTACATTTAAGCCATAATTGTTAACATTTGTAAATAAAATAAAAAGGTCTAAAGAACCGATAAAACAGAGGAATACAGCAGGAATTCGATCCTAGAATATTTTACAGACTCAATGGATCAACCATTAAAAATAATACGTGTAAAAAACTGCACAAATATGGAAAATACCTACCGGCCATCGACGTAACGAACACAAAACAAACGGATCGCAGTTCTCACGGTTGTTAAGTTTTACAGAAAAATAAATCCGCGATAGAAGATAGTTTAAAAATCCAGTTGGAACCGGGTTTTCCCGGCAAGTGACTCGTTAGACGAATGGTCGGGGCCCGTGTGTCGGACAGATCCCAGCTCTTCCCACCCCTCCTTTCGCCGCCCGTTTGGCCCGCTCCTTCCGACCCGACGTCGAACGCACCCGATGCCTTCGTTAAATCGCTATAAGTTACTCTAGGTATTAGGTATGTAGGTATCCTGCTTTTACATAGTGTTTTCACACCTATTGTTGTAGACATACCTAAGTTCTTAGTTTTATATTTCTCAATGAGGGTAGATACCACATTGTATTGCCACTCGCTGGCATCAATCTTGTGCGCGATATGAACGCTGCCTAATCGAAAAACTCCACTTCTTCTCAATTTAAAGACATTTCTAAACCTTGCGAGTGACGTGAAGGCTGCCAAATCTGTGATAGTGCTTGTTGTGCTACTTTCCACTTGGACGGTACCGTCATCCCCAGGATCCGAGCTGGACTGCTGGTGAGGTGGCTAACATCCTTACCTATTTCTCACTGAGCTTTCATTGTGTTGTTCTTTTGCATTGGGGGCATCCACCCCCAAAATAACGCACCCTCGAACCGCGGAGGTGCGCAAACAACTATTGTTAGTTTTTTGGACTTATAGTTGCATTTCACTATGAAAAGTGACGATGCAATCGAAGCTATTTTAGGTGTAGGACACTACATTATACAACATTTTTAGTGTGCCTTAAACGTAGTCTTTAAATGTTTTATTATTCATCATTTGATCACTCAATTTAACTATTATAGCCTTAATTATTGAAGAAACGCTATTCGTTCGATATAATGACATATGAATTTGAAGAAACAAAATGATACTTCCGAAAGTACTAAGTAAATAAAATAAGGACAGAATAAAATATCTGAATACCAATAGGTAAAGTGGACTTTATGACATCTCATTTTGAGTTGGTTTGGTCGGCGTTTGTTTACAACGTGCTGTTTACCTTACGACGTTTATCGTATTTCTCGTAATCTCAACTAAGTACTTACTGTGTTTGCGTGCCCCATGTTGGCTTTTAGAATATTGGTATGTCAGTATGAAGACTTAAACTTAGGAATAATTCCATAATTGGGCCCCGTTTTAAAAGTAAAACTTTTTTACGCACGCTTGACTTGTGGAGTAAGCTAGCGAAGCGAACGGAAGTTGAAAGTTGTTGGTTAACATAGATCTCCATTGGCAACATAACAGAGTTAAAATTTTGTATTATTATGTTGGTGTGTCCGGTAAAACGACAATTCACAATTGTAAAGTGGAGACTAAAACATTAAACAAAGCAAAAACAAGGTATACTTGCGCGTAAAATGGAGCTAAACTAAAGAAGTTTTACTTCAGTTGTGTGGTGTAAAGCACACTCATTTTTTTGGGTAGCTACTAGAATAGTTTAAATGGTTACTAATATTGCATCTTCTGTGATCATGGTTCCATCAAAATAAAATCTAAATGCAGAACATAGAGATAATTTTTCAAGTTTGGCATATACTTAATCCGTTTTTTATATTTTGTTCAGTTTTCTAGTACTTACGGAATATGCAAGTGCTAAAAAGTAAAAATAATAAGTGATGCCATTGTTCAAATTACCACTTGAATAGGGTACATTCTCTCCGCGTTGTCCCAATAAATAAAATAAAATAATAATAACGATATCTGCTAAAAGGTTTTATTCTTTGATTGCTATTTAAAAAATCTTTAAAAATTAAACTTTCGAATTACTAATAATAGTAATGTAGAATACAACCAGGGAGTACAAGTGACAGCCAGGGCCCACCATTCTCCATTCTCCCTTGTTCGCCCTACAATCCTTTTAATGCTTTAAAATGCCTATACGTATTCAAATTTGGTGCTCCGAGCGACCCGACTTGCAGTAGGGGGTATACGGCAGTGGAAGATTTGTGGACATAATGACAGTAAAAAATAACAATAAAGTACAACCTAACTAAGTGATAGCAACATTATTAATATAATTTAAATAATCGGGTTCGAAGAAGTGGGTTATTTAAGTATTTTTGTATTGTTATTGTTTAATTTGTATTTTTGACTTTGATATATAAATGTAAAGTATTGTAAATTAAAATTAAATACAAACAAAAATCTAATTCAGTATACATACAGTTTGAAGTATGAGAATGTTATTTATTAAACGGCGTAACTAAAGTTAGGCTTCATACTAATAATTATTGCCACGATTTGAATATATGAACACTAAAATAAAATCAAAATGAGTTGTACTAGTTGTTATGTTAGTATGAATAAAGCGTAATATCAAGTAAACAAACCTGTCCTACTCCGCCGCGTGGCGACCCTACGGCGCTCGCATAGAGTCGTCCTTACATTTATTTCACTCAATAATCAAGGGACACACAGTAATAGCCGTAGGGCTGTCACTCGCATACGAGTCAATAGAAATCCTCATATCCCGGCAACTTTCGATTCTTCCGAGAAACAAAATGAGCCAAGTTGTAGCGTAAAAGAAATTGGATTTTCGTATTGAATTGACAGAGGAGGAGCGAAGGGGTACCGGAGAAGTGGGAGGGGTTGATAGGGAGGGGGGGTAAACACAGGTGAGGGCAAACATGATCTGTCAAGGATTGCGACGTTCCAAGCTTGGATTGTTTCTTGATTGGACGTTTGTTGCAATTTATTATGATTGAGTATATCGGCTCTTAAGTTGTTAGGAAAAATAATGGCTACGTACAAAGATATACAGTATTCGTGTGTTAACAACGAATAAAAAATAAAGTTGATATTTGATCTACATTCCTTATGAGTACAAACTGACTTGAGAAGTTTAAACTGACTTAAATCCTTTGGGAGTACAAATTGACCTATATTTCGAGTACAAACTGACCTACATCTCACAGTAGTATAAACTGACCTATACCTCACAGGAGTATAAACTGACATATGTACTTAGGAGTACAAAACTGACGAGCATATTTAAGGTAAATTTTGGTTGTATGACTTATAAACTATTTATGCAGTGATCTTTTTCGATTTCTTAGATAAATGTATTGTGAGATTGTCATAGGGCGTTATATTTTAAAATATCTAAGTATCTATCCCAGCCTATATATTATGAAAAAGGTCGTAACCCACCACGTATACAGGATGAGTCGAAGATACAAGAGCATGTAAGTAATCACCAGAAGTTTGTATGAAATCGGAACTAGGTCCCGTCTCGGAAACAAATCTCCATGCTCAACACTTCCGTCTCCCAAAAAGTTACTTCTCCGCTAAATAAACCAACCGATTTAATTCAACAACAAAACAATACTCCAAATGAATTAAACAAAAACAACAAGCGATTCGCTTCCTCATCTCGCGGAATTTACATACAAATTTGAGAGACAAGTTCCCGAGACGAGAATCGAACTGGTTACCCGAGTACCCGCGGAGCTCCGGGAACTCTACGAATGCTTAATCATTAATTAACAAGCCGCAGGAGTTTTAATTACGAATTAAGCGTGAGATACGAGACGGTATTTTATAATCATGATAACGATGCTGGTGCTATTGTTTAAACAAATTGGTTTTTAACAGTTACAAATACCAGAATGTATGTGCGTACGTAATCAACAACGCAGCTGGCAGCGGTCTGAACGTTTGTGGACATTTCAAACAGCGCAATATAACTCCAAACTAAGCTAAGTTGTCCGAACTAAACCGGATAACTGGAAGGATTCAAATATGATATACGATAGTATGAAACTCATTTTAAAAGCTACTGCATTCCTTATGATCTATTCGTTCTTTAAACCAGTATTAGGATCTCCTTTGAATAAAGCATAGCCTCTATCTATAACGAGATCTAGAAAGCTTCCCCATGCACCATCGCAGCTTTACATCATAAGCTCCCACACAGTGCCTTAGCAATAAGGTCGCAATTCGTACGTTTTATCTTGTTCTACCCGAAATTCGTCAGACAAAGGCACATCCGGTCGCGCGAGACGGTGCGCCGGAAGTCGACACTATCGCCATCTATCGCCGTGTGCGCCTTATCGGAAACTGTATCTGTAGCAGTCATGGATTTTCTTTTGTTTTGTTAGAGTTCCGACGTTGTTTTCGGTTTGGTTACAGTTTAGTTTCTTCTTTAAAAAATTAAGTTACAGTATATAAGCTGGTATACCACGAAAATATTTTGGATGTCCTACGCATAATGACATGTAGTTATGTCAAGTTTATCATTTATCTATACTGGGCATGCGAACATAGCTCAGAAAAGCGTTTAATTCAGTTAGTTGGACGGCACGGGTTAAAATCCCGCCGATTGCTAAAACATTTAAGATTAATATTCATCTTTGTATTAATAATAAGACCCTAACTAGGATTCCCTGTGTCTAGAGACCCAGGAACTACGAGGATCATAGTCCCACAACTCCCAGACTCAGAACAAGTATTTGTGCTTTTTTTCTGTGCACAAATACTTGTCCTTCCGCGGGAATTGAACCCGCCACCGGGTTATGAGCCGATCTGCTTCTTATGTATTTCCTGCATTCTTATGGTGCCTTATATTATTACAATTACATTAACTCCATAATAAATGAAAAACATAAAACTGTAGTTAATTTTTCAAAATCAAGTCCAATCATGACAGGGTGGTAATTTCGACGGAACGAGTCTGTTCGACCCCTGCTTTTAAAGCAGGTACGGAAGTGGATGGTCGGTTACGTGAAATTTATAACCCCTGGCGAGATCGGGGTGTAAATTGGTTAATGTGGGGGTGGGACTAGTACTGCGTAGTACCGATGATTGGTGGACTGGTGGTGTTTTAGAACTTACTTTGTTGTCGCGTACTACGTACAGATCGGTGATCACCTCGACATAAGACTAACTAGGTTATGAGCATGAACTAGGTTCAGAACATCATTTATGAACACCAAACACTATTAATTATTTTTATTGACTGACTGTCCTGATAGCTGACAGTTGGTGTCTTCTGAACTGTGGGATGTGGGTTCGATTCCTACACAGGACAAATATTTGTGATGAATATCGATGTTGATTCTGAGGGTGTTATATTGTATTCTATCTATATGTTTACAAGCAAAATTATCTAAGTATTGTATCAGTTATCTGGTTTCCATAGTATAAGCCTTGCTTAGTTTGGGGCTAGATGGCGCTCTGTGAAATTGTCATAAATATTTATTTATTTATTTATTCAACATCCAAAAAGGAATTCTTATCTGTCATTGACGTTTTTATTTAAATTTTCGTCGACTAACGAACTTGTAGAAGTTGTATTTCGCGAAAATGTATTGACACAAATGTAGTCATATCAGATTAAAAAAAGAACACTTTCATTGTATGTATTTCAATGAAGGAGGAGCCTTCAGATAAATTAAATATAGAATCATTATGGACTTACTTTACATGATGAAGCATTAACTTTTTCATGGTTCAGCATAGTCTTCCGAATGTCAGCTTACCTGGAACAAAAACACCAAACATCAATTAAAGTTATACAAAGTTTTCCAATAAGTTCATTGAACTCTTAATAGTTTACTAACCCCAAACATAGAACCCTATTTATATTAATGGTATGCTTGATTGAAAAGAATAATCCTCGATTATTCTTTGAAATTGATTCTTGTTGTTTAAGGGCGGGGGTGAAGGCTGCATGGAATATTGACTGACGTGAAATGGACATAATTTTTATAGTGAGGGTTGATTGTAGACAATAAACTTAAATGCATTTTATTCTTACTTTAGACAAAGTAGAGTACGTCATCAGGGATTTCAAATAAAGCCAGACAAGTGCGATTCGGACTCTATTACTACAACCTTGGAGTCTTCAAATCGAGAGTGAACAGGTAGCTTCTAGGCAAGCGTGCTACATCCTAGACCGCATCGTTACTTACCATCAGGTGCGATAGTGGTCAAACGCAAACCTATCTAACAATAATAACGCATATTCTGTAAAGATTTCAGTCAGTCATTACGCTTAAAGAGATACAATAGTGCGGACAGAGTGATAGACATGGTCCTATTTTATCCTTTGGTTACATTATTACGCGCGTCCAATATATCTTGCACTGCACCAATAACTTTTCAAGTTATGTGCAGAATTTGCATTCTCTCACAACGGAAGGAAAATATCGCGTAAAAATCAGTATGTTCAAGAATCACACAATTCGAGAACATTTGTCATCATAGTTACATGTTTGACTGGCCCGATAGCTCAGTTGGTAGTGCCCCTGCCTTCTGAACTGTATGTGGTGGTTTCGATTCCCACCCAGGACAAACATTTGTGTGATGAACATCGATGTTTGTTCTGTCTGGGTGTTGTATTGTATTCTATGAATGTAATTACTAACAAAAAGTATTTAAGTGTTGTATCAGTTATCTGGTTCCCATAGTACAAGATTTGCTTATTTTGGGGCTAGATGGCGCTGTGTGTGCCTACACTTTCTTGGTGTCAGAGAAAGTTCAAGTCCCAGCTGTGGGAGCGTATTGAGCCGATGACGACTCCAAAGTTGAGACCATCATTAGTTATTTGGAATGTTATGTCCGTACAGTGTCAGATATTACACTAGTAAACAATGAAACTGTGACACCTACAAATCACTACTTCCATACCTAATCCGTTCAGTATGCTTATTCTATATCGAAGTTTAAGTTTCTTTTATTTATTTCTTAAATATTTCTACTCATTACTTACTTATCTGCTAGGTGAATGTGACTGAGATTTACAAATACCATCACATAAACAAATCCAACGACATCTTAATTTATATAAATTACGTGTCACGTTGTTTGTCCGCTATGGACTCTTAAACCACTGAACCGGTTTTAATAAAACTTGACAGTTACAGTCACAGTGACAGTGACAGTGACAGTGTAAAGTTTTACAACTTGAAAGCTTAGCTTATATCTCAATTTATAATAGTTACATATATAAAATAAGACAGCCGAAGTCGGGGCAGGCCGCTAGTGATAGTTTATCATTTCAAACCAACAACCTACCGCCAATCATATCTTGCATCTCAGTCCAAATATATATATATATATATGTACCCTCAGTTTGGTAACTTATTTTAATAAGTGAGTCTTCACTGAGAGGAGTCTTGTGTCTTGTGAGTCTCTCACAAAGCAGGTAATGTTAATTGATAGTGCCCAAATATTACCATGTAATAACGTCTACTTAATTAATAATAATAATTTAATAATAACGCCGAAGGATCGACCCTAACTTGGATTCCCTGTGTCTAGAGGTCTTAGGAACAACGAGGACCATGGTCCCATAACACCCAGACTCAAAACAAGTATTTGCGCTTTTTTTTGTGCACAAATACCTTGTCCTTCCACGGGAATCGAACCAGCTGCCTCCAGGTTATGAGCCGACCTGCTCAATCACCACACAACAGAGGCCGAATGTTAGACGAATTGTTAACTTGTGCATTAGAGAAATAAATAAATGATTGTGATTATTTTCGTGAAAGTCAAAATGTAACAACCAACTGCGTGGGAGCGATGAAACAAACAGAACATAGAATGAACTTCTTTTTAGAAAGCTTTCAATTTAGAAACTAGTCTAATATATATAACAACATACAGAAGCCTACGAGCCATCGGTCATCCGACTAAAGTTTTGGCATTGTTCCTACCCGAAATTCATTAGTCAAAACTTATCTTTACTTCTTGGTTTAGCTTTGTGTAAAATTAAGTACCTAATGTAATTTAGTAAATCTGTCAATCACTGTCAACGCTTTGTGCTCTAGATTTATCTTTGACGGTTAGTTTTTGACGGACAAATTACCTTTTGTTCTACAAACTAACTATTACAATGTTACTGCTTTTAGTGTACCTTACATTATTTGACAGGTTAATAATCAAAGGAAGGAAATCACTTCGAAGGTATTGTCAAATCAATTATTCTTAGTTAATTATTGTTTTTTTTTTTCAATTTCAAGTTTCAATAAAAAAAAATTGAAAACCTTTTCTTAAAGTAAATAAATCTAAAACTAAACATTAGCATTAAGCAACTATAATATCAGCAAATTTTCTTCCCCACCCTAGTTCAAATGCGACCTTTTCCACTGGCGTAAATAAGACGCTTCGGTAGTCAAAAAAGCCATCGGCATTTGTCATTCAGGAGGAGCGATGTATTATGCCACGTCGGAATGCCCGTAACGGATCTTAGGGGCGATCACGGTGCGCGGACGCTCGCAGAATTTGCAATTTTATTTGATTTCCGATTTAAAAGTTTATTGAGGTAGGCACCCTTGTTCAATGTCTTGGATCGATGGCTTACGCCGTCAGTTATGTTTCATGTTTCGCATTAATTTTGTGTCTACAGACAGTTTTCCGTATCAAATAATATTGGTTTGTCTCATTTTTGGTCTAGACATTTTTATAACAGTAACTAAATTTAAGTTTTGTTAGCTAACTTTTTTATGTTGGGGATGACGTGACGAAATAAGCGTTTTTGTTGAGCGTCACGTCCGCCCATGCAGTGAAAGAAAGAAGAAAGAAAGAAAATACATTTATTCAGGACACAGTGCCACTTGGAACTGTAATATAATATTAAGTTTTGTGTCATACTCTATTGCGCACGTCACCCTGAGACATCAGAACAGTCTAAAGATTACTAGACTGCGAGATCTGCTCATCAAGTCTCATTTGCCCAGTCATTTCGCTAGCTACAGTGCTTATCAAATCAGAACACACAGTACACAGCTGTAGTGTTTGCCCAATACTGTTGACGGCAGAATATCTGGAAAAGCGGTAACCCACCTACCTAGATTAATTTTGCAGAAAAGTCTTACTACTGAAATTAACTATACTGTATGGTAACCAAACTGATTTTGCATTATATGGTTTCTGCTATAATAAAGTTATCTGTTTTCGGGATATTGCACTCGGCTACGTTACGGGCCGTCAATTCCCTAAGTATTTACAATACTGAAAGCTTTTTAGTGTCTCGCTGTGTAAAGTTGACACAAAGCCTCGCCGCTAACTGCTAAGTAGATTAACACCCATTTACCGAACGAAAACTCAATTTATTTTCCGCCTCGCATCATTTTGAAGCCTACCCAATAACCGCAGCCTTGGCTTAGATCTATCGACGTAATTAAAATTCAAGAAACATTTTTTTATCGATTAATGTTGTATTTGGAAGATTAATATGGTATTCTATTTGATATCGTAACATGGAAGCGGTTTCATAATTTTAACTGCAAGGAGTAAGAGGCAATTGTTTGATTGAAGATCATATTTTAGGGCCATTGTCAGAGCATCATTGATACGAAATAAGTCTTCCACAGAAAATTCGAATTCTTGGATTAATTGGTTTATTGTTGTTGACCTTGCCCTAAGAACTCCTTAAATAACTAAATCTAATTACGTTTTACTTATTTGAATCGTAAGATACGGTGTGCACTAAAACCGAAAACGTAGTTAAATCTTAAATGTGTAGTATATCAGAATTCATTTCACTTATATCCTAACCTTGTTTCCATCAAGGTTTAATAATCTTCTTAAACCAATAAAATTAAATTAAAACCATCCTCACGACTGCGGCAAAACCCGCAAATTCGCATCTAATCCGTAAAACCATACTTTAGCATGCATTAAACGTAAAACGTAACGTAAACAGTTTCCCTTACCCCAACAAGGGTATTAACAATACGCCACCCTATTCGATTAAAAGGAAGGAAATAAAAAATCCACTCCCCATCTCTATTTCATAATTTGCATCGTAGACGCAAATAAATTTTGAATATTGCCCCGCGAAGCCTTAATTTTCCCTATCTGATGTACCAATCAATCTTAGGAAGTTCTAAGGGTGTCTTCGGATGTTTTTCCAAGTTGTAAACAAACATATATCTTTGCTTTGACTTCCTTAATGACACATGGAAAAAACTGAGGAAAAATATTGTAATTTGAATAGAGTTCGTTGACTGTTGCCAGAATGAAAAAAAAAAAAACCAGAATAAAGAATACTCATGTGTTTTTAATTGTTTGAGATTAAAAACAGAATAGCCCATATGACTGAGATATACCTATGTATTTGTTTATAAAACAAAGCACTATAACAGAAAGAAAACTTTGTAATAGAACTATACCAAAGCTAACGTAACGCTATACTAATTTCCAATGATCCTAAAGCCAGAAGCCCCCCGATCATAAACATTCTCCCAGCACAATACCTTTTCCCAATAATAAGCAGAGGAACAAAAACTAATCTAACTCGCACAATAGTAAAGATAACGTAGGTTCGTCCCGCGGGAGGCGAGGCTACTGTTAGCTGTTAGGACCTTGTCGATGTAACAGCCGAACAGAATCTTTTGGATGGAACATTGGCCAAAAATGAAGATAATAATTATCTTGCCACAAATGTCTTTAGATACTAGATTGACAACTTGATTGTAATTTCTATTCATAACTCAACTAATCAACTGTTTTACAATAAACATTAGATTCAGCAAACAGTCAACAAACAAACAGTCAGTATCACACCAAACGCATACTTCGACAAGGTTCCATGAAAATCGGAATAGTCCCGACTCTTGCACAATTAAGAGCAGCAGATTAGATACTATTATTTAGTTATTTTCTTTGTGTCGGCCATTAATTCTGTTGAAACAGGATGCCTGCAGCTGACAGGGTTAGGGAACTAATCAAATGAGAATTGAGAACAAAATAGTTATTGTATTTTGGTTTCCCGTTTGGGAAGGTGTTGGTCTGCGATACCTCATTTGCCGCCGTTTTGATTTTGGCAAAAATGGAGAGTTAAACGCTTCAAATATTACCAGCAATATACCTAAAGAAGGAATGCAGCAAATAATAGAATCGTGCTATTTTGCAAATATTTTTTCTCGGTGCGTTTGTATTCTGTCACGACTTCTCCAGCTTAATTTTTGTAATTATTATAGAAATAAATAATTTTACAGATAGCATCACTCAAAAATCCATCTAAATCTGATTTTAAAAAGTTTTCAAAGTTACAAATGCTATTCTCTAATATTCAAAATCAACAATTTAAAATCATAACGTTCACCGAAAACACTCTAAACGGAACAATCTGAAACGACTTCCATAACAAATAACGGCTGATTCACAGAATAATAGTATTGTCCGGGACATTGAAAGACAATGGCGTATGCCGGAATGGACCGCCAGGTCTAACCCGGACGGATAACCTCCAGACAAGACAATAACCGGGGTCCGCCGCCATCTGAACTTGAGATCGATGGAACATAACTTTAGCGTAACTTTATGTCCGTTTGGTAAGATAATACGTATTGGTAACTTATTTGACCTCAAATGACATAAAACTTGACCTTTAGATAAAACTTTATGCCTGAATTAATGAGAGAGCAACGTGACGGTAAATTTCGATAAGGATATTTTATAGTGCTCGTCTGGCGAGCTACCTTGTCGTCATTCCCTTACCGTGGGCCGTCAGCGTTGCTTGAAAGCTAGTTATTAGTCCAGGCGTACCGTGGTATCAATAATAGGCACGTGGTTGACAGTTATCATTAAAAAAAAACAAGCGTACTTTAGACTACACCACTGAAGTAAAACTTCTTTAGTTTAGCTCCATCTTTCTTCATCTAACTTTGTTTTTGCTTTGCAGGCATTTTGCTAGGCATTTAAGCATATACTTAATGGTTCTTGTAGGATTTGTAAAGAAAAACATAATGCAGTCTTGAGTATTATCCGAAAATTTCTTGTTTTCATCATACCAAACTGCGTTGGTTACTTCAGATTGAACTTTATCTTATTTACTTACGACATTTTATACGATAATCATCCCTGAAAAGTCCGTTATGGTAAGTCTAAGCCTGCACTTTTTCCACTATTCCAGTTCGTGACGTGGTGTCGTGATATCTTGCTGTCAGTGGAGCTGTCTGCTGTAATTGTACTCTTGCAACCTAATATACGCTGTAATTATGCCAGCGAAGATGGGACGCGATCATTAATTCACGGTTTGATTACACTTTGTCGTGTGGCTACTTCATAATAATTACGTTATGTGAGTGAATAAAAAAAAATTGCACACAAACATTTTACCACAACAAAATTATAACATATCCGTAGTATTCATTTACATACTCGTTGACGTAGAAAGCTAAAATATTATAAATAAATATTTTTAGACATTTCACACAGCGCCATCTAGCCCCGAATTAAACAAACCTTGTACTATGGGAACCAAAAAACTGATAAAATACTTTTTGTTCGTAAATATACACATAGAATATAATATAACACCCAGACACAGAACAAACATCTATGTTCATCACACAATTGTTTGTCCTGGGTGGCGATCGAACCCACAACCTATAGCTCAGAAGGCAGGGTTATTATCAACTGAGCTATCAGGCCAGTCGAAGTATTTTCTAAGCTGTTAATATTAACTTAGAAATTTACTGGTACTGGTCGCAGGTGGCTATTATTATCAGTATTGTGTTGTTGCCATATCCGATTGATCCCATCAACCCGATACCAGGACAGACTAACGTTGCAGAGAAGTAGTACATGCTGTAGTAGTTGATACGGGCGATAAAGATGAGCTGGTAAAAGCATTCCCGTCATATATAAAATCTGTGGTCATAGACCAAAATACTGTCAAATTCACAAGAAAATTTTACGTACAGTACCGAAAATAAAAATATTTCTAACTGAAATCAACTCTCACCAATTTGGCTCTAAGAAATTTTGCAATCGCGCCAAAAGCAAAGTCTAATAACCTATAAATAGAAGCCAGTTTACGAGATGATTGCCGACGTAATTCTACAGAATTTATTAGAACGAAAAATGTTACAGGGTCTGGTGCTAACGAAACGACCTGCGTAGGTCATATTTGTAACAAATATGAGCCCTAAACGTACGCGTTTCTACGCAATATCGTAGCCTCAAATATTCCAGAAAGCTGCTGACATTGTATTACAATGTTAGCAGCTTTCTGGCAGATACCAGCAGACGGCTTTTATAGCTGTCTATGAATTTCATTACTTAACAATAGGTGCTTTTGTCTTTGAATCTTGGATATAATATATCGTATACGATCTGAAATTGGTCGTGAATTCATATTGTAATCCGAATATTATCTATCAATATTGGTTTCTAGAGATGATACATTCTTTTAAATGCTTAGTTTATTTGGGTGTTGTTAAACATCGATACATCCACACTCAGTTCAAAATGGAAGACTAGCGCTCATAGCAAACCTCGCCTACCGTTCTTAAACGATTAGTAAAATTCGCTACTAAAGGTTACACCACTAAACTATGCTGATCACTACACGAGAAGAAGTAGATTGTTACATCCTAGACCGCATCGACACTTACCAACAGGTGAAATTGATGAGGTTAAAAGCAAGCCTATCAAACAATATTTTATTTAAAATGTGTGGGGAAGTCTTTGGTGACATAAAGCTCATGGGAAGCGTGCGGTGACGATGACGCGAGTTTCACGCCAAAAAGTACACATATACATGTACGAGTAGCTCATGGAAATCGTTCGGTGACGATGACGCGAGTTCCATGATTTTTGTTGACCCAAAAAGTGTTCGACGTGTGTAAAGAAGTTTTCACTTCAAAACTGATATTTGAGTCACATGTAACGAACCACATGTGACTCAAATATCATTTTTACCTTTCGAAAAATATCGCATCAGTCTTACAATCACACTTTTTCTGCTTACGTGCTCTAGCAGCATTTAAATTGTATGTCTAAGTAGCTTCTGCCCGCGGCTTTGCCCGCGTGGCCTATAGGAAAAAAATAAGAAATTTTTTTCACCCAAACCCATTTCACCCTCTTAGGGATAGAATTTTGAAAAATCCTTTCTTACTTTACAAAGAACATAGCTTCCGAATTTCAAGTCCCTAAGACCAGCGGTTTAGACTGTGCGTTTATATATAAGTAATTTTATAAAAATCTTACACCGTTAGATATAGTATTTGACATACACGTTTGCAAAGATATTAATTTTCATAAAATCGAATTATATTTGAATTTAGATTTAGTTGCTCCACGGATAATGACCTAAATATTTACACCTATGATGTAACACGTATACGAACCAAAAAACTTTAACACAACCGTGCTTCATTATTCGCTGCTTACGTTGTAGTAACAGTTCGGAGTGCTACCGAACAAAAATAGCATATTACTGTGAGACACGCCACGCTGGATGTTACCGATACAGGCATAAGTAACGTAATGACGTGCCTTTAATTACGTGTTGAATTATCTATATCGTTGTAATAAGCTATTCAATATCTATGAAGGAAAATAGTTTTAATCACAGATGTAATAGTGCCTACTTTCAAGCTTTCTCTGGACTAGAGTATCATATTGAAAAGAGATTACAAATTAAGGATTTATACAAATACAGTGTTAGCAATTGCAGTGTCGACGCACTGACGCACATTGGATTTATGAATGAAAACTGTGCATTCGAAAATACGTCTTGGTTCTCATGTAGCAGCGGTTAAGTTGCTAGACATTAGGTTAAGAACTTAACAAATTTACCTCTATAATGGTGATTGCACCAGGATACTAAAGACTTTGGTGGAGTCGATAAGGTATACTTTATCGCTGGTCATCTCATCCCCATAATACTAATTAAACAAAACGAAAGTGAACCCGCATTAAGCCGTTAAATATTTGAACTATAGCACGCCCAGAATGCGAATTACACAATTATAATCCTCCCCCATTCTTCGTAATTTAATTCTTGCAATGAGCCACGGTTAGAGGTATATATGGTATACAGAATGTGCACGGGGTGTTATTCTAAATGGTAATATTATACAATTACCGCTCGCCCCTGTCGGCTCAGGTAGAATACGGAACCCCTATTCCCAGCTTGAGATGTTTTAACAAATGTTTTCTTGCGTTTGCACCTGCGCGAAAACGTGAGTAACTGTTAATTTTGAGCCAAAATTATGTAATAGGGTAATTTTACCTTGTATTTGTTTGTGAATATCAAAATGTTTGGTATAATCGTGGAATATATTAATGAAACGCTCACGTAAACCACTTTCCTGCTGCACCACTTTGCAGTGATCAATTTAAAGTCATTCATTTAATTAGGTGGATGACGTCGACTATTAAACATAGGCCTCCTTCATTAGGGTTCGCCATAATTACCGCGCTTGGCTGTCGTCTTGGTGGACGCATGTACGCATCATAATGCAGGCCGAGGATAATACTGCTTCTCATCCCCTAGATATTCCCTATTTCAAGCGCAATAACACATTATATTTACTTTGGCTTCGTCCTTCGAGATTAGCATAAAGATATAATAGGTAAAACTTTTACCTATTACATCTTTATGGTAATCTCTCGGGCGGAGCCTTCGTATAATTATGATAGATCTTCACATAGAGTATGTTCGTTATCACTAATTATTGAAGTGAAACTTCTTTACGCTTGACTTGGGAAGTAAGCTGGCGAATGCGAGGCGAACGGAAGTTGGATCACCTAGACCTCCATTGTCAAAATAAGAAAGTTATTTTTTTATTATTATGTTGGTATGTCCGTTAAAATGACCATACCATTGTCAAGATGGCGGCGTTAACATAAAAAAAAATCAAAAACAAAGTTATACCAGCCGATAGATGGAGCCAAACTAAAGAAGTTTTACTTCAGTTGGTCTAAAGCACACTCGTTTTTTTATGACTTACATGATAAACAGTAAAAATGATTGTAAACAGATGTTTTGTCACTTGTAACGGTTATACATCGTGAGGATTTCATCGGTAGTGTTGTATTAAAATAAGTGTGTGTTAATTAATAGGTTGCTTTTGTGACTGTTGCGTTGTTATAACTATTTACAGATGTTGACACTATGGTAAGATTAAATTGTGATGTATTAGCGTTACACTAAATACTGCCAGCGCATAATAACGAAACTTATTACAGTCTTTACTTAGTGGGTGTTCTACAATGACGGTATATGTAAATTGTACTGCTTCTTTAATACATTATCTTACACAAAATAACAACAATCCTAACCTGAATTCATTTCGATAGTGACACTTGAGCTGTCAACGTCAACTTTTGGCGGGAACCGTGCCAAGAAAAATCGTCTTTATTCCTAAAGTACAATCGACACATTGTCACCTGCTTCTTCTGTTTGCTTCGTTTAAATTCGCGAAGGCATTTGCATGATAACTTTGTTGTTTTGCCCACTTATGCATGTAAGTAAACGTTGCGATCTTAGCTGAACTTTAACAAATTACGCAAACAACGTAATCCGCGACGGAGGCGCCATGTTTGTCCGCCATATTGGTCCGGTAAACAGGGCTGCCATGCATTTTGATTGAATTAAACTTTCGACTCTAATTCGCGTTCCAATGTCTTTGTTTGGGGGTAACTGCGATTTTGCAAATTAGCAATTATTAAAACAATGAACCTATAAAATTGCTATAAATACGTTGAATTTTTAAGCTGATGTTAGATGTATGAGTAGATATGAATGTATTATGTATTTATTATTACCGCCTCACTAAAGAAATATCAAAACACAAAACTGTCATATAAAATAAAAGGATTATAAAAGGGATCCTTATTACTGACAGCGTTTTTTAGTCTACTTCGGCGCCTTTTATCAATAACACCAAAAGAAAGTGAGTATAATGACACCAAAATATAAATTAAATAAATAAATATTTGCGGACATTTCACACAACGCAATCTAGCCCCAAACTAAGCAAAGCTTGTAGTATGGGACCAGATAACTGATAGAATACTTAGATACTTTTTGTATGTAAATACATACATAGAATACAATATAACACCCAGACACAAGACAAACATCGAAGTTCATCACACAAATGTTTGTCCTGGGTGGGATCGAACCTACAGCCTACAGCTTAGAAGGCAGGGCTACTAACACCTGAGCTATCGGGCTAGTCATGTGTGATCATAGCGTGTTTATATTAGGTCTTTACCTATGAAATTGCCGTTTTGTTTGAAAAAAGTTAAAGTATTTTTTTTTTCGAAGTTATTTATTTCTTTTATTCAAAGTAATCACCCCTGCAATCAATGCATCTTTGCCAACGCTGTGGCAGTTTATGGATGCCCTTCTTGAAAAAATCAGCAGGACGGGAGACAACAAACTCTTCAAAGGCGTTCTGTACTGCCTCTCGGGAATTGAATTTTTTCCCCGCTAAAAAGTTGTCCAAATTTTGGAAAAAGTAATAGTCGGTATGCGCAAGATCTGGTGAGTATGGCGGATGAGGGAGAGCTTCCAAACCCAACTCATGCAGCTTAGAGACGGTCTGTTGTGCAGTAAGGGGTCGCGCGTTGTCGTGAAGTAGCAGTGGAGACGACCGATTGACCAAAGCTGGTTGCAGACGTGCGAGTTTCACCATCATTGTGGCCAGTTTTTCAATGTACACATCTGCAGTAATGCTCTCGCCGTTTTGTAAAAAGCTATGATGAATCACACCAGCACTAGACCACCAAACTGTGACCATCACCTTTCTAGGGGTCATTTTTCGTTTTGCACTTTGCTTTGGTACCGAACCAGGATCTAACCAACTTGCTGAGCGCTTTCGATTGTCAAAAAGAATCCATTTTTCGTCGCACGTAACAATTCGGTTCAAAATTCCTTCATTTCTGTGCCTGTTAAGCAGCGCAACGCAAGTCTCGACGCGTACGTTGCGCTGGCGATCGTTAAGTTCGTGGGGCACCCATCTATCAAGCTTTTTTATCTTGCCAATCTGTCGCAAATGGACCAATATTGTTTTGATGCTAACATCAAAAGCTGCTGCCAGCTCAGCTGTAGATTGAGATTCATCAGCTTCCACAATCGCCTTTAATTCATCATTGTTGACCAAAGTTTCCGGACGACCACGAGGTTCATTTTTCAAGTCAAAATTTCCAGAACGGAACCGAGCAAACCAATAACGGGTTGTACGTTCGTTTGTACAGTTCTCTCCGTAAACGTCGTTGATGTTACGTGTCGTTTGTGCCGCGTTGGTGCCACGACGGAACTCATATTCCATAATTACACGAAATTTCAAAGTATCCATTATGAGGAAAAATGTTGAAATGTAATGAAAATACAACGCTAATCAATAAACAAAAGACTTATATTGTAAATAGAATGTCATATTTTTAAAACAAAATTAATTTGAATTTAGAATTCATAGCCAATCAAAACTTTTTTTTGTTTGAAAAAGTCTGTACTGCAAAACGGCAATTTCATAGGTAAAGACCTATTATTTGTTGTACTCCATAAAACAATTATGAAACAAATATTTAAATTTTAGTGCTTTTAAAGGTAAAAAACAAATTTCTTTACCTTCCAGTCTTCATTAATAATATTCCTACCGCGGGCATCATCATATACCCGCAAATTTGAACGTAAGAAAATACCCGAATCTCCGAGCGTTTCTAATTCCACCCAAGGCCTGTACTGTCAACTGATTAGTCGCAATCAAGTAACTAGCTAATTCAACATCAAACACCTACTGGTACCTGGTGCTCACGTCACGTAATTAGATAATTGCGAGACAGCGCTTGTGAGTTGTGACAGCCCTGGGTGTTTGCGCCTGGAGATCGACATCCACGGGGTGACATCAAACAGCAGTTTCTTAGATATGGTTGCCACTTTAATCAAATTAGTTTTGAAGACAAATGCCTATAATTTTTAGCATTGACATTGGAAGCGTTGTTTTTTTATAATTGGAATAATTTGACACTAAATGAAGAGTTATAAGAGTATTATTTACAGATTAGTCTCAAGATGAAATATGCCATAATAAATGATAGAAATATATTATTACAGAAAAATGACTAAGACAAGGTGAGGTACCAAAATAAAATAAAAAAATATTTCAAAATGCCCCTCGGAGAGCCGGCGCTGAGAAACCGTATGGGAATATGAAGTGAAAATGAAATGAAATGAGTTTATTACCAGATAAAAATCCAAACTTACTCTAATAAAACTAACTTAAACTAAAACGCCTAAGACACCTGTGTATCTTAGGTGATGGGTAAGTGGTAGGATTGCCACCTTCGATATAGTGGGCTTTGGTCCCAGTCTCGCACGGCTGCCACCAGGGAGTTCGCAGTGCGGTATAAGGCGGTACGCGCAGTGGCTGAGCGGCTTCTAAGCAGCGCTTGCCATCCTGGAGCGCGGCCTTCGGCGAACATGGCGCTTGCGCTGCAGTATCGCGGTAGACGAAACATCGCGCGCCACGCATCATTATATTGCACCCTCATACCACTTAGAGCGGCCATCGTATAGTTCGCCCAGAGTTCTACAGTGTATACGCTAGTGCAGTAACTGATGAACAGTAGGAAAAGCGAGGTTAAAATATTATTTTGTATTGTATTAAAATAGCAACATCAACAAATATTTATAGTTGAAACAGTAGAATCTGTACTTGTATGATAATTGAAGGGTTGAGAATAAAAAGGATTTAACTGACAAATTGACAGTTTCGAGAAAATTGACTTTAAACGTCAACGGCGTCATTTTAATGTAGAGTGCTTATAAGGTAATAGAAAAGGTTTATGTAAGTTTCAGTTGCTTGAAAATGTTTTAATTCTATTTAAAATTACTAAATATAGTACTAATTCATACAATTACTGTAAAAATATAATATAATAAAATAAATATAGTAATGTTTTTATGCTAAGCAAACTGTATTCCTGTGACAGATAAACCATTTTTAGACTCAAAATCTCGAAATTTAAGCCTCATTTCGGTATTTTGAGAATGTATCATTGAAGATAATTTCACGCTGAATCCAACGATACCCATAAGTCATTTTGTCAAAAAAAATCAGTTAAATCCTTTTTATTCTCACCCCTTCAATTATTAATTATAATATATATACATAATATCCTGGACCCTAACTAGGAATCTCTGTATCTAAGTACCCAGGAACTACGACGACCACGGTCCCACAACACCCAGACTCAGAACAAGTGTTCGCGAAGTTTTTTGTTCAAAAATACATGTCCTGTCGCGAGAATCGAACCCGCCGGCTTCGAGATATGAGCCGACCTGCTCAACCACCACACCACAGAAGCTGTCATCAATCTAGCAACTTTATTGTTAACATTTAGATATATGCATAAATAATAAAATAAATGCCATAAAGGATACTCCGTAACATCGTTAGAAATAAAATCTTCTACCAACCACCGCAGTTCAAGCTCGCATTACTGTTTCATTTACAACGCTTAGTTTCATGAAATTCTATTGACTCTAGAGCGACCGAGAATCCACTTAGTAAAGCAAATCTTATCTGGGAGAGATCTTAGTTTCTACGGTCACTGAATATTGCTGACTCAGCGAAAATTATAACTGGAACGATATCCCTTTTTATGAGCGATAGAGTCGGTAGAGCTGATAGAGTTGGTTGAGTAGGTCTGTCCCCTCTACCAATTATATAAGGCGATTCATAGCCGATTCGCTTACTCTGCTCTACCTTGGTTTGCTAAAATTTTAACAGATAGCATTTTTTTTAATTTCAGTCTGTTACGGTAAATTTGACTTTGAAGATAAGTATCTGCTGATACAGTTCAGACGAGTAAAATTGTTCAATAGAAAAAATAGAGATAGGTATCTCGCTAAGGTTTGTTACTTTCGTTTATTCGTGTTATTTAGTTGATTTTATTTGTCAACATTTTATTTATTTGTTACTATTATTAGAATATAATCAGTAGTAAGCAAAACGTGGTGGTTGCTGTCACGAAACTGATCGCTTTTTGTATCTAATCTACGCAAGTAAACAATCACCCGGGCAACAGTTTCGCAAGTTAGTGATTCAAGTTAACAGGCCTCTATTGAAATAATTCAATCCCGGGCTACTAGCCGTTGCCGCCGGCCCCGCGTGGCTTTATTCCGTAGATTATCATATCTCAGGAAGGCTACTGACGGCTACTGTCTATGGACAGAGGTGCTGTAGAGTCGCCATGGACATACAGACTGGTCTGGACATTCTAGATCGCCACGACAGGATAATCAGGTAAAATTGTAGTCAGGCTGTAGAAAAAAGATGATGTTTAAATGGATAAGTTTTAAAATAAGAATAAACCGGCATTAATGGTGTTACTAAAAAGATATAAGCAAAATCCATAAAGATTTTTTAAAATTACATTTTATTGGTTTACGTAAAGGGAAAAATTTAAACAGAAAATCACATCATCAATAAATGTACATTATTATATTATTGTTTATATTTAGCTATAATAATTGAATGATAACCTTAATTCTTGCCAAAAATTTATAGAGTTATCTTAAGAATTAAAAAGTAAGCGTCAACATTTTTAAATTTTCTGTTTATTGCGTTTCTAAGGTTTTAATGTCCGTTGCGGTGGCCAATCAATGCGTTGCAATTATGGTAATGCTGCCCTACGGCCGCGCGGGACCAGCCGCAGTTGAAACGGAGCGGGGGACGGGGGCGGGGAGCTTAGGTTTTACAGTGATGAGCTGGACGTCCAACTCATCACTAGGTTCTGGGTCTTGGGTGTGAAATCAATTAGCGAAAATTAGATGAACACAGAATGGATAATGGATAAATGGTAAAAGCACAATTTAAAAATGAGCTTATATCAAATCATATCATTTGTCCATTTTCAAGAATACACTATTAATTTGGGTACAAACTCATATAGTAGATACATTGCATTCAGCCTGCAAGCACGCGTGCAAGTATTACTAAATATTTTTGTTACTACATTTTGTTATTACATGTTACATATCCCTTGACACTATAGAAACATTTGCTTAAAGCCAGTCACTCAAATGATTTAAATATATTTCCTTCTAAAGATTTCAGTTCATTAGGCAAATTGTTAAAAATAGTTATAAAAATGTTATATAAGTTTTTCTTATAAATGTCTTTGCGGCAAGGAAGTTGGTACATATAAACTTAAATTATCGATTGAAAACTAATAAAGGATGCCCATTTTAGCATAAAAATAATAAAATAAAAATAATATATAAGTTGACAGATATATTAATTTATTTCAAGACACTGTTTTTGCTATAAATATAGCAAGTCTTGAAATAAATTTTCAGCATTTATCAACTATTTAAAACCACTTTATTTACGTATTAAAATATTTAACTATTTACCAACTATTAACCTACTAATAAAAAAGCCCAAAAATCTCAATAAATTTGGTATATTTATAAGATTTCTTGTATATCTAAAGTATCTTTATTCCGAACTTTAAAAAGAAATCTAAACCAATATAAATAATGCACGTTGATTTAAGTAATTACTTAAAAATATTTATTTAAGATCTATTGCATCTATGAAATAAAAGCGTGGCACAGAAATTCTTTTAAAAGCCACATAATAAGTCCTTTCCAACCTCATGCGACATAAAATTCTAGCTAATAGCCGCTTTTTCAGCAATTATCGACATTTAACCCGATAAATTCCAACAGCTAATATCGAGTTTGTAGTAAAATCTAATTACAGTATAAATTAGAGTCCGGTGTCCGACAGCCCAGTAATTAAACCGACTGACGACTTTTTCTACTTTGCCTACTGCTTTTTTTTTTACTGTGAGAGTTGGTTCTGCGAGCTGAGGGCAAAATGTCAGGTCTTGAATTCCAGTGAGAAAATCAGGTGCAAAATTTTACGTTTGAGGTAAAATGAACGTGTTATTTATGTTGTGTAGATTGATTGTAAAATCATAATTTAAAAACGAGCTAACATATAAAATTAAATTACTGATTAAAAACTAGTAGTGTACAATAAGTAAATCTAGAAACAATAGTATAAATATACAGTATTTTTTTAGCATGCACGTGCTTTAGTATGTTATCCTACTAAACCTAAAACAGACCATTTTCCCAGAAGCCAGCAAAAATATCTCAAGTTAGCAACAATAAAGTCAAAGTCAAAGTCAAAAGATTTATTGCAAATAGGCTAATTTTAGCACTTTTACAAGTCAAAATTATACTAGGTACTTAAAATTAAGTTATTTCACTAAGCATATAAAATTACAAAGTGCTTATTGTCAAATAATATAGCAAGCCCATTACAATATATGAGTTTGAAAAAAAAGCAGTTCTCTTTCTCACTACTGGTGCAAGCAATCCGGCACAATGCAGAATTGAAAACTTTGATCCGAAGCTTCGATTACAACTGTAAAGAAGAAGCTACAAGAAACTTTACAGTGATGTATTTTTTTTTGTCTTCTTTCTACTGTCTTTTACAATGTATAAATATACAGCATCCTTAGCGAAGTTTAATTAGCATCTAAACATGATAGGGAAACATAAACAGTGCTCTGCAGCGTACGTTTTGAGCAGCTAATTAGGTGAAGTTTAGATATTGACTTGCCACGAGTTCTAGGCAAGCTAGGCGGCTAAATATTTACTTGATGGGTATTTATTTAAGGGTAACTAAGAGCAGTTGCTCATCCGAGCATCCTTTGATAAAACTTTATAAAAACTGTGAAGTTTTGTTTATATTTTCTGCTCTACCGTGGCGAATAGAAGTAAAGGCAAAAAAGTATTAAAAGGAAATGAAATAATTTGAAGCTTTATAAAGAATATTGAGTGAAACGATTTCCTGATATCAATGTAAAAGCATACGTCATTACAAAATAATTCATATTACAAAGGGAACATATGCCGATGATCCTCCAAAGCACTCGAACCCTCATTGCTCATTGCCGAGTCCGTACAAACGGCTCACACCACCATCGAATCCGAATTTTAATCAGGTCGCGAGTACTTGACTCCCATTTTCAATATCGCACGCGTTTACGTTTCCCCGAGTTCGGGTGTCGGGTGTTATCGAGCATCGAACCCGGGCGGATCAGTAAACGTGGAAAATTACATTCGACCGGAGTTTGATTCGCAGTAATTGCACATGTACGAGTTTCCGAACACAAAAGTTCAATTCCGATGTGCCCCCAAATCCGACAAAGTGAAGCTTCCGTGTCCCCTTTTGAAGAAAAACAGATGGAAATTGGATTAGTCTTTTAATGAGGGATTCTTTTATGTAGAGCTTCGAGTTCGAGTCTGCGTTCAGTTAGTGAAGTTAGAAAAATTTAAATCGCTGATCCAGATTGGATCCCTGTTCGCAACGTGGCGACTTGTCTGAAGGTAGAACCAGTGTGTTTACCTTGTTTTAGATGGTAGAAGTTATTTGAAATGTTACATACATGTAACAAGGAAAATGTTTGGTTAGTTTGGGAAAATTGTTAAAAAGCAAAGTTAGCTTTATTCTTGAAGCAAATGTTCAGCTATTCTATCGTGTAAGCTAAACAAAGACAACGTTTCATTTTTATAGTAAAAACAGCACTAAATGGATTAATTTTAAAGTGCCAGTGTTTTTAAATCTGGTGCTGATAAACATGACATACAGAACAAAATAGAGACACACTATAACGCAAGTCTACTTGAATCTATTTGTGACTAAACTATGTACGAAAAACAAACCTAATCTTATTTAAATCTATGAGCTTGAATAGATTAGACAAGGTCTCATTTTCCAAATAATATGCTTCAGGTAACTGTCTTGAATCGTACCTACTGAAAATTACGGAAGATTAAAGGACACTTCCCCGCTGTGCCCCATCTCATCCTCATCTAAATAACTTAGTGGCCAAAAACGAAATCATCCGACGTTGACCCCAAACCTCCAAAACATAACATATTCAATCAACACTAATCCTACAAAGTTGTGCCACCACCGGCAGAGACCAGCGCTTGAATAAATGAGAATACCATACGGAGCAACAATGTAACCAGTAGCGGAACTTGAGACACTTTGTTAACACATAACACACACATAGACAACATAGGCTTAAGGACATATATTTCTCATCACAACGTTAGCCAGAAGAAATCTACAACTATTACACGGCTAAAACTCACGAGCCGTGTAATAGTTGTAGTTATGAGTACTACTCACGTCAGTTTCTATAATATTACAGAAGAAATCTACTGCTGAACTTAGACCTTCCCTATAAAACGCCATTTTGGACAGTTATCGTAGGTTTGCCATAATCACCACGCTGTCAGATGTCTTGGTGATCGGGTGCTGTGTGGTGTAAATGAGCAGTAGCATTCTCTTCTTTACATTAAAAACACATACCAGACTTTAACTTTGACTAGCCTGATAGCTTAGTTGGTAGTAGCTCTGCCTTCCAAACTATAGGTTGGGGGTTTAATTCCCACCCAGGACAAACATTTGTGCGATAAACATAGGTGTTTGTTCGGTTTCTGGGTGTTATATTGTATTCGATGCATGTATTTACAAACAAAAAGTATCAAAGTATTGTCAGTCATCAATCAGTTATCTGGTTCCCATAGTACAAGCTTTGCTTAGTTTGGGGCTAGATGGCGCCGTGTGAAATGTCTACAAGTAGGTATTTATTTATTATTATTTATAGATTTAAATAACTGACTTCCAACGCAAATCTCGGAAAGTTATGGTCTTCTAATACTAATATAAATTCCGAAGAAATTAATACGAGAATCCGCTTGAAAAGCAGAGCTTTGTACTAATTTCCGTATATAATAGATTTTTACTGTATTTGCATTTGACCCTGATTTCATCAATGAGAAGCGAGATTGTGGTTGTTAGAGACCATTTATCAGATAATTACTTATTTACTAATAATATGTGACGTGGCACTCGCTCAAGATGTCCGGCCATCACAGCCCGTCACTATGTAAGAAAACACTTGAACATGTGTGACTCACCGTTCTTGTATACTCAAACCTTCGTTACCGCTCATAACCTGTACGCCGTGACTATCCTGCTAGTGGGGCAAACCTACCCGGGGCAAAGTGGGGCAAACAAATACGGGACATAGAGACCGGCACGCGCTTTGGGCATCGATGATCGGAGTTAAAAAATCTGTAGCGACCAACGCTGCGGGTCTTGTTTCCCAATATACTTTAAACCGTGACTTGTACACTCGCTTCGGATTTTGCCTCTTCCTAAAATATAAAAGCCGAGTATTGAATATATATAACATACGTTGTACGATTTTAGGCAAAGTTTCTAAAACGTAATCTTCGTAAAATAGCATTCGTCAACAAACTCATATTTAATTCAATACTTTTACAGTCATATTATAAACATAAATAGAACCAACATGTATGTATCGACCCTTTACTTTGTAAAGATACAATCTCTATATACTCCTGGCTATAAAGGAGTCCCTTGGGGCTATTACTTTAACAAGCAGACCTTAAAGGAACATTGCATAAAAAAGCACGCGATGCACCATAGGAACCTCATTGGCATTCATAAACAAACGTAACACAGACGTTAAAGTATACCGCGGATAATTCCTTAGCGTTTGAATAAAACATTTTTGCTAGACACAATCCAAGTACCTGACGACTACCGCGATTACACTATAAAAACAAAGATTTACAACCAACCAATTTCAAACTCAAACTCTTTCGGTTACAGTCTATTTTCGGTAGCGCAGTGTTGTTGTAGAGTACACAGGTGATCCAAACATCTGTTTGGGTATGTTGTGAAAATGGTAAAGTTTTTCCAATAAATAATGCAATGCCTGTAGTACGCGGCAGTATGGTAATGCGCAGGTATGAGTGGCTGAACTGCCGTGTTTTCATATCCGAAGTACATACTAATTCTATTACGGAAGTTGGAGTGTTGTACAATGCTGATTTATTCCTGAATCAATGATTGAAATAGTCCTCATATTTTTACTGTGCGATGAAAGGAAAACTCGTTATGCCGATTGCAACTTATTGGAATGCCATTTTATATGTATTATTTTAAGTTAAAAGTAGTAACGTAAAAGTTAAGTACCTAACATAATTTTGACTTGTAAAAGTGCTAAAAATAGCCTATTTGCAATAAAATCTTTAAACTTTGACTTTGACTTTGAAAAATATACGAAGCTAGCTCGTGTAGGCAAGTGGCTAGCAACTAACGAACTGTGAACTGGAGACATGATCAACTTATATAAAGACAAAATACATCATATGTTTATAAAGCTATACACACATAGTAATAACGAGCCATAAGAGTAGTTTACTTTTATCATAATAAGTGAAAATATTAAAAAGAATAAAAAAGATGTATAAAATCAAGTGAACATAAAACAGTCGCATAAAACAGCGCCTATAACTCTAAAAAGCTTGTAGATGACACGAGACTTCGTAAAACGGATGAGAATCTTTACGAGCACTAACAAAAAGATTTCAATTTTCTATTTTTCGACAAACATTGTCTGCAGCAGCATTAGTAGTTACGGGGAACGTGATCGGGTTACAACTACAACAGCTAGATGAAGATATTTTACAGCTGTTCGTTGATATAACAGCGCTCTCCTTCACGCTTTAGCTTACTAAACTTTCTAAGAATCTTTTTAAAAGATAAGAACGCCATTAAAGAGTTTGATAGAAGATGTAAACACATACCTAATGATTATGCTAAATTGGGGCATAAAAATAAAGCTTGCACAATTTTATCAGGACTACTGATAAGGTGGCGTAGCGGAAATGGAGGGTCTACCCCCACCCTTGTGTTACGACCAAACTACCTACTCAATCCTTACTCCACGAAGGCTGGCAGGCTCGTAGGTAGATTGGCATTTAAAACTTTATAGCCCAGTTTATTTAGGAACTTAGCTCTCACGAGTTTAACGTGAAATGTTAAATATTATGTAAGTATACCAGACTAACATAATAGTAAAGTAAAATGAGACCTTTATGTTTCGGGTTTCAAAGCTGTTTGATCAAGTATATTGGCGACATTTTAAACCTTGTAGTAGTCACATTGTTTTTACAATAATTTTTGCACGCGAATAGACCCGTTTTATCTTTACAATTATGTCACATAAAGCTTTAATACTTCATAGTTTTAAGTTAAAATAGGCGACTCAATCGCGTTTCTCGAACTTAAGTAAGACGAATGATGGAGTAGCGATAGCATAGATACCCCATTTGTTACTTGACTGGCCTGATAGCTCAGTTGGTAATAGCTCTGCCTTCCGAGCACATCGATGGTTATCACACAAACATTTATGTGATGAATATCGATGTTTATTCTATGTCTTGGTGTTTTTAGTATCTAAGTATTGTATCAATATCCGGTTCCCATAGTACAAACTTTGCTTAGTTTGGAGCTAGATGGCGCTGTGTGAAACGTCGACAAATATTTATTTACCTATGAAATTGCCGTTTTGTTTGAAAAAAGTTAAAGTATTTTTTTTCGAACTTATTTATTTCTTTTATTCAAAGAAATCACCCCTGCAATCAATGCATCTTTGCCAACGCTGTGGCAGTTTATAGATGCCCTTCTTGAAAAAATCAGCAGGACGGGAGACAACTAACTCTTCAAAGGCGTTTTGTACTGCCTCTCGGGAATTGAATTTTTTTCCCGCTAAAAAGTTGTCCAAATTTTGGAAAAAGTAATAGTCGGTAGGCGCAAGATCTGGTGAGTATGGCGGATGAGGGAGAGCTTCCAAACCCAACTCATGCAGCTTAGAGACGGTCTGTTGTGCAGTATGGGGTCGCGCGTTGTCGTGAAGTAGCAGTGGAGACGACCTTGTGGTCAGTTCTTCAATGTACACATCTGCAGTAATGCTCTCGCCGTTTTGTAAAAAGCTATGATGAATCACACCAGCACTAGACCACCAAACTGTGACCATCACCTTTCTAGGGGTCATTTTTCGTTTTGCACATTGCTTTGGTACCGGACCAGGATCTAACCAAATTGCTGAGCGCTTTCGATTGTCAAAAAGAATCCATTTTTCGTCGCACGTAACAATTCGGTTCAAAATTCCTTCATTTCTGTGCCTGTTAAGCAGCGCACGGCAAGTCTCGACGTGTACGTTGCGCTGGCGATCGTTAAGTTCGTGGGGCACCCATCTATCAAGCTTTTTTATCTTGCCAATCTGTCGCAAATGGACCAATATTGTTTTGATGCTAACATCAAAAGCTGCTGCCAGCTCAGCTGTAGATTGAGATTCATCAGCTTCCACAATCGCCTTTAATTCATCATTGTTGACCAAAGTTTCCGGACGACCACGAGGTTCAGAATAGAATAGAATAGAATAGAATATTATTTATTGGCCATATAACTTTGCACGTTACACAAGGCAGGTCAGATTACATTACAACTTATAATAATAATAATAATGATTATACATACATTGAATGAAATTTAATATAAATTTAATAAATAATAAATAGTCGTCCAGCAACAACAATAGGTAACTTCACTATAAGGAATAGAAAAGAAGGAAAGGAAAAGAATAAATAGTAACAGTATTACATAGGTCAATTCCACAAATAACAATTACCATACTATTTTTAAATTCTGTTAATCATATAACTCAAACGATGATTCCGTTAGATGCATAGTCATAAACTCATTAAGTGAGTATAATGGGTTTAATTCGAAGAAACTTTTTAACTTTATTTTAAATTCAGAAAATTGCAGTTTGGTAATGTTAATCGGCAGTTTGTTGTACATTACTATTTTATTATATATACCTTGTTTTTGCACCTTAGCTAATCTAACCTTAGGCTGATGTAATTTCTCCTTATTCCTCAAATTATATGTGTGCCTGTCCATATTTTTATCGAGAGACTCTTTACTATTGTGTATTTCTATGAGACTGTTATATATGTATAAAGAGATAACAGTCATTATTTTGTTCTTTTTAAAATAGTTTTTAGCTGACATGCGTTTTCGTAAGCCGTTGATAATTCTAATCGACCGTTTTTGACATACCAGTACTCTGTTTATGTCGGCGGCATTTCCCCATACAGTCACGGCATAGTTTATGAGAGAGTGTACATATGCGTAATAAACTGTGATCAAAGCTTTCTTATCTACTACTGATTTGAGCTTTAAGAGTGCAAAATTGGCACTAGATAATTTTTTACACAGTTTATCTATGTGTCCCAGATGGCTTATAGTATGATCAATAGTGTACCCTAGAAAAACATTTTCTGTTACGTTTACATTGTGCTCCATTCCTTTTCTCGATTGGTAGTGCATAATTGTGCTTTTATCCGCGTTGAGTATAATGCCATTGGCTTCAAACCATTTTTTTAGTATGCTCATTGTATTTGTGATCTTGTTATCTAGAGTCGCTTTAGATTTATCCTTTAACCCAACATGTGTATCATCCGCAAACAAACTTACAAAGGTCCATTCCGGCAAGCACTTCACCAGGTCATTCACATATATTAAGAATAACACAGGTCCTAAAATAGATCCCTGTGGTACTCCTATATCAACTATGCCTACCTCTGAATTACTTGCATTTATTGACACAACTTGAGATCTATTGGTCAGGTAAGATTGCATCATGTCAAGTTCCACACCATTAAAACCATAGTATTTTAATTTTAAAAGAAGTATATCATGTCTCAAACAATCGAAAGCCTTAGATAAGTCACAATAAATACTGGCACATTTTTGAGACTCATCCAACGCTTCCAAAATAAAGTAAACTACCTTCCTGATAGCCATTTCCGTTGATCGGCCTTTGCGAAAACCACATTGAACAGCCGCAAATATGTCATTTTGTTCAAAATACTTAACTACTTTATTTTTTATTATTGTTTCTAATATTTTGGACAATGTTGGCAATATACATACTGGCCTGTAGTTGCTAAGATGAGTAGTTTCTCCTTTTTTATATATAGGTATAACTTTTCCAATTTTAAGTACATCAGGAAATACACCATGTTCAATACAGCTATTAATAACGATAAGTAATAGTTCCATAAGATAGTCACTTCGTAAAATTAACTCCTTCATAGTTTTAGTGTTCATGTCATGTATATCGTATGTCAATTTAGATTTAATATTAATAATGATATTTCGCAGTTCCTTATAGTCAACTTGTTCAAATTTTATAACGGTCAGTGGTTTAACTACTTTGTCTAAATAATGCATGCATTCTGTTGTGTTAATGTTTCCATTACTTGTCAATCTATGAGCTATATTCCGAAAAAAGTCGTTAAATAAGTCAGCCATACCTTTCGCGTCTTTAATATAAACATCATTGGAGTCTTTTACACCTTTAATTGATAATCTAGATCCTTGGATTTTATTTTTCTTCACTTGTTCACCAACAATTTTCCAAGTCTCTTTGATTTTATTTCTAGAATTTTTTATCCGATAAGCATATTGCAACTTACTTGCATATGACATTGCTTTTCTTAAAACCTTTTTATACGCTTTAACTCTTAGTTTTCTTTGTTCATTAGGTTGATAGTCTTGTAACATCTCCAGTTTAGCTAAATTCTTTTTTGATACTTCTATGCCTTTTGTTGTCCATTTCTTGATAGTTTTGTTTATTTTACATTTGACCTTGGGGAAAGCAATGTTATAAAAGTATTTGATAGCATCTAACAAAATACTCATTTTTCCGTTTGGGTCCTTACAATCTAAGACTTGTAGTTTCAATGTATTGTATTCGTTATATAATAAATAGTAAAAGTAGTTATAATTGTTGTTGGACATAATTCTATTATAATATATTTTATCCATTTTAGGTATTTTGTCATTACTATATTCAACGACTAGTTTTATTACATTGTGGTCTGATAATCTAGACTCTAAAACATAACCTTGACATTGATCAAAGTTTACAATAAAATTATCCAAACATGTTGAGCTAGTGCCACGAGTCCTAGTAGGTGAATTAAGTAATAATTTACATTTAAAATTTTGGAGTAGTTCTTTCAATTTCTTAACTTTCCTATCTTGTTTCAGTACATTAATGTTAAAATCACCAGCTATAATCATCTGTTTTCCTTCACAGCATATATTATGTAAAAGTCTTGTTAAAATATAAAAAAAAATAGACAAGTCTTTGTCAGGTCTATACACCGATATAATTACAATTTTAGAACCTCTCAATTCAATAGCTGCCAATTCACAATTCATTTCGAATGACAACTTATTTAAATCTTTACGGACCTTATAGTCTAGATCATTTTTAACAAAAATTGCTGTACCACCATGTTCAAAAATTTGTCTATTAAAATATGTTGCGAGTACATAATTTTCTAAACTCATAGCCTCCAAATGATGGTCTTTTGCCCATGTTTCAGTAAGACATAAAACGTCACAATTTTCATCGTATAACATATGCTCAATTTCTATATACTTGTTATGTATGCTCTGGACGTTAGCATGTACTATCACCTTGTGTTGGTAGCTTGTGACTTTTTTTGAAAATTTGTGGAGTCTAGAACGGTTGTTAATTTAATATTTTCAGAAGTACACTTTATGAATGTTAACGTAGAAGAAGATTGAAACCTATTTTTTATAAACGTTGATATAGTTTGCAAAATATAATCTTTGGTATTGTAGCGGACATTAGTCTGAATATTTGTTTTTTTCGGATTTAGATCTAAATATTTGACTCTTTCTGACATGCTAGCTATGTGTGCTATCTTACTATTTATACGATAAATGTCCAAATCACAAGTCCCATTGTAAAGAATGCTACCTACTACTAAACTGAATTTTCTATTTGGATTCTGCATAATCTCTTGTAATAGTTTTATATAACGCTGCTTATCATTGACAGTTGAGTCATTGTCACATTTACTTACTAGAATTATAACTAAGTCATCATAGCTTAAGCTTTTCGTCCTTTCATAAAAATGTTCTAGATGTTTATGATATTTGGCTCCCGTTTTACACCAATTTATAATTCTATTCGTATCATCAACTCTATTTATTAATTTAGTGGCTAATCCTTGACCAATTCCATCTGAAAAGATAACAGTATGTTTTACAGTATTGGAAACTTGCTTTACGCTTCGTGTGAACTTCTCAGAAGTATTGTTTGTCTCAGGTCTCATATTAACTACATTCCCATTATTCTCATTAGCAATTTTCGTAATTAATTCAGTATTTGTGCTGTCTGACGACTTTGTCACAACTTCTGTGTGTAATGATTTCTGTTTTTCGATTTCCATAATTTTGTATTTCAGTGTATTTTCTTCTCTTTTAATCTTTATGCATTTTTTCTGTAGGCTTTTTATATCTTTCGTTAATTTCTTTATCCTTCTAAACACCTTATTACTCCTGTATATTTGTAATCGTGCTTTTAGTCGCGTATTACGTTTATTACGTACATTTTGTTTTTCAGCTATTACACTGCGCTTTTCATTAAGAATGCGATTATTTTTTACTTTTTCTTCTTGTAGCCACTTTGTCAATTGCTCTATTTCTCTTCTTAGCTCAGAAATAATAAAATCAGGATGAGATTTCAACCCAACGGGTTTTTGCGGTGTTGAAATGTTATTTTCTAATTTGTCAACTGACATTCTCGGTCTCTTTCGTTTTCTACCAATGTTAGGTGTAGCAAATCCATCACTGAAGTCAAGTTTTTTGTACACTTCGTTAAGTTTTTTTGATTTTTGTAACTCATTTTTTAGCTTTTCATTTTCTGAAAGCAAATTATCAACTTCATTGTTTGCTGTCGCTAAGTCGGTCTCTAAGATAATAACTTTTTCCTGTAATATGGTGACGGTCCTGCTTTGATCAAGTGTCGTTTGGGATACACACATTCTTGTAGATTCAAACAGGGAGGAGTTTGTCAGGTCTCCTAACGAATTTGCACGCTGCCTCTGATGAAAGCGAAAAGTAATGTTTTCTGTATCCATATTATCCATTTTGGCTTATTATAGTGGTACTGTCTTGGTGTATTAATTGATATTTACCGTTTATCAATACAAAAACACCTTTACAAGAATAATATTTCAACAAAATGCATAAAAAATGAATTCTCCAATACAAAACTCAAACTCCTAACGTCAGGGTTGAACCTGGGGCCCATACACAACTTGTTATTACTTGTCTAGCGCTTTAACCACTAGACCGCATCGACAGTTACGATGATAGGCGAAAATGTGCATAACATAAGCAGCGTACTAACTGTTACTTTATATTACGACTGCGGGTAGTGTAGCAAGTGAGATGAGGTACAAAGGTTTTTTTATGCACTTTAAATTATTTCACTCGTTTCACTGATTAATTATTGAGTTATCAATGGTAAAGACGCGCGATCTGCTTTTTGTGAAACGCCTCTATATCAGAAACATCACTTTCGGATTGTAAATCGGTCTCGTGAATCCATAACGTTTCGAAAATTTATTTTAGTTTTGTAACTGCTTCTGTTAACTCCATAGCACTGCCTTCACTCTCACTCATTAATCAGAACCTTATTTTCACTTTTATATTAACTTTGTAACGTATAATGCTAAATCGCAATTTTACAGGATTAAATAATACGGAGCTTATGTTTACTTGTGCGCGCCACCTGGCGAAAAAAAATTCATTTTTCAAGTCAAAATTCCCAGAACGGAACCGAGCAAACCAATAACGGGTTGTACGTTCGTTTGTACAGTTCTCTCCGTAAACGTCGTTGATGTTACGTGTCGTTTGTGCCGCGTTGGTGCCACGACGGAACTCATATTCCATAATTACACGAAATTTCAAAGTATCCATTATGAGGAAAAATGTTGAAATGTAATGAAAATACAACGCTAATCAATAAACAAAAGACTTATATTGTAAATAGAATGTCATATTTTTAAAACAAAATTAATTTGAATTTTGAATTCATAGCCAATCAAAACTTTTTTTTATTTGAAAAAGTCTGTACTGCAATACGGCAATTTCATAGGTAAAGACCTATTATTTATTTATTTTACTCTTGCGACAACGACGGTGACGTGCAAACGGCATCTATGACGTGAACGACAGCGTAAAATACTTACGACGACGCGCGGGATTATTTCCACCTTGACTTAGATATTTGATGTTTTAGCAGCGAAATTGGTTTTCCCTTAGCAAAGAAAACCCATTATTGTGGCTCAGGAAGCCTCCTCGTTATTGCGTATCTAATTTAGGATAATCCAGATTTTTCATAGAGGTGTGAGATTGACAGGGTAAAGCGTGGTTTAGCGATATAATGGGGACTTATGTGTGAGCTGACGCGTTCAGCAACGCGCTGTATTGTACCGCGGACTAGTTGGGGATTTGGAGCTGACATTGTTAGGTCGACGCGGTTGGAGAGGGATAGAGGTATTTAGCGGAGCGTTTGATCGCCACGTTTATGAGATAGATCTCTTGCGAGGTATTATATTGCACATTGTATAACCCAATTTTCCAGTGGAAATAAACTTGTGTTGATGTGAGGTAAATAAAAATACGCTCTAATTTCAAATTTTATGCTAAACGATACTAATATGACTTGCAGTGATGTATGACGAAACAAAACTTGTATGCTCCAGCTATATTGTATAATTAAAGTTACCTCATACATAAGGCTGTTGTAATTTTATAGCTTTCTACAAACAGCTGTCTAAACCAAACACTCGACAGAGCCATCCAAATAAACTAAACAAGTTGCAAATTAAACGTTAAAAATGTTCAATAACAGCCATCATTCCCAACATCCGCGTACAAATGTATTGTCAGAAGCACGCGCGTGGCGCATGGGGGCGCATTGTATGCGGCAGACGTAATGATGCATTTTGGGTATCACGTCGCGAGACGGCTGGGAGGGCAAGTGGTTGGGGACGGAGAGGTGACGATTTTTGGCGACGAAAATAGCTCAGGATTTAGCTTAGGTGCTATTTTGGAGAGGTTTAGAATTTAGAGTTGATGCTGTATTTTCAGAATTGGATTAAATTTAGGAGAGTTGGTCGGGGTTTATTGGAAGGAGGTTTATACGAGTAAGGACTTATCTTGCGACGTTTGTGATTGGGTAGCAATTTAAATTCCATCGTTAAAACAAAACCTGAACGTATTTTTAATTCGAATTCGCTCGTTTACATTTATTATTTTAGTAGCCTAATAAATAACAATTAACCCGTATCATGCCCCTTCCTCTAACCTAGAGAATACAAGGCATCCGCAATATTTTCACATTTTCAGCGTATTTCCGCAACCGGTTATAATTTAATTTCTTTATTTTATTTTGTCCTTCTCGTTGTACTTTTATATACAAAGTTATAAATTAACTCAATTTTAAGGGCAGGGAGTGCTCCGTTGTAAAAAGAGAAAATATAGGTACTCAGCAGTTTTAACACAATTTCCTCTAGAAGTTTTTTTTAACTAAATGATATCAATTCAAACGGCGCTATAGGTGTACCAAAAGTAATCTATCTGCCTTTCTTAATAAGATAAAGGAACCTTAATAGTTCTTAATGGTCTACAATTTTATAGCAGATATTTGTTTGTAATTCGTTTTAATCGGTAAGAAGATCAGTTTTTAAAGTCATTTCTTATTAAATTTTATGAAATTACTTAAATGTTAGTATTAAGAATATCCTTGACCTAAATGAAATGTATCAAATTTTGATAATAGAAGATAAAATAGATAATATTGGACATGCCGCCGTTCCTTCGTAAATCAGGTTTCAAAAGGCGAAAATTATAATAAAATAATTAAGCAAGTTTGCCAGGAGGCAAGCCAAAGCATCCCATTTCAAAATGGAAGGTTAATTAAACTCATCAATACACGTTTTCTTTGAAAACATCATCTACAGGGGCGATTATCTTTAGGCTTTCGGCAAACGAGTCAAAATACCTAAAAAGAGATGGATTAAAGTATAGGAATGAGCGTGGGTGTGGATCACTTTAGCGTTAATGAGCAGTTCACTAATGGTGGGCGCCAAAATTTGTCTCTTTTGTTAAAAACTGTGTCATTATTCTCCAACTACTAAGGAACTACAAGTATTTAAGGTGCGGTCTAAGCACAAAATTAGCAAAAGGCGCATTTTCGGGACGTGTCAAAATAATCACATGAAAAAAATAGTGTAAGCATAAAATAAAGCAAATAACCCCTCTTAAAAAACCGTTTTAACCGCCTTCAATCCCAATGAGAACATCAGCAATGTAGTCAAAATCGAAATACGCATTATTAAGGATAACTCAAAAACTTATTATCAGATCTTGATCCAGTTTAAATGGGACCAAACAAAAAGCACCAGCTTTCAAATATACTAAATATCTTAAAAATCGGTTTACTCAGTCGAAAGTTCTGACGTAACAAACATTTTTTAAAACAGTGAAATTAAGAATCTCTTCCTTTTTTGAAATCGGTTGAAAACAGGGCCAACCGAATAAACTTAACTATGTACTTTGGTTTTTTCCAAAATAAAATCGTTCTAATGTCCCCCAAAAATACTTTACAACGAAGTGCTCCAAATAATAAGCGATAAACATATTTAACAAAATAAATAGTGAAACTGGCGGTCTAAAGGAATAACTATTTGATACATTTATTTGATATTCAATTTCACATAATCCACAAAAAAATTCGCAAAATCAACATATTTTAAAGCGCAACCCAGTTTTACATAATATGATCTGCAATTTTCATCTTTAAACAAAGCCCTGTAGAGCCTCTAAAAATTATATGATGAACACAAGTTCTTACGTTAACGACACCAAAATAAAATGTTTGTTACTAGCCGCGCCCCGCGGTTTCAACCGCGTGATGAAAATTTTCTGGATTTCTTAATCTCTGGTTCTCTCCTGGTTCTAAGCTAACACTCCACCAATTTTCAGCCAAATCGGTTCAGGCGTTCTTAATTTTTAATATGAAGGGCATAATTGTAGATATTGTATACCAACAGTTAAAGTAATTGCACAGTCTAGTTGTGCTGTGGTTACATTTTAACATTAAAAGTACAAATAAATAATAAAAAAATAATTTGATTAATATCCGTTAATATTTGTGGTCGTAACAATATGCCACCAATCGTAGTATTAAATAAATAAAAACCTGTATAATAATTATTGTTGTCATTGACGAAAAAAAATTATTATCTATGACGTTTGAAGATGTCAGTTTTTTAAATTGACAAGTTTGACAATCAATTCTCGACGCTCTACGGTTTTAAAAAGGTAGATTTTTCCGTGAGCATTTTCAATTCAATAGATATAAAAAAGTTGCCAAAACAACCTCTTATAGATTCGGTATCTTATAGTAATAGAAAATCTAAAATTTTGCCCTAAACTCTTTTTATCTCATTTTTAAATTACTTTTTCTAGCACTTTTAAGAACACAAACTTTAAATATATTTTAGAATTTATCGTGGCACTACAACAGTTATGGGTAGCCGTGAAGCTTAAAATCAGGCAAAGGTAGCCCTTTGCCCGCTAGTCAGGTCATTCGATTACATCACGAAAAACATGGTAAATTATCAGATATCTCGCCGCAAAACATTTAAACCTTTTCGTCTATTTTGTCATTTTGCGTAATCTTGTGAACGTATTTTTTCTCAGTAGCACCTAGCAATCCGCCGCTCGCAACTTGGTCCCAGTACCTCGATACTCCTTATCAGCCCCTGGCAGGCGTCTAAAGCCTCCACATTTTTGTTAACAACTTCTTCCAACAATTTCCACTTGTAAGCTGTACCTACATTGTGACGGGATTCGATCCTTTTATCGACCACGAAGAACTTTCGCTTAACATGATAATGGACAAGTCGTATTTTTGAGGGCTTTATTGATAATTAATTTTGGTTGAGTGAGAATTAATTTTGGGAGAGTATTAGATTGTTGTGCGATTATTTTGAGAGTTTTTTCCTAGAATTTTCTTTGATACATAGTAACAAAAGTCGCAGTTGATGGGTTTTATTTGATACCATTTTTGAGTTCATTAAAATACTACAATGTTATATGTAGGTTAACTTAGTTAGGAGCTAGTGCTCAGACATTTATACCTACTCGAGTTATGTTATACCACTAATAGTGTATCAATTCATACTGTCATCTGTATGTGAATGATTAAATATTTAATTATTTACTAACATTATATATATAGTCCAAATGTTTTTTTTGTAGTAGTAGTAGTGGTAGTAGTAGTAGGTAGTTTTTAGTATTAGTTATTAAATCATTCTAGTATTTAGAAAATAAAGGCAATTTGCCGTGTTAAAAAAAACTAACATTTAAATTTAAGTTTATATAAGTATGTATACTTTTGTAACATATTCATTATCTCAACTGTAATGAATTATATACATTGTAAAAGACAGTAGAAAGAAGACAAAAAAAAAATACATCACTGTAAAGTTCTTCTTTACAATTCTAATCGAAGCTTCGGATCAAAGTTTTCAATTCTGCATTGTGCCGGATTGCTTGCACCAGTAGTGTGAAAGAGAACTGCTTTTTTTTTTCAAACTCATATATTGTAATGGGTTTGCTATATTATTTGACAATAAGCACTTTGTAATTTTATATGCTTAGTGAAATAACTTAATTTTAAGTACCTAGTATAATTTTGACTTGTAAAAGTGCTAAAATTAGCCTATTTGCAATAAATCTTTTGACTTTGACTTTACAGCTGTTCATTTAAGTACCTCCAAAATTTTTAAAATTCCTACGATATTTGAGTAAGTGGTTACCTATTTTATTTCCGAAATAAATTTCATTTTTTTAATTCATTAATTTATTAGACAGAATTAAGTCGGAGCTCAAAATTGTTATTAATTTTTTAATAAGTAGTTTTCTACATAATATCCTTAACTTAAGGTTGTTTCTTATTTAGCAGTATTAACATTTCTTTAAAAGAAATACATACATGCACATGATACTGACGCGGAAGCTGAAAAGCATTTTCTCTTTAGTGAAAGTCGTTGAAAGCTCTTTAAAGTTAAAGGCGAGAAAAATTGCCACTTTCCCTAAAATCTCACCCCTATGTTGCATCCCGTATCACACAGGCATTTCTAAACCTTTTATCAGAAGGGTGGTCTCATAATAAAATATGCAACCCATAAACGTGTAGGTACAGAAATAACTTATATACTTGGTACTGTAGGTAAATTTAAGCAATTTATCAAACTAAGGGACATTTTGGAAAAAATATTCCTGTATTTGGAATAAAAGAATTTTAGGTATGACGAATTTTGGGAAAATATAATTGGGGAACGTTCTAGGGAAAAAACATCATTCATCTCTAAGTAAAAGTTTGCATTTGTGTTTGAATATACACGGTGGAATTGAATTCGCTATTTTCCTTGAATGTATGTACTCAGACCATGCTATAGAATATTTGCACAAAGTCCAACTAAAAAAAAATTGGTTTTGTTTTAGTATTTAGCGCCTCCTAAAATAACTGCATGACAACCGAAATGTCTATTTAACGGTACACACAGCGCGAGCATCGGCTGAGTGCTTTGTAAATGTTTCGTAGGTAATAAAACAAATTGCCTGCTTTGTTTAATGTCGCAAGGTTTTTCTTTAGAATTTAAATTTGCAGTAATTTGATAATACCTAATATATTTAACTTTTTTTTCATAAGTACTTTTTTATTTAGTTATATGGAAGCGTTCTATGGCATGAACTGAATACATACATTAAAGGAAAAAAACTAATTGAATTCCAACTTGTATAAATTCGGTTAAACGTCTCTTGCTCAGTTGATTTTCTCTTCATACTGAATAGTTAAACAGATTCGAAATATTGATTATGGAAGATAACTTACACACTGGATTAATACAGGATAATTTTATATTAAAAATGTGGAAAAACGAGGCAAAACTACGCTTTAACAATAATTTTTAGGAATAAAGCTTCAATTTGCAACTGAAGGTTGCCTTGAAGTGTTAGTTTTAAAGTGACTTAACATTACACAAGTTCCATAAGCAATTTCATTTCGAACGAGGAACCATTCAACTAGTTTAGATCTTGTAAATCTTTTGATACTTTCGGGCTCACGACCAACGATGTCTCGTTTATTTCAATCGCTTTACACCTAAATTTGTTAGGTACATTTTATTGAAACATTACGTATGCTAAGCGAAAAAAGAACAAATACAAAAATGACTTTCAAAACTCTTTTTTGTGTACAACAAATGACTGGTGTACAAACCTGTACTGCAGGTAGTACTACAGTAGGTAGTGCAACTGGCGCGAAAAATAAACACATAATTTAAATAGAAACGATTAATTTAAACGCAAATTATTTACGCAAACATAATTTTTACTTGCAACACACTTTTCACCCTGGAAAAGTTTTTGGGGTAAACAGCTAAATAATATGCGAGGCACTTCAAAAAAAAACACACATTAATGTGCTTAAAAAACAACTTCGCATATTACGCAAATAACAAAACAAATCATAATGAACACGCACGCGTTATCAACTGACCTCATTTCGAAAATAATTACCACACAAATATTCGCATCTGTGTATTTTGCAGATACTTTTACTCGATATTCAGCCGGTGGAATGGGCTTTTGTCTCTATATGAAATACGGACGTAGTATCGGTAACGATACAATAGCTTTTGGTACTTCGGCGCTACACGGCTTGCAGAACTGATAAGTTAACCATGTTAACCGGAGCGCTTTAGAATCTCAGGTATTGTTTGTACTGACGCACCACTCATAGCGAACGGTACTGTAAAATTAAGCTTTTTTGCGGTAGTAATGAACTTGGATGAGTGATCGTTACAAAAGGGGTACTTTAAGCAGTAAATGGGGGGTTTGCGACTGAGTGACTGATCCCGGGTGTTGTAGTAAGGCAAGTCAAAGGCCTTCGCGTGGCCTGAAAATCCACTTTCTAGTCGATATGATAAGGGAAGGAAGTTCTTTAGTATGACTTATAAGCAACATTAACTGTAAGACAGTTATTACGATTCCATAATTATTAAATGATGTTTATTTAAAGTTCATTAAACGAGATGCAGTAAACAAAATTTTAAGTTAGCATAATTCAGATTCAAATTATGAAGATATCTAAATTATACACGCAACAACCAACATATTTGTTTATTTTAAACGTTTTCTTTTAACTAACTACTACAATAATATATTATACAATTACTACTAAATATAGCTACACTATCTACAAAAAACATTTGGATTATATACTAACCGCGTTGAACTATAGGCAGTCCAAATGCTCCATTAGGTAGCGCACCCAATGGTAGACCTGCTGCTGCATGCTGGTAGCATTACCCCGTTGAATTGCAATGCTATTTGCAAATCAACATGATTCAAATTCTAATTGATCAAGCAGATCTTCCCAGGACGCACGTTAGGGCCAGCGCCGCGGCTATGTCAGCTGAGCAGCTAAAACGGTATAGCAACGGCAATAATAGTATTCTCGGTAGAAGTTACATATTTGAACCATTTGGTGTTGAGACCCCAGGTTCCTAAGGAACTCATCGCGTTTTCCAAAGTCTATCAGAGCGCCTGGTCAATGCGACGCGTGACCAAAATGCTGTCACTTATTTGAATTTTTTTTTAAATATGGACAGTAATAATCTAATCCAAGCTTTCCTGAAGCTCAATAACCAAAGTCCACCTCAGTACTGTATGCAGTGTGAGCTTAGGGCATCATCTGCCACTGAGGTTTCAAGTGAAGTCGGCAGTCGACAAAAGCCGAAGACATCGGCAGTCGACACATGTCGAAGACGTCGGCAGTAGGTACTAGTCACTCCCTGTAGCCCTGCCTTGCTGCCCCCGACGATATTTTCATTTAACTTTGAAAATTGTTCGCGCTCGCCCGCGCTGCTCGCAAATTGTGCTGGAATAGGGATCGATAATGGGATTCGACGTGCGATTTTCTTTCGAGATGAGAATACTGTAAATCTTTGTGATAGAAAATTTTCGGAAATTGTCTGCGGAGCGTTAGCGCACCGTGAAAATTGTTTTTTCACTGTGCCGCTGAAGAGTTGGCAATAGAAAAGAGACAGTAATCTATTTTGGTAAACTTTTATAAATAAAGAGCGACTGTGGTTTAGCGGTAGCTAATACTTTCTAACCGACGCCCCTTGGTTCGTATTCCGTTCAGCCAACACCAATGACATTTCAAGGTACACGTGAAAATGGCTTTAGTTCTTACGCAGGTTATTCTTCACTGAAGAGTCTTCAGTGAAGTCTTTTTAGAATTCGTGTTAGATCATCTAGATGTTAGATCACGGTATAGTATCTATCGTATCACGATACAGTACAGCGTATAGGCACTCTCACCCTGTGAGAAGAAGCCCGTGTCCCAGCAATAAGACCCCGTGGGCTGATGATATTGTTTTAATACAAGAAACTGTTTCCATTGATATAAGTAAAATATTTATTTCACACAAATTCAAGGAAAAAGAATAAAGGTACACAAAAACACGATTTAGTGACCAACTTATCCGTAAAATAACAACTCGACAAAAACAAAATATTGAAACGAAATAATTTCTCGTGATCAAGAGAAACTTTCGTCTCGAATTGAAGGCTATTACGGTCCCATTTCTCAGCCTTTGAGTCTTCGTGGGCGAAAGATTTACATAAAAAGAAACTTTCAGTCTCGCAAATTATGATTCAATTAGTATTAAAGGATTGGTCTCTCAAAGGGCTCGTATTTTTCGGGTCTGCCGAGCGAGCGAGCCGTCTGATACGGAAATCCTTTGTGCTCCCAACCAAACTAAGGAGGTTCACATCTTTGTACTACGCTTTGCTGCATAAAGGTATTGGCACAAATTACAAGAGGATTTACTCGTAACGCAATTACAAAAGCTACAAAGGAAAACCAGATACATGTTTCGTTTCTAGTGTTTTTATTCGGGACTTTCACAAGGTCCGATCCTAAGCCCGCCGTTATATAAATGAGTCTGGAAGCTTTTCGCTCTCGACCGGCACCGAGGTCGCAGTGCGAGCGTCCAGCAAAAGACCTCAGTTCATCACGCATTACGGCGTTTCTTCTCTCGTATCTGAGCTTACTAGACTTTTTACGCTCAATGTACTGTGAAAATCTTCTCTATTGCCGGCCCTCTGCTACAATTGTCCTTTGTAACATCTTTTTAATCGTTTATTTACAACAGAGATAGGTGAATTAGAAAGATTTGGGTATTGGAAATATATAAAAGAGTTAACTTTGCCTTTTTTCTTTTGTGAAAACTTTCTTTTTTAGTTAACTTTATTTATAAAAGTTGAAGCTTCATAGGAAAACATAAAATGCTAATTTATTTTTCTGTCATTACCCCTTACCCCGGGGAGTGGGTGTGTAATTCTGCAAAAACATGAGCAGCGTTTGTCACATAATGTTAGGCATTTGCGCTCGTAACCCCCGAGATGGCCGGATTAAGTGACGAATTATACTTTTTTTCGCTCGTCACAACGTCGCGATTATTCCGCTCGGTTCGTAAGTTTCAGATATTCGTCTTAAGGATTAAGGGGTGCCTTCGCAAACGAAATTTCACGGTATTCCCTTGATGGATGAATACGGAAACCTTAATTCCGCAATTTCGGCGCATAAAATAGTGAAAGAAGAGACGGACGCGACGTTGATGGTAAATGACGTAATATTCCGACACGCTGTTTTATAACTCCAAAATCTTTTGTAAGATTCACTCTTGTTCGTTTTATGTCTCGAGTCTCATCGACACTATTAAAACACAGCACGGCACCATATGGAAATTTAAAAAGGCATTCATTCATTAAACAAACATACATACAATTTAACGAAGCGCTGCCATATTCGTTAACGAATTTCCGGCTTTCATTATGATTATCCCACGAATGCACTTTGTCTCTTTCTACAATGGGATTAAAGACTGTGAGGGAAGAGGATGACTATCTGTTTTAAATGTTGAATGTTTTAAATCCATCTATCGTTCGGCGATCCGTCTCAAACATGCGTTTAATGAGCACAATTAAAGGGAACGCGCGGGTTCCACCGAAATATCGCGACATAAAAATGTCGTTGTTACCGCGCATCAAATTGTTTAACACATTCCCTTTTACGACTTGTCGCCTGTTTATGAAGCCGATCTGAACGATTTGTGATACCAGTTATGTTTCTAAATGTAGAGTCGTTTGGTCACCGGTATTAACATCATTAAAGAGCTGGATATGTTAGCGTAGGCAAGATGCTTCGCTCATTATAAAAACAAACTAACAAAATTAGTTCACTAGACAATTAAATAAAGAGGCACTTTAATGAGACCCTCACGAAAATGGGATAAGGTCACAGTAAAAATAAACTAACGAAATAAATATTAAGCTGAAACACGTAGGTGAAACGCGAACATCACTTACATTAATTAACGAGGCGAAATGAAGTCCGGTGACACAGGACGACCCAAATTAAAGATAAAACGTTGCCTCCATTACACGGGGACAAATTATCTGGGAATTCGGTAAAACCAAAACATAGGCTGGATAAATTTGCAACCGCAAACAAAGAGCCTCGGGACGAGCAGACCGCGTCGCGACAAATGTTCTACTAAACGACAAATAAAAGCGGCGATAGTTTAAATTGGGACCCAAAAACTGTATGTAAACAAACACGGACCCGAATTCAGAAAGTTTAAGGACTATAGAGGAAGCACGCGGCAGGGATCGAAAACGTTCGGTAATTTGTAAAACAAGTTGTAATAACTAACAGTTTGTCAAAGCAACACGTAGCAAATGTTTTAGATGAGGGAACGCAAATATTGCGCTTTCGGGACCGCCCGTGACACAATGTCTCATTCTGCAAACTTTATGACGATAAAATTGAGATAAACAAAGCGAAGGTACAGGATTAAGCCGTGTGTTAGATACTGTATGTCTGTCACATTATTTCTTTTATAAAATAAAACAGAAAAAGGTAGGTAAACTTTTTTGAAAAAGTAATCGCTAGCTACTTGGAATACCTATTGCTGCATTCAAATTATAAGTTTACTAACAATATCACCATGGATCATTAACCATGAAGATTTAAGATATGAGAAAAACGATAACCATCGAAAATCCAATGCTATTAAAATTAGCATACTGGTCGTAGCAATAATCCAAAACGTTTAGTACAATATAAACACCAAATAGCGGCATACTACCGCTATAGATTTAAATCTCACCGAGAGAATTCCAATTAAATTGCATTTCATTGAAAATCTAGGACGATTATAGAATCCAATGGTGGGCAAATTAAAACCGGGACTCCGTCGGATTTCCTGTTCAATTTTCATGGAGAACACGATAAAAATCCATTAGTAAAGCGTCGCAAGAGGCCTCTGTGTCACCGTGCTTTGCTTCATGGAGATATGGAAGCGCTGGATAAAATAGTTTTAATAGGATGTCATTAAATTAGGTGAGTTTTAAGCAAATGAGCACGAACTACACAAGATTTTTTATGATGTAGCACCGCGTGTTAGTGCAGTAGTAAACTTTCATTATTTGAACTTTTGAAACGTGACAGCTAGTTTAAACTCATAACCACTTTGCAGTTCACAATCATTTGCCTGATTGACAGCCTCTGTAGCATCATGGCTAAGCAGGTCGGTTCATAACTCGGAGGCGGCGGGTTTGATTCACGCGACAGAACAAGTATTTGTACATGAAAAATAAAAGCAAAATACTTGTTCTGTGTCTAGGTGTTGTGGTACCATGGTCTTTATAGCTCCTGGGTCCCTAGATACAGGGAATCCTAGTTAGGGTCTAGGATCTATGTATGTGATTGTTGGGTGCTTATTATTATTATTATTACATGAGGTCCCTTATATATTCTTATATTTTAATTAGCATAGTTGAATCTTTTTTAGTAACTTCTGCGGCAATTTTACCACAATTTCGCTAACTAATATAGTCACTTGCTTGTACTAAATGGCAGACCCAGACGTGAGACAAGGGGTAATGATGACTTTCATTTACTGCATTGATTGGTACAGTCATCATATAATTATTTAAAACCTTATTTAACAATATTGAAAACCAAATGAACGCGTTTCAGTATAAAACTCAAGATTTCCAATAATGTTTTTATTTTATACCTTTAAACTCTTCAGCACGATTCAGGTCACATATCGCACAGTTATGCCTCCAGAAAAATGCGTCCTTTTATTAAATTCACAATATTCATTTCCAGATGCTCTGAGATCGAGGTCCCTGCCGCTGCGCCATAATGCGATTCCCTAGCAATCACATGCTTCATTTTGCATTCCCGCAAACACTTTTACCGCCGTGTCCTGGATCCCGGATCGTAGCGAAACCCACCTATCTGGGCCTTTTCGACTTTGCTCATATATTTTTCAAGAGCCGATAAATAAAGCATCCACATTGAGAGGGAATTAATTTCAGTTAGTTACTTTTGCGTCGTCGAAGCTTTTTATGGTAGAAAGTTATTGAAAGTAAGTGTTCGTAGGCGAACTTGTTTGATTTATTTATATTTAACTGAAACCCTTCAAAACGTTGTGGTTTTCGTTGCAATTTTGTAACCAATATCACACGGTGAACATAAGAATGCTTGAAAAGTGCACGGGATGATTAACTGAAGACGTTATATATGAACTCATTAACAGATATAGCTTTCGATATACTACAAAAACATTTTTTTAGTGAACGCCACCATTATATATTGCTATTATCTGCAAATTCAAAAACCTATAATTCCAATGGTGATTTTTCTGCCAGCGATATGACCTGCGACCGAGGGCTTATCTTAGTTTTGATATTGTAATATAACAACAGTGACGATGGATAGTGTATTAGGCGTCTAACCTGGGGACCAATACCCCATTTTAGACATCCATTAAAACACATAGTTCCATTAAACTTACCGTTTTGGACGAGAAGAGTGGAATCTCTCGCGAGCGGCAGCTCAGAGTCCGTGAGGGTGGCGTCGGACGCGTTGTCCGAGGCGGAGGTAGGAGTGGTGGGCGCGGTCGGCGAGTCGGAGAGGCCGCGGGGCCGCGCGCGCCGCCGCCCGCTCTCACTGCTGGAACCGCTGCCGCTCCCCGCGCCGTACGGGTGGAGACGGCCCAGGCCTGCAGAACACGAACCTTGGGTTAGGGCGAGGGACGGCGGTCGATCTGGCTGGAACACGGACTGAAGGCGTTCGAACTTCTATAGCACGATCAGGATTTTGTATATTTATGCTGTTGTGAAAATCCGTTTGAATGGATAGACTAGCGTAGTTACCATAAACGTGGAGCCAACTTTAGATGTACGAAAGATGTACTAAACAAAAAACATTCAAAAAGGGTCTGCTTAAATTGATATTGCTACGTTAATACGAATATGGTCAAACAATAAACCATTAGATCATAACATAAAAGGCGAATCAACATAAAATACGTTTTCAATCATGATAAAGGAAACGAGAAAACATTTCCATATTACTAAACCGGAACAAACATCAGCACAAATACCCAATATTTCTGAAAAGGCATAAAAAGACAACGGTAGGCAAAACGTAAGGAGATAATAATAAAACCGTAGACAAAAGGGTCGAATCCTCAAAAGGCATTTGTAACTTAACGGTGGCTTTTTCCATATATTCATTAAGTATTTACCTGTCGGAGAGATTCTATCCAAATAAATAACGAAAAGGAAAAGAAGCCACACAAAGAAGAACGAGTAGGAAAGGAAAGGCAAGCATAATTAGAAATAATATGGCTTCGGAACATGAAAACGCACAATACAAAACCTGATGCGCTGTTTTCATGTTAACAGGAATAAGATTGAAAGCTTCTTAGGGCGAGACAAAAGATGTGCGGAATTAATGTTAATGATTGAATTTAGAATTACAAATCAAGATCACTTATTTAAATTTCTAACTCATATTCGATACGATATTGAAAATGATTAATTTGATTCTATTAAATCTTATTATCGATAACGCTTTGCATAATGTGGAAGTATTTATATATTTATAAAGACATATTTATAGCGATTAATCCTGTATGTTTTTGAATGTGTAATTATGTCGGATGTTTGAAAGTATTTATATATTAAAACAATATTTAATATATTAAAACTATTTATCTGAGTACAGTTTTAGATATTCTTGAATCATTTAAAATACGTATAATTATGATCTCTATCAATAATCTTCAAAGGTCCCAAATGAAATAATAATAATTATTATTTTTGTATCATAATAATTGTGTACTTACACAATAATAAACCTGATTAGTAACGTTATGATTTACCATGGTTCCTCTCAACGTCTTATTTTAGAATACTACTGAACTAGTACTAGCCCTATGAAATAATATATCTAATACTGATCAAAATGTATTACAAAAATTAGCTTCAATTAGTCATATCAATAGAAATGAAGGACCATTAGAATTTATTTAATCCAAACATTAAACTGCATGAGGTCATTAAGGAAAAGTATCGAAAGGAATAAGCCGGGCATAGAAGGCGGTGCTCTTGAGACGGTCGGTAGAAACTTTTTATTTAAGGCAAACATCCCAAGAGGCCCGGCTCAAAGGACCAAAGAAAAATAAAATTAGTTTAGACTCTACCTCATTACTGGACTCGGCAATTGAGTATGCAGATTGCATGTGCCGAAACGGTGGAAAATGTCTCAAGACCTTAGACAGATGCTTCTACTTAAAAACAAGTTCACAGAAAAGATTTGAGTTCTTCAATAAATGCAGAATTTTTATTACCAATGAAATTGCAAGGAGCTGTAATATTACAGTTCATTTGTTATCTAAACGTTATTTTATTATATGTACATATCATTTCTGATAAAAAAGCTCAGCTCTTCGAACTACTCAAAAAATAATCACTGCTAATAAAAATGTATTTGTCATATAAAGTGACGTCCGAAGACTCCAAAGGCACTCGAGAGATACACTCTAATCAAATGTCCAGGAAGTTACGCCAATGTCATAATTAAGGACTGTCAGCGGAACCCTTCACAAAGGATGTTCAAACAAAAAGGACAATGCGCTCGTTACCGGTAAATTTTTGCCAAGTCCCCCTGCCACCACTACACTACAATTTGCAACAGGAAAAATGCTGATTGAAACTGGGTTGCTGAGTAGTTCAGACTGGTTTAGAAAATGCATCAGGGTGGTACAATTCTAGTACTACTTTGCAGAAAAAAAAAATTGTCACGACTTCTTAAACACAAATTGATAGCGACACAAAACTGAAATAAAAATAAAGTTATTGTCTAAGTGGCAATTGAGCAGATAACGCTATTCGTTTATTAGAAATCTACGAAATGGTAAGAAATGCTCGCTCAATGTGATAAATAAAGATTTGTAGACATGTAAATGAATTAAAAAGCTCACCGATTAATCCAAAATGCAAAATCCAAAAACGTTCACCCAACACAATATATAAATAGCACAAACACCTAGAATGATGAATATTTCAGGACAATGTCAAGTCACACGTACACCCTTCACTTTAACCTGAACGATACTAATTCGCAAATCAAGGATATTCTAGAAGGCGTGGGTGAATTTGACTAATATAAATAAAAATATTGTCTGTTTCCTGTGATAACGCCGACGATATGTGGTGCAGGATGTCCGCGATGATAGCAAGTGACCGGTCAGATTCTGCTGCACATTGTTTGGACACAAATGTTAAAATTACTAAAAACCAATGGAATTTTCGTGAGTCACGACATTTATTTCCATATTATGGTAAGTAATTGATATGAGTTTAAACATATTTAAAAGTGCATTGAGTCGCTTCACATCACTTGTTCTGCAAGTGTTAAGTGGCCCAGTATAAAAAAAGCTTTTAGGCGAGTATATTTCTAAAAGGAGTAAACTCGCCGACGGTCCACTTTTTCAGTATACTATTTACCACCTACGTCATTACATTTATGTTAATTTTCATACTTGAAATAAATTTTAACGATCAATACTAATAATCACGCAAAACGTTACAATTTCTATTTTATTGCTAGTCTATTAGATATCAATTTTAATAAAATTTACAAAACAGTTCATAACAGATTCAATAAAAAATTGACGCTTTACGTTTATCGCGCATTTAACAAATCATAAATATTAAATAATATTCTAAAGAAAAGGTAAAGACCCTAAGTATTGTGATGTTGTAAAAGTTGATTCATGAAACTTTATACCTATGAAAAGAAATATGGAACCATTTTTTTCAATTTGATTCGGTAACAATGAAATCCCAGCAGAATCAACTTTAGAACGAAACAAAATTACAATAAGATTCAATACAAAATAGTGAACTCATAAATATACAATTGGCTAGTTTGCTTGCGAAGCAAAATCACGTCGGCGCGGCGCTAGTTTAGAACCAACCCCCAAACGTATCCCCAAAAAATACGTAGAATAAACATAAAAATCTTCCTTCTGCACGTATTGTTACACATTCGTTACTGTAAGAAAGGAAAACTACAATTTGAATCTCACAAAGTCGCCCAAACGAACCGGTAAACCTTATTCTCAGGGGTGGTAACTGTCACATTCATTGTCACAGGAAAAAAATCGCATATTCAATCATTACGCCTGCTCCGGCGGGACTGGGTTGTGAATCTTGATTATTACATATCTCCTACATAGAAAGAGTTCAAATATCAATTTGACATTTTTATTTGGCATCGTGGGTCTCTTGTTCTATGTAAGGGGTCAATCTTTTCTTTTACACCTAAAATTACACGCTCTATTCTATTCTAATTTAAATCAATATGACTTCCTTTAGTCCCTATTTTGGATATAATATTCTAAACACGATGCCCCGCGTTAAGGCAAACGTAGAAATTTGTCACATGAGCGATGGTTCACCTACGTGTTTCGCCGTCCAAATCCCAAATATAATCCATCGCCGCTCACATAAAACACACCTTTATTACTTTAAAGAGAAAAGCTTAAATCCAGCGTCAACTCCTTCGGGAATTCCGTGAACGCGAACTTGGATTATTGTGCGAATTTATATCTTAGTACAATAGTCAAAGAGATCACTTTTGATGCGCGTTTCTTCTCACCTTTCGACAGGGTTGTATAGTTACGCTAAGTAAGACTGTATGATTTTATGCCAGCAAAAGTAAAGAAGGTTGACAAATAGGTCGGGCGTGCCGATGTTCAGTTTTATTAAAATTAAAACGTTCTATCCTGACATTATTAAAGCGCAGTAAGGTTGAGAATCGTTCGCGTGCGTCGTTTAAATTTACAACGGGAACACGAGGGATAAGCTGAACATTTTTATTATCATCGCGCTAGTTTATTGCGTCTCGAGCTCGAGCATTAGAAATAATCTTCAATGTGGGGTGTATTTTTTAGCACCCCGCAAGTGCTGACAATTCTGGAGAGTGAAAAGTCTTTGAGGTAATCTTCTGGATGACTTCACCAACGAGAGAGGACGGGTGCTTACGATGCAGAGGAAAACATTTACGGCAGCGAAAATTTCTAAAAACAAAACGAACAATAAATCTGTCGATGTGGCGCGTAACGGCGCAGTCGAAGGGCCCATCCACAGTCGTAACTCACTTTACGTACAATTTTACCGGCAATTTATTCGGCATGAACTGTAGTTGTCAAACGCTGACGTCTACCGTATCTGAGGAATAAATGATAGATATAAGGGAGAGGCTGGAGACAACTGGGGTCTCAAGTATTGTGGTCACGTACCAGACACGAGCGACGGAGGCGCAATCTCCGGAGAAAGAAAGAATTACATTTTATCCAAAGCATGGGAAATCTCGAGTAATTCAATGCATTACCGACTTATGGGGCTCGCAATAAAATGACATACAGATGCCTCTGAACTGAAAAAATGTGCTGAAAATACGAATAGTTACGAATATATTGAAAAAAATACATTTTGTCAAAAGGGTCAACTTTACGCATTGTTGTAACAACAAAAACCAGATAGTATTTCATGCAATTATTGATTTATGAATTTAATTTAGTACCTAAGTACTTACTACATTATCAAATAAATACATATATGTAATTATCTCAGTATATTTTAGTAGCCGAGTTTGGTGTTAGTGTTTAGTGACATCAAAATTTACGATGTCTTTTTGAGGTTAGAATAATAATATCTACAGCTTTTAAGAATGCCAACTTAACCAAAACAAATTGTTGAAATTCCTGTATCCGATGACAGCTGATTAGATTTTAATCCCAGAGGTACAATCGACTGCATGCAATCTACAATGACTCCGAATGGTCTGCGGCTTAGATCCCAAAATCCCGACTAGTGAGTGTTTGTTTTTGATTTTTGTCTAACGAGACAATGGGGAAATGATGAGCACTGCGCCGTACGTCACCTCTGGGACTTCACCCCATACCGGCACTACCACCCTACTGATCCACGTCCAATCGAAATTATACCTTACTCCCGGTATATAGAACTTAAATTTATTTAATGTTGACGAGGAAAAAGGTTGTTTTATCACTGCAATGGTCACATATGGCGTAAAACAGGCTACAGCGAGTGACGGCATGCCACTCGAGGGACCCACCCGTATTGGCCTCCAGTACTCAATGGAACATTCACTATGTCACTGGACAAATGATTTTTCCAGATTTGTATCAATTGTTAAGGTTTTTAGAAAACTATTTTTTAATGTAAAAGAAGAAAGAGAATAAAAAAGGAGAAGGAAGAAAGTAAGGCGTGGATGAAGGTTTGGGCATGGTGATTTATTAACTGTAGTTTGACTCGAATGTATGTACACTCTTTTATGTTTCGCAGACACATTTAAAAATCTAGTACCTATTACTTTTAACTCGAACACTAATCCAATTACTGTTTCTACCAGAGCAGTCACGCGAAATTCAAATCCTTTGCTTCTCGATTTGGCAGACACGCCATCCATTACAATCTTATTAAGCTTTTCAATTTATGTTACCTTTATCGTCTTATATACGTCCTAAATATCTTTTTGATCAAATATAAGCTTGTAATTATATCGCTGTAGCTAACGAATCAATTATTTGAAACCGTCAATAACCACATCGTCTATTCTGTTCTATTTATCTGTACAATTAAATCGACAAATCACTATCAATGAGCTCGGAAATTGATAGAGCATCAAACGTTAAACTAGTAGATTAGTCAGTGCCAATGCCAACCGAAAACCGATGAGATCCGCTTATATGCCGCTAATTATACGATAGTTGTTTACCTTTCTAATGATCTGACATCAAAGTGAGATTTGCCAGTATTCTGCGGGTACATCGAGCTAACTCTAGAGAACTCAAACTTAGTGATTTATTTACGCTGTCGGCTATTGATCCACGCTGTACAGCGCCAGCACCGTTTGGGGAAATCTGAGGATCGAGGTCAAGTGGATATATCTAATTCTCTCGTGTTTTTGTTTGATTTACATCATATAATTCCGCCGAAAGGAATATTCATATTTTCTTTCGTTTCTTCATATTTTCTGATGACATGTTTACGGAACATCAAAAGCTCAAATACCACTGGATGCATATGGAGGTTCATTAATTAAACGAAATAACTAGATCTTTTGGAAGTAGGTAATGACAGCTGAATAATTTCCACGTGTTGGTTTACAGCTAACAAATGTTGGCTAAGTGATTGCTTCAGCTGGGAGGATTTAAAGTGATTTATTGTCTTTAACCCGACGACTGCTTAGTTGAGAAAACATTAAATCAACTTTGAGAATAAAGCAAACCGTATTCGTAATTAAAACTTTCAAGTTATTTATGGGACGACGCATTCGGTTTCAATTATTAATACTTGACTAAATAAACGCACTAGCAAATAGTATTTTTATACATTACCCATACTATACCTTAACTTTGTATGATAAAATTTCCTAAAAGTGTAGATATGATATTATGAGAGTATATTTCTAATTTTATTATAATCATCTTTATTAAGATCTGATGAAATGAATATTTACCCGAGCGTCCGTCATCATCGATAATTAAAATTAAAGGAGACTATTGAATTGCAGTAACAGTATACCGGAGGTAAATAATTGAAGTAATTGTTGGGTCAGATCGGGTCAATTAATCATCGGACGTGGTCCGTACCGCATTCATTAACAATTTATATGCCACCCAAAATACGGTATAGTATGGTAACGTGTTTCAAACGCCGGCAGCCGAGAGGGATGCCCTAATTTGGCCTATTCGATGTATTTGGACTAAAACTGTAACAGATTTGGAAGTATACTGTTGGGTATTAGGTATTGGGGAGCAAATAGATGAAATCGTTCAATTTTACCGAGTAGGTAATGGAATAGTTTAGACGCGATGCATTGCGTTGAGCTAATGGATAATACATAATATATGTATAAGTAAATTTTGGGGCATTGTGGCTACAAACATATTTGTAAGATCTCATCGATTGAATTTAAGACTTAAGTTATACGAATATGAGATAATTAGAGAAATGAGCAGGAGTGACTTTTTACAAGTTACGGTATTACCTTGTACGCCAAAAGTTACTTCATACGCTATGTTTTTAGAAAAATAATTTATTTCTAACACTTATGTTTGCACATATTAAGTATAATTTACAGTACCTACGTTAACTTTCCTGCACCCATTTTGATCTTATGTAGTAGAGAAAGTATTCTTTTGTTTTCCAACGAACTTTCATAAGTCATATCAATATTAAACTGGAGGCCTATCTACTAGTCATTCGATCTGCTAATTTACTCTATTATATACCGTTGCATTTATAATTTCCCGCAGAGCTGTATTATTCGTGATAACCAAATCAGGTGGGTAAAGTAGCAATAAATTATTAAGATAGGTCACCGTGTAACCAACAATAATACCAATAATATATTGCAATAATTCATTGATAAAACCGGATAATTTACAGAACATAAAATATTTTAATGCTGTGAACATGTACACATTCAATAGTAACACACACTTTTATTTTTTCAGTTGTTGGCTTGGTAAGATTTTATTAACAGTAAAAAATCTTGACTAAAAATCATCAATACGAAAGTTTTAGTGATTACTTTTTTAAAGAGGGCTTTTGACAAATTTAAATACCAATGAGATCATCAATGTAGTCAAAATCAAAATACGCATTATTAAGGATAATTCATAAACCACTTGTCAAATCTTGATAAAATTTAAATGGGGTCACAAGGGAAGCATCAGCTTTCAAATAAAAAAATATATATATCAAAGTTACCCAGTCGAACATTCTGAGAAATTATAATAATAAATAATAATAACGCTTAATGATTGTGATCATTAAGCGTTATTATTATATTACATAAATCCTGGATCCTAACTAGGATTCCTTGCGTGTAGGGATCAAGGAACTACAAGGACCATGGTCCCACAACAGACTCAGAAACAAGTATTTGCGCTTTTTTTCTGTGCACAAATACTTGTCCTGCCGCGGGAATCGAACCAGCCACCTCCGAGTTATAAACCGACTTGCTCAACCACAACACTACAGAAGCTATCTATGGAATTGACAACCTCCTTTTTTGAAGACCGTTGAAAAGTGAGCGTCGCGTTTTCTTAACGCAATTGGTAGCATAAAATAATGATTATGTAAATGATACAAGTACATGCCGCGCACGATGCCATCTGCTGGTAATAGTGGAGTCTAATGGTTCAAGCAAGCCAGTTTATATCTACACAATTATTTTGTGTCACTATTATTAAATTTTTGATGTTATGATTTAGTTTCGCGTGACAGGTTCATGCACTGCGCACCTCATCCAGAGATGCGCAGTGCATGAATTACTATGTTGCACCGACTTCAACTAGATGAGTGGGTAGCGCTTATAATTATTATTATTTTTCGCTTTTGAGTGCTTGTTTGTGGTTTTGCAGTCGAATCAATTTTTTTAAATAATTTATTTGCCTAGTAATTTTACTAGCTACAGTGCCTTAAACTGAACTGGAGTACGTACGTGCTTGCACACGACTGCTTGGCGGCAGAATCTGGCAATGCGGTGGTACCTACCTGGAGAAACTTTGCAGGAAAGTTCCATCACCCAGTGAATATGATTCTAACAGGCCTACTTGTTATGTAGTGCTACTGAATATTCATGTATTTCTTGTAAATAATAGGTGTCCTTTGCAGTAGGCTAGTTAAATATTCCGTGACTTTTGTAACTTACCGTATGATGACGAATCAACAACAAGAGGTAGTTGTCATATCGGAATATTTGTACGGACGTCATTCATCAACATTGTATTTATTGTTTTTTATCCTTTTAAATGGAACTCTGTTTAAATACAATATTGTCTTTTTCTAGAAACTGAGTGTATTGTGTCATCGAGTAATACAAACATAATTAGCCTTTAAAATAGTTTTCCGCTTTTATCACTTTTTATTAAATACGATTTTGAACTTTAATCCATGTGATATATTTTTAATAAATCTTAATTATTGTATCACTAGTTGCACCGCGGTTTCAGCCGCAGATAAAAAGTAATTTATTTATTTGCTCATCCCACGGGAACATTTCACTTTTTTCGGGATAAAATGTAGCCTATATGTTAATCCAGTGTATAAGCTATCATGGTACCGAATTTCATCCAAACCCATTCAGCCGTTTGAGCGTGAAGGAGTAACAAACATACACTTACATACTACATACATACACACATACAAACTTTTGCCTTTATAATATTAGTGTGATAATTTTGATGGACTTCACAAGTCCACCAGTGGACTAGCGCAGACTGCTGATAATGATAAAACGGCTCTTCACATGGTTTAGCAACTGTAGTTGCATATTGTCACAATAATAATAATAATAATAACGCCCAACGATCACATACATAGATCCTGGACCCTAACTAGGATTCCCTGTGTCTAGGGACCCAGGAACTACGAGGACCATGGTCCCACAACACCCAGACTCAGAACAAGTATTTGCGCTTTTTTTTCTGTGCACAAATACTTGTCCTGCCGCGGGAATCGAACCCGCCGCCTCCGGGTTATGAGCCGACTTGCTCAACCACCACACCACAGAGGCTGTCAAACGCCCGCCATATAAAAAAAATGTGCGTGTAGTCTTTGGGGACTGCTGATGGAAGTGAAAACTAAGTAACTTCTGTCATATAGCTCACGGGAAGCATGCGGTGACGATGACGCGAGTTTCACGCTTTTTGTTCACCCAAAAAGTACGTGTAGGCAGAAACGGGTTCTGCGTAGGTAGGTCGCAACCTATATAACTATAGGCCTTCAGCATGTCCACACCGCACCGTGTCTGGAACAAGAATGATCCGAAGTACACCGAACGGTCCCCTTTTATAGCCAGATGGGTAGGGAAGCGATGACCAATGCCGGTGTTGCCACTGTAATAAATTTAATGCCCCACAGGGTAAATTACGGTGCTCGATCGCTGTGCATAGAGTTTATAACTGGACGTAGCCGCCGTCACGGCCATACTGACGTGCGTACGTCCTCGTACGCTTAGCTTCACTTTGTACCTGGTGAGGGACATCAGTGTTATTGCTCGTTCATCCTGACAATTAAATTGAGTTAAACTTGGAGTCAAAGTCAAAAGAACACGTTTCAATTTGATTAGTCAAAAGCATTTTAACCTTCATCATAACCAGCGTCAGGGTTAACCCTGGTCTCCTCTCCACAAAGGCCATTTACAAAGAGTTGTAATTGAAGGGTTAACCCTTCAGGACCATCAGTATCCATTTATTTACAAAAAATGGACTGGCTGGTGCTAGACCGGATAGATATCCCTTTAGCAACCAAAAATCATCAAACTAATACCTTATCCCTTCATTTATAAAAAATGGACCAAACAGTGCTAGCCGGATAGATATCCCTTTAGCAACCAAAAATCATCGTTCCTACATTTTTTTTTAATGGACCAATTAGTGCTAGACCGGATAGATATCCCTTTAGCAACCAACATTTTTTTTTATGGACCATTAGTGCTAGTCCGGATAGATTATCCCTTTAGCATTCGGACACATTTTTCTTGTCATCATTTTTACATTCTCTTTTTTTTTTTCTCGAAAAAAAACGAATCATTACTTTTTTCAATTTTTTTTCACTGGTCCGGGTTAACCCTGCAACTAAATTTGATATTAGTGTCACCCGCCGTCACGTCATCATTCACATCACGTCTCGTCACGTTTCGCGTTGCTTGAAGAGTGATGTAGAAATGGGCAATCCCACTTCTGATGTGGGCAGGAACGTGTTGTGGGTAGGTAGGTTGCAACCTATATAACTATAGGCCTTCAGCATGTCCACACCGCACCGTGTCTGGAACAAGAATGATCCGAAGTACACCGAACGGTCCCCTTTTATAGCCAGATGGGTAGGGAAGCGATGACCAATGCCGGTGTTGCCACTGTAATAAATTTAATGCCCCACAGGGTAAATTACGGTGCTCGATCGCTGTGCATAGAGTTTATAACTGGACGTAGCCGCCGTCATACGCATATACACGGTGGAATTTAATTCGCTTTTTTCCTTAAATATATGTACTCAGAAAATGCTATGTTATTATTATTATTATATTATAATGTTGCAAGGCTTTTCTTTAGAATTAGAGTTCGCAGTAATTTGATAATACCTAGGCTTAAGTTTTTTTTCATAAGTTCTTTGGTACATATATAGCGTTCTATGCATGAACTGAGTACATAATATTTAAGGAAAAGAACGAATTTAATTCCACCGTGTATACGCAATATACATATAGCTCATGGAAAGCGTTCGGTGACGATGATGATGTAAGTTCCATTTCTTGTTGACCCAAAAAGTGCTAAATGACTCAAGAAGTTTTCACTTCAAAAATTAATTATGTATTTAACCCTTAATCAAACTTAAACTTAGACTGAAAATGGTATCTAGGTAAAATTTGGTCCGAAGTTTTTTTTAAATTATTAGGCCAGTGGAAAGTTATTTCTTGGTATTTGAGTAAAGTTTAAAATCTTTTTATTTTTTATTAGTTATCGCAAAAAGGTAAATAATGTTAAGATTAAGTCTTCGTCGTCCATGCCGCCATAAACTCCGATAAGTAATGTGGACCACCATAAAACCGTGTCTATTTCCCATAGGAGCCTGCACTTAAGTGTCGATATCATAACGCAACCAGTACGGGGGGCGAGCGGACCAGCCAGCGTTGGTGGTACTATACTCTCCGAAGAAGTCCAGCATAAACTGACACATACAAAGAAACAAACACCATCCAAATCGTAATACACAAGGGTCACCACAAACTGGTCGGATGTTGCGTGGGCTTGGGTGATGTGGCGATATTTAGCCAGAGATATTTTTACGTTTATATTTTATTCCCAGTATTTATTTGACACACTTTGATGTGTGAATATAGAATTGGCACTTTTTTGATATTTCGTAATATTGAAAATGAACTCATTTCTCTGAGATGTGACGTGGGTAAATTGAAACCCAATTATTCTACCTGCTTTGATTTTGTCCGCTATATTAACTACAATAAAGAAATCGGACGCTGCGAAACAAAAAAGAAAAAATAAATTCCGATAAAATAACAATCTAAAGTTTAATAGTGTACGCTTTTAGCGGTTAGATTGCCTATTGTTAAGCCAATTTACAGTGTATAATAAAAGAATAATTCTTATAAAATTTATCTATATCTAAGCATATTATACTCAATGAATGGTACTAGAAAGTTATAAAAAGTTTAAGACAACTGTTTGAACCGCTTGTCTTTACGTACGATAAGGAAATATGTGCGTGGTTTACTTTATTATATACACACACAGCTTGTTCACAAAACGTCACTTTAAAAGAACATTTAGACTTTAATTCTCTGTTATTTTCTGTTCTTAACAAAATAAAAGAACAAAGTGAGCACTAAGTATAAATTTGAATAAAAAGCTCCAAATTCAAATGTCCCGAAAATCTGTTAAATATTAAATCAAGCGAGAGTGCACCACGCCACTAAAAGCGCACTAAAAAAGCTTTGTCTTGTCTCGGCACAAAACAATAAACCCGAAAGTATCTGAAACTTGTCGGGACATTTGAGTGCACTAAACTTACCGAAGTTATCTTTATGTCTCTATTTCGGAGTATAAAAATAGACGTCCACATGTTCGATGCATTGAATCTTCTACCACAATAGCATCCGTTGTGCCGCTTCGAACATGTGCCTCTATTGAAGCTTTATTTTTTGTGATGCTTGTCACTTCTTGGAGATGGTAATTCGGAAAGGGACTCGTTTATATATGTGTACTAGCGGCCCGCCCCGGCTTCGCACGGGTGGACATTTATTTTTTAAACATTTTGGCATAAACGTACCGTAAATGCAAGACATACCTATATAATAATGTATTTAGCAATAGTGTATCGCTGGTTCCCTTTGGGTACGGGACTTGATGGTTAAAAAAAAAATGATAACAGAATAAATGACATCAACGGGTAATTTTTAATTCATTATGTTCCAATTTTATTAAACTCGTAATATCTTTCGAATGGAATGTTCGATTTTAATAAACTAATAAGTAATTTACAGGTATTTAAATAGCCTTGCTTGATCATTGATCAATCATTTATTTAGGTAAGGATTAAGGCAAAGGTATAAATAACTTGGTCTGATTTTGATCGGAATTAAATTTTAAAATGTTATAAAGTAGTTATAGTGACATAACTACAATAGTTAGACACATGCTATCGCGACATTTTTTGTAGACATTCATATGTTCTTTAATATTGTGGAACATTTTTTCTTTCCATCAACAATCATTTTTGCAGCGCATGTGATAAAACCCGATGTGTGTAAAGATTTTAAATGCATTTTTTTACCTTGGGAACATTATTGTAGTTTTAGTAAAGGTAATTTAGTAAATTATAAAATTTAGTAGGTAATTTAATAAAGTTAAGTAAGTAATTCTTATTTTTTTCTTGCAATTAAAATAGTTTATATTAATCAGTGATAATGTAGCATTCAAATGGTGAAAGAATTTTTAAAATCAGTTCAGTACTTTTTGAGCCAATTTTTAAATTTACAAATTTACTTACATACAAATATTTCCTCTTTATAATATTAGTATAAAAGTATAGATTGAGAACAAAACGTTTCGATGTTTATGCAAAGCGGAATGGTTACTTCACGTAGATAATGCGTTTGTTTTGCATAACGGTCCCAATGTATAAAATTAGAATAACATAACAAATTTTTCACGCCGCGGCGTTCTTCCAACGTTTCCACGTAATAACGTGTCTGTAACGCCGGAGTGCAACGTGTTTAAGTAATAAAACTGTACCGCACAAAGAAGCTCCTTATCAAAATGCCACGGAAAATGCGATGGCATCGCTCGCCGGCTCGGTAACTGTCGGCTGGGGACCTATTCGCTCTATATTACCTTCTTATTCCGTCGCGTCAGGTTCGAAATTCAAAATTATGTGCCGCCATCTTTATTTCGGCGATGACGGATTCAGATTAGTTATTTGATTTATCTTTTGGTTCTTTGGTAGATGATAGCGATCACGTGACACGTGTTGCTGCGGGTTTTAAACCGTTTATAAACATCGATTCGAAATCGTACAACAGTCGACCGCTGGAAGCATGTGTTCGACAGCTACAATGACATTGTTAAAAACTGAATGAAAACCGTAAATGATAATCTCTTATACTTTCTTGGACTGGTACTAATGGTAAGTAGGTGATCAACGTACCTATATAGTGACCTATTTTTTACATAATATTAAAAAAAATATTAAAATGTATACCATATTAAAATAGACACAGTAAGAAATATCTTAAAACTATAGTGTGCTTAGTACACTGTAGTAGTAGAGTAACACTGCGTACGTGATTCTCACACACCAGTACAGTCTAGTAATCTTATTACTGAGACCATGTTATAAAGTCTAATTTGCCAAGTAATTTTACTACATTGCCCTTCAAACTGAAATACAGTACTGCATGGGGGCAGAATAACTGTCCAAGTATTTAACTACCTAGATGAGTTTTGGCGGGAAAACGAAAAAGATCGCGTCACTGCATTGTATTATTTTCCAAAACTTATGTTATTTTCAGTGTTAGTGCATAAAATTGGTGGCACTTTATTCGTTAAGTGCTGGATTACAGGCATGAGTGTGGGAAAGTGGTATAATGATGGTGAAACGTTTTTTTTCGTGTTGTTTTCAAAACTCCATAGAAGCTTCAAGTAAAGCTGCCACCACTTTACTAGGAGTATGACTTTGACTAGACCATGACTTGACTATGACTTGACTTGATGACTTCGACTGTGACTTGACACATATTTCCGTAAATATCATTAACTTGAAAAATTATCAATTACTTGACACTGGCTAAATACACAAAAGTGTGGAGCCAAATCATAAAAAAAAACTACCTAGATGAAAACTGTCAGTGTAGTAGTGCAATGCATTATCTGTGGCCAGACTTCAAAGTGATATTTACAGCTGCTCGATAGATGATAGCGTCGGATTTTAAAAGGGTTCAAAGTTTTTTTTGACGAAAGCTTTTAGTACTCATAATTTAATTTTTAGTTTTAAACGCACGGTTAGCTTAATGAATTAATTGATACAGAATATGTTGTGAAAAGGAATTGAAATAAAAATGTTGGGAAGCAAATTGTTTAATAATTTTGACGTTACCGAGGTGACAAAGGCAGCGAACGAATGAAAACAATACGGAACGAGGTAAAAAATACGGTACAAAGAGAACAGACACACAGTTCGAATAATTTGAATAGGTAAGTACAATTTGTTTTAATTATCCTGCTGTAAAAGTTTTAAATAGTCATTCGTTAACTTGGCCAAACTCTACCCAAGAGCTTAAAATAAATACAAACTAAAAATTTGAGTGAGTCCACTGATGATGGTTTTAAATAGTGATGCATGTTTCCAAGATAGCCGAACTCTGAATTCTATTTGACATGTATTAAGACGACTAATATATATATATATATATATATATATATATATATATATATAAATCGCGGACAGTATATAGTCCAAATGCTTTTTTTTTGTAGTAGGTAGTGTTTATTATTAGTTATTATTTTTATGTTGTTTGATGTTTCAATAAAGAAAAAACTAATATATTATATTAGAGTCAAGATGTATCGTTTTATGGTGTAAAATATAATGTTAGCCTAGATTTGTATCTTATGACTGTTTTATGGCATTTTCTAAATGACCACTATTAATTTGTCATACCATGATATATTAAGTAGGTATTTTCAGAACGTACTAAGAAAGTACGTAATTCATTTGATTTCTAAAAAATATAATAATAATAATTTACGCTCAAGGAATGATAAAATGACAATTTACAATTGCCAAGATGGCGACAGTAATATTAAACAAAGCAAAAATAAAGTAGTACCGGCCGATAGATGGAGCTAAACTAAAGAAGTTTTGCTTCAACCGTGTGGTCTAAAGCACACTCGTTTCCAATTTTTTCCACTGAATTCTCCACTTGTGGGAATGTTGGGATTTATTCTAGAACAAAGTTAACAATAGAAAAAGATTGTATGGAAGGCCAGTACCAAGCCTATAAATAAAAAAGTCTATAATGCTTACTACAAATAGACCGTGGTATTGAAAGGGCTCCTCGTTACACAATATCAAACAAAATCACTCAAAAATTACCAGTACTCGTGAAATTGCGGTCGTACCAGAATTCAGAAGAAACTGTACTTTAGTCCGTAAATAACAAAGTTAATTTTACGTTTTTCACTGGTACAGTATGTAAATTTAAAAAAGCTAGCACAAATAGGTATTATAAATGGCAAATTTATTTATAATGAGATACTAGTAATTGATAGAGCAATTCAGCAGCATGTTTCCATAAAAAAACGTAACACTAAGATTTAGAAAAAAGAAATTAAAGAATGTTCATTACACGAAGGCTTGCTAGCGAAAACTAGCCTCTTTGACCTTGAAAGCCAGAAGCACATGTTTCATTATATTTTTATTGGACTGCCTCTGTGACGTAGAGGTTGAGCAGGTTGGCTTACGACCCGGAGGCGGCAGGTTCGATTCTCGTGACAGGACAAGTATTTGTACACAAAAACATCGTAGATACTTATTCTGATCCTGTGTGTTGAGGGCCCATGGTCGTCGTAGTTCCTGGGTCCCTAGATACAGGAAATTTTATTTAGGGTACAGGATCTACGTATGTAGAGAGTGGAATGATCCAACGGCGTTATTTATTTTATTATGTTTTATTATTCTCAAAGCCTCTACTTACATTTACATTGAGGTACGGGTAAATTTCTCCGTTGCGTTTAATTTGCGTTTCCAAAAGGTTTTTACTATTTATATTCCCCATTGAGCACACTGAATGACCAAGGTAATATGATAAGTTTCTACGCCCACATTATGTGGTGATATCGAAGGTTCGACCTTGTAATTTTGATGAATGAAATCATCTATATGAACGTATATAGAACCTGATCCGACGGCATAATATTATGATGTTTAATCTTGAAGGAATATATATAAAATATTAAAAAAAGACGTCTGTAAATTTTTTATGAGTCAGTATATATGTACCATGATGGAAACTCTAGTGAAGAAATCTCTCTAAACCAGAGAAAAATGTGAACTTATGTTAGCAATTTTGTTTGATTTAATAGTCAATGTAATAGCGTAACCAAAAAACGTAATGAAATTTTGATTACTTAATTACTGGTAGAAAGCATAACGAATTAACGATAGCCTCTGTGGTGTGTTAGTCAAGTAGGTCAGCTCATAACCCAGAGGTGATGGGTTCGAATCCCGCAATAGGACAAGTATTGGTGCACAGAAAAAAAATGCGCAAATACTTGTTCTGAGTATGGGTGTTGTGGGAAATCCTAGGGAATCCTAGTTAGGGTCCAGGATCTATGTTTGTGATCGTTGCGCGTTATTATTATTATAATTTATTGAAGTCTAGTGACTGAAGAAGGCCGAGGCATGACCTGGAAACGCACGAAATCACAACGTCTGTATATGGTGGGCATTCTTCCAATCCGTACAAAGTGTTTCGCTGCAACACTTATTGCACGGACAATAAAAGAATGGAACAGCTTACCAGCGCCTCTGTTTCTTGAGAAATATAATCTGGGAGTTTTCAAGGCAAGAGTGAGCCGGTACCTTCTAGACTACCATCGCCGACCGCATCGTCAATTACCATCAGGTGAGTGGTCAAATGCAAGTCTAACAAAGTATAAAATAACTAGTAACAAAACCCTAACAAGGTAACAAAGACGTCCAATTGATACCAGCTATGTACCAAAAATCCTCCCGACGGGATGCCCTGAGGATCACCAACTTTTTCCATCTAAAACTTATACTATAAATTGTCATAGAGTAAGGAACGAATCGATATAGTTTTGCCGTAACTCAAGATCCGTTTTTGCAGTTTCATTGTCAATTTATGGCAGATTTGCATTACTGTTTGAGTTACCGTAGTCCGTGTATTCGCAGTTGGCCTAGTTGTTGACAACGGCGGATGTCTAATGAATACGGACTGAATCTACTTCGTAGATTTATGGTTTTATGTCTTTGGTAATAATGTACAGATAGTTGAACTGATCTGTAAACAACATTGGGAGATTAAAATATAATATACCTGCAATAAAAATTTTCAAGCGGGTAGCAATAAAATACCTTTTGTAAATGCGAGAGAGAGAGAGAGAGAGAGAGAGAGAGAGAGAGAGGACATTCCCAAGTAATTTACCGTAATTTTTATGTATTCCACGTTTTAGCTTAATGTATCATTTATTCACAGGTAGAATGATAAAGCAAAGTCTACACATTTTTGTTGAACTTTGAGATACCGGAGATATTAATTAAAAGTAAAGTTTTAAAAGGTTTTCGCGTCCCAATAAAAATATTAGTGTCAATGCGTGTAAAATGTAAACCAGCTACTAGTAACTCTTTTGAGTTGACTTAATGACTAAACACAAACATGTGGACATTTCACACAACGACAATTTTGGTATATTGACTAACTTAGGTTATATTACATTTGTCTACTACTATACCAGCAAACTAAGTAAACCTTGTATTATTGGAATCACTTAATAAAATAGATAAATGTGCTGTACTGATAACTATTTAAATCAAACATTAGTTGTATAAACCATATTGTTTAAACAATGCCAGTAATGATTACAATAAAGCTAATTGATTCAAATTACCTTCGGCACGTCACGGTCCGTAAGTATAGAACACGGCCTGCAATTGTACGGGACCGCGGGCGGCCACGCTGCGACCGCAGTTACCACAATTGCAATTCGATATATTCGATTCAACGTACCTCCGATGCAAAATCGATACCGTGGCACGAAACAATACTTTTACACCCGTCCTGCCGCTAAAGTTCCATTATTGTTTTAATATTCGATCGCCCATCGGTGACGATGGAGCTTGCTGGTTATTTGTGCGTGAAGAAGGTAATTTGGTTGTCCCACATTTGAGGATCAGCGTGAAACGATTTCGATACGTCGAAAAATGTTAGTTTATGTAAACAAAATTGTATGTTGAAGTACGCACTTCTTTACGCACGTTTGATTTGGGGGTAAGTTAGTGAGGCAAACGGAAGCTGATGATCTATCTTCACGTAGACAGGGAGATGTACATCTATATAATAATAATTTCATGAAGATAGAAATAAATAGTGACGTTTCGTATATTACTGTAGGGGCAACAGAGATGGAGCTAAAGAAGTTTTACTTCAGTCGTGTGGTCTAAAGCACATTCGTTTGTTTATTTTTTAGATTTTAACTTATGAATATAGGAATGACTTTCTTATGTACCTAAAATGTTCATAAGTTCGATATTTAAAGTTAATCACATATAAAAATTAGATGCCATGTAATTGCCTCGTTTGCTCCCTTATTAATCCCATTGACGAAATGAAACGAAATCCGAACTGAAATCAAATCCACTTGCAAGGATTACTTCAATTACTTGGCTACTCGACGCTCGTCGCTAACTATTCAAGTTTTCCTTTGATTAAGCAAATGACAAAGATTTCTTGATTAAAATTTCTCAGCAAGGAAATTGCGGTTGTGCGAGTGTTGTATATCAACTTGACACATTACATTACATTAGAGATCCTCAGAGTCTGAAGTGCAGACAAAGTGATCGTGATTTTGACGAAATATAATTCAGTTAACTCTGTGTAAAAAAAGAAACAATGAAACATTAAAAAGCTCTTGTTTAAATAAGAAACTATTAACACTCAAGATTTTTTGGTCTATTCTAACAATACGAGTACAATTCAGATATATAGCTAAGCGAGCGTGTTTCCTGCCGGCGCGGTGTTTATGCTTACTCTTACAAAATATAACGCTAAAATTATTTCTATTTCGTACCAAATAATATTCGTATTTCGTGCCGTTTCATTTCGGCCTATGAACGGTTATTACTGAAATGAAAAAGCTCTGACGTCAGAACCTAAATATAAGAAGCACAGTAGGTAGGGCCCGAACAGAATACATTCGGAAGATAGGCCCGCTCCGGCCCGAGTCGAAATAATAACACATAAATAGAAACCCGGCACCATATCCATATTTCTTGGTTCACTGATTAGATATGGGGAATAATATTTCGCGGGAAAAATAATATCCTGATTTATTCTTAAAGGGCAGATAACGGCACGAAGGATGTGGCCGTAATGGCCGAAACCGGCCGAAATAGGCCGAAAAAGGCCGACTGCGGACGCCGACACTAGTATTTTTACATATTATTTTCAGGGGAAGCATTAAATTACAGGGGATTTTTCGCGAGGAATTATGAAGACCATATTTTGCGGAGGTGCGCCGAACGGCAAAGACTGCTTTCAGGAGGCGTGAAAAAATTGAATGGGTAATTATATATTTTATATGGCTCTCTTTTTTATTGGGGTACGCATTATCCATGGTCTTGAAAAAAGGCTTTAAATTGAAGCTCAGAGGATGCGTGGGCTGTTTTATGAATCATTTATGAGCGTAATAAATATTCACAGGATGGGTGGCGCGCGAAGTGCGAGCGTGTGGCTACTTGCTGATCGTCTGTTTGCTTCAGTCAACATTTACTTGTACTAAATGTATTCCGTAATTTAAGCTAATTTCATTATATATGTTACACTTACTGGTCTTGCGAAATATTAAGCAACTTTTGAAGTAGCGCGTGGAACACTTTTTGGGTGAACAAAAACAATGGAACTCGCGTCATCGTCACCGAACGCTTTCCATGAGCTATATGTATACTGTGTATATATTTGTACTTTTTGGGTGAACAAAAAGCGTGAAACTCTCGTCATCGTCACCGCACGCTTCCCATGAGCTATACACAAGCTACTTTTTTGCTTCTATCGGCAGTTCCTAAAAACTGCCTCGCACATATTTTTTTTTATTGTTACTGTACAATAAAAAAAAAATGTGCTATATATATATATATATGGTGGTTATAATATACGTTTACATGCAAAAGTCTACAACTACGTACCTGCTTGGTTATTGGATAAAGGCTTTTTGCGATAGGTACTTATAAAGTACATACATATCGGTAAAGACTAGACATATTTTAGTATGGGTGTACTAACTGCACAGTGCATTGTATGGCTTTTACTAACAGGTCGAATTCTCAGTCATTTTTTTAATGACGTCACAAAGCGCGGGTGGAAGTGCACGGTATTGATATGGGAACAAAAAGCAGTGGTGTAAGGTGTAGGTAAACAATTTCTGTACCTTCACCGTCAGATCATCTCCAATGATGTAACTGGAAGAAAAAATACACCATTAGAATTTTTATAATAATGTTCCAATTCGATTTTTTTTTACATTTGCGTAGAAGATATTAGAATCCATCGGTAGTGATTTTTGTTACTACTAAAACGCATATCTATTTTGCAACTTGGATAACTATTTTACATAAAACCTGGAATCTATGTCACGCGTGGCATTCGAAGGATTCCGATCCAGACGAGCGGATGCAAAATCTAAAACCTACTTATCCGAATCAAAAGAAACCACGACACCCCTAAAATCTTGCATGCACTTGGACAGAGACGGATATATACCAAACCGTGTTGGTAGAAAAGGACGGGTGCACTGCGGACAGCGGTACGCGCTCGGAATCGCAAATGTGGTTGGTCTTAGGCGCAGTTTAGACTTATATCGCGTCACAGGTTTCTTATAACACGGGAAATGCAACTAGGTTAGCTTAGGTTAGAGTTTAGTCTATAAATGACTTGTTAAGTTGTTTTATTCAAAGAACGCTGCGGAATGCTTACATAATTACGTAATTTACGCTGTTGCTGTCTTTATCCACCGCACTACATCTGATATATTAATAAAACATTAAGTTCATTTCTATTTCTACTGTTTTGGAAACATAAATCTTTCTTATTATTTATGTGACTTTTACTTCAAAACGGTAAAATTTATTTTAATAAAATGTGAGTGCATTACATCTGAATAAATTTAGCCATTTTCAGCGAGTCACTTACTTATACAGGCTACATCTTAATCCGGAACATAAAAAGTTTCCGTGGATAAACGGGTAAAACCCGGGTGAAACCGCAACTGCTACTACTGGTACTAAGGGGCCGTCCATTAATGACTAGAGTTTTTTTTTTTTTGCAATGTTTAACCCCCCCTCCCCCTCCCCCTTGGTGATACGTGGTGAGGTTAATCATAAGTAAGACTATATCACGTGTTATTTTAGTACTTACAAATAATCTTAAAGTTTTAGAATATTATCTTTACATACAGATATTTATATATCTCATTTTTGAAGACCAACAGCTGTTATAATGATATACATAGATTTACAAAAAGAGCTTATTAAAAGTCCTCACGGATAGACAGTAAAAAGTACGATTTAAATGAAGTGATCACCTAAGAGCACTACCTACATACACACTGCATGGAATTACTTACCAAGTTATAAGATAGCTATGCACAATAATTAATTATAAGTAAACAAACAATTAAGATAGCAACTAGCCTAGTAACTAAGAATACACTTTCTAATAAATAAAAGCTATTATACTATAAATGAATATCTAAATGATAAAATTTAAGCAATTATATAAAAATAATAATTCATTTAATTTTAGTATAAAATAAGTAACCTCTTTCTAATCTAATAATATTTAATATTGTCTTCCTCTCTTCTAATTTTGCGTGCCCGACAGGGTCCACGATGAACTGTAATTAAAAAAAACTACCTACACCTGTATAACATTGTGGAATGCAAATAAAAATTGAAATATTACAGTTCATTATTAGTAATTAGACAAAAAAATTCATTGCTCAACCGCTGCCTGGCCGATGCTACGCCTGTACAGAATAGGTCAAAGTTAAGAAGCTTAAAACCCATTTCTTGCCCTCCATAAATACGAGTTTTGTTTATAGTTTGTGTTTACTACCGGTGCATTTAGAATGGAATTAAATTTCAATGATTTCGAATGAGTGATTAAGTTAATTTTATACAAGAGATATAAAGTATAATCTAATTTTATTCTGAAATTAAGACCATGATTAAAATGAATCGCACATTTGACGAAAAAATTAAGCACCTAAGAATGTAAGTAACGATACCATTTAGTTTCACCGAATATTTTGATCTAACTAAAACTTGGCACCTGTCAAGAATGTATACGATCAAGACCAAAATCTCGAAGTTTACTCCAATATTAGATACTAACTATTCTAGTCACGATTCCCGTAGTCATCTTTAGGCGACAACACATACATTTTGTCTCGCATCACGGGCGTTCCGAATATATAATCGAACTTATGACCTCACAGCGCGGCCCTGACCACTGTGCCGTGGCAGCTCTATTGTAGATGCTAATAGGTATACAACGAATTGTGCGTAACTGATTCATTTCCGTATACTGTGATAGCAAAGACTACTACACATTTTTCGTTCAAAAAACCGAATCTTGTAGTGCTTGATATAAACATTCGTTTTGGATTCTACTACTCGATTAAAGCAGGTAACTGTTTTTAAAAGCAGACCTGAAATCAATATTTCGCAATTTCGGAACAAAGATTTAAAGTTTTTATTTGTCTGGTTTGCAGTTAAACGGTTTATGTTCCAAGGTTTATGAAACGTGTCTGTGTTTTCTATGTAGTGTGTATGTCAAATGCGTATTTGTTGAAGTAAAACTTCTTAACGCACGCTTGACTTGGGGAGTAAACTGGTGAATGCGAGGCGAACGGAAGTTGAACTTGGTTCATGTAGATCTCCGTTGTTGGCATGAGTACAGCACACACTGTAGGTCCCATCCTGTAGGGGAATTGTGAAGGCAAGTTAAGTGTGCGTAAAGAAGTTTACTTCAAAATTTTACATTAAAAAACTATAAAACAGGCATTTTCCACCTAAAGTTTTAAAAGACAACTAAAAAGCCACCAAAAAGAGACCAAACACTGCAACCTCCATGTCACGAGTGAATCGATCAGTAGTTTTTTTTTGAGGACATTACATACAGCGCCATCTAGCCCGAAACTAAGCAAAGCTTGTACTATAGGAACCAGATAACTGATACAATACTTAGATACTTTTTTTTAATAAATATATACGTATAATACAATATAACACCCAGACTCGGAACAAACGTCGATGGTCACCACAAAAATGTTTGTCCTGGGTGGGAATCGAACCTACAGCCTACAACTCAGAAGGCAGTGTTACTACCAACTGAGCTATCAGGCCAGTCAAACTTTATTAGTTGTGCGATTAAAATAACAATTTTAACTATACTGAAGAATATCACTTCTCACTTCCGCCGCTCTATCATAAGTTTGGCGGGAGTGAGACAACAATGGAATTTTCACGCTTTTCTGAACCTCCAATAGAGTAGGTAGTACAAAGTTTACTCATTCAGCAAATAAAAGGTCCGAGCCGAGTTCCCCGAGCGTGGACAAACTAACGATATTAATTAAGTTATCCTACAAAGTCACCGGAATTCAAAGTAGATTGTTTTTACACCCGTAATCAAACTAAGAAACGCTCTGTAGGTACAGTCAGCCTTGAAACTTACTTCAGCTACAGGGCCGAGGCTGTAAGTATCAAGTACAACGATGCACTGTAAAATTGTACTAATATTTAATGTTACATATTAAGCGATTTTCATTTCCTTTTTTTTCATTTATTTGACCTGTTACAAATATTTATTCATATTTTCTTTGATTAATTAATGAAAAAAACGAGTATGCTTTACACCACACGACTTTAGTAAAACTTCTTTAGTTTAGCTTCGTCTATCGGCCGGTATAACTTTGTTTTTTCATTGTTTAAGGTTAATGTCACCATCTTGACAATCGTAAATTGTTATATTACTGGACATACCAACATAATAATACAAATTTTAAGTAATTTTTAACCTTGTTAAGAAGAAACATAACTCTCTCTCATTCTATCTTCACTAACTTATATCTCTTAACTTCCGTTCGCCTCGTCACGCATTCCCTAGCTTACTCCCCAAGTCCAGATCTTGTAAAGAAGTATTACTTCAAAAAAAATTATGTATAAAAAAAAAGTATATAGTATGTCACGTTTTCGTGCAAAACAGAAAAACAAATGGTTAGTGTACGACGAAAAATATGCAATTTTACCTCTGTGGTGTGGTGGTTGAGCAGGTCGGCTCATAACCCAGAGGAGGCGGGTTCGAGTCCCGCGGCAGGAGAAGTATTTGTGCACAGAAAAAAAAAGCGCAAATACTTGTTCTGTGTCTGGGTGTTGTGGGACCATGATCCTCGTAGTTCCTGGGTCCCTAGACACAGGGAATCCTAGTTAGAGTCCAGGATCTATGTATGTGATCGTTGGGCGTTATTACTATAAAATTATCTTGAAACTTTTTAGCTGACTGTACCTGCAGTAGTATGAGGACTCGAGAGTTGAAATTTTATTATTATGGACGAACTCTCCGATGAGTTTGTTTTTCGAGACTCGCGAGCTGCAGCTACGAGAGTTTTTAATATCACGAGGGTCTTCTCGGAAGGAATACTTTTACTACATGTATTACTTTAGAAAGAGTTTAAGCGTGATATAAGTACAAACATTTGTTTGTAATTATTAGTAGCTATCGTGATTTTTTTTCATTTATTCCTATTTTTCAATATTAGGTTGGGTAGATCAACATTTCTTGTTGGCAACACTGGCTTGCGTGTGATTGGACGGGAGCATAAAGCACACGGTTCAGTAAATAACAAAGTATATAGTTGGAGTGGCAATCTCTTTTTTTTGCTAAATAGTGAAAAGTTACGATGTTTAATGAAGAATAAATGTAAGTTTTAGCAGTGTTCTTGGTTTTATGTGCTGGAGTTGTTTTAATGATACTAAATACCACAACGATTGAGAAATAGTATACAAAAAACGCAAATACACCGATTTAAGACATCACAGAACATTACATTTTACAAATTGGCACTTAAGCAATATAAATTACAAAAAAAAGAGACAAACTAAAAATATAATGTTACGTCACGTGGCAGAGATGTTCATTTTAATTAAAATCTAGAGATACCATATATTTCAACTGTATATATGAGTGCAAAGAAATAGCATTACTTTGCAGCGGCGTGCACAGTAGTACTTACACACTTACACTTACAGAATAACTGTCAAAGCGGTGGTACCTACCTAGACGAACTTTGCAGAAAAGTCCCCTAGTGATATACAAGAACTGGCGGTTTTATAAAAAAGCTAAATTAAACCCAAAAATGCTTGTTTTTCTCCATAATAGATACAAGAGTAACCTCAAACAATGCAAAGTGAGGATATACCATGCGCATATATAATGAGTTCCCCAAAATTATGAGGATCAAATTACGGGACCTTTTGTTGGAACACTGGTACACGGTGAATTTTTAACCATGTGCAAAGACACGAATAATTCAGTAGAGATCGAATGCCGTGGAATATCCTGAATATCTGATGATGGGCATGCACGTAGCCAGGGAAAACTTTTGTGGGCAGATACCCCACAGCTTGCTTTGTTACACAAATTTTAACTTTATTCTCTAGGTTTTATTCTCTGGGTTTATATCACTGATCAAGCCAATACTCGCTCGATAAGCTCGACAGCTTCTATGGTGTGGTGGTTGAGCAGGGTGGCTCATAACCCGGAGGCAGTGGGTTTGATTCCCGCGGTATACAAGTATTTGTGCACAGCAAAAAAAGCACAAATACTTGTATTGAATCTGGGTGTTGTGGGACCATGGTCCTCATAGTTCCTGGGTTCCTAGACACAGGGAATTCTAGTTAGGGTCCAGGCGTCTATGTATGTGATCGTTGGGCGCTATTACTATTATTATTATAATATTAATACGGCTTGCAGCGTGACGACGTCGATGGCGTCTTGTCCGGCGGTTCCTTAGCGGCTTTCGTAGATCGCATCACTTTTCAAATGTTATAATAGTCGTAATACCAATTTTATGGTGATACAGTGGTGCTCTTACGTCAACCGCGTGGGCAATATTTGGCACGGTATTACTAATTACATTAAGTACATTCATTAAGTACATAATTCATAGGTAATATTAATTAAAAAACAAATATGTGAAATGTGAAAAAATGCTACCATAATTTAATAAAAAAACGAATGTACTTTAGACCACATGACTGAAGAAAAAAATTCTATTAGCTGGTATAGCTTTGTTTAATATTAATGTCGCCCTCTTGACAATTGTAAATTGTCATTTTAACGGACACACCAACATAATAATACAAATTTTAATTAATTTTAACTTTGTTATGTTGACAATGGAGATCTACGTTAACCAACAACTTTCAACTTTCGTTCGCTTCGTAACGAATTCACCAGCTTACTCCCCAAGTCATGCGTGCGTAAAAAAGTTTTACTTCCACACCAATCACACGGGCTCTTAGCTTGATTTGTCCCTACAAAAATAATTAAACTCTAAGTTTTGAAAACCCCTCAAATATAAACCGCAAGTCCGCGCTGCTAGGGTGCCAATGTTAAACCTGATGGGATCGAGTTCAGATCAAAGTCCATTCGAATCGAAACATTATCGATTCATGGAACACGGAAACATTTCAATTATACAGCGATCCAGTTTCGGTGCAGCTTCGATCTACAATAGTATCATCTTGTATGTACGCTTGCAATTTAAATTAGGTTAACGCGAGCTTATTATGATTTCATGGCTCGGTTCGTTTTGACTGTGTGTTAAGGTATCAATGGGTTAATGATTTTACTACAATACCTATCTATAATAGTTGCACGTGAGTTACCACAGAGCAGGTACAGTCAGGTGAAAGCCACGGGGAGCCGTTAGATGCAAGAGGCAAGCCACAAGAGGCGTTCTGTGGGGAGGCTTACGTCTAAATATATATAACTCAAAGGTGACTGACTGACTGACATAGTGATCTATCAACGCACAGCCCAAACCACTGGACGGATCGGGCTGAAATTTAGCATACAGGTAGATGTTATGACGTAGGCATCCGCTAAGAAAGAATTTTTCGAAATTCCACCATTAAGAGGGTGAAATGGGTGGTTGAATTGTTTTCCCATAGGCCACGCCGCGGACGAAGCTGCGGGCAGAAGCTCGTTCAGCAATAAACGTCTTCCGGCTCTGATTTGATCCTTTATTCTTAAGTTCTTTTCTATCGAGACTGATATGGTCTATAGGTATTTGTGTTAAGAGTTCTGTAAAAAAGGTAATAATAATGCCCAACGATCACATACATAGATCCTGGATCCTAACTAGGATTCCCTGTGTCTAGGAACCCAGGAACTACAAGGACTACGATTCTACAACACCTAGACTCACAACAAGTATTTGCGTTTTTTTTTTCGGTGCACAAATACTTGTCCTGCCGCGGGAATCGATCCCACCGGCTCAGGGTTATGAGCCGACGTGGTCAACAACGACACCACAGAGGCTGTCAAAAAAGCGTAGCAATGTAGTATCATCAAGACGGTTTTCAAAGTATAAGTATCTAACTAGCTGTGTCCCAGGTTTCATCCGCGGATTAAAAGAATCTTATACATTAAATCAGCGTATAAGCTATTACCATTTCAAATCTTATTTAAATCCGTTTAGCTGTTGATGGAAGAAACAAACAGCCACACAAACTTTTGCATTTTTTTAATGTCATGGAATGACGTGGCGAGCTAACCGTTCGCCTGATGTTAAGCGATACGGCTGCCCACATCAGTTGCAGTGTCAATCGGAACTCTTAAGTATAGAGTTTTGCATGACACTGCACTGCGCACGTCATCCTGAGACATCAGCACAATCTAGTAATAAGATTACTAGACTGCGAGATCAGGTCATAAAGTCTCATTTGCTCAGTAATTTCACTAGCTACAGTGCCCTTCAAACCGGAACACAGCAGTGCCTGCGCACTACTGCTTGGCGACAGAATAACTGGCAAAGCGGTGGTACCTACCGAACTTTGCAGAGAAGTCCTACCACCTAATAAAATAATATTAGGGTGATATTGTGACTGCGATAGGGGTTAGTATGTATTTACTCACTTATATAGCTATAACTGCAGTCATCCCCATTTTGTTGCGACTCACCTGTAACAAACGGAAAAAAATTAAACCTATATAATGTTGTTCAATAATAGACCACCAGGTCTCTGACCCTATCACATTAGGCAGTCAAACAAGGGACCCGGAGGCGTGACAAAAATAAAAACTCAGTTTATTATGAAAGAGTCCATTCATGTCCCGAAACAACAAGTCGTGACATCACGAAGACAATAACGACATATTTAGACATGTCCCATTTAAACAGGAACATCTGCTTACAAAATGGGACAACATGGCTTATTATTTTTTGTTTTTATTACGCTTTGGCTTGTCAAGTAACACACGCAGCCTTTTCCATATTTAAAGGAATACTTCTTAAAAAATTGCGATAACTTATTTTAAACTCACTAATTCACCGTGAGAATAATAGAGCTTATGCATAAAACGATTCTATTATAATAGCGTAAAGTTTAATTTCAGGTATCCATGACAGTTGTGGGAATTCCCCCGAGCGTCACGGAGGATGGCGCGTGATCGTCACACGACATTAGATTTGAATCTGGAACTCCTTAAAATGCCGTAATGTCCACCATCTTCCGTGTACACTTTGTCTATGAATTTTATGTTTATTTACAAGGCTTATTACGTTTCACATACTAGAAAGAGGTTTAGATGATACAGGAAAAATGTACACGTGTTACAATTATGGAAAACAAGAATGATCCCACACAAAATACGATCCTCGAACAATATTAATTATGAAGAAAACATAAAGTAAATAAAACATTTCATGTAGGTTCAATCCCACTTCATTACCAACAAATATCACGTATCAAAAAGCTGGCAACATTTTTACGCTTCAACCAAATCAACGAAGCCTTTGGCATTTAGGCGTTCAGGCTTCTATTTCATAATGACGTAACTCTACACTTTATGGTTCGAGAGGAATTTAATTTTGGCCCTTTATATTTTTGACCACGATGTCCCTAAGGGGCGTGAGGGGGTGTGAGGTGCGCGCGGGGGGAGCGGAGGTTCTTTATCGCGGATATTGCGGGTACACTCACGTACGCATATTACAACGGAGAACCTCTTAAAACTCGTGAAAAGGTCGAAAGAGGTCAGCCCTACGCATTTATGATGCCTTTGAACTCCTTTTACTTCTGACGATTGATGTTTGACCGGCAAATGGAAGTTTAGATGACAATTGGAGATTGTGGAAAGATGTGGTTGAAAACTCACACATACTCTTAAAATATGAGGGATTTTATTATCATCACAGTTTGAATGGTTCATTTTTGTTTTGCTGTTCAAGTAGTGTCATACTATTATTGTTCATCGAATATGATAAAAAATATTTTGAATTGCAACTACGAGTATTTGAACAATGAAAGCTGACGCTACTATAAAGTATTAAAATTTTTACTTTCTGTAGTGTTCAAAGTCCTTGTTCATCGCAAGTGTTGAACTATTGTTCATCACGCTGATGAACAATGGTTCAAACCTTCAGGCCTAGAATATTGTCAATTGTTCGAACAATGAAAGTGTGTGAAAAATGACTTTGTGTAGAATGTTAAAAAGTCTGTTTTATTTTTGTTTTAAACAAGCCGTATATATCAGCAGAATCTATCTACTATTTTAACTTCAATTATCTAATAAAAGAACTTTAATTATTTTTTCTCCCGCTTTGCTCGTGTGCCACAAAAGAAACACGTTTCTTACAAATTTTCAATAATGATATATTCAAGGACATAATAATTATATATACAAGTTCAACAATCAATGTCAAAGGTGCAGTTCCGATGCAGACAGTTTGACGTTAGTAAACCATCGGTGATTCATAAATATAGCATACAAGGCATTGTCTCATCAAGGTACGGATGGGAAGACTTCATACGGGCGTATTGATGACTCAAGTGTCTTTATACAGAGACTTTGTAAGATGGTATTCCTACCATTTGAGAATATTTTTTTTGGAATTTTTAAATTTGAATTTTGAACTTGATATGTTTTGCTTTAAGCTTAATAATAATAATAATGAAGTAATGTATGAAGTAATGAATATAATGAAATATAATGAAGTATGTAGTCGTTAATACCGACTACAGTACTTCTTTTGTACCGACCACCGTATTTCATTTCTATTCTTATACTGCTACCGACTTGGTAATGTTCAAGTAAACATCTGAATTGTTAGTTATTTCCAATACGTGAACCAGAAGTGGCCAATTCGCGCAAAAACAAAAACGCTTGCAAAAACACTTTGTTGATAGTCATGTCAAGTACTTCACTAAATGGTCCTAACGGAAGACTAGCACCGGTTCGTAAGAACTAGCAGCACCATGCTGAGTTGGGGCCTGTTTGTTAATATTGAAGTGTCGTTATTTTTATTCTGTTGCAAATAAATACATTTTCTTTTTTTTTCCTTTCGAGGAATTGCCGTTTTTATCGTTAGTCATTTAAAGAAAAAGTCATCATTTCATTCGGTCGTTTTTTATTATTGTCCAAAAACACTGAAAACGCTCTTAAAACGCATGAAAACTGTAACATAAAACATTATGGTTTCACATTTGTGAGTAGAGAAGATCAACAGATCAGGTTATAGAAACTTAACGATTCTGTAGCGTTGTTCCAGCATATTTATTAAACGATAAATTATCGAAACATCGCGAATTTCAACAAACACTAAATTCGAATTCTAATGAAGTATTTTGCTCAGCACGCGACGGCACCGCTTAGTTACCACTTAAACTCGACGCCGAGTTAGCACCCGTAAATGGAATTAGAATATACAGAGGAAATCCACTATCGTGAAATAACGCATCAATGTCGTTAAACATGATTATTTGCTTGTTTCATGTTCTGTGAACGGAAACAAATAGTTTTAGTCGCTATTCTCTTTAATAGAATTTCAATCTATTACTGATAATTGTACACATATTGAAATTATCAGTTGGTTTAGCAATAATTCGAAGAATTACTTATTTTGTTGTTTGATAGGCTTGCGTTTGACCACTTGCGTTTTATAACTATAGAGTGATTGTGAAACATTGCTTTAAGCTTTTAGTTTGTTCTTTAAATTTTTATCAGTACTTACAGTTTCGGTAAAGATAATATTGTTTCCATGAAACTAAGACTCATTAAGTGTTTTGGTATTTAATAAATAATTAACTGATATGTAGTGTAAAGTAAACTTTAAATGCTTTGATAGAAAATGCTTTATTGCACAAACAGTTACTGGAGGTACATAGACTAAATAGTGAGATATAGGTACAGTATTATCTTCCAATTAACATGGAAGTAATTTTTTTTTTAATGCCAGTAGAGCTAAACTGTCTAAAAAAATAAAAAACCTTTGAAACGACTATTGGTTAGGATGCTGTTCTACTAATGCTATTTGAGAATACTTAAGATTTACATGAATATTTGCTAAGCCTTGCTTATAAACTTTAGCAAAATTTAATCAATGCTGGAAATACCCGGTCTCATTTGACGTGACGTCATCAAAAATCGACAAGGCATTTTAAACCCTGATTAATTTTAATTAATGTTTAAAATTAAGGAAATAAAAATACAGCATAAGGCTATATAATATCGTTTTTTAGTCATAATAATTATGACTAAAATTATCTTAACACTTTATTAAAAAAGCGATTTCAAAGTAACTACTTTCCAATTTGCCTCAACGTCAAGTTTTACAAGATTATCCTTCTTTAAGGAGGATAGACGGCAAGCGACGTCGGTTTTGGAGAACTTCAAGCTTAGTCTGGAGCAGTGTCGTTCTTACACCCTGAGTAGCGAGACTCGGAGGGCGGCGGGGCACGGCGCGGGGAGGGCGGGCGGCGACGAAGCTTCCGGCCGCGACTACCCTGACTTTTCCTAATGATGCGAATATTTCCCGCCCTGACGTTTAATTAACTATCAAAAGAGGGTAGTTTTGAATAGCCTCTCTTATAATACGACTGCGAACGCTTTGAATGATGGCTGATGTGGTTTGGTTACCTGTAGTTTGAAAGCGTTCGACGTTTAAAATATTACGGCTAATATTAAAATATTTACCTCCAGTTTCTTTAATTTTAATTTTAATTGATTGTTTGATTGTATTCTTGTGTGGGGTCTACGTCATTACGTCGCTAAATCAAACACACTGCGTCTCACTCAAAAACTTAAAACACATATTACTATCTCTTTCTAAAGCATGGAAACTTGTGTGCGTTACCACTTTCTTTCGTTTACCTTTACTCTTTTAATCATATTTATATAGCTTACTATGAAATAAATCTATCAAAAGCCGGTGTTAATAATGTAAATATGAAAAATGTCAGCGCCGAGCCACCACCGCCGCCGTGCGTACTCCTTGAGGATGGGCATCTATTGCCTGAACACCGGTCGAGTTATTCGACTGTATCTCGTGAGTGTTAGCCGTGTAATAGTTGTAGTTTTGAGTACTATTCACGTCAGTTTCTATAACATTAATGTAAATATGATATATACTGTGTGTACAAGAAAAATAAAAAAACAGGCGGGGCAGTCTGAGGACCGCGGATGGAAGTGAAAAGTAAGTAACTTGTGACATATAGCTCATGGGGAGCGTGCCGTGACGATGACGCGAGGTCCATGATTTTTGTTCACCCAAAAAGTGCTCAACGCGCACGCTAAGTTTTCACTTCAATAACTCCGCTAAAGTAACTAACAGATAATTACTATATTTGAGTGATAGCTAAAGACTGTCTATATATGTTGTAGTATGATATTTAAAAGTAAATACTATTTTACGGTTTATTGTTGTTCGTTAGTTTTTCATTTATCATTATTACATCAAAAATTCAATCAATAATCAGTTTTATTGCTACGACACTAGACTCTATTTGTAAGATAATCAATTTCAGTTTCTTTTATTTATTTCATTCAACAAATTATAAAATGGCGAGTGATCAAAAATATAAGTCGTAATAATTTAGGAACATCATAAAATTGCTTTCACTTGTGTAAAACTTTCATTAACTATCATTTTATTTAATCAACGAAACGCGTAGGCTTTCTGCGCTAGTCTTAAACGCAAATTAGACCTAGTAAATGAATGTTAATTAAATTTGGTGGCAATGACCTCAAAATTGAAAGGGTTAATTGCTCTCGCCGCAGGTGATTTCTTACAGAAAGGATATAATAATTTAATAATACCTCCTAAAGACTAGGCATTGAAATTCAATCTATAAACTTGGCATATCGATTTTGCTTATTTAAACAGCATCTTCTTTACATTGAACCTCTAGAGAGATTTCAGTTTGAATAAACGTATAGGTATTGCTTACAAGCGAGTTTTTCACTTGCCACACATTCCAGACAACAAACTAATCTTTATCACAGATAATATAATATTGTATACTATAATATTATAATAATTATAATACCCAACGATCACATACTCTAGATCTACTCTGGCCCCTAGCTAGGATTCTCTGTGTCCAGGCTACCAGAAACTATGAGGACCATGGTCCCACAACACCCAGACTCAGAACACGTATTTGCGCTTTTTGTCCGACAAATACATGTCTTGTTGCGGGAATCGAACCCGCCGCCTCCAGGTTATGAGCTGAACTGCTCAACCACCACACCACAGAGGCTGTCCTGCTGGCTTAACAGCAGGTGAACAACTAGCTCGTCACATTAAACAAATAAATAATTATGCGTGGACATTTCACAAAACGCCTAAAGCGCTAAACAAAGCTTGTACTATGGGAACCAGATAACTGATAGATTACTTAGATACTTTTTGTTTGTAAATACATAATAATAGAATGCAATATAACACCCAGACATAGAACAAACACCTATGTTCATCACACAAATTACACATTCACATTATTCTTGAAAATAAAAATACTATAGTGATTTTATATTAGTGGTGAGTGTTACTAAGTTGTCGGTCACACATCGCCTCCGTCCGTTTCCCTAACAGTCGCGGCCCGTCACGCACGATCGGCCCCGACACTGCCGTCGGTCGCCCACAAAACTACTCCGACACCAATCACGAAACGGATTCTGCGGTCCTATTATTGGTTGAGATAGCTATTTTCAATCTTGCTTTCAAATAAAAGTACTGACTTTGTTATTGGAATGGTAGATAATGGCGTCAGGTTTACTAGTAAATTGTGAAGGTTTTGTTCTCAGATTCTACATGGTCTTTGTTTGAGATTGAGTTTGAGAATGTCTGAGGATAGGTCTATCTAAGGATGAATTTGAAGCTAAGCCTGAGAATGAGTGTGAGAGTGAGTCTGAAGATGAGTTATTCTTGGAATATAATTTTAGGCATATTTACATTTGGTCGTTTTGCTGTGAAACACAAGTACTTGTGACAATGTTTTGCTTTAAGAACCTTAGAAAAGCATGCTTAACATTTTGAGTTTTTAAACAAACACATTAGCAAGACCGTATAAGAAGATTATAGTTCCAATATCACATTTAGAAAGAAGTCTGTTAAAAGGTTTAATTGATGTACATTTAATTAACATTCATTATAAACGCTCATTTTGCTTTTTGATTAACGCAATCTGTCAAATTTAAATACAATTATCAAATACTTTCATAAGGCACAATCAACAAAGTAAATATTATGATATATACTCACAAGTACAGTTGTCTTTAATCGATGCTTTATCTGTAATAGTACACCGTATACTTCAAGACAGTAGTGAATATTAACACAAGTGGAGTAAGTGGTTAACAATTGAAGGGCTGAGATCAAAAAGGGTTGAACTGATTTTTTTCACAAAATGACTTTTGGTTATCGTTGGATTCAGCGTGAAATTATCTACAATAAAACATTCTCAAAACACCGATATGAGGCTTAAATCTCGAGATTTTCAGTCTAAAAACGCTTTATCTGACACAGGAATACAGTCCGCTTAGCATAAAAACATTATTATACTATACGAGTTTCTGCCCGCAGCTTCGCCCGCAGTGGCGAAGCTGGCAGTATATGGGAAAATAATTCAACCACCCATTTCGCCCTCTTAAGGGTGGAATTTTGAAAAATCCTTTCTTAGCGGATGCCTACATCATAACATCTACCTGCATGCCAAATTTCAACCCGATCCGTCCAGTAGTTTGGGCTGTACTTTGATAGATCACTATGTCAGTCAGTCAGTCACCTTTTAGTTACATATATTTAGAGAAAAAGATTATATTTTTATAGCAATTGTAAGAATTAGTACTATATTTTGTATTTTAAAATAGAACTAATACATTTTCAAGCAACTCAAACTTACATAAACCTTTTCTATTACTTAATAAGCACTCTACATTAAAATGAAGCCCTTGAAATTAAAGTCATTTTTCTCGAAACTGTCAATTTGACAGTTAAACCCTTTTTGTTCTCATCCCTTGAATTGTGTTCTAATTAATCATAGCTATAGGTAAGTACATATCACACCTCAACGTAAAAAGTAGAAAAACATCCTTAGAAATATCATAGGAGAAGAGGATTGAGAAGATTGCATCCACTGGTGGGCCCTATGGAAAGATTGAGCTAAGCATTGAACTTTAGTCACTGCGTTTGAATTATACTACGTAGCCGAATGATTACGGCCGCTGGCCGTATTAAAGGACTAGCCGTACGTCGAGATTCTGATGGTCGTATAATTGTTGGTTTGTTTGAACATTCAACTTAATAAAACGCTATTAAAAGGCAGTTTAACCTATGTTACTTAATAAAAGATTGACCTGTATTGATTTTTTAATTATCGTATGTCCATTTTAGTTTATTTATGACTTAGTTTTCTATTCACGACACATTTTATCTTAAGAAGATCACATCTGAATATCTGTGACTAATATTTTGTGTCGTCTTTACTTCCGCGGAACGTTGTACTTAATGTTTTTATGTGTCCGGTAATTATCTGTAAAATTTTGATAGTACTCAAGTGCTGAATTAAATTAATTTTCAACAACATAGTACCGGAAAAGCTTCGTTGAACATCTGCATAATCCAAAAGGTCCTAAGTAAACAAACGATTCAGCCGAAATCCTTACTACGGCCTAAAGAAAATAAATTGAGCTAAAATCTAGGCCCTTTACTAACCCTCTCTAAACATCACAAAATAATATTTATGAAAAAGTGACTTGAATCAAACTTTAGTTGGTGAATAAATAATTTGGGTCGTGAACCAATCATACACATAAATATTCAGGATTGGTGCTCGTCGTGTACTTAGTATAAGTACCGAAACATCAATTTTCAAGATGGCATGCGTAACGAATGAGAACTATTTCTTACACACGGACACGCTACTATAAAGCGTGCACTCACACGCCGACCTACGCGACTTTTGTACAGACGGACGATTTTTTCGCACCCACGAAATACGGGCTAGAATACTTTGAAATATTGCCTCAACGCGTGCAAGTTCTGCTCTCATCCTTGCTGAGACCGCCTCAACCGCATCGAGCTCTGAGCCAGTGTGTTAGAGTGCATATTCGCACGTGCAAGCCGCAAATGAATGTTGGCACCGAATATAAGTTACATACGGTTGCCTACACAAAAATAACGAACGTCCGCCGAGACGGCTGTAGTAATCACGCGCCCTGAATGGGAGGCCCGCAGACTATATTATGTAAAGGATCTTTTGAGCTTTTTCAAAGGGATCTAGAAGCGTTTCTGGCGGTTAATTATACGTTACGAAGGCCGTTAGTTTGGAGTTTGTCTTCGGAATTGAATTTTGCATCGCTCCAGAGCGGTTTTACGCGTCTTTGGTTCTCGCAACTGTTTCTTGGATGTTATGCGGTTCGTTTTTTGATGACTTTTGAAATTAATTTGGCTGCCTTTCATTTAATGTGTTCTTACCTTTATTTGTTTATCTGGTGGAGCGATGTTTCGATGTCAAATATTTAATGTTTTACATTGAAGTTAGATTAAACTGGCTTTCTATTTATTATTTCAAATGTTCATTAAAATAATCATCTCGTGTATATATAGAGCCTTAGAATACTGTTCAAAATTATATTCAAATATGCTCTTAGCAGACGACGGTCTCGTACAAAAAAGCGTTTACATACGTTACAATACATCGACAACATGGTAATGGTGGTACGCTACATCGCTCGCGTCGCGCTGCTAACAACGAGGCTTGTCTGCATTACATTGCAGCCCACTCTAAGAGCCATCCTGATGCATTAGGACGGAGCCAGCCGTGTGGTGACGACAGCCAGGAAATACGGTAGCTCAAAAGCTTTAAACTTTGAGCTTAAAGCGCAAACTGCCCCATATTCTATATGTACCAGTTTTTTTAACATACGACCTGTTTGATGATTAGTCACTTGTATAAGTAACTGATATATAGCCAGAAAAAATAATTTTAATAGCCTTTTGAAAAGAGTCCAAGGAGGTATACAATTCTGCGGAAAAGCTTTAGAAGAACAAAAAACAAGTGTGCTTTTGACCACACGACTAAAGTAAAACTTTAGTTTAGCTCCTTCTATCGGCCGGTATAACTTTGTTTTTGATTTGTTTAATGTTAATGTCGCCAATTGTAAATTGTCATTTTACCGAACATACCAGCATAATAATACAAATGTTTAACTTTGTTATGTTGACAATGGAGATCTACGTGAACCAACTTCAACTTCAGTTCGCATTCACCAACTTACTCCCCAAGTTAAGCGTGGGTAAAGAAATTTTACTTCAAAAACTAGTTTGTACTCCTCATAGGCATTTCTACAAAAGCGAATCCGAAGCTTTGAACCTGGAAAGAAGAAGCTACAAGAATTTTTACAGTGATGAAATGAAATTAAATGAAATTAAATAATTTATTTATAAAAAATTTGGGTTACAATATTGCAATGATCAGCACATATTTTTTACAATTTCTGCCCATAGTTACAGGCGTACAAATATTCGTAACTGAATTTAATTTAACTGTGTCAGTATTTAATGGCAATGATGCACAATAGAAAACAAAATAAGGATAGGTTACAAAATACTATTTATAGTCTGAAGCTAGCGAAAATATTTTAAGTTTATAGTCAGAAGCGAATGAGTCAAGCAAGCGTTTTAAAATCTTAAAAAACCGATATCACGTGACGACAGTATGTATCTTTGTAATCATGTTTATGTATACATGTCGCATGTTCCGCCACCGACGCTTGTCCCGACGACCGATAAATTGATTAATGCGATGCAACACGGTCACCGTTCAATGCTTACGTCATATAGCTAAAGCCTACGACATTTGACAGCCTCTGTGGTGTGGTGTTGAGCAGGTCGGAGGCAGTGGGTTCGATTCCCGTGCCAGGACTAGTATTTGAGCACAGACAAAAAAAGCGCAAATACTTGTTCTAAGTCTGGGTGTTGTGGGATCATGGTCCTCGTAGCTTCTGGGTTCCTAGACACAGGGAATCGTAGTTAGAGTCCAGGATCTATGTATGTGATCGTTGGGTGCTATTATTATTATTATTTATATTATTAGTTCATCTTACAAATGTTTTTACATCCTATTCCAATGCCAGTACATTTTCGTTGATTTTTTTTGCAACCTTGGCCATAAGAACCATAAATTTAATTTAAGCTTTTATTGACATTCTGATCAAAAGTACACAACTTAATATTTGGGTATTAAAGCTTGTGATTACGTTTAAAAAAGAAATATAGATTTACCAATTACCTAGTATCACTGGCGTTTAATGCTCAGAATAAAAAATATTTTAATCACCTTTGGTTTCATACATACATTTTTTTCTGTATATAATTGGCATCTACTTAAATATTCATTTTATCCATACTTCTCTGAATAAAATAGTGGAATGTTATGTCAATGTCAACTGACGCGTCGCACGTGTCACAGGTTAGACAATAGTTACTTAGTATTGTGTTTTCAAATAAGACGGGCAACCTTGAGGAAATCAAAGTGAAATGTCGGATTTTTGGTAGGATGTCTGGCGCTCGGCTAAGCGCCATCCTTTCGTGGTCAAAATACTACCCATTAGTACCAAGCGTTTTGACTCAACGTTCTTAATTAGAACGGCTAAGGAATGGAATGCCCTGCCAGCGTCTGTGTTTCCGGCGAAATATGACCCGGGCGTGTTCAAGAGAAGAGTGAATAAGTATTTACTTGGCTAGCATGCTACACCTTCGATCGCATCGTCACTTCCCATCAGGTGAGAACGTGGTCAAATGCTGGACAAGTTTGAAGAAAAAAAAATGTAATTAAAATGTAGCAGATACTCTTAGAAAATTTAGCCTATGGTTAGTTCTTTAGAGGGATATAGTAAAATAATTTAAAAAAATTACTAATATGATTCGATAATCTCGTGTTTTCTTGTTATTTTAACTTGGAAAAATCTGTTGCTGTATTGTATATTACTTAAAAATCACAGTAGAACAAAGAAATGATTGTTGTAAACCGATTGGGCAATGTCGTCGCACAGCGACACAGCCCTGTTTTTTGTATGCATAATAAACAAAAAAAAAAAAAACTTGGAAAAATGTTAATAATAGTAATATTAGCACCCAACGATCACATACATAGATCCTGGACCCTAACTAGGATACCCTGTGTCTAGGGACACAGGAACTACGAGGACCATGGTAATAATAGTAAGCTTATTTGCAATGAATTATCTTCTAGGCCTTGGTCACTTTTTCATTTTGTAAATGTTGATGCGGCCTGTGTGGTAAATGAGACTCATTAAACGGGATTCTTCCACATATTTTCCACCAATCTAAATGTAGAAAGTATATGCATATTTCTGTTCCCATCTGCTTAGTTTTTGAAAATTTAATTCAATCCGCATAGTGACAAAGAGTATTATGATAGCCCTGATTTCTAGCTTTATAGGTACACTTAAAAAATACATGTACCTAAATTCTAAAGGTTATGTTATGGTTGAAAAGCTAAGTTGGACGAAAGGAAATTGTTAAACTTAGCTTTTCAACCATAACTACGAAAAATATCAAAACTTCAACGCCATTACTTACTCGGTATATAGTGAAGTTTCCCGGTCTCACCTGCGCATTATTACACGAACTGCACACTAACTTTTATAACGGCAATAAATTCTGGTACTCCCCAGATATACCGGTAATAACTAGATATTTCTAGATATAACCGGTAAAAATACCTTTAGTATTTCCCCCGGCAACGCTTTATGCACTGCGTATTGGCTTTATTCCCTCAAAATTAGAGCTATAAAATTTTTATCGGTCGTAAATATGAGTTCCATGTTCATTGGTATTGTATTGTTTATAACGTGTTCCTTACATTTTGGTAATATATTCGCGAATAAAAAGTATTCTATGTGTCAATCCAGTATAAAAGCTATCTCTATTCTAAATTTCATGCGAATCCGTTTAGCCATTGTGTCGTTTAGAGGTAACAAAGATTCACACATACTTAAACTTTCACGATAAATAGTCTAAATAGTCTCTAATATATTACTCGACAGCCTCTGAAATGTGGTGGTTGAGCAAGTTGGCTCATAACCCGGAGGTGACGGGTTCGATTTCTGCGACAGGACAATATTTATGCACGGGAAATAAAAATGCAAAAACTTGTTCTGAATCTGGGTGTTGTGAGATCATGGTCCTCGTAGTTCCTGGGTCCCTAGACACAGGGAGTCCTAATTATTAGGGTGCAGGATCTATGTATGTGACCATTGGGCGTTTATTATAATGTTATTATTATTAAAAAGGGGTGATTACAATAACTCACTTACACACACACACTTACAAAACTACCTTGAAATTATATTGGAATCTGTTTTAAAACTATAGCACTTAACACTGATCCTTAAAAGGGTAAAATGTTTAGTAGTGCGTACGGAAAACCTCATTTTCAAAGCTTATTCAGAATCCAGGTTTAGGCTTCCGAACAAACCTATGTTACACGCTTACTGTTTTAACGAATTCTATCATATTACTTTGTATTATCACATCACACTTATATCATACATGTGGAAGTTTGTATGTGTTTGTGTGTTTGTCTTTTCACGCCGCATCAGCAATATCAATTACTTCTTGCCAGTTAATACTGTGTGCACAGATTAGACTTGTTTGTCTGTCTGGTAGTCTGTCAGGAGCCGTTGTTTGCTCGCCACTTAATGACGGGCCTGCGTTGCCAACGGCGGTCTGCGAACAACTAGCTGGTATGAATAGGTATTGCTATTTCAGATCTAACTGGATTGGATTTAAAATAAAGATGATTATGAATGTTTATTTCAATGTAAAAAAACGAATGTGCTTTAGACTGCACGACTGAAGTAAAATTTATTTTGTTTAGCTACGTCTATCAGCCGGTATAACTTTGTTTTTGCTTTGTTTAATGTTAATGTTGCCACCTTGATAATTGTTGTCATTTTATCGGACAAACCAACATAACAATAGAAATTTTTAAAATTGTTATGTTGACACAAATTAAATTCGACACGTAAGAAAAATAGTGTAACTGAAACTAATTTATTGTGTTTTAAAATATTCGCCATTAGCATAATTATGCACTTATTCATACAATAAACCAAATAGATTTAAGCTACTAGTTATAATTTAAACATACTTAAGCTCATTATATGTTAATAATGTTCTTTATGAGTTAAATAAATTCGTTAATCCCATATTAATTGTTCGATTCAGATATCCACATAGCTACAAAACTCTCTTGGGGCTCGCACATGGCAGGTTCACTTCCAAGAACCGGTGTTGTTACACTGAATATTGAATATTATCTAAATTAATATCAAATACTACGACGAAGTTTAACGTGCTACGTTTCCGGTGGCTACGTAGTTACGCCGTAGGCGGTAGCTACGACGCTACAAGTGCTACGTATGTACGTTTGTGTAAAGTTGAGTGAAATTACTAGTTTACAATTACTTTTATAGTTACCAATTATCACACTAATTCACACTAATATTATAAAGGCAAAAGTTTGTATGTGTGTTTGTGTGTATGTTTATTACTCTTTCACGCTCAAACGGCTGAATGTGATAAAAGTGATAAAAATCGGTACCAAGGTAGCTTATACACTAGATTAACATATAGGTTACATTTTATTCCAGAAAAGTGAATTTTTTCCGAGGGATGAGCAAATAATTAAAATACTTTTTATCCGCGGGTGAGACCGCGCAGCGCAACTAGTTACTAATATACATGCATTTATGTACAACAATAATCGGACAGTCCGATTAATTATCGAAAGTAAGCATAAACACTTTGTAATTTTATATATTTGGTAAATAATAAAATATTTTAAGTACCTAACCTCATTTAACTTGTAAAAGTGCTAAGTAGCCTATTTGTAATAAATCCTTTGACATTGATTATCATGGTGAGAATATCATCAGTTTTAAAACTGATGGGCGATGGCGTTTTTCTAATGCGTTAATGGTGTTGGTCTCTAAACTCCAATTTTTACAGCATCACCGGGTGGGAGGCGATAGCGTGTCGTTACTTTGGGTAGTAGGTTTGGAGTTGGGAATTTGTCTATAGGTCATCACGATAACAATAATAATAAAAATGTCTTGTGCAGTAGTAAATAGTTGCATTTTATGTTTTTATGTATGATTTCACTAATTGATTTATAGAATAAACGCAGTAGGCCCGTAAAAAAAGTATCTAAATACAATACAATAATTATCATAAATTAAATTCAATTAATTTTAATATTGGAATTATGACTTTGACATAAAAATAATATTTTGGTTGATGACCTTAGTTTGTAATGTTGTGCCTATTAAAACTATTTCTTTAAAAGATTATGTAATCAGCTACATGTACATGACTAAAAATAAAATTTAAGTGATCCCTTTTTTATTGTTCGACAGGTTTGCCTATGACCACTATATCACTTAATGGTAAGTGACATTGTGGTAAAAATTATTTAATTATTTCCTAATAATCCTTAGGATCTTGCAATGAAACTAACAATCAGATCATACATTTTAGTTAATAACTTTATGATTGCCAGACATGAAAATTCTTTCTCACTAAATAGGCATGTAATACAAAGCCCATATCAGCCGTTTACCTAAACAATGAGCATTAAACGCGGAGACAAATCGTACGTTTAATCATCCGCATATGAGTGATGCCGGCCATCGGTCGCCGCGCCGAACGGCCGGCCGCTGTGTTTTTTGTCCCGCAACCCTTACAATCTAAACGGTATACGTTTTATATCATTTAAACATAGCGGTAGCTACACTATCTATGTCCTAGTCGAGAATAATGCAATTTAACTGAAAATATAAGTACTAAAATGTACATTATATTTCACTGGCCGTATCGTATACCTTAGTATTGCTCTGCTTACTGGGTAAGCTGTAGCTTAAATTTATACGTAATTCAAACATTTATATAATTAGTATTAACGTATGTTCTGTGCCTGGGCGTGAAAAGTATAAGTAACTTGTAAATAACTTATGTGCTTGTGGGCAGAACCGGTTTGTGGGTAGGTTGCAACTTATATAACTATAGGCCTTCAGCCTTATGTCCACACCGCGCCGTGTCTGGAACAAGAATGTCCCGTAGTACACCGAGCGCTCCTTTATATAGCCAGATGGGTAAGGGAGCGATGAAAGTTGCCGGTGTTGCCACTGTAATAAATTTAAATGCTGCCACAGGGTAAATTACGGTACTGCCCGCTGAGCATAGAGTTTACAACTGGACGTGGCCGCCGTCATGCTTTTTAAATGATTGTATTATGTATTTTAGTATTGACGGTATTTACAAACGTAGACCTGTTCCTGGTTTAGCAGTTCTCTAAAATAAAATAAGTAATGATGATAATAAAAGCGCCCAACGATCTCATACATAGATGTTAATAAGTATTCTATTAGTAATCTGGTTCCCGATGTAAATTTATTTATTGCCACATGATGATGTGTGAAATATCTAGAAAAATTAGAAAATTTGTGTATTTTAACATTTTTGTGATTTGTGCTAAAATTAGGACGTTTAATAAAATTAATTTCAGTACCTAAATATTGAGGTTATTCGGCCCTTGCGTCCCGCAATCCGGTTATTTCCTCTAATCGGTGACATTACGAGTTTTGACGTTTTTGCCCGGACTCTGACGGTTATGGATCGGTTTGCAGGATTAAGGGTTGGCCCGTTTGTTTCAGACATCAACTTTTGGTTAAGCTCAAAATATATTATTTGCAATATATCAATCGCCCAAAAAGATTATTAACCACAAACATTAAATTGAATCACTAAGCCAAATACTAAAAAAAACCTGTTAGTTTTGGAGTTTTTTACGACTTTCAAAAACATTGAGTAGTTAGCGATTATTTTAATTACATCGCTCGTTATTTTATCGAGGACGATTTGATTAGAAAACGAAGAATATAAAATTCAATTATCTGTTACATTTGTTGAAAAGTCGCTAGAGGGCGCTTGGCGTTATCTCGCCGACGCAGCGAATGTTTTAATTGGTTTATAAATAACTCTTTACCCTACCCTGCCATGGTCCATCCCGCAGAAATTATGACCTAAGGGTGGACCGTAGAGCGTCCCTTGGATTACTACGCAGTATATTAAACACGGGAAATCTTCCAAACAATGCCTCGGTGGATATAAGCTATTAGGTACACAATAAGCGGGTGTAATTAAAATTTTGTCTAAAAAAATACCGTTTTTCACAGACGTTGGCCAGGCCCTGTTTGTGTTAATTCAATAAAGTTGGCCGCTTTTATGTTAAACGTGCCCATATTACATTATACTGGGATTATTCAACACAGTTTTAAATTACAACATTTTTTTCCGAGATTAATCACCAGTGCTAAGAGTCGGTCTGGATTAAAGTACAATTGCCTGGTGCTTCAGGACTGCCCCGTTTAGAAGTGATTTTTTAGAAAAAAATCTTTAACACAAGCATTTTTTTGCGTTTTTTAAATAATTCTCACGTAACAATTTCGATGCTGTAGTTAGATTTGGATTTGGACTAAGACGGATACTAACCAAATGGTTAAATTGTCTACGTGGTAACCTGTAATAATATATACATTCTTTTATTTCGTAACAATGACTTGTAATATCATTTTAGATGTCACTAACTGCTTTCTAGTTCTATAAATACTTACGTCATGTTTACTGTTTATAATCAGTTAGTAAACTGCTATTAAGCAAAGGATATTCCAATATGATGAAATTATGAATGAGGTCTGTAACAAATATTGTAATTAGATGAAAACTGAAACAGTTAAGAACGTTTTTTCCTTGAAATCTGAATATATTCGACCAAATAAGATAACATCTATTGATTGATTCATTCATTCATTGCTTTAATAAGACTGAAAATGTACCTTACTAAATATGCAAAACCTAAAATGCTTTCGAAATGCAAAACAGCATGATTCTATGCTCTACCTCACAAACAATCATAAAGATAAAACGTAAGAAAAACGAAATGTATTTTCGATACAAAAGCATACAAAGAATTGAAATATGGAGCTATCCAACGCGTACTGACAGATTCCAACCCTCGCCAAACATGATTGTTTATTACACTCAATACAATAAATATTACTAGCCATTCGCATAGACAACTTTGGATGTAGATCTTTCGCCACCCCATTTTAATGGCTCACATTTTTGATTAATGATGGAGAAATGTTGGGGAATCGAATATTGCATATTTGGATGACTCCCCTATCTTTTCTAACCATTAAAAGCATCTCCATACTAGATGTCTTTTTCAAATTTCCTTTTCATGCTGTCATCGCGTGATGGTGTAATGATTTTTTCATGACTATTGATGAATTTATAAGTGATTTCAGCAAAAACGTATAAAGTTAATGTATAAAATGGATAGTTTTTAATGTTACTTCTGTTGCAATCTACCTCTATATTATTTTAGTTTTATAAAATAGCATAATATTTCAAGCGTTGCTAAAAAAAAATGCGTGATTTTTATATTATATCTAAAATAATGTAAAGTTCCCAAAGCTGATAAAACAAATATATTTTGAAAGAAACAAGATTCAAGCAAAGCATAAAGTACATTTCTTTCACTTTTGCATCTTCCGGACCCAAAGCTTACTTGACTATAAAATCTATCTGTATACAGCAACTGCGGTCATTTGGCTCTTTTGCCGTTGCCAAAAGCCACTAGGAACCGTCAGGGGACCGTGTATTCGACCAGCAATAGAATTTCACTTGCACGGTCGAATTCGGACGAATAAAATTTTACCGGAATTGATTCGGCCGACCAATCGCAGTAGACCGTGAAATTGGCCGGCACGGTCACTCGGGTTGTACGGTATCTTCTACGGTGTTTGTCGGAATTATGCGTGTATGTCGGGTGTCGCTTTCAGCCTCCTGAATTATACATGGGTCCGGGCGACCTGTGATTTAGTGCGCGTCTTCCGGGCAGACCTGCCCCGCTTAAGCGATGTATCCGTTTGAGTACATGTTTATGGACGCCGCGTTCGGGTGCGTTTGTTTCACGACAGTTCTGTTTTATTAGCCATTATTTTGACGACATACTTCTAAATAGATTACAGTAAGTGGTTTGTAATGTTTTTCAAGTAGGCAGACGCAATTGAAGAGCTTAGCTGGTTGTATTGTATGAGGTTGTAAATTTAAGATACGCTATGATTTTTATTAACGTTTTATTTGTATCTATAGTCCTAAACATTTATTTATATTTTAATTTATTTATATTTTAGAAACAAAGTTTTTTTTTATTTATAGAATGGTATTTCTTTTAGCAAAAATTTACCCTCGTTGAGCTATGTTCGGCAGTGGACGTCTTCAGGCTGATCTCTGTAATAAGTTTTTTTATGAGGACTGTAGCATGCTATATACAAGGAAAAACTGACCATAAATAAAAGCAATAGCGAATAAAAACCTAAACAACATAATGCCAACAAAAATAGCCATACACACTGTATTTTGCAGTCTTTTCACCGTACTAGTCACAATACCTAGGGAGGCGACTGTCTTTTCAGCCGAAGTCAAAGTCGGACCCCTAAATACAGCATTCAGACTTCTTCCCCTAACGTTAAATTAACTGATGGTATATTCTTTCTACCCTCGAGCTATTCAACGGTCAGTGCCATTAATTCTTTGGGGTTTTCATGGGAAAAGAAATCGGAAGTAACTATTTGCGCATCTAAATGCAGTCCTGATGAGTAATCAGGATTGTATAGAGGTTCTTTGGAGGGAGTGAGGATTTATAGCCTTTGATACTGTTTTGGTGGTAGTTATAAATATTGATGTTTTACTGGCGTACTTTATGACTGTGATTAGGACCTTAATGGTAAGGATACCGAGAAACTTATGGGAATGGTCAACCTTCAGAATTGACACTTATATCTTAAGAATTGACTTACGTAAACTTCTCAATACGGCTCATTCTTCGTGTTAATTGTTTTTTAAGCTCCAACTTACCTGAAAAAAGTAAAAAAGAGGCTTAGTTTATGAAGGGTTACGAGTACTTCAATAGAAAAAAAAAACATTTCTAAATTGACAAATATGATAATCTATTCAAATATTTACTACAAAGCGAAAATTAAACAAATTGCATCTTCTTGACCAAATAAAAACGGGCCGAATCGACCATTGATACCAAACTGTCAACATTTAGCATTATCTCATGAGTTAATCTTTAAAACTCAGGTAGAGATTCCTAAATCAACCCTCGATAGCTCAAGAGTTTTTTTATTTCCTGTATTCAAAGAATGTCTCAGATACGAGTGTTATCCAAATGCAAAAAATGTAGGACTTGATAGATTTATCTACAAGGTACGTGATGTTTGAAAGGTTTTTGTGATATCTTTAAAGTGCGGTGTTGATTTTTTTTCAAGCTGATACATTTGGACTGTCTAGCTAGGGTATATGATCGCAGTTTTTTGTGTAGTACGTAGTATCATTCTGTTGTGATTATTTGTGATTGTAGGTGATACTTAGATTAAAAAATAAAGGTAAGTTTGCGAGTAAAAAATTTTTTTTTTATGTAAGTAAGGTTTGTTTGGTACTATGTATCTACGTTACATATTTTTATTAATCAAATCGACAGATATTTCAGTTAAATAAATAAAAACTCAACATGTTTAATAGCTAACTACAAATTTCGAGCTGTTACCAAAAATTAGCTAAAAGCAGCAAGCGGAGCGAACTTCCTAAACCTTTCACGCGGTAGTGATAGCGAGCGAGCTTTTAAGCTAAAATTATTAAGCTCAACTTGCGCCGACACGTTATACGTCGGCTTATAGCTAATATTTCAGCTTACACTTGAGTTTCACACCTTGAAGTCAGCTTAAAATAGCGCGCGCTATAATTATGTATGTACAACGTCGTTAATTATGGAACCTAATGTTATGATTCAAATGTAGTTTTGTCTGTCTTTCTGTCTGTTTTTCACGCCTAATCATCTATACTGGTACTGAATATTGGTAAAATATCAAATTTGAGATTGTAAAAACCTGAGAACGATGTAAAAATACTATTTATCACAAAAACTGTTGTCTTCGCGTTTAGTGTTAATGGCTGCAGCTATTTTTCTTATTGTTGGCTTACACATGGACAGCCTCTGTGATGTGTTGGTTGAGCAGCTCGGCTAATAGCCCGGAGATGGCGGGTTCGATTCCCGCGGCAGAAATAGTATTTGTGCACAGAAAAAGTAACGCAAATACTTGTTCTGTGTCTAGGTATTGTGGCCCATGATCCTCGTAGTTCCTGAGTCCCTAGACACAGGAAATTCTAGTTAGGGTACAGGAACTGTGTATGTAATCGTCAGGCGTCTTAAAAGAAATACAAGTTGTTGGATGACGTATGTTCCCGAATTTTCTTCATTGTTGAACAAGCCGTTTACGTCACGACGTTTTCCTTCACTGTTGTAAGAGTGAGTGATAATCCACAGATAACTTGAAATATAATTAGTGCACGGCCGAGTGGAATTTGAACATGGGTACTTCAGTTCGAAAAACGTGCGAATCACCGCTAATCTTGCTCTACTAGTAGGAATGTATTTTGCTAAGAAAGGATTTTGTAAAATTTAACCCACAAGAAGGTTCAATGGGATGTTAAATAGTTATGTAACATAAGAATACACGTGAGTGAAAACGCGTGGCATCTGTAGTAATAGTATAAAGAGCAAAAAAGACTATCTTGGAGACGAACCACGTACTATTATAAATTGAAGCACTCTACATTTTCACTCGATACTAATCCGTTTTCCCAAGGAAATTCTTACTTTTTTACTAGTAGGAATTTTCGCTGTTATATATTTTCTTGGCTCAGTGCTCAACTTGCATAAAAAGACTTTATAGTAACAACAGTTATCGTTCAGATTATATTTACCTACATTTACTTACCACAAGTGAGGTAAAACAAAAAGTTTCGGGATAAATATCCACGCAAGCGAACTTTCTACAAAGAAAAGTTTAGAGGTCATTCTGACACCGGGAAAAATGGTTTAATCTGTAGGAGATGGAAGCTAAAAATAAACATTTCAGTTTCTTTGCGGGACGCGATTTAAAAGATTTCAGTGTTTCTCCTTTAAAGTTTTATGCAACGTTGCCTTTTAGAAAAAAGTTAATTTAAATCTACAATGAACTGGTTTGATCCGTCTTTACTTAAGCTCGACCATCAGTCTTAATATCGTATTTAAAAAATGGCTGAATTGGTTTGGGTCAAAAGCATCCGCGTTACATAGGCTACCGCAGCCAACCAGGATAATTTTCAACCCACAAATTGAGTAATCAGGTAAATTATTGGTAGACTTTTAGGTTAGTCTGTAAATCCATAGGTGCGTGATTATTCAATCAAGCTAAAAATAGCCACCAAAGACGCCACCGGGCTTACCCTGTGGTAATTAACTGATATATTGTACCTTACAGATGATGAACAAATACTATCGAGTACACGCTTACGTTCACTAACCGATGCTCCTTCAATTGCCTAGCCTGATAGCTCAGTTGATAGTAACTCTGCCTTCTGAGCTGTAGGCTGTGGATTCGATTCCCACCCAGGGCAAACATTTGTGTGATGAACATATGCGTTTGTTCTGTGTCTGGCTGTTATAAATTGTATTCTAAGTATGTATTTATAAACTAAAAGTATCTATGTATTCTATCAGTTACCTGGTTTCCATGGTACAAGCTTTGCTTAGTTTGGGACTAGATGGCGCTCAGTGAAACGTAAAAAAAAGTGCAATCGTAATGATAAACATCTCCGAGTGCACTACGCTAAATATTTATCAATATTCTACCACAACCGTTCAGCCGTTAATGGCAGTGCATCAGCAAATATTTTATTTAACCCTTCCACTGCTCTCTGATAAATGAACTGGCCCGGGCCAGTGAGGAGGAAATTGATATTTCACTCGAGTACACCCCTGACCTCGCTGCCGGTCCGCTCGCTGCTGAGCCGGATTTGAGGGATTCTTTAGCTATTGTAAAAATATAAAAAATGCCTTTTTTTAATACATCTATAAGTTAAAGTTAAAGAGCCCTTAAGCAAAAACTATGCCCTAGTATCGATTAGTGTGCTATATATTCAATATTAAAAAAGTGTTAAACGTACGACGACACTCGCATACATTTTAATTGTTAATTTATTGGTTATTTATCTATAATAAATGGTTAAAATTGGACAAGCCAAAATGCATTTCATTTAGTCACAAATAATATAGGTTTACAAAGTGTGGCCAATATTTACGTAAACCCGACTTGGTTGTACGCTCACGAAACGTTCTGGGTTCCAATTATTATTTCTCAGAATACACCACCATCACTCGGCAATAGGCTCTTCTTGTGGACGTCTCCACAGACGGAAATGCTGGCCGGTGTACGCTCTTTCTTAGAAATGGACACTGCCTTTAGAACTATACATCTATCAATCGAATGTTTATTCATAAAGGTTGGACGTGTTGCTGTTGATATAATTTATTTTTATGAAACGCAACCTATACAAAGATGTAATATAATATTTGGTTTGCTGTTATTATCATAAAGAAGTTCGTAACATAACAAAGGGCACTAACAACCACAGAGCAGGGAAAGTAATACACGTAATTTTTTTCTGCTCTGTGTACAACTGCGCTTGACTAAGCAATTGCATTTAACGCCATCTCGTAACTTCGGAAATAACTCTTGTCCACTGTTAATTGTTAAGATTCGATTTAAAGTAGACAAGAGGTATAATAGCAATTGAATATTTTCTAAAACATATTTATTAAAACTTTCCAATGCTTTTAAATAAATGAGTAGACCGCGCTCGGCCGCTAAGGAATTGATATTTCACTCGAATCGGCTGCGTATCTCATCCGTATAATGGTCGGCTCCGGACATTTCCAACTATACCGTGTCTATCTGAAGTCTGCGTCAAGCTGATTGTTAAAGTTATTTATTCTAGTCGATTTATGTAGAGTTTACTTCACAATGGGGGAAAACAAAATTAGTTAAGGTGCACCCAGTTTAGTTTGTGTCCATTTTGAAAACTCAGATTGCCAAACTAAAGTGCCACAGACTACACAGACTCGAGACACAGTTCGAAAACGTCAGCTGTCAACCACCGTAACATAGACTGCCATTTTTCTTGGTGTTGCCAACAACCTCAAATGTTCTTAGTTTGCCAAATTTTCCTTATATAACAAAATATTATTTTATTTTAAGAGAAATATAATGTATTGATGATATAAACAAGGTAGCTGGCAGTAGCTGTAAGAATAGAGCCAAATACGGGCTTAGTCACGTACCTTTCGAGAGGCTTATGTCCAGCTGTGGACTTGTAATAATCTGATGATGATGATGATGATGGTGTTGGAAAATATTATATTTATAAATAAATAATATTTTAATTCATAACAAATGTAAGCTCCTTCTGAAATGTTCATTGAACTAAACTAACATTGAAAAAAAAAACTCTTACAAATGTAGCATTAGCATCATTTCGCAAATTTGCTTTTTTGGATTTGCCCTTGTTCCTCTCTGCCAAATTTTGCAGAGTGGTTACAATATCCCGGCCTCTTCCCCACATTGTAATCTTCAGCCGTGAAGATCCTGGAACCGAGGGAAAGCGGGTTCCATCCTAAACAACTATTAGCTTAGGAGCCCCTGCAGCAACAATAGGTACCTTCGAGCTACCGCCGTGCTTCCCAGTTGCGACACTAATCATATTAACTAGAGCTATTTACCAAGATATGTAGTCATCCATGGGAGCGCCTGAGATTATGTTAAACATAAATTTCAAGCGAAAATAATATATTGAGTTTTATATACACATAACTTTTGGATATAAAATAACAAGAAGGTAGTGTGAATTACTTCAAGTCATGAAAGATAGTAAAGTTTTTTTAGGCTTTCATACCAACACGGCAGGACGAAGGCTCTTGTAGTTAGTAAAAATATGCACTTTATTTTTAACTTCCGATCGAACAGGGAGATTTTACTTTAGCGCGTGTCTGTGTGTTTGTCTGTGACATTGTAGCTCCCAAATCGGATATGAACTGTATAAATCAGTTTTAAAATAAAATTGTGTGTTGAGTTTGGAGATCTATTACTAGGCAATTTCTTTTTAATTTTGAATAAAATTAATTGTATTATAATAACAATAAAACTTTTCAGAACTTCAGTCGTCCGTCAACAAACATTTCAACGAAGTTGAAAACGCCAATATAAAATTATCTATTCGAACATCGTCTGTTTGAATAAAACGCTGATAATCTGGAGATGTACCCACCCGGGGCTCTCGAATCGGACCGTATCGACAGTAAGTAAATTTAAATATTGAGAAAGTAATGAACGAACAAACAAATGAACCGCTCCGGAGAAATTCCCTTCATGAACTCCTTTTAGGACTCCTAAGACTTTTAACGAGCCCCATTGAGTCACTTTTCAAAGTCTAATAAAAAGGTTAATAAAAAGAATTAACGGAGTTCTTTCAGGGGTTGGTGCGGGGTGTATTATATGGAACCAGGTCACCGGAAGCGCACTAATTGTGCTCTAATCCCTACTTATTATTCTATAAATGCACGGATCTATTTGTTCGGGACATTGGAACGGTTCTTATTATGTTTTTACAGAGAAATCAGCTGAAAATGATGGGTTGAAATTCATGAAATACTGAAGATTTATTAAATCATTAAAAGGCTGATATATTACATTGAAATAGATTAAGAATTAAAAAGCATAACGAGCTTCGTACGATCAACATTCCTTGGTCTAAGCTTTTTTTAGTGGCAATGATGTATTTGTGTGAAAAAACAATTCGAAAATTGCCAGTTTTATGATTTGAAACTGTCGTTAACAGATTAATTTTAGTGTAAAGGAAAAATTTGAACTTTGAACGGGATTTAAACTTGCATCTACCCGTCCTTAAATGGGTCATGCTAATCTACTGTGACATTTGATCTCTTCTCTAAATTTATTCTTCACTTTTTACAACCAACAGCGTCAATCGTCGCGTCAATCGCGTTGCCCCAATCTATAGATTCTATTATAGTATTTATTACGTAATCATTAATATAAAATGTCTGCTTAGGATTATTTTTTTTACATTCCCAAATGAATCTACATATTGAACTTAAGTAAATGAAACCGGGAGATGCCTCGGTAGGTGAATACATTGATGGAATCACCGAACTTGTTTATTGTATTGTTTGTCCACATTGCTCTGTCGACTTATCGGTTTGCTGTAGGGTTACCACTTCTTATTAACAGTATGACTATTACTTATATATATATTTATAAGATTTTTTCTTGCCAGAGAATACTTTTAAATGGCAATGCTCCATAATTTTGGTAAAAAAGCTAGTTTATCACGAGTAAGTAACAACAATTATAATCACCCATTTAGTAGTACAAGTAACTCAGCCATGAAGGAGCGTATACTTGAAGAGAACGTTCTATTACTTACGTCTAAGAAATAGATAAAAACAAAAAGTCTTTTCCAATATTATGAAGCCGATGACAACCCTAGCTAAGTAATATGAAGTCTCGCTAATATATTACTTGTTTACTATCTACAAAGTTTATCTATAAAGTAAGATGGAGAAGAATGATTCAGCGTTTGCTGAACCTTATATACCTATATTTATACACATTATGTTGATTAACCTAACTAGTGTTTAGTATTAGTTATTATATCATTGTAGTATTTAGTTTGAAAATAAAGAATAAAAATATGCTACAAAAAAACCCAACTTAATTTTAAATGTTGCTTTATAAGATATACATAATATTAAAAATGTTAAAACAATGGCGTATGCCAGCTGTGTTTATATATAGTACTAGCTTTTGTTCACGGTTTCGCCCGTGTTAAGATAGTTAAGATAATTCAACCACTCATTTCACCTTTTTAAGGGTGGAATTTCGAAAAACCCTATAACAATCATAATACCTGCACTTTACAAAGAACACACCCTCCAAATGTCAAGTCTCTAGGACCAAATTGGTATAATTAGATTCGAAATGATAAAACGATTAAAGTCTGAATGCGTCCAAAAATAACGTTAGATTTTCTTCATCTTAATAATAAACAGTCTATGATTAAAATTTAAAAGCAAACAATAAAACGCCTGCACGAAGTTAATATGAAAAGTGCATACAAGAATCAACACGAAATGCAACGCAGAAAGCAAACTGAAAAAAATTAAAAAGCTGGCCTATTCCGAGACGATCGAGCGGTGAACGTTCGAAACAAAACAAAAATTCGAAACGATTCGCGAAAATGGCCCGATTTAACTTTTTCAATTAAACGAATACGGACCGCGGGTGTATTCTGACCCAGATATGGGTTTTGGGTCCAGCGGGATGCGCGACGCGACGGTGCGTTGCTGGAAATGAAAAGATTTTGATTGTTCACTACTGCTTCGTGTTGAATGATAAAAGAAAACAAACCGCGGCTTTGCACCTGATGCCTTCTTTTAATCAAAGACACGGATCGATGATGTCACCACCAATGAAGTTACAATCAAGAATTACTGGAAGATCCTCAGTTTTTTTCCCTAACCTGCATAATGAGAAGGTCTGCAACTACCTAGTATTTTTTTAATATTTTTTATTTTATCGAATGATGTGATGAACTGGTCGTTCGCCTGATGTTAAGAAACACGACCGCCCATAACAGAACACAAAATATAAAGTTTCGCGTGACACTGCAATGCGCACGTCATCCTGAGATATCAGCACAGTCTGGTAATAAATCACTCGACTGTGAGATCAGACCATAAAGTCTCATTTGCCCAGTAATTTCACTAGCTACAGTGCCCTTCAAACCGGAACATAGCAGTGCTTTCGCACTACTGCTTGGTGGCAGAATAAATGGCAAAGCGGTGGTACCTACCTAAACGAACTTTGCAGAAAAGTCCTACCACCTAGTAATTTCATATAGATGACGGTAAGTTCAGAAATCTCAATTGAAAACTTCCAATAATGGGGATATAAGAGTTATTATGTAAAACTTGTTAAGCGACAGTGTATATACTACCAGTCAAAGATCCTAGATGTATATCTAATAGATGCCGCAAGTTCATAGAATTATACATATGGAGTACACACTTTCATAATCAGAGCCTTACCAATGAAACCTTACCTATAAGAGAGGTAATAAAAATGGTGTTTGGAAGTTTACATTACAGGACTGCTCCCGACTTCTAAAATCCTTACATCAGTGTATCATATGCATTTACCTATTATCAAACCTTACCTTATGAATATATCTGGCAAAAGCAAATATTTATTGATTTTGTATATTCGAATTCCAAGTTATCGTCTGAAAGCCTAACCGATAAGTTTTTACTACTGATAGCTCTCAAAAAGCCAGGAATTAACGTGGTATTAAATTAAAAAATATATTTGATGCTAAACATTAATAAACTATATTTATATATGATTTCAAATGTAATACAGTGAATAAATAACCAGGTTCCAACCAACAACAAGTTCAATGAATATCTACATGAGCGAGAGTAAGCAGCGGTCGAAATATCCAACTAAAGTCAAGAAACTATCTTATTAAAGCGAACATGAAAGCTACTGAAAACTGAATTACGCCCACGTCGGTAACCTTGTCCCAATTAAACTTCCAATCAACTCCTTACAGTAAAGTTGTCACGCCAACTGACCAAAAACGGCCGTGGCTGCTCGCCGCCACCGACTCTTAAGTAATGCCGAAGTCAGCCGTCCTGAGCCGACGACGGCCGAAGTCGGCCGAGCATTCGCGATCAATACCCCCCGCCCTAGCCCGAGCGCCTCGCGTCAATTCCGGGGGCAAAAGTCACGCTTTAGGGATAGCCCTCGATTTCGGACTGTCAAGCTCGATTGAGTACGTGTGTCCGCTCAGCACGGCGCGGGTACCAAGCGCCGCACCAACGTTGAATATAGAAGACGCTCAAATCGAAATTTGAATTTGAAATTAGACGACGAGTAAGTCATTCATCCAAATCGAAAATTCCCAGATTAAACACGTTAAGAAAACGTTGTTATAATATTGAGTAAATAATCGAGAAGAAGAAATAGTATTTCCAATATCCATGTAAACAATGGCTAACTATATTTATAGGGAACGGTACACGTTAAGAATTGTGTTGATATGTTTATATTACATCGTGTAAACACGCCCCGAGGCGGATGTCGGTACACAGAGTTTGTGAGATAAAATTGTTGGTCCTCTGTCTGATAAGTAGGTCACGAAAGCGATGTCAAGTTGGGGACGAATAGACACTTAGGTTCGCCACTTTCATACCGTACATAAAACAAGACGTGGTTTCACGTCATTTAAAAAAGGAAACATTCGAGTTTTCTTTTTAGTTTTCTAAAAGTAACCCTGGCTGAATTCGAATTTTAAATTAAAAAAATCCGACTCGTATATCAAGATAGTTGACTTTACGGGAGGTTACTTAAAGTATGATGTGCGAGATGGCGCTCAATCTCCAGTAACTGTCGAGTAGGTACTTTATTCTCATACTCGTATAAATTGTTAGAAAATCTCCGAGAACGACGACACTCGGCTGCAACTCTACACCAACTTATTCTTAGTAATCTTTCTTGAAGCGACGTTTCTCAAATCGATATCAACACATATTTTCAGCGTAACTTTTGCCGGCAAGTAGGTCACGGTCGCGTTGCGAATGAACGCGGGAAAAATACAATCCACCCTCAGGGGTGGAACATCGCGAAATTAAAATGTCGCCGTAGGCAAAACTAGGGGTTTTCACAGAATAAGGATGTCATTATCTCGACACGCGAAAGACACGAAAAATCAGGCTGTATTCAAACGACGAAAATATGTTTTTTTTTTCAAGGCGACGTATATTTATGTTGCGGAAGCCGAATTAAACGTTGACTGAAACGGTTCTCATTAAATGTGTAACTAAACGATTGCTTACGCAAATATAAATATATTGGGACAAGATTATGTAAAAAAAATTAGGGTAAATATGTAAAAGTTAATTTATTAGATTAAGGCGTGGTTTTTCAATAGGTATTCAAATAGAAAATACATTAAAAACGACGAAATTAAAATAAAATTTCATTTTGTAAACAGAATATGATAACGTTAGAAGTCAGCACTGAAACGGTTAAGCCGAATTTGGTGATGCTCCTGTCCTGTATTAAAACTTATGATAATAATAATAATAATAGCGCCCAACGATCACATACATAGATCCTGGGCCCTAACTAGGATTCCCTGTGTCTAGGGACCATGGTCTCCACAACACCCAGACACAGAAAAAGTATTTGCGCTTGTCCTGCCGCGGAAAGCGAACTCACCGCCTCCGGGTCATGAGCTGACCTGCTCAACCACTACACCACAGAGGCTGTCAATTATAATACTTTTTATCTCAGAAAATTGTTTAGGTATTGGTGAGTATAGCCGCGGGGCAAGGCTAGAAAAATACGCATAAATTACACGTTTTAAACATTTCTTTAGCGCTAATTTGAGATTTGGTAACAACTTTATCTCAAAAGTCTACCAACATACCAAAATTAATACTACAACAAAACTTAAATGACACTTAGGTGACAAAGTAAAACCGCGTCTAAATGCTATTTGAAACAGTTCAAGTTCGTTAAACACAGAGTCAACTTAACTTAATCCTCTATTACGCAGACTTTATTGTTTATACAGACTTATATTATTAAACCAACTCTAAGTTTTCGTAACACAAGTGTTTATACTAACGCTATAATAAATTCAAAGTCAAAGTCGAAAGATTTTATTTCAAATAGGCTATTTTTAGCACTTTTACAAGTCAATATAATGTTAGGTACTTTTAATTAAGTTATTGTACTAAGCATATAGAATTACATTTACATTACAATATATGAGTTGATAAAAAAAAAGTTTTCTTTCTATACTGGTGAATATACTCGTAGTGGTATTTATACACACACGCAATCCACAAACAAAGAGCTAATATTAATTTTATCCCAACAGTATACAATTTCATCAGTTTGCACAAAATGTACCCAATAAATATTGAATTATTAAGTAAATCTCAATAAAAAAATCATACGGACCATTCAGACATAAAAAGGGTTAAAACTCCAATGAATATGGACGACCTTATTGAAATATTAATGAATATGATCGTGAAAATACAAATGTTCCGACCTTTGATCCGTGTCAATTTGATACTTTTTTTGGTTTGTAATGGTAAACACTCTTGCTTTTGAGGTTAATGAAGCAAGGTGGCACAATGACCTGTGTAGAGGTCAAATTAGGACGTTGAACTCGGACAACAATCGTTAAGTAACATGTATACCTTCATTTAATTGCCCCAATAGTAAAAGATAAAAAAAACCGTTGTCCGTTGCGGCGGATATCGGGAAAAATTTGCAATGTCTATCAGTAAACGCCAATGTCACAGATAAAAAACGAATGTGCTTTAGACCATACGACTGAAGTAAAACTTCTTTAGCTTCATCTTTCGGCCGATACAAGTTTGTTTTTGCTTTGTTTAATGTAAATGTCGCCATCTTGACAATTGTAAAATGTCATTTTACCGGACATACACATAAAAATATAAATATAAGGAAATTTTTAACAATGTTGGCAATGGAGATCTACGTTAACCAAACACATTAAACTTCATTTACACGTTCACCAGCCTGCTCCCCAAGTCAAGCGAGCGTAAAAAAGTTTTACTTCAAAAATCGATGCTTACACTGACGGAGATCGGAAACAAATGAGTTGATTTGTCCAGTGTGTGAAATGATAAGCGCATTCAAGGCAATAAGAAGATTAGAAAATTTTATTACTCCGTACTTACTGTCATAAAAACATGAACAGCACCAGCTAATCCTTCCTACAGTAAAAATCGTTGTGCCAAATCCGCACTCGGTTAAGGCAACGTAACGAAATTCTCCCAGCGCATGCATCGTAAATTTACGACCCGAGGGAGAGCAACTTGTGTACTTTACTGCGGTTAGCTTTTACGACACGCCGCAAGCTGTAAGCATAGAGCGTTCAACCATAGTTGAACCATAATAAAACTATATAAAACTGCGACGACGATGGCAACCAATCACGATGACCTTCGAAATTTAAATTTAAGTGTTGCATACCATTTGATTGCTTAGTACTTGACGGTTATGTAAATGCGAGTTCAGTGTCGTAGCGGTACGATACAATTGTTAGCGTAGTTTGATAGGTTAGTTTAGCTTTTTAGTGGTTTCCTAAAGGAAAGGAATAAAGGAAACGGATAATAAAACTGATATAAAACATTTAGTACTTTCCATCGGAGATATAATCGTAAGACGTAGATGTGACTATCCTATTTCCTGTATATAAATTTTTCGTTTATATTCAGTAATAGTCAAGGTGATATCGCTATCTCGGTTTAGATAGGGCAATAACTTTGCTTGTTTCTATATATTTACATATATACTTATGTCATAGTATTATTATAGTCACTATATGGTGTAATACTAATGACAGATACTCTCTGACACAAGTACCCAGTTACTATTACAGTATAAAATTGAATCAAAGAGAATCGGTACTACGAGATCTGCGTTTTATTGTAATTAGTTTTAGCGTGGATTAAACTGTTTGTGATATAGGTTGCTATATACTCAAAATATTAATTGAAAATTAGTTTAAAAATACCCAAACATTAAGTGAAGGTAAAACCGCTCGCCTCTCTTGTTGCATCCCACGCTTGATACCCGCTACCGGTTCCGAACACCTACACGTGGGTATCGACTCTATTTTCTGATAATATCTCAATATGTTGCATTTTATTTTATTTTTATTTTCTCGTTTATTGACTTCGCGAGATTAAAAATTAATTCAAGATTTCATTGCGACACTCTTTTAACCAGATCCAAAACGATTATTGATAAAAACTAACATTTAGATTATCGTTTTACAATAAATAAAAGACCGATTGTGAGGGAATGGATTTAAATGCTTTTTTCATGTTTGACAAAATACAAATTTGTGTTGTCTTGTCTTTTATTATGCTATCAAGATTTCAAAACACATTTGTTTAGATGGTTTTACGACCTACCCACATCGCTTTTCAATTGGACGTTTTTACAGAATTTTTCGAAGATAAAAATAATTAAGTAAATTATTATATACTTCATAATATGTAAACTATTGTATCGTTTTTATGTGTACCGTATTCGTGTAATATACAATAGTGTAAATGCAAGGAACGTGTCACATTAAAGTTAACAAAAGTTAAAAAAAACGAGTGTGCTTTAGACCACACGACTGAAGTAAAACTTCTTTAGCTCCATCTATAGGCTAGTGCAACTTTGTTTTTGCTTTGTTTAATGTTAATGTCGCCATCTTGTCAATTTTAAATTGTCATTTTAGCGGACATACCAACGTAAAAATACAAACTAAGTATTTTTTGCTATGTTGGCAATGGAGATCTACGTTAACCAACAACTTTCAACATCTGTTACATATTCACCAGCCTACTCCCCAAGTCAATAATGCGCGAAGAAGTTTTACTTCAAAAAATATAATAAAGTTTAATAGAAATAGCTTTAAATAAACCTTCTTCTGAAATTCTGAAAATAGCACAGAACGTACAAATTACAATTAGAGCAGCTCAAGTTCAAGTTAATCCGGAGGTCGCAAGTGAACTCAAACACTCCACGCAACTGCGGCTGACACTGTACCGCTTGCCACCCGATATAGTGTGAGGTGCGGGACAGAGATAAGTATACATCACGGATGGTATATGTAAATCTGGAACCATGTGTATTGTTCGCTGATGATATCTCTTTGCTCACCTCATGTCAAAGTAGCAATAATTTAAACGAAAAACTTACCTCAATTCTCGATAAAACCATTAAATGGATGAATGAACACAATCTTGAAATAAACTTCACTAAAACTAAATTATTAAATTTCCACCCATATCAAAAAGCACCACTAAACTTTAACTTCAATTATCACGGCATTTCCATAGAAACAGTTAGTGAATTCACGTTGCTTGGACTAGTTATTGATAAGCATGTTAATTGGGAGTCGCACATTAAAAAAATTAGATCTAAACTTGCGTCATTCACGTATGCACTCCGAGAAACTAAGAAAACTACTGATGTAAAAACTGCCTTGGTAACCTATTATTCTTATGCGCATGCATGGCTAAGTTACGGTGTTATTCTATGGGGCAACAGCACCGCTGCGTCTACCCTATTTATTCTTCAAAAGAAACTGATAAGAATAGTAATGAATATCAAGCAAAGAGACAGTTGCAAACCATATTTTAAAAAACACAAAATTTTAACTCTTACAGGCATATACATTTTAGAAATATGTAAATTTGTACGAAATAATCCGAACCTATATATAAAACGGGAAAACCTACCGAGAAACGTAAACCGTTCAGTTCGCCACGGAAACCGATTGGTACTACCTTCTTCCCGGCTTAAGCTGCATGCTTCTGGTACACTTGTTATGTCTATTAATATATATAACAAGCTTCCAGAAGCAATGAAAAAGGAATCAAATAATGTAATCTTTATAAAACAATTAAAGCATTTTCTAATAAATAAAAGCTATTATACTATAAATGAATATCTAAATGATAAAATTTAAGCATATTATGTAAAAATAATAATTCATTTAACTTTAGTATAAAATAAGTAACCTCTTTCTAATCTAATAATATTTAATTTTGTCTTCCTCTCTTCTAATTTTGCGTGCCCGACAGGGTCCACGATGAACTGTTATTTAAAAAAAACTACCTACACCTGTACAACATTGTGGAATGCAAATAAAAATTGAAATTGAAATTGAAATTGAATCTTAAATAAGAGCAAAAAAAAAAAACTTACTTGCCTGATGGTAAGCGATGGCGTGGCCGAAGATAGAGTACGTAAATCTATGAGGCATTTAAAAGTATAGTACAGTTTGATAGTAAAGCAATAGACAAAAATTAATTTTTCATGGTAACACATTCAAACTTATCTTAAAACTTAACTTATGAGTTTCAATCATATTACGCAATCGCCTAGTTGATTACTTACATACTATATACTATAATTCATTCAAATCAAATCAAACAATCATTTATTGCCATAAAAGGGGTTCCATACGTGTTAATGAGAACTCCTGAAATAGTAAAACACTGTATTTTAGGAGTCAAGGCTTCATCCATCCTTTGAATTATACAATAATGTCAGTTTTGAATTTAATTTAAACTTTAAAAACAATATTATTGAAAATTAAAAGATTAAAAATACTTTTAAAAAGATTATACTTTAATTACAGATGATTGTTGAAATTATTTTCCTGTTGCTCTGTAATACTATCTCAGTTATCAGTAAATGGCATAACTGAGCCTTGAAGCTTCACCGAAGTTAAATAAATATAAATATGACTTATGTTTCAGAAACCTAGAAAACCTCATTCAAATCCGCATAGAACTATCACGTTTCAAACACACATACACATTTTAAACCTAATATTCTTTTGTTTTATAATATTACTGAGAATAATGGTTATTTTTAGCCTGCACATATAATATGATTTATCAATGTCATAATTATTTCAAAACACAAAATTTTACCTTCACTCGCATTGTGATCAAACCCACCACACAGCATTTAAAAGGAAGAATTTAAAACTGAGATAAATTTAAAGTTCAGATAAAAATAAATGGTGCTTAATGGCGAGTCCAGAAGTGGTGCCGACACTGTACCGCACTTGGTATCCGATATGCTCTACACTGCGGGACAAAGTTAAGTAGCTTTGTCCTTTCCAGTGTTAAATATTGAGTGCGGTGTGGAAACCACTTTGAATACAAGCTTTTACTAAGTTTTTGTAAAAGCTGCATTTTATGTCATAGAGCCAGAGCTTACTCCTCAGTTAAAACAAGGAATAAATTCGCTTTTGCATATATTGGTTATAAATAAAATAATATACGTACATATATAAAAAGGCTTATAAAATGTATATTGTAAACAGTTTGTGCCTTAATAAAAAAAATGGAAATATTTAAATAGAAATAAAAAAGGGAACATAATTTACGGAACTCAAAATATATTTACACTGTTTTGACAGCCTATGTGATGTAGTAGTTGAGCAGGTCAGTTTATAAACCAGAGGTGGCGAGTACGACTCCCGAGGCAGGACAAGTGTTTGATCACAGAAAAAATAGCGCAAATACTTGTTGCGAGTCTCCGGGATATAGTGTATTTAATCGTGGGGCGTTATTTATTTATAACATTATTGCCACAGAACATACAGAAGTAGTGAACTTCATAGCAAAAAAAAAAAACATAATGATCCATATTTTTATTTTTTTATGCTAACAAATGAAGTAACGACTAGTCATTCGCCTGATGACAAGCATCACGACTGCCTATATCAGATTTCAATATCACTCGGACCTCTAAATTATAAAATTTCACGTGACACTGCGTCCAGCAGTATGAGTCTAGTATAAGATTATTAGTCTGTGAGATCAGATCATAAAGTTTCATTTGGCCAGTAATTTCACTAGCTACAATGCCATTCCGGACCGCCAACCAGAACATTGTAAGTGCTTGGTGGCAGAATAGCTAGCAAAGTGGTGGTACTTAGACGAACTATGCAGAAAAGTCCTACCACTTATTTAAACCCAGGTTATACCACGCCAGTAAAGTGCAGATTATTTGTAATTTTATTTTGTTGAAAGTCTTTATAATAATGGCAATACTGCGGCTCAGCGGGTTGAGCGTAAACTAATAAAATAGTATATAAAATTTTAAAATGTGGGACAAAAGTAGCAAAAATGTCAGCTTAAATCCTTCTAAATTTATTAAACTTTTTATATTGTTATTTTTCAATAATAAAACTTTTATAACATTAATTGGTTAAATCTGTTGTGACATGTAGTGTCAATTCAAACGTTATTTATGAATATTCAAACACTCTTGACGTATTATTAACATAATTATGGTATTTGGGTTGTAATTTACCTAATTATTGTCAATCAATTGATTTCGACGTAATGAGGTGTTTCTTGGAAATTATAATATTGATCAGTCTATTGACTTGTTTGTTTGATAAGATAGGTATCCTAAATAAAAAGTATTTCTATCATTATCATTTTTGTTAACCTTATCTAAATTTGTTCGTAACTTCAATTTCATAAGTAAAACCTTTTCAATTAAAAAAAAATCGAAAAATATATCTTCCCATAGGTAGGTAATTTAAATCACCCTTTTTTTCTCTTAATTTTTAAAATAATGATACTGTAGGTACCTACTTACTTACAATAAGATGTTTTTCGTCTATTCATTCATGATTAATTTATATATAGGTAGTTAGATACTGGATAAAATTTCGATGAACCCTTTCCATCCAAAGGTTATTTGAAAGAGATCGCTTTTAGCGTGAGAGCCGCTCATTGTTAATATTTACGTGGTAACATTTCGATGAATCCTCTCCATCCAAAGGTTGCCTGGAAGAGATCCCTTTCACCGAGAAGGTCGCTCATTATTCTCCAATTCTTGATCAATCATTGTATTCTTTGTAAACTCATATAATTTACAATAAAGAGTATATCTAGTTCGTGTAAGCAATTTGTATGCAAAAACTCATGCAATTTAGTTCAGCCGCTGTGATGTGAAATCTTCAAAATTCTAGCGTATACTTGAAATGTCTCGAGGTGCAGCAAATGGTGCGTTCAATTGATTTGCCCGTAAGTGCGAGTAAATCTAATCGTTGGGTAAGCGCATGCGGCTCGAACGTTAATTTTAATGGGTAGATTATATCTGTGGGTATTTAATAGCTATGGGGTAATGATGGGAAAAATGGACGATATCGTAATTGGCTTGTTTGTTTGTGTGCCCATTACGGCTAGAGTGGCGTCGAGTGCAGTGTATTAAAAAAAAGTAATTTATAAAAAAAACGAGTGTGCTTTAGACCACACGACTGAAGTAAAACTTAACTTATACGAAACGTAACTCTCTCTCTTTCTATCTTCACTAACTTATATCTTCCTCTCAACTTCCGTTCGCCGCGCCTGATCAATTTCTGTAACGCTCTCGCCACACATTCACCAGCTTAATCCCCAAGTCACGCATGCGTAAAAAAGTTTTACTTCTAAGTTTTACTCTTAGTTTTACTTTAATAAAATATGGGCAACGTATGTGTAAATAGGACAAAACTTTGTTCTTTTTGATGTAGAACAACACAAAACGACATATATTAAGTTGGACAATCTATTGATCAATCAATAATTGGCGCTATTATATATCAAAAACTGTTTTCAATATTTAGAAAAAACTTTGTTATTGTAAGCGGACAATTAAAATCATAAAAAAAAGTTAAAACTCAAGTGAGTGCTTTAAAAGCTAGGTTTGCTTATAACCTAGGTTCTAGACTGTAAATTTGATATTACTTATAATACACAGGTGGTTATTCCCTACCCGAAGCGCGAAGTGGATTACCACTAAACAATAAACACATACTGTAAAAAAATCGCTTACACGTTTTAAACATTAACGATAATTACAGACATGAGTTTTAATCTAAAAATGCCAGTTTTACTTTTTTCGCTACTTAGATAATTTAACCGTTGTTTTGTTTCGCTATGTTAACCTTGCACTATGCAGTGTTTGCAGTATAGCTTTCAGCTACCGTTGCGACGGTATTAATTCAGTGACTTGCCGCAGGTTTTTTCAGCTTAGTATAACACTATTTAATAATTAAGAAAGGATAAAAGGAATATAAATTTAACCATGACATAACACGCAATATTACACTGCGTATAAAAAACCAAACCCGAATTTAAAAAAAAAAAAACATGTGTGCTTTAGACCACACGACTGAAATAAAACTTTTTTAGTTTAGCTCCATCTATCGGCCGGTATAACTTTGTTTAACGTAAATGTCGCCATCTTGACAACTGTAAATTGTTATTTTACAGGACATACCAACATAATAATACAAATTTTTAACTTTGTTATATTGACAATGGAGATCTACGGAACCAACTTCAACTTCCGTTGTTCGTCTCGATTTCAGCAGCTTACTCCCCAAATCAAGCGTGCGTAAAGAAATTTTACTTCAAAAATACTGGAGCTACTATCTATGTGGAAATTATTTACTAAGCTTTTATCCTTTAATTATTTATTAAGCTTATATAGTTTTATCGACCGATGAAGTTATTAAGACCCTTGGGACCTTGAGAACAATTGTCAAGATGATGATATTAACATTAAGCAGAGCAAAAACAAAGTTATACCGGCTGATAGATGGAGCTAAACTAAAGAAGTTTTACTTCAGCCTGTTGTATGTATAATCTAAAACACATTCGCGTTTTTTTTTTGTGAAAGAAGAATTACGTAACCGGTTGCAACCCCAAAATTAGCCGCTTCGCGTGTAATCATTACGTCATTATTTACTAAAATGTGAATGTCGTCTGAAATCTCGACACGCTGCAAACTCAAGCAACTGCTTCATTTGTCATAGAATTACACACATGTTCAGTCCCGTGACAGTCGGTAAGCCGACGGTTTAGGAACAGCAATGTTCCGTATGTCGGCTCATTACGGCCTCAGTATGTTTACACAAGACATAATAACGGAATGCTTTGGGTTAAGATTTGTAACAAATTATTAATTACTAGTTGCGCCCCGCGGTTTCACCCGCTAATAAAAAGTATTTTAATTATTTACTGATCCCACGGGAAAATTTCACTTTTCCGGGATTAAATGTAGCCTATATGTTAATCTACTTTATAAGCTATCTTGGCACCGAATTTCATCTAAATCCATTCAGCCGTTTGAGCGTGAAAGAGTAACAAATATACACACATACTATACACTAATATTATGAAAGCGAACGTTTGTATGTGTGTATACACACAAACACACATACAAACGTTCGCTTTTATAATATTAGTGTGATTTTGTGCGAGTTATTTGCTGACTGGCCCGATAGCTCAGTTGGTTTTAACCCTGCGTTATGAACTGTGGGTTGTGGGTTCTATTCCCACCCAAACATTTGTGTGATGAACATAGGTGTTTGTTCTGTGTTTGGGTGTTATATTGTATTTCTTACTAATATTATAAATGCGAAAGTTTGTGAGTATCGATGTATGGATGAATGTTTGTTACTCTTTCACGCAAAAACCACTGAACGGATTTGGATGCAATTTGGAACACATATAGTTTATAACCTGGATTAACACATAGGATACTTTTATCGCGGATGAAACCGCGGGGCGCAACTAGTTGTATTATATGTATGTATTTATAAACAAAAAATCTGTATCTGGTTCCCATAGTACACCTTGGCTTAGTTTGGGGCTAGATGGCGTTGTGTAAGATGTCCACACATATTATTATTATTACATTAAATATTAAAAAGTGCTAAAATAACTCAAGTTTACCAAAGTATAGTGGAATTTAATACAGCTATCTAAAAGTAATAAATATAGCGCTCATAACTCAAGCAACTTCAGCATCAAGAAAAAAGGAATACGCGAGAAGAGTTTCAAGAAAACCTTGACTGAGTTGCAGTAAACTGTCTTCTTTTTATTACATGCTTTTATTAATCTTCACTACGATTTTTAGTTTACTTAGTTGACAATATAATTTTTTTCTTCATATTGTCACACAGCCAGCCTGTCCCGTATGTACAAACAAAGCTATGAAAATAAATAAATAAATTGTGTGGACATTTCACACAGCGCCATCTAGCCCCAAACCAAATAAAACTTATACCGCGGGAACCAAATAAGTGATACAATACTTACCTGTATACTTTTTGTTTGTAAATAAATACATAGAATACAATTGAAGGGGTGAGAATAAAAAGGATTTAACTGATTTTTTTGACAAAATGACTTATGGGTATCGTTGGATTCAGCGTGAAATTATCTTCAATGATACATTCTCAAAATACCGAAATGAGGCTTAAATCTCGAGATTTTGAGTCTAAAAATGGTTTATCTGTCACAGGAATACAGTTTGCTTAGCATAAAAACATTACTATATTTATTTTATTATATTATATTTTTACAGTAATTGTATGAATGAGTACTATATTTAGTAATTTTAAATAGAATTAAAACATTTTCAAGCAACTGAAACTTAAATAAACCTTTTCTATTACCTTATAAGCACTCTACATAAAAATGACGCCGTTGACGTTTAAAGTCAATTTTCTCGAAACTGTCAATTTGTCAGTTAAGTCCTTTTTATTCTCAACCCTTCAATTAATAGACACACAACAAACATCGATGTTTATCACACAAATGTTTGTCCTGGGTGGGAATCGAACCCACAACCTACAGTTCAGAAGGCAGGGACACTACCAACTGAGCTAGGGCCAGTCTAATATAAAACAGGATGAAAATAGGACGTATTAATAATTGAATAAATAGAACTAGCTCTTCTACAAATAAAAACGTGTAAAAATTTATTAAGCTGTTGTTATTTAAATATTGAGTTTATTAAACACAACTTTAAATATATAGCTTTAGGCTACGATTTAGCTCAGAACAATGTTTTAACGGAAAAATACAAACACCCGGCGGGCATAAGTCATAACAAGTGGGACATCCGAGCGGGACATCGGAACATATCGCCGTTTGTCCGAAACGTCGGGCTAGTTAAGTTTCCCGAAATTTGGACGAATTTTTAGTTCAAATATTGTCCCGTTATCGTTGGACAGTTGTCCGAATTAAAACGCTGCCTGCAGCGACGTTATAAGATACGTCAGTACCCGATTTTTTATGAAAAAATGGGTGTATATTTTTGGATTTAACTATTTATTGTCATATCGGTAATATGCCAGACACTGGAGGTAGAGTGGATCAATTTAAAGCTTAGAAACCGTTTTAGACTCCAAGAAACTTTTTAAAAAGAGTATAAATAAATGGATTATATTAATTTAAAATGAATCACAATCATGAGAATTTTAATACTAAAATATTAAAAAGAGTCATCAACTTATTCTGAGAATTTCTAGTTTAAGCCTGATAGTATTTTTTGTAACTATTTGTAGACAATGCATTTTTGACCACTGTCTCACCTGACGGAAAGTAACGATGCAGTCTACGATGGTGCATGCTCGCCTAGAAGATACCTGTTCATTTTTGACTTGAAGAATCCCAGATTGTAGTTAGATGGAAACAAGGACGCCGGCAAGTTGTTCCAGTCATTGGCTGTTGGCACTATACACACACACATAAATAGCGTAGAATAACGTTTAGTGCGGATTAATGGAATTTTAAGCACGAAAGGGTGCCGTGTTTATGTGCACCTTAGTGTCCAGTGAAAAGAGATGGAGAAATAAGGTAGTCCTTTCACACACTCTCCAAAATGCAGTCTATTAAAAAACTATAAAGTGGCAACTTTACGTCGGTGCTCTAAGCTGTAGAGCTTAGCTTCTACAAATGCATCATTACCAATGAGTCTTTTGCCTTATCTCTAAATGGAGTCCAAGGCTTCGAGCTGGTATTTAGTAGAACAATCTCAGAGATGGCTACAGTATTCTACACAGGGTTGGACTTGTACAAGTATGAAATGCTGCCGCACCTTCTAGGGTTCCTAGCTGTTTTGCAGGTAATTTACCCTTGAACATGTCTTACCAGTAATATTATAGAAACTGACGTGAGTAGTACTCATAACTACAACTATTACACGGCTAAAACTCACGAGATACAGTCGAATAACTCGACCGGTGTTCGGGTAATAAAGATGCCCATCCTCAAGGAGTACGCGCGACGGCGGTGGCGGCTCGGCGCTGAGGCATCTTTGTAGTTGTAGTTATGTCTTACCAGCATTAAACTTGACCAGTATTTCGATTAAAGGGATGATTGTAAAACCAAAGAAGTTGCAGATTTTTCTTTAATCAATCCATCTTCATTTCATTTATTTATTTATTTATTCATATTAGGAAAACTTACAGCCAAAATACATATAAAAACGTAAACTTACAGTAAAAGAAACTAGGCCAGTTACAAGTTTCCACCTATAGAAACATTAGTATATAAAGAAATAAGCTCGTAGTAGGTAGCTAATGAAGTTAGCATGAGACCTATTTAGTAATGTTATTAAATTTGAGAAACAAAAAATTCAGATGCCAATTTTTGCCTTATGGAACGCTCCCCGCCAAAGAAAATGTCATAAGCATTATTAATCTTTAAAAAGTCATTAAGAAATGAAGAGGTTCTCCAGAAGAAGGTATTTTGCTTATAGTTTGTTCTCGCCAAAGGAACAGAAAGAAGCGGTGTATGCCGTAAATTAAATGTTGGAGTTCGAAGGGAAATTTTGCTGAGTAACTCGGCACTATCGACTTTATTATTTAAGATATTCAAATAGTATGTTACATCTGCCATAATCCGCCTTGTTTTGAGTGGCAGAAAATGATGACGTCTACAGCGCTGCTCATAGCTGACGTCAAATGTTTTAGAGCGAAACTGTAAAAATCTTAAAAACTTCCGCTGTACTCTTTCGATGCGTAAAATATGGCACTCATACTGTGGATTCCACACCTGAGAGCAGTACTCGAGGATACTGCGGACGTAGGCACAGTACAAAATCTTTAGTGTTTTAATATTATTGAATGGTGTAGATACCCTCATGATAAATCCAAGGGCTTGCAAAGATTTTGTAACGATACTATCTATGTGTTGATTGTACATTAACTTAGAATCTTGCAGCACACCTAAATCTCTCATGATCTCTACTCGGCTTAATTTTTTACCTTTTAAGTAATATTTTGATTCAATAACGTTCTTTTTCCTCGAGAAAGTAATTGTATAACATTTATCAACATTGAGGTCTAATTTATTTGTTAAGCAGTAATCACTAAACCTATCGAGATCTTCTTGAAGTTCGATTGAATCAACTAAAGTACTGATTGGTTTAAGAATTTTCATATCATCTGCAAATAAATAGAAGTTTGAGTGCAAAAAACAGGAGTTAATGTCATTTATGAAAATGATAAAGAGCAGAGGTCCTAGTAAGGAACCCTGGGGAACTCCAGATGTTATATTAGTCCATGATGATCTAAATCAATTGAGAACAACAGCCTGAGATCGACGTTCTATGTAGGAGGAGTACCATCTATAAAGATCACCGTGTATTCCTGCTGATTGTAATTTAGCTAAAAGCAATGAGTGGTGTAATTTGTCGAACGCTTTGCTATAATCTGTAAATATGCCATCAACCTGGTGCCCCAACGCCATATGGTCCACTATAAATTCATTTGTGAGAAGTAGATTGGACGTTGTGGAGCGCCCTTTAAGAAACCCGTGTTGGTCCTGTATAAATATTGGTTTTAAAGCTGCGTATGTTTGTGAATAAACTATCTTCTCAAGCAGTTTCGCAAAAATGCATAGTTTCGATATAGGGCGGTAATTCTCAACTTGAGACTTAGACCCTTTTTTGTGAATAGGCGACACTAGTGCAGATTTCCACATGCGTGGGACGACGCCCTCCCGAACTGACCTGGTGTAAATTATACCAAGCGGAAGAGTAAGACTTTGCGAGCATTTAACAATAAAGATGGGTGGAAGGTCATCTGACCCAGCTGATTTATTTGTGTCGAGAGATTTTAATAATTTCTCTAAAACCTCCAATGAGATTTCAATGGAACCAATGTTCACTGGATTATCCGTATGATGAGCCACGTGGCTAGTGGAAGTTGAAGGACTATTACAAGTTGATTGACGGAAAGTTGATTTGAAAAACTTTGAAAATAGTTCACATAAGCCCTCACCCGTATCTGCGGTGTCATTGCCATACGTCATAGTGGAAGGAAAAGATGAATTACAAGTTTTATTTTTGACAAAAGACCAGAATGCTTTAGGTGAATGAGTAATTGAGGTTTCAATCTTATTGATATACGAGTTATAACACTCTTTCTCATAGACCTTCGCACGGTCCCGCAGCGTACAGAAAGAAACGTAATCGGACCTATTTCCATATCGTCTATATTTGCAAATATGTTTATATTTCTCAGCTAGTATCTTTATGAGACTTGCGGTGAACCAGGGAGGATGCTTGCTATTTACAGATACTGTTTTATGGCGAACATACTTATCTCGCAATGTATATAAAGTTTCATAAAATAATTCAAGAGCTTCATCAATTGATTTTAAATTTAAATTGTATTGCCAGTTAGTTTTATCGAGATCTTTACATAAATTAGCGTAGTCACCAGATTCATAAAAATATTTTACCCTTGGCTTATTGGGGCAACATTGTTGAACTGAGAGATCTAACTCGACAAGTAATGAAGGGTGGTGCGCGTCCTCAGGGACAAGTGGGTCAACACAGTTATTAATATTTAATGACAAATTAGAAAAAACTAAGTCAAGAATGCGTTTATTTTGATTTTCAATAAAATTGAATTGTGATAAATTGCATAGAATTAAAGTATCAATAAATGTTCTAAGTGAATCGCCCGATACGGTCGGTACTGTAAGTGCAGTGGGACCAGGTTGTTGAGCCCATTGAATAGAGGGGAGATTAAAATCGCCTACTATAATGAATGAGTCTGACGAATGATGTGTACAAATATCTTGCAATTTATCCGTAGAAAATCCCAACTGCGACGCAGCACTGAAACCCTGACCTTGATTACAAAGGTAAATACAGCACATATGTATTTTTTTGGAAACATTCCGACTTCCGGGTAAAGTAACAGTAAGCCAAATATCCTCCGCGGACGAGCACCAGTCCGGGTTGGCAGCAGCGGCAAGAGCCCGCTTCACCGCGATAACAACTCCGCCGCCGAGCGACTGAGCGGTCCGCTCATAGTCGCGGTCCCTTCTAAAAACAATATACGAATCATCAAAAAGCTCCTCGCTTTTTATACTCGGTAAAAGCCATGTTTCAGTAAGGCATACGATGTCATAGTTATTAAGCTGAAGATTTCTGTAGAACATATCCGTCTTAGTACGTAATCCCCTTACGTTTTGATAAAATATCTTTAAGCTATCCATTGTGAATAATTAGTTTTACAGTGCAATAGACAAGGGAAATATAGAATAAATAGGGGAATTCTACTATTAATAAGAAATATAGTATTGTATTTAGGATGTAATTGTACACTGAGGCCATACGCATCGAAAGGTAAAATAAGATAATAAAATAAATCAGTATACTCAATTGAATCAAAGGGTAGGTTAAAATAACAAGCCGATAACACGATCATCGATATCACGTTATTAAAAACATCAAAAAAATACGATATAAGAGTATGTTTATGGTATGTAGTATCCTTGCAATACAAATAGCAACAACGTAAATAGTAGTATATATATGCTTGCAATAAAATGAATAAAGGTTCACTTGTTATTAGTGTTCGTGATGCGTTAATGTCCTTCCCCTTGGTGTCAAAACATCGCATATATCTAAGTAGTATTATCATAGTTGTTATGCCAAAGTTATCATATTTTATAACAAACGTAGGCAAGTAAATCAGAGACGGAATATAACAGATGTAACATAGTAGATACAAAATAAATTCATGTTCAAAGTTACCTTCAAATAAGATACAATGAGCGGATGCTATTGTTTTGCTATAACTGCCTATAACATGCGAGTTTATGGCCGTAAAACGCATAAATCGCAAAAAAATAAATAATAAAACATTATTAGGTAAGTTAATAGGCTTGAGTAATAGATAAACGCGAAATAATAAACCAAAAAATGCCAAAACTATAGCACGTAAACAACTTCCTTTGCTGGAGAAAATGGCACATAAACAGATGAGAGTACGGGTCAAATTAGAATGCACGGCTGGAGTTAATAACTGGTCGGTAGCATCGAACAATAAATACCTTACTTCGGAGTGGAGCGGCATACACGCGTTCGCTTGGCAAGCTGAATACTGGACTATGATTCTCAAACTTTTACACAAAATTATGATAGAAAACAATGAAAACAATTTAACTATTTTCAACATATCTTCTTCAGATCCTCTTCGTTCCTCACGGTTAGAAACGGTGAAGTTATGTTTTTCCGTAGCATAATTTTGCATTGCTTCACCCAAACAAATTGGTAGTGGTTCTCCTTTGCTACAGCTTTGACTTTGGAGAGAAGTTGCTTGTTTGCTGCCGTAAGGTGGTCGTTTACGAAAATTTTTGAGTTTTCCTGAAATCCAAGTTCGGAAGCCAAAATCCCCTTCAGGCTGCGTACAGCAGATACAAAATTTTCTTTTAAGTACCTGTTATTGAAGCAAGCTATAATAGGTTTAGGGGCATCTTTGATGCGAGTTGGGACTCTGGATATGAAATTTAAATCTTCCTTCCTGAACGGAACACCCACTTTCTTAGCGATCTGGCTTAGCACTTCGAATAGATTTTCATCTCTTTTCAGCGGCACCCCTTTTATCTCAATGTTACTCAGCCGAGACCACTGGTCTTTCTCATTAAGACTTTGCTCCATTTTCTTGATGGACGATTGGAGTAAAGATACCTCACCTGTGACTTTTTCAACCTCAGTGAGTCTTCCATCAAATGCCTTCACTGTATCACCCAAGTCCTTCATCCATGAATGTGCCAAGTCCACCGACGTCTTAAGGTCTCCTAGGTCAGATTTGACCTCGCCCATATCCGCAACCAATCGGTCAATCGGCTTCAGTTTGTCAGACAGCTTTTGAATTGCAGCCAAGATCGTCTCCATGTCAGGTGGGGATTGACTCTTCGGCGAAGCTACGGAAGCAACTGCGGGCACAGCTCTGCAGGTGGAACATTTCCACATTAACTTTCTTTCCGCACCCAACTTACGAAACCCAGCCTCAGAAATTCCAGCACACTGAAAGTCAAAGTGCTGGGAGCACGATGAGCAAAGGGGCCCCTCGGACATTTTCGAACGGCATTTCCCGCAAGTAAACATCGTGGAAAAAATAAAAAAGTTTGGTGGTCACTGGATGTTATGATCAGGGATGTAAACGACTGCTCGCTACTACGATAAGCGGGCGAATGAATTTCAAACTTGATTGTCTTATCACTACTCATATTCTTTGCTCAGCCTTTATTTTATTTTCGGTATATTTTTGCCTTTTTTTCGCAGACATTGATACTTAAAACTTTCTCCGTAACGTTTATTTCAACGACAAACTTGCTAATATTACTCATTACTATTTATCTTGTATTGGTGATCCTAGATTCCTCTCAGAGTACTTCCCCTAATGTACTTATTCCTGATCCTTTCCAGTTACATGAAACATGCATTTTAACATTCGCAATTTCTGTAAGCAGCCTTCTTGCAAACACCCAGTTCGTCCACAGAATAAATAAACGTTAGTTGTCAACCAAACCCTGATCCATGCTTTTCAAACTATTTTCAGACTTGTATTACCTTGTCCCTATAGAAAAAAATTACAAAACTAATAAGAATTAGACTTGCCGTTTGTAGGTCACTTCAATTAACTCGTTTTAAATTGTTCTTCATTTAATAATAATAATGCCCATTTTATTTATTATTATTTTATTTATTTTATATTTGTCGGCCGGAACGGGTTGTAGTGGGTAGGTTGCAACCTATATAACTATAGGCCTTCAGCATGTCCACACCGCGCCGTGTCTGGAACAAGAATGATCAGTAGCACACCAATCGATCCCTTTATATAGTCAGACAGGTAGGGGCGCCATGACAGTTGCCGGTGCTGCCACTGTAATAAATTTAATGCCACCACAGGGTAATTACGGTGCTCAATCGCTGTGCATAGAGTTTATAACTGGACGTAGCCGCCGTCACGGCCATACTGACGTGCGTACGTCCTCGTACGCTTAGCTTCACTTTGTACCTGGTGAGGGACATAAGTATCAGTGTAATTGCTCGTTCATCCTGACAATTAAATGGAGTTAAACTTGGAGTCTAAGTCAAAGTCAAAACATTAGTTTTCAATTTGATTAGTCAAAAGTATTTTAACCTTCCAGTCATCGTCAGGGTTAACCCTGGTCTCCTCTCCACAAAGGCCATTTACAAAGAGTTGTAATTGAAGGGTTAACCCTTCAGGACCATCAGTATCCATTCATTTACAAAAAGTGGACTGGATGGTGCTAGACCGGATAGATATCCCTTTAGCAACCAAAGATCAACAAACGAATACCTTATCCCTTCATTTATAAAAATGGACCGGATAGTGCTAGACCGGATAGATATCCCTTTAGCAACCAAAAATCATCATTTACCTTATCCCTTCACTTTTAAAAAATGGACCGGATAGTGCTAGACCGGATAGATATCCCTTTAGCAAACAATAATCATTATTCCAACTCATACCAGTTAGTGCTAGACCGGATAGATTATCCCTTTAGCATTCAGACACATTTTTTTTCATCATTTTAACATTCTCTTTTCTTACTTTTTTCTCTCTTTTTTTCACTTTTTTTTTTACTTTTTTTTTCTTTAGCTTACCCTTTTTTTCACATTTTTTTTTCTAACGAATCATTACTTTTTTTTACCATAACTTTCATTCTCTTTTTTTTTTCACTGGTCCGGGTTAACCCTGCAACTAAATTTGATATTAGTGTTACCCGCCGTCACGTTACCATATTTTCGGCGTTACTTGAAGAGTGATGTGTAAATGGGCAATCCCACTTCTGATGTGGGCAGAAACGGGTTTGTGGGTAGGTAGGTTGCAACCTATATAACTATAGGCCTTCAGCATGTCCACACCGCGCCGTGTCTGGAACAAGAATGATCAGTAGCACACCAATCGATCCCTTTATATAGTCAGACAGGTAGGGGCGCCATGACAGTTGCCGGTGCTGCCACTGTAATAAATTTAATGCCACCACAGGGTAATTACGGTGCTCAATCGCTGTGCATAGAGTTTATAACTGGACGTAGCCGCCGTCATATTATTATTTATAAGTTTTGCGTTTTTTTTCTGTGTACAAACATTTCTCTTTAAGCGGGAATCGAACTCGTCACCTCCAGGTTATGAGCCGACCTGCTCAACCCCACACCACAGAGGCTGTTATTTGAATGTACAAAACTCTACGAATTGTACTACTTAGATCACAGTGTCAGTGTCGCATTACCTGTATCTATAAAAGTAAACCAATAAGTGACTGACGTGATCATAAATCTCCACTGCGATTGATCAACCACTCCAAGTTTTACAATACTTGAAATAAATTGTGGTAAGTAGGCTCGTTCGGGATTGATCAATGGGAAGCAGAGCTGTGGTTTCAATCGCGACAAAGGGTACAACACTGATTGATAGCCACCATTTGCGTCACTTTATCTGCGAATAGATTTAAAGTGGCTCAGGATCCTTTTGCTTTATTTGTTTCTGTATAGGTTGTATGAGAAAAGGGACTCTCTTAGATTGTAAAGGCACAGAATAAATAATAGTACAAGGGTAGGTAGTGTTGGTCAAAAGTTAAAAATTAAAAAGTACATACACATTTTCCTTGAGTACAAAAATATTGACTTCTCACAATAATGATATGAATATTGAGTATGCATTATCAAAATATATGGAACTTTTTTATTTATCAGGAGATCACAATAGCGGGTGTAGAGCAGGGACGTATCATTACGTCCAAGGTGTAGAATTTTCACAACATTATTAGTAAGTAAAAAACCCTAAAATAATGTTTAAGTATACCACAAGTTTCAAAATTTTAATTACAGGGGTTCACAAAGTGGATGGAAAAAGAATGACATCAATTTAAAATCTGTTTCAACATCAATCTCAAAAATGCCCACCAGGGAAGCGTTTTTGTGAGGATATCTATTTATCTAAATATATATATAACTCAAAGGTGACTGACTGACTGACATAGTGATCTATCAACGCACAGCCCAAACCACTGGACGGATCGGGCTGATATTTGGCATACAGGTAGGTGTTATGACGTAAACATCCGCTAAGAAAGGCTTTTTCGAAATTCCAACGTTAAGAGGGTGAAATGGGTGATTGAATTAATTTCCCATAGGCCACGCCGCGGGCGAAACTGCGGGCAGAAGCGTATAGAATATACCACAAAATCGCGGTAACATCAGTTCTACAAACATTGTTTTTTGTTATCACGATCACGTTTGTATATTTATCAGTCAAAAAAACAGACAAATGGTACAGGCACTAAAAAAGACTGCGTCAATCCATTACTTTTCTTAAACTTTGTAAAGAAATCTTTTAAAATGCCACACGCGCACCATACAAGATTTTAGGTCATATGCAAAGGGAATTATGTAAAAAAGTCGCCTCGAGACGACATAAAGGTACTCTTGCGCGACAATCCGTCTCCATATACGTGGATGAGTTATATAAAAGACCGAATACCTTACGGGGAAGCGGTCGAATATGATCACCAATTGCGTCGACAGTTACAAATGCGTACGGTCCTTAATAACGCCTTTCTTTAGTGTTGCAATGCGAAAGTTGATGAGATAATGGTATGTTTTCAACGGTGTAAAAGTTCCCTAAAGGTTCCATTATGTACGCGAAATGTTTGGCTGTCTGCATCCACAATTTTACTTCACGTAACTTTATTTATTTTTCTATAAAGTGGCGCCGCATCGCGTCATTTAAAAAAAACGCTTCATTTATCGGGATGATGGTTGATCTTGGTGGTGCATGCAATCTGAGAACAAAACTTCATCAACATTGACTTAGCCGTCCGGGCATGAAAGCTAGATAAACAAACAAACATCCATATAAACTATATAATACACCCAGACTCAGAACAAGTATTTGCGCTTTTTTCTGTGCACAAATAGGTGTTCTGCCGCGGGAAACGAACCCGCCGCCTCCAGGTTATAAGTCGACCTGCTCAACCACCACACCAGAGTATATAATACCGTTTTGTTTTATTTTATGGTACGTGTACATATTACTCTTAGTAGAGAAGAACAAAAAGTTATTTCTATTACCACACATACACGACTATAAACGATAGATTACTTACATCAATAGCCACGTTAACCATTGACCGTTAACCGAAGAAACAAAACAAATGTACCCCACATTCCGTCCAGGAGACGTCTAAATCTGAACTATTGTCGCCAGCACTGATCAAGACTAATGGTCCTAAGACGTGCCGAATGCTTCAACTACGAAGTGGCTTAACATGTTTAGGTTGAACTGAACTTTATTTTTTAACCTTTTTAGATACCGTTATTGATTCGGTATGAACACTGTTATAACCTTTTCGAAACAATAAACACATTTTAAATTAAGTTTGACTTGATAGTTGAAAAGGCCAATTATTTTCTATCTAAGTCACTCTGACTTAGAGTCTACTCTGAGTCATTTCTATCTAACAACTTAGAGAAAACAATTATCTACCAAAGAGAATGCCCTTTTAAAAAACCCCTTATTAAATAAAGTATAACAATTATATATATAAATAAATATACCTGAAACTAACAATTAAAAAAATACCTAAGGAGATAAATAAATTTGTTTATCAAATCGTGATTGTTCATCTTAAAATATGTTCTAAGTTTTAGTTGATTTACTATTTTTATAAAATTGCTAACACCACGATACGATTACTTGAAATGAAAACAAAAAGTTTACTAACTTGAAAATAATGAATAATAATCAAGAGCATTCTGGAAGGTTTGGTAAACGTAAGCTAACAAGTTAGGATTTCACATTTAAAAAAAAAACAAATAGCATCATACACGATAAATTATATGCATAAAAATATGCCGAAATTAATTAATTTATATATTCCTTTCCTTATGTTATGTAAGTTGAATATGACAAGTGTTACAAACAACTTCGCTTGCAGTTCGCTGCCCTTTACTTAGTTTCAGTGCTTTTCCATAGATGGCGTTACTAGTCTCGAAACGAACTTGTATGTCTTGTAACACGCTGGTCTTGAGTACAAAAACAGTGGTGTTATCTACTGGATACTTTAGTAAGAAATAATATTTTTGAATAAATTCCTTTTAGATAATTTTTGAGAGGTATTCATTGATTATTAAGCATTTTAAATTTAACCACACAAACAATCACCGGCTACATAAGCTAGAGATTTAAAAAACCACAAGGGAATTGAGTCTTTATAGACAAGTAAGTTCGATTTCAATGAAGTAAAATGAGGCCACGAAGCAGCTAGCTCAAAATGTAGGAGCTGAATGGTGAAACGGTGAAACCCCAGATCTAAAAGTGAGCCCTGTTGCAAGCGCTCGCATCGCCGCACGCGTGACCAATGCTCCCATTCATTTTTATAATGCTCTTTTTTGTTCCCTCAACCCAATTTTATTCTTATAGCCGAGAATAATCGTCAAAGAAGCCGTTTGGCTCAAACTGAAGAAGTTATTTCTCGCGTATAGGAAAAAAAAATTACAGCTACTTTAACAGCGTTGATGGGTTATTACGATGAGTTTTTGTGGGAATCAAATTACCATAGGTTGTTTTATGATGCACTCGGTGTAAGTGATTTTTATTTTCATTACTTCTTTAGATGATAACACTGGAAAATAAATTCAATTTCAGGCTGTATTAATATTAAAAAGAAAGCAACGAACAGGAGGATTTATAAAAATTGTGTGCATAACTGGCTACCATTTTGTAAAATCTACGCAAGTTACGATTCTATCTAACGTCATTAAATCAAAATAAGATTAAAAAAGACGTTACATTAAAAACTTCACCCACGCAGTTTATCACAATAGACTATAATCCGTTCACAAATCATCGATTATAATTTTATTATTAAGCAATCCAGATATTTTAAGGAGCTTAACTCAAGAATGCACCAGAAACTGTCTCCTCATCAATCAACCTAAAGCTTCGACATTATGATAATAAGTATAGATGGTATAGTCTGAGACGATGATATTAAAGTCGTAAACGATAAAGTCATAGGTGAAGAACGCAATACGATGACTAGAATTTAGATTAAATTCCATGAAATAAATAAAGATAATATGAGATTTAATGTACTCTCTGAAATATATATCATCGTTATTATTAATCTGTAGCAAGATATTATTCTAGAGGTAGAAGACGTTGTAGGAGATATTAAAACGTATGAGTTAATATTTTATACCAGTGAATACATGGATATAACTCCAGATCATCATAATTAATAAATTATAATATTAAAACTTAATAAACAAGTATTCGTTTATGTCGATCAGTCAAAGACCATTGTCGTAATGGATGTAATAAATAACTCTTAAACAATAAAGGAGATTAAAGGATATTGCAATTTCAGATACCTACGCAGTGCAAAGCGTTCTAAAGTCAAACGTCATACAGGAACACATTAGAACAATAACAACCAGAACTCACCCATATCCTGCTTATAATAAAGAAATAGAGTATGATAATATATTCACAGAGACTATTGTACCGGAAAATTGAAAAATATTTGTTTGGTAATATTGCATTCATATATTCATGGGAGCACATGTTTGCGTAGATTCTATTATGTCATCAGGATTTGTGAGATGTTAGTACACAGGACAAAACATGATGAGTACACCGATGTATAATCTTTGAAATGTGTAATAAGTAGGTTATATGTTCTTACTTTACTTATATAACCATAACAACTACCTCTGTGAAACATGTTCTATTATTTTACAATCTAAATCTGAAACTTGTGAAGGAACATAATGCAAGATGCGCAGGTTCTTTTTAAAAAGCCTGCACTTAAAACAGTAAGCATCTAAAATCTAAAGATTTATTTGTCTATCATGCTATTATAATTTCATTCATTTTTAACCAGTTTTGTTAGTACTCTACGTATGAACTAGTCCTGCGAACGGAAGACCTCGATAGCACATTTTTTTTTGCAAATAATTGTGTTCAGTTTGTGCACAAGCACAACAGGCGAAAGACGTCTACAGCTGAACGCAGGCCTACCCCTGACAACGCCACTTTGGATGGTTATCATAAGGAATGGGCCGTGTTCACCTCTATTGACAGGTAGCATGGTGATCACAGAAAGTGTAAATGTACCAGGAGAATGCTGTTGACTATACCCCTTAGCTAGCTTTCCGGTATCTATGGGAAGATTAAAGATGGGATAGTACTGCCGGAAAGCTGAGAGCAAACTTCGCGAGATAAAGCTTCACTTACTACTTGATACTTTCACTCACTTCGTTCACTCGGTCAATAATTGTTACAACAAATAGCAATATATATTATAATGATCCACTTATGAAGTTCCGAATTCCATTTAATTACCTGTAATAATTAATTGTTTGTACACAGGTATAATTGCAACGTTAAACGTTATTGCAATCTTAAAACAATTCAAAATAGTTTGGTTTAGTAAAATGAATTGACAATGTTTATTCCGTTCACACATACAAAGTTTATTATGCATAGCATCAATTTCCTTATAGCCAAGTGTAATGTTGCATAATAGTCCATTGCTCTCACATGTTAATGCGCTGTTATTAATATTATCATCGTGATTGATGGGCAACCTAATTTCAGAACGACATGTGCCACCCACCCGCTCACTGCCGCTCGCTAACTAGCTTTCGCTAATAGCTTGCGAGCTGTATCGCTAATAGCAGAATTATTGCTTTCATCTTCTTCTGGCTGAGTTTTATTTTCTTTTGCAATAACTTTTCTATGGTTTGAATAAAATGTTTTGGATAAATATACTTTATCAAAGACTGGGCATTACTTCTCCAGCTAAAGATTGAAAAGTACAGGCGCGATAGCGCAATGGGCCGTATATTTTTTGGTCGCCTCCAGTCTGTTTCAACCTTAAGTTAGTATATTAGGCAAGTATTAATTATTTAATAACTATGTATTGCACAAATCAATGAATTCCAGAACCCACAAACAACCTACATTAATATGGGTCATGCTACGGTAGTGTATAATTATTAATTATTAGCGTCAGATCGCTGATACAATAATTAATTAGCAATGATCAAGTTATCCACCATGCTTCAAACGCAATTTCTAAGGCGATTGATGATGAAAATACTGAAGCGGCATAGCATGAATCACCACGGACATTTTAGCTAGTTATTTAGTGATAGATAATAATTAAATCTAAACAGAAAATATTTATCAATACGATGTTAAATGTTATAGACCACAGTAATATAATTATTGTTTTAAAAATTTCATACATCTAAACTTGTAAGCCTGCTTTCTGACAGTGATCAATGTACAGACAGACTAAAATAGACATCAACAAAGGAATCTAATAATAGCATTCAAACATAATAGCAAACCTTGTCAGCCATGGTTCTAAATATACGAATATCAAACCTCGATCGCCTCAAACTGCAGGACAACTAATTGTGGCACCAGTGGATATTTATACGCAAAATTTGCAAAGGCTGTTATAAAAACCCAACAAAAAGCTTCAAGTAAACCATGGTCCTTTAAAACCAATTTGTCCAAATTTTACGACCGCTGTTAACGCATGAAACAATGAGCCAATACTTACGCTTTTTACCATTTTATGTTTTATCGTTTACCTAACTATTTTATTGACCAATATAAAAGTATCAAGCCCTTTTATGATTGAAGCGCATTGAAATCCAAGAGCCTTAATTATAAATTGGTACAGTTGGGAATGTCAGGGTCTGTAATTACGATTGGGAAGAATAGTTGGAGCATAATGTATACTGTAGGCAATTAGGGTGTTTTTGTTCCTGATGACATTGTGTTTTCTGGGAAGTTTGTTGTTTGTTCAGGCCACGTGGGAGTTCCGTCGTGTTGTCTTTCTTGTGCCGTTTGGATGCATGTGTCGACCTCGGGTTAAATTAACCAGAAACTTTGGGGGAATAGTTATGATTCAGTGCAGGTCTGTTGCAGTCACTCAGAAAGTTAAACATGCGCTGTTAGTAGCATGTGTCGTTTTTAAAATAACTGTTACGGTGGATTTTAAACTCGTTTGCTGCGCTTGGAATTTTCAACTTATTAGTTAAATTACGTAGGTAATTTAGTTTGTGAACGCTGATTAATTTGGACCATTTGCAGGAGAAGTTAATTTAAAATTGGAACGTTTATGTTTTTCTTAGTAAAGATTTACATGCGCAGAGCGCGATCACATTAACGTTGTATGAATAAATGTAGCAATCTGTGCACCATAAGAACAGTTACAGAATATAAACGAAACGCAAGGAACCGGTATTTCTCAATGAATAAAATATCGTATCTTAATGCAAACAGAAAACAAGTTTGTATCACCAGTAGCGGACAATGTAATCGATAAACTCATCCAATTTAAAAACAGGATAGGATAACATAACAATAGGTGGATGATGGTGCAGTTCTGTCAAACGAACAATACCTGCTCTAGAGAGTCAACACCGCGTCGTGAATGGTAGAATTGGTAGATATGTAGAGTGTTCCGTGGTAGAGATGTAAATTACGTAAAAACTCAATACAGGCGGGTGGGTTCTATCTTTTGATAGTATAATGTGGAGGTTCGTGCCTCGGATGGAGTCGCCGGGATCGCGCGGGTGGTCCAAATGCGGTGGACTATTTAATTTTTTTTATTATTTGCCATCACTATTCGTTGATTTATGTTTGCTTAACACGAAGGTGTTGGGACAACATGGGTGTGATTTGTTGTCTCTTTATCGGCTATCCATTTCAATAGACCACAAAATATGACTTTATTTTTTATAGTCATAAATTATTCGTTTTACGTGTGCTTAGAGAGATTAATAGTGATTTAATAGGCCCGTGTGTTTGTTTACTAAAACCATTAGTTGGTCAAGGAAAACTTTTTATTTGTCGATTCATTAGCGCGTTATCGTATACCAATTCATGTTTACTTAAAATGAGGACAACATTATTAAATCCATAACTGTTATTACCTACCTATTTGATTTTATTTTATTTACATTTAGTAAGTACCAGAACTGATATTTCATGACTATATTTTAATCATATAAACTGGGTAAATACTTAAAAAATTAACTATAATTTGAATTATGACTCGTAAAGTATTAATTTTATTCCTTGTTGACACATCCAAATCAGCATTAATACGGTGTTTGATATGATCATAAAATATCCCTACTTTTTTCCTTTAACGATATGATTACTCAATAATAAATCCATATAAATATATCTCCATTCATGAGGTTTTGAAAAATTTGTTTGTATAAAACTTTTGAAGACTGTGCATTAACATCAACACATTCAACAAATCTTTAAACTTACAACTTATTTAAAATATTGTAAATCTTAAATATAGTCACTTCGTAATGGTATATTGCTTCAACATAAATCGATGCTTCTTTCAGTTAAGACCACTTAATCGAACCAAATGGTCCTCAATTCAACCGTTTGCTCCTAGTTAGTTCTAGTTAACTGCACTTATCTGAACAAAATAAAATAAAGGCGTTGTTGACTCACTGCGATCATTAGTAGTTTTATCTTTAACTCGTACAGTGGACTGTTGTTACATCAAAGTTTGAATAACATTTTTAATCAAGACTGTCAAAACTCTACGAAATATTATTATTGTTAAGTAAGTTTAACTTTATTGTTCTGTAGTATTACTGGATTTGTACAATTTATATCTTTAAAACTCCAATAAGTTATTGTTGAAACTACACCAATTTGGGGATGACTAAATCACAAAAAACTAATATTATAAGTTTCTATTTCATCGATATCTTACTTATTTAGTAAGATTAGTTTAACTAAATCAATATATTCTGAATGGTTACCATGACTGCTTATATCCTTATTCGAATTTGAAACACTTTATGCCATTTGGCGTATATCTGTAAAACCGTACCAATTGATTTCTAATATTTTACAATAGAGTCAAATGTTTTCTCGTTTCCATCATTATTGGGTTCAATAACTCTGTTTATTGTCAGTTTGCGGATTGTGTCAGAAACGATATACTTTTCACCGTCAACAAATGTATTTCGAAGTTTACAATTTGTTAGTTTGGCTTTTACGATAGCCAAGATATTTATGTTCTTTGATTCTGTATTGTCGATATTTTTTACGGCTAGTTTCTAACTGAAGTGGCATAAATTTCCTTCTTTTAAGAACGCTTTTATGTTAGATGTAGTATGTAGTGTAGTGGTATGGATTTTTTAGGTTTATGACTAAAAGATTTGCGTCAGTGATTGTTTAGCTGGATTCTCATATTTTATAAACATAGTCAGAATTTTGAGTGCCACTAAGACCAAAGCTATTTCATATAGTTATCGCTATAATTCAATTTAGTTTCACCTATAAATTGTGATGTAAAACGAATTTAATCCCAAAAATAAATTAACATTTTCGTAGCGTACCGCAGTGCCGCTGAAAATATTGAAACGGCCGAGGCTCGGGCCATTAAACGCGGGTACAGCCTCCAACCACAACAACGGCGGTTAAAGCCGTTCCCGCACAATCCACAACACCTAAATCCAACACTTACGTTGATCGAAGAAGCAGCGATCCAGACCATTCATAACGTTGCGAACAACCTCATAGTGCACTACAACACACTAATTTATTGCGTTCACAGCTCACAAGGGACGTTACACTCAAAACAAATCACAGCGTTTGGGTTCACACTACGGGTAACACACAACGTCAGGGCGGGTACTGGAACTAGCGACACGGGATTTGTTTAGACGTGTTGCCGATGCGGCGGTCGGCGTGCGACTGAAGTGCGCGCGGCGGCAGAGGCGCGGGGGGATTGAGGGGTGAATGTAGGAGGGGGTGCGTGCGGTCGGAATTCGCTTCCCACGTGCTGCGACGTTCCTCTCTTTCTTGCAGGACGGGTTAGCTTTTTGAAAGCGCCAAAGCAGGGTCCGGCCACGCATCGATATGCCCGAGGGCGACGTTTGGCTGTAACCTTGTTTATATGCACTGCAGCTAATAATACCGCGCGAATAACACTTGGCGTGCGCGGGTTTGTTGTTGTTGTTTTTTTATTTGCTAAGTAGTATGGTACAGTAAGTGGCTGGTGTTGTTCCAACGCTGCCGATACATTTGTACGGCTCGCTGTTTCCTGTTCCGTTGACTTGTTAATTTATAAACGTTTGTTCAGAGATTTTTGGAGATCATTCCATGTTTTATTCTAACGAATATATATTTACTAATATTTCAAACTGTGCCATATAGCCCGAATATTATGGTTGGTTTTGTAAAAGTTACAACGTCAAAAGCTATAGGTTACTAGATACTAGCTTATTGTTTGAAGAGCTTTCATATTAGGTACATTTGTGCTCTTATACTCCTCCCTCCCCTAAACTACGGTTGTCATCTATTTGTGATCAATAAGGTTAATTTCTTAACGAGTGTTGCTCAGTGATTGCTCTTACAATTGTAGTAGTCACGTGCTACGAATGAAATCCCGCTTGTCCTTCATCAATAACTTTTCAAGAGTGAAAACTCGGGTCTATTCGCGTACCAAAATTATCAAAATAATTTTGACTAACCTCGAAGTTTTGACCAAGTTACATTGGCCGTGGTCACGAGGGTAATTCTGATAATTTTCTGTGCGCGAATCGACCCGTTTTAATTTTATATTACATGTGGTACCTTTGTGCTCTCACTCCTATAACCGTGAAGGGAAATTATAAATTTGTTTTTTTTTTTTAATTATAATATTGTGATTGCACTTTCAAGTAAAATGAGATTCGATGATATTTCTGTCATCCGATGATGAAAAGACGATTATAGAAATATTTAGTCTTCAACTTTAACAAGATAAAATTTTAAAATGTAAAAGTATATACCAAACTACAGTTTACCAAAACTTTAATAGGTATATAAACTTCATATAAGTAATGAAAGCACCAAATAAGAGATAGATGCAAGAAGGTTTATTAAAATTCAATACCTGTATTTTATGGGCACAATAAAATCCCAAATGACTCGCACTTTGTCTGGCTTTCAAAGGTCATAGACACCCAATATAAGGGCAATTGCTTTTGTGCTTTAAGAGCATGGATCATAAAAAAGTCGATCAAAAAGTACTTAACTGCCTGGAATGCTAAAGTCCCGAAATAACTTGAAAGAGTATTCTACTCTTAATATAATTTCAAGTCTACTTGGAAAATAGCTTTGGACGAGAATTTTATCATCATATTCTAGGAAAATATTATATATATTTATTATAAGATTGGCCTGGCCAGTTGGTAGCAGCCCTACCTTCTGAACTGTAGGTTGTGTGTTCGATTCCTACAAGACAAACATTTATCTGATGAACATCGATGTATGAATTTACAAACAAAAAGTATCTAGAGTCCGTATTACAGAACGATACTCAGTCATTGATCGGTGCTCAAGCAGAGATTTCATTCATAATCAATTAGTGAATGAAATCTCTGCTTGAGCACCGATCAATGAGCATCGTTCTGCAATACGGACCTAAGTGTTGTATCAGCTATCTGGTTACCATACAAGCTTTGCTTAGATTCGAACTAGATGGCGCTGTGTGAAAAATCCACAAATATTTATAAATACATAGTTGGCGAATTAAGCATCGTGTGCGTTTCAATAGTTGCCAATTTTTAAATTAAGAACTCATTTCGTCTTGTAATAAAGAAATTGCATCTAAACTTTTTGTTATTTCTTATAACAACCTATTTCACCTACATTTAACAGCTTAGTGTCAGTGAAATCCTCTCAGATCAGATTTACAAGAACATGTAAAGATAGCAAAACCAAAAACTTTATGTATTTCTTGAGCTATTTCGGCGGTCGCCCCACATCGCGCCTTATCGCGCGTCAGTCGACGCGATATTTTAAAACTTTTTTAGATTTTTTTAGTTTTTAGTTAACGGTTGAGCAACGGTTATTGAGTTGGTGATGAGAGGTGGCTGACGATGGGTTAAATGACCGAGAGAGAAGGGTTAAGTCCAAGTTTAGACTAATGCGTTTTTTGTAATTTAGTTTTCTAAAATGTTGATTATAATTTGTCTAGTAAAAAGTTATTCAAACCAATGGTAATGAGAGTCCAGGAATAGTATTAGGTATTCATATATTTTAGTTTAATGTAAATTATAATAAAAAAAATTACAGGGCCGTACAATGCAGATATTTAAAAAATGGTGAGGAGAGCGGGAATTTCTTTTACATTTCATACTTATATTGAACAAAAAATCATACATTTTGGTCTACAAGTGCTCGGTGTTGACAACCTCCTCATATCTGAAAGTCAGTTTAAACTAAAAAGTAAAATAACAAAAACAAAACAAATTCGTAACTACACTGAAATAACTATAACAGAATATTTAAGTAACAAAAACAGAAGTCCCAACTGGGCATAGAGATTATTTATCTCATAACTTTTAGATTTACGATGAAGGGACAAAAAACTGAGTAAAAAACGCTTGACGACTGCTTAACTGGGTGTTTTAGTAAAAAAATGTAAGCTGATAGAAGGTTTCGTCATAATGGGATTTGTTGGTAACATTAGATGACTAATTTTACAATAGACTTAAAAAAAGCAGCATTCGTTATCATAGATTAGAAAATAGTTAATGTTTGCTAGAAACATAATTGAAAAGTATGAATAGCGGCCTATTTGTTTTATTGATTTAAACTTATAATTGATATATATCACATTTCGTAGCGCACATGAGAGTTGAAGAGACAGAGAGAAAAGCGAACAGTTATCACGTCGCAGACTATGGATAAGATATCGATAACACAGACTAAAATAAGAACTTCTTCAATATGGCAATCGGTAGTTTATAAGTAATGTTGCGTTTACACGTAAATAGTTATGGCGAAAGTTATATATGCATGCATGCAATACAGTCAAACGTAACTAGGTATTAATACAATATAAGGAATATTAGAAATCTTCTTATTTCTCCCCCTAATAAAGTGACAGTTGAGAATTAAAAAAAAAAATATCAGCGTCTATCCCATCGCTGCTTACTGGCGAACAAATGGAACTTAAATGGATAGAAAAGTTTCATCTATCCCACCATCGTCACTTATGGGGACACAAAACTTTTGGCCCTGTTTTTGAATGCTGATTTTAGTGGGCCCGATGCATTTTTGGACTCTTTGACATAAAAATTATCCAATTTTTTATCCCGAAAAATTAAGAGTTCCCGCAAGAAAACGGCTTAACAGTGGGAGATTCTTCTAGTAACTTACATAAAACAGATTTGGGCGTAATTAAGTCATATTGTGATTTTTCTGTGCATTACTGGTCAATGTAATCGCACAACTAAACCGATAAAATAATTTAAAATAAGAAAACTTAAAACAAAACAACATCGCAGAGTAGCCGACCAATGAGAGATATTCATTATCCCTTAGCTCCATAGTGCGTCGTCGCGTAAGCCCAACTCCTATACACTCTGCATACCCATTAGAATACATTCGAGTGTGAAACACATTACGGCAGTGAATAATCCAATAAATATGCTGCTGGGGGACGGTTAGTGATTAAGGGGTTAACTGGATGGCTTCTGGAGCGGAGAATCGAAAGACAAAATAACTTTAGGTGAAGATCGTTTTGGTGAACCAGTGTTTTGAAAAAAATCTGTGATGTACTTGCACTTGACCACTAAAGTACATATAAGTACTTACTTACTATGCTATCACACTACATTTAACGACTTACATACATAATATAGATCTTGAAACATAACTAGGATTCTCTGATTTCCTGTGTTTAGGGAGTCAGAGACACAACCTAGTAATAAGATTACTAGACTGTGAGATCAGGTCATAAAGTCTCATTTGCCCGTTAATTTCACTAGCTACAGTGCCCTTTAAACCGGAACACATTAGTGCCTATCACCTGTCAATGGGAACCAGATAACGGATATAATACTTAAATACTTTTTGTTTGTAAATACATACCTAGATTACAACCATAATTTAGTCTCTTAGTAAAGTCTTTATCAATTTTTTTCATATATATTTTTCATTTTCTCTCCCACTTTTGACGGCTGTGCGCCTTAAGCGCCTGCCCTCCCGCTCGGTGACGCTGTAAAGGTTAGTAGGGGGTTTTGGCGGGAAAACGAAAAAGATCGCGTCGCCGCATTGTATTATTTTCCAAAACTTGTGTTATTTTCAGTGTTAGTGCATAAAATTGGTGGTATTTTATTTGCTAAGTGCTGAATTACAGGCATGAGTGTGGGAAAGTGGTATAATGATGGTAAAACGTGTCTTTTCGTGTTGTTTCCAAAACTCCATGGAAGCTTCAAGTAAAGTTGCTACCACTTTACTAGGAGTATGACTTTGATTAGACTATGACTTGACTTGATGACTTCCACTGTGACTTGACACATATTTGCGTGAAATATCATTAACTTGATAAATTATCAATTACTTGACACTGGCTAAATACACAAAAGTGTGGAGCCAAAACATTAAAAAAAAAGGTTAGTAGAGACCAAAAGCATCAGCCCGTATTAAAAAAAAAAAGAACAGCCTAGGGGGTCTATTTAAATCAATAGCGTAAAGGCCCTTGCATACTTACAACAAACCGTAGTCCCTGACCGTCGCTACCCGTCTAGTGTAAGGTCGCAGCACAAATGTAGATATTTATCACAATTTGCAGCGTAATCTAGCGTGACGCCGCCGATGTATCACAAAGGGCTGAACGGCGATGGTCGATCGGATAGACGGATCGGATCGGCGGATTGAGTTACTTTAACATTGTGGATTGTGAATGAGATACTATAAAAAAATAAATAAATAAAAATTACTATTTGACATCGTCTTCAGTATAAAAAATATCGAAGAATGTTTTTTCGAAAATAATCAAAGCTTTTTAATCGGCTTCAAAAAGGAGGAGGTTTTTAATTCATACCTCAGAACTTTCGAGTGAGTGAAAGGATTTTGATTTTTTTTAAATTTTAAGGCTGGTCTTCTCGTGTGGTCCTATTTCGATTTAGTTCAGTTTTAACAATTGCATCCATAAGAAAATTTAGATTATATAATCTTATTATTATTATTTTTTCATCTGATGTGAAGCCAATCGCTCAGAACTTTAAAATGTAGAGTTTCTCGTGATACGTTACTGCGCACGTTGTAGTCTCATTTGTCCAGTAACTTTCTACTAGGTAGTAGGACTTTTCTGCAAAGTTCGTCTAGGTAGGTACCACCGCTTTGCCAGTTATTCTGCCGCCAAGCAGTAGTGCGCAAGCACTACTGTGTTCCGGTTTGAAGGGAACTGTAGCTAGTGAAATTACTGGGCAAATGAGACTTTATGACCTAATCTCACAGTTTTGTAATCTTATTACCAGACTGTGCTGCCTCAGAATGACGTGCGCAGTGCAGTGTTACGCGAAACTATAATTTAGTGTTTTGTGTTTAGTGTTCACTGCAACTGATATGGGCAGTCGTGCCGCTTAACATCAGGCGAACAGCTTGCTCGTCATGTCATTTCGTAACATAAAAAAAAAACTTCACTAGTTAACTTTCAAAGCATTAAACGATAGTACTTGGCGGCGGAATACTAGTAAGTGATAAAGTATTTCAACCAATTTAGGCCATCTGCAGTTGACAAGTTACAATTAATCCCTTCGAATCCTAAAACCCACATCTTCCAGTCTAACCCTACATATTAGTGCAATATACTTGACAATAACTTAATTCCGAGCAATGAAGGGCCATCCCTCGTGGCTTCTTACCGAGGGATGGGGATGACAATAGTGTCTATAATTTATGACAGTAGGTAAAGTCTAGTCAAAAAAATCGATTTCACACACACACACACATGACGATGACCGAATGAACACAATATATCACATGCCTACTCAAGTGCTCACACAAATTGTCTTGTTAGACTTAGTTAAAAATACGTGGTTTTATTTCCTTGATTAATTAAATTACCTTATTTTCTTGAACCAATTGTAAAATATACGCTATTTGTTTTATAAAAGAGTTTTGTTCAGGAAATTATCAAGTTTTAAATACATGTTAAATTGAAATAATTTATTATAAATATGATATTTAAGCACATATTCAACTTTGATTGTGTTCAAGCATATAAAATTACGAAGTGATAAATTTGTAAAATAGCTAATGTGGTATAAGTGTTTAAAAAAAGGTCTCTCTCCCATTACTGGCGCAAAAAAACGCAGAACACAGAAAATAAAGCTCTGATCAGGAGAGAATCCATCACAAGTGTAGAAGGAGCAACAAAAAACTATATCATAATAAGTATTTATATAAAACTTTTTTTTCTTAAAAACTAGCATAGCTCAGAAAAGAAGACATATTCCATACTGTAAAGCGGCTGTAGGTTGTCCATCGGACGGGTATGACAATGGTAACGTACTCGAACGTAATCAGAACTATCGATCGGAGGGTGTGCAGGGGTCCTAAACTAACAAGGAGTTTAATGCTGAACGCTTTTCTCTTAGCCGGGAAGTTAAACTTACCAAGAGATTGACAGTAGATGCGTGGTTGGTGCAGGAGAAACAGTCAATTCAAATCAAACCAAACATTTATTTCAGACATAAAATGTTTTAAATAATGATTTAGCTATAAAAGAGGTGAAAAAAGCAGAGAGACTGACAAAGGTCTGTGAACTTATAATAATAGTGTATAATTATATATATAGCAAATCAGGTGAAAAATTAAAATAAAAAATATTTTCCCGTCTGGCAACTCCAGCTCATTTTCCCCCGACGCTTGGCGCGGAGCACACGTCACGAGCAAATTTTTTTTTTTTTTTTTTTTTTTTTTACTTCAAACTTGTCTAGCATTTGACCGCGCTCTCACCTGATGGGAAGTGACGATGCGATCGAAGATGTAGCATGCTAGCCAAGTAAATACCTATTCACTCTTCTCTTGAACACGCCCGGGTCATATTTCGCCGGAAACACAGACGCTGGCAGGGCATTCCATTCCTTAGCCGTTCTAATTAAAAACGTTGAGTCAAATCGCTTGGTACGAATGGGTGGTATTTCGACCACGAAAGGATGGCGCTTAGCCGAGCGTCTAGTAGTCCGGTAGTGGAATGGTGATGGGAGAATGAGATCATGCAGTTCTTGAGCGCATTCACCGTGGTGTAATCTGTAGAAGAAAGCAAATGTCGCCCGCTTCGACGTAAATAAGAAAAATGCAACACCAAATTTTATATTCACGCCGATTTTATACGTTTCCATTCGACATGCCTCTGACACGGCGGTGATTGTATTGCATGTTGTAAATTTTTAAGATTGCAAAGGTGTTTCTTAAACTTTGTTATTTCTAGTGACGTGAAGTGACGTTCTTGTTTGATTGCGTTGTTCGTCGAACATTTTTCTAGATAAGAAAAATATATAAAATGTCTCTCACATCAAACAATTGGTAAATTGGTGGAAAAGAAGTTCCGAGATATTTCTACAAGAGCAAAAGCGTGACTCTATACAAAATATTCTCATAGGACATTGATTCGTCGAATGTTATTAAGTTTCATAATATATGTTTAATACTTACTTTTTTTCTTTTTGTCATTTGGATCTAACGGTCTATAAGTATCTATCAGCAAGTTTTTACTCAAGTTTAAGTATGAAGTATCGCACTTGTCATGATATCTATAAGTACCGCTTACTATAACCATTGGTCGTCTAATCTAGTCTTACCTGAAAACAAACAAAAATTTTTTTTAATCAGTGATCACTAATAACAATAATGTAAAATAAGCCAGTTGTAGCAGCGATAAACTTCAAATTGACAAGTTTTAAATCACGAAACAACGTGGAATCACAATTGGTAATAATTGGTGGAACTTTTTTGCAGCGGCAACACCGGGCGAGAATTTACAAAATGGCGGCTTGAAATAAAAATAAGTGTTATTGTCAGAGTAAATAATGAATGGACTGAGTTGTTATTTGCGTAATGGTAATGAATGATTGTATTGCTATTTACAGGGCCGTAGTTCTGCTGATTAATTGAGTAATATTAACTAGACGTATGTAAGACACAAACCGCTGGACCTAAAGAATCGATAATTGAAGGGCATCTTCCTTTCATAGCGTAGGGATGTACTAAGAGAAGGTTCTTGAAAATTCAACCTCAAAGCCGGTCAAATGAGGTATTAAGTATATATTGTGGACGGAAACGCAGGTGAATCCGTGGGTGCCTCTAGTTTTAAAATACAATAAATACCTCTAAGAAAACTTTTTAGGTAATATATTTTCACCTTGTTAAGTTTATGTATATTTCTTTACAATCTACACAATCTATTTATAAGAATAATTTATGCACAAATAAATCAGACATTAAGTATTTAAAACTTTCAAAGCAAACCATTGTTTTCAATAAGTTTTAAAAGATAACTTTGCATGTTTGTAAAGTTAAACGTTCAGTTAAAATTCATTGGAAAATGAATAATTTACGAGCTGCATAATTTAAAATTTATTCTCACGAAACATTTACTTATATAAGAATAAGGCTTGTGAAAATCGTACTTTAATGCAAAAAGAAAACTGTAGAGATAAAAATCATCATAATATCAAAATATTGTAGATCTTTGACCTTATGGTTGACATCGCTTTGCTGGTTTTCTTCAAAGTCAAGATATTAAATATTTTTGTTAAAAAAAAAAAACATTAACTGGTGATCTTGTTCTCACCATTAATAGAATTTATAGGATAATATTGTACCATAGCTTTAAATTACTATTTTTCTGTATTCCTATGTTTTCATGTCTGGTGTATAATAAGGAACTTTTGTATTGTATTGTGTCATAGCAAGTGCATTATTATAATAATTAAAAAACTTTACTTTTCTACTCTGGCAACATTGAACATTATATCTCGACGACGACATTGGTGAATCTTTATTATTAAAACGCGATCCTATATCGATTAGTTACTAGTAATTTCCAAGAAAAGGCTTAATATATCAGAATTCATATCCCTTAAGGCTTCCAAATGAGCATAAGTCTAGATAAACTCTCCGGTGTTGCCAGCTCAACAAACTAAAAGTCATTAAAATTATCGTTTAAACTTGTTTTCGTAGCTAAAGAGTCCGGAGGAGTCCGGACCCTTGTTCCAACTACAGGAGCGTGTTCGACCTACTTTGTTATCTCCGTATAAGAACGCTTCTTTTTTTTATTGTTAGATAGGCTTGCGTTTGAACACTATCGCACCTGTACTTCTTTACAAGGTATGAATTTATCTGATCGATTTCTAGCCCAATTATCCTGTCTGTTAGGTAAGGAACTTAAAATATGGTTATATGGTGAAAAAACAAGATGTTCAGTTCTAAATATTTTAATATCTAAAATAAAAATATTTTTCTCCAACAGGTTGTTTATGCAATTTGCTATTGCAGAATGACAGATTCTTTAAAACCCTGAGAGCAAACTGAATGTTCATACGTTAGCCCAATGTGAATTAAAAGCATGAGTGTTCGTAAGTACCTGAGTAGTAGTTTAGATTGTCAGTATTTAATCCAATAAGGTTGGACAAAAAATCTGTTTGTTTTTTTTTTTTTACGTTTTGTTATTGTTATTGCATTGATTTTTGAACTGCAACAACTTTGTGTAACATACCTTTAAATTTAGTTTCTCTATACATGGTTACAGGAAAAATTGTGCTAGATCCGTTAAGGGCGTGGAGTACCCATCATTTCTGACTTATTTCACTATGAAACACACTTTTTTTCTTTTTTTTGAGGTGGGAAATGCCCTCGCACGTACCCCCATGGTGGCAGGGGGTATGTGGAACTTGAACCCACTAAAACCCCCCATGAGCCCTCGGCTGCCGTACCGGGGGCGAGAAGGGGTAGCGACCTGCAGTCCAACCAACTCGCCCCCCGGCCAACTCGCCCCCAAACAAAATAAACATAATTAAATTTTGTAGCCTAAAAATCCGCAATTTTCAATAAAAAAATTAAAACTCGAATATCTCGAAAAGTCTTAAGTTTAGGCTAGGGTGTTTCATAGTAAAATAAGTCAGAAATGATGGGTACTCCACGCCTTTAACGGATCTACCACGATTTTTCCTGTAACCCTGTATAATGTACGACATGATGGCGTCGAACGATTGAATCATCAGTTAAAAGACGCTCGCTGCTGATCTACAGTATGTTGGCTCAATTAGTGGCGCTTTCTTGAAATACTAGGTGGAGAACTTATAGGCAGACGAGCTCTGCATATACAGAAGTGCCATTTATTCTGCCGCCAAGCAATAGTGTGCAAACACTAGTGTATTCCGATTTAAAAAATACTGTAGCTAATGAAATTAGTAGGCTAAATAATACCTTACCATAATTTGGTGATATCTCAGGATGGCGTGGGCAGTACAGTGTTATTTGAAACTGTATACTATAGAGTTCCAAGTGGCTCTGCACATGGTAAGGGCAGCCATGACGCTTAACATCAATAACTTACGTGCGAAATTCAGAATTTAATAAAATTGTTTTATTATCAACTCCGATCGGATTACGCTATAAACTTATATAAAAATTGGGTAATTTAAGAGCCCTCGAAATAATATAACAAATAAATATTTGCGGACATTTCACACAACGCCATCAGCCTCAAACTAAACAAAGCTTGTACTTTGAAAACCAGATAACTGATAAAATACTTATATACTTTTTGTTTGTAAATACATACACAGAATACAATATGAGTCCCAGACACAGAACAAATATCGATGTTCATTACACAAATATTTGTCCTGGGTGGGAATCGATCCACAACCGACAGTTTAGAAGGCAGGGTTACCAAAGCTATTAGGCAAGGCAAAAGAAAAATTAACACCTATAAAATTGTGCTAGCCGTTGTAATAGTAGAATTAAAACATGACACACAGTTCACTAAAGTAGTAGTCACATAAAGTAACACAATTGATTCCATTCACATTGAATCGGAGTACACAACGTATCGGAAATATTTATTTACAAAAGTAAAATCAGCGCTCCCGCCCGCAAACTTACGTTCAAGAGAAAATGTATATTCGCTGTAAGAAAACCAAGTTTGTCTAGCAGGCTGTAGAACGAGCAGTGAGTGTGGGCCAAGGGCTTGGTACTCGAAAAAAAGCGATTTTAACGCTATTTTTTTCTAAGAACTCACCGTTGAAGTTTTTAAAAGCGTCACGAGAACCATAAATCAACTGAGCTACGTCATACTTCCGTGATGTAAACAGAAAAACCTATTCAATTTGAGTATATCTATGACTGTTTTAATAGAAATTAATTCATTGTTATCATGCACTAGTTTCACTCCGTGGTTTCACCCGCGGATAAAAAGTATTTTAATTATTTACTTATCCCACGGGAAAATTTCACTTTTTCGGGATAAAACGTAGCCTATATGTTAATCCAGTGTATAAGCTATCTTGGTACTGAATTCCATCCAAATCCATTTAGCCGTTTGAGCGTGAAGGAGTAAAAAACATTTACACATACACAAAAACACACATACAAACTTTCCCTTTGAATATTAGTGTGATAAGTTTAAAAATCAACAATGCATTTATTTCCTTGTGTAAGGATATCTACAAAGAGAGAATTGGCATGAGACGCAATAAGACAAAGGTCAAATAAAGTTGAAATTTAAATCTAAACTGAGAAGTGAATCATGTAGATTGTTACTGACTAATAAGATAGTATAGATAAAGTAGAACAGAAATGAATGCATATTAAAAAAACATCTAGTGAAAATATCAGGTCTAACAAAACCATTTCACAGGTTTAATATCCGCTCTCTTACTAACGCAGAATATACCCGAAACTCTTTCGGAAACTGGAGCGCGCTTCGTACAAAACATTCCAACAGTAACCTTTTAAAACTTGCTATTGACAAAAACAAAAGTTGTGTTTCTTAGATCTGATCCAAGTTATTGATATAGAGCTACCGAGAATCATCCAACAACATTTTTCGGTTTGGTAGCAGAGCAACCAATGATAGAAAGGCATACTCTTTTCTTTTCACACAAGTAAGACCACCTTAAATATAAATTGATCTCCGGGTGAAAAAAAAAATTATCATCATCGGGCAGAACATAAGCTTCTCTCCCAGGGCGCTAGTTTGGCACGCCACCGCGTGTCTTTTGCATCCAATCTTTTGCATCCCCATGTTCTTGTAAGATAAACAACGGCTAAACTCACGTCAATTAAAAAGTCGAGATTACTCCGACCAGGTTTTAAATATATTCAGCACCTAACTGCTGACGCTCGCCAAAGCCGCCGCAACTTGAGCTGGCTCCCAGAAGAAGGACACCGAATATGTCCAAAACCTGGTTGGAGTAATATCGACTTTTTAATTGACGTGAGTTTAGCCGTTATTTATCTTACAACTATGTCATACTCACGATAGTTTTCAAACCCCATGGTCTTGTCTGTCCACCTAGTGGAGCCAACTGTCACTGAGTCTTCCAATCAAGTTACATTCTGGTCGCCACTTAAGAAACTTTTTTATCCATGGATTGTCTATATAAAAACAATATATCTGAATAAATGTATTTTTTTCTTTTTTTCACTCTTAAATATATGTAAAGTATGAAAGTCTAACGGTACTACTTTATTAGTGGACCTATATTTTTTCTTCTATAGACAAGTGACTTCGACCTTGTGTAGTGTGACCCTGGTAAAAGATTTTAAACTGTCAAAGGTTTGTGATGTTCTCTTAGATATCTATGATCCGCTAAATTCAATATCAATATTATAAACACGTCGGAGTTGACCACTTCCTTAAGCGTTTGATATCAAAGACCTTGCAATCTTTACTGACGGTCTAGCAAATCTTAAGGCCAATGCGATCAAAAAATTCGGTAGCAAGCAATCGAAGAGGTCATCAGCGGTCAAATACTGACGATGATTAAGCATCAATCACATTATACGTATCAGATCCTCAGTCACATAGACGCGAACACTGATGCAATCTCGTGTCGAAGCAATTGCGCTTTGAACCCACCACGTTTGAAGTTGCCGCGGAGTGGTCAGAAGAAGCTCTTGAAAATCTGCCTGTTACACCGATGAGAATTTTAACAAGCAGTCAATACAAGTGCTTTATAAAACACATGTTTGTTTGTTTGTTTTATGGTTTCAGGTTTTGAAAAACAATACTATTGTATTAAATACTTACACGGTAATCGGAAATCGGAATATCACGGTATTTTTCTTGCACCGGTGTGACGTGGTGGTTATTTTTGTAACATATTCATTATCTCAACTGTAATGAATTATATACATTGTAAAAGACAGTAGAAAGAAGACAAAAAAAATACATCACTGTAAAGTTTCATGTAGCTTCTTCTTTACAGTTGTAATCGAAGCTTCGGATCAAAGTTTTCAATTCTGCATTGTGCCGGATTGCTTGCACCAGTAGTGAGAAAGAGAACTGCTTTTTTTTCAAACTCATATATTGTAATGGGCTTGCTATATTATTTGACAATAAGCACTTTGTAATTTTATATGCTTAGTGAAATAACTTCATTTTAAGTACCTAGTATAATTTTGACTTGTAAAAGTGCTAAAATTAGCCTATTTGAAATAAAATCTTTTGACTCTGACTTTGACTTGACTTTGACTTTGACTTTACAAATAGTGCAATCGTTCTTTTAAGTATTTGTTTTTTATGGTGTTCCAACTTAAGAAATAATCACTGAAACATTTACTTTTATTTATAGGAATTTTTAGATTTTATTCACTTCTTTTTTTATTTTTATGTTAGTGAATGATGTGACGAGCTAGTCGTTTACCTGATGTTAAGTGATACGGCTGCCCATAACAGAACAGTGTCACTCGGAACTTCAAAATATAAAATTTCATGTGACACTGCACCGCGCACATCATCCTGAGACATCAGTACAGTCTGGTAATAAGATTACTCGACTGTAAGATCAGATCATAAAGTCTAAATTAGTCAGTAATTTCACTAGCTATACAGTTGGGAGTCTTCAAGTCAAAAATGAACAGGTATCTTCTAGGCGAGCATGCACCATCGTAGACTGCGTCTTTACTTTCCATCAGGTAAGACAGTGGTCAAATGCATTGTGCCCTTCAAACCGGAATACAGTAGTGCTTTCACACTACTGCTTGGCGGTAGAATAACTGGCAAAACAAACACCTAGTAGCACTTACATATACATATATGCACTGTTCATGACAGTGTAAGTAGAGTCACATTTAGTTCACTTTCTATTTTTACACTGTCAGTCGGAACGAGCCCCGAGCATAGGTTGAATTCTCAAGCAGTGAACCAACTCGTACTAATTAAGTTCACAGAACCCGCGAGTGATTCTAAAGTTTTTTGCGTGTTTAAATTTTCAGATTAGTTTATCCGTTATATTGTCTGTGGCTTCATTAGATGGTGTCCAATTGTAATAGCATAATAGCTGTAACTTGAACGCAAGCTATTTTTTGTCGAAGCTAAAGTAGCTGGACTCTCTTTAGAAGTTTTAAGTAGGTAGGCGAGCATCATTTTTTTTGCTTTGTGGTGGCTACAATATTAAATTAAAAGAAGAGGCCTAAATATTTTCCTCCAAGATGTTTCCTTCGTGCTTCTTTCTTCTTCTATTATATCATAGTTTTTTAAAACTATGTATTCTTATTATTTGATGCAAAATAAAAATTACTGACGAACAAGAATTAAGATAAAAAAAACTTTTTCAAGAGTAACCAAAGTATAACTATTTACTTTAGGGATCAAGGTACCAATATATGTAGACTAGTAGTAATGGAGCTATTGACTGTTTAAGTTTCAGTTTTGAAACGTGACGTGGCAATGCTTACCCAAATCTATCAGGTACCTAATAAAATGGAGCTTACAATGTTTATAGGCAAACGTGTTATATCCTGGACTGCATCGTCACTTGCCAACACAAACATATGTTTGACCACTATTACACAAAATGTATCATACAATAAAAAATCTTTTACCGTAATTAACAAAGTTAAACTTAACTAGACAGTTTGGTAAGCATTGTGTAAAACTACACGCAAAACAAATTAAAGATAAGTAGCGTCAGACAAAACATTTCGACGAAACGACCCACCTAAGGAGGTCTATAAAACTGGAAAAATTCTGTAGTCTTAAAACTTAAGTTCTGTACTAAAATTGTTGGCCCTTACGAAAGTATTTTTTCAACACAAACTTTTCAGAATATCTTAAATGTTTCTAAAGAGCATTGTTCGGAATGACTTTTTATTTTATCTTCAGTTTTAGTTTAGTAATGAGCTAGTAGCACTTTGACCTAATGTCGGCACGCCCTCTCGTTAAGACTGTTGTTCTTACTCAGGCATTACAGTGTCTTTATAAACTTTAATTTGCTACAGCATTTGGATTATCTAGCATTTTAACTTATACAAATGAAGACCACACTACAAATAACAACACATAAGAGAGTTTTGTTAGTGAAATTGTATCAATAAATTTTGATTTAGTTGTTGTTATGAATTTAATTTTACAAACACAGTTGAACAAACGTAGTAGTATAATTTTATTAGAGAGGTTTACCTCTCTCTAAAAAAACATTACTTTAGTTCCATAATAAATTAAATTATTTAATATACTTAAACTATTAATTTACATTTTATTTATATCACAAAAATCACTCGCTAATATTTACAGGCACTCTATAAATAAAAAGTTAGAACTAATAAGACATTATTTACAAAATAAATACGCTATCCAATTCACCACCGCGCGGTAGGGTTCCCAGAATACTGGCAGCATTACCTCGCTGAATTAGAAGACTTAGCTTCTGAGCGAAGTATGTGCCAGCTCTGGGATCCCCCGAGGCGAGAACCAAACGAGTCGAAACTTGTTTAATAAATTTTTTTGTGTCGGACGACCACGGGCCTAATGTTTCTACGGCCAGCGCCACAAACTCGTGATTTGCGCTGACCTGTGCGTATTTGCGCCGTTTTTTAATTTTGCGCCTGTTCCGCCGCGGCCCCGACGCTTTGAGCCGTGCTGGAGACGTGAGAAGGTGCCAAGGTATCCACACACGTGGCGTCCCAGACAAGTGTGCGTCCAAGACACCACGGGACTAAGGTGACACCATCCGGTCTCTTGCCGTCGTCTCTCACCAACCCAGTCGGCTCCAGCGTAGAGGGCACGGATGCTGTGGAGAGTGCCCGCCTGACTAAATCATTGATCGCCCAATGACGAAATAGCCGGCCGGCACTCTTCACACATGAGAGCCCTTTAGTAAATAAAATAATATGAAAACATTTGTTTATGCTGAGATGATTTTGGAACTGGGACAAACTAAAAGGGAAATGATAGACTAATTACAACATTAATAACCTATCAGGCATTTTATTGATATCATTAAAATTCTTAAATCAAATTCACTCTCAAATCCCAAACTCTAATTAAGACTAAAAATAAGTTATCACTTCAAAAGAGACACAAAACAACAAATTACCGTGACGAATCGATCGTTAATGAACAAAAGGCTTGCAAGGATAACGGTTCCGAAGAAAGAAGAAATATTAATAACTAACCATTAAATGCGGATAACAATATAAAAAACGAATCCCTAACCCTTGACAATAAAGACCATAATACAGTAAACGTAGACTTCAATTATAGAAAAGAAATGTTTGTAGTTCATAATGAAAAGAACCCGAACACCATTACTTCTGTTTAGACGCAACTCGAGCAAGTTCGATACGAAATAAATGGATGCACCTATTCTGTTTAAGTCGATCTTTCATTTTGATTAATCGGTGTTACCGTTCCTTGTATTGTTCAGGTTTAGATAGCCAGAGATTTAGATGTAATGTCGTTTTAAACTCTAATGTGAGTGTTTTGTGCTTTTGTTGCTTTGTGTTCGGTGTTTTTAGGTTTATTTTTATCGTTGTTTTCTGACAGGAAGAATTAATTGGAATTTCATTTTTAACGGGAATTTCCTGTTTGAATGTTATTTAGGTCGCTATTGCTGTAAACGATAACCACCCTTTTCATTGTAATATAATTTAAGTCAAGATAAGCATATTATTATTCTTACTCATTTGTAAACCAAAACGTTTGTCAAAGGCTTCATTTATTGATATAGCTATGAATAAGATTTATAGGTTTGTTATGGTTCGTTTCGTCACTAGTGATCTGTACTTGTGGTTAGGTAGTGAGGTGAGTCAGTGGTCAAATGCAAGCCTATCAAAAGTATAAAAAAAGGTAAACCTTATCTGTAATCTTATACCATAAGTTTGTACTTACATTCGTGGGGAACTCAGATTTTAAATTGTAATAGCACTTGCTTTGTGCAAACGCATAGTAGAGAGCAACGACGGTACTCCTGTCTTAAAATCTTTTAGAGTGAGCGCGTTTACATAGGTCAACTACATGGTTGTTGAACGTCAATTCGATATTTTTCTTTTTGAAAAATCTAGTTATACCATTCATAAAACAAAGAAACATCTAACTTAGTACAAAGCTCATCAGAAATTTAAACCTTTACAAGCAAAAAGGAAATTTCAAACTCAAAAGAACACCTGCAAAGTATTTCAAACTATAACAAGAAGTTTGAACTATTACGCTGCCTTTAACAAAGACCCACAAATTGCGAGCGTTTAGAGTGCGCTAATTTGACCTACTTTTAAATAGAAACAAAATAGAATTTGAATCAGTATTTAGCATCTTGCTAATCAAATGAGGCACCGCGTTCAATGCAATTAGAAAGGAGAATTCAACGAGACGCTGTTAAATAAAATGTTTATGGGAAAATATTCGGGTTGGGTGTATCGTTAAACAAAACGTCTGCTGCTGAATGTGGTTCTCTCCCATAGACAACCATTTCGATCAGTTCCTTGCTTTCAACTGCTCCCTGTAGTTTTGACCGTGTTTTCGGTCCAATAGTGGGGGGCTGGCCTACTCTATGTCTTCCAGCTTACGATCCCACTCAATAACTTTTATAGAATAGTAGCGTTAAAAGAACAGTATTACTATCTTATGTAGAATCAATTGGGCGTATCTGTCTATTTATTTACTCGATTATAGTATCTGCAAAGGCGTCGCGGTCATTAAAAACTACATACAATTTTACACGTGATCAAAGATATGCTCGTTTTGTTAAATAAAATAATAACCCTCCTTTTAGATTGAAATGTGTGCGTATATGTTTTGTATATCTAAAACTCGTTAGCTTGAAACATGAGAAAAAACATTATCCTTTTAGAATATTCTTTTCCACGAAGCTATTTAATATAAAGCAGCGTTAGGTATTTTTATTTGTTAAATCTTTGCTTATTAACTCGAAAGCGAAGTTAGGTTTATTCTCAGATACTCTCAGGACTTCCCTTGGATAACAACATAAAAGCGATGATAAAACTGTGTCACGGGCAGCTTACTTACTTACTTCACCTCATTTTTACTTATACTTTTAATAATTACTTTACTTTTGAGCTTTGAGTATGACCCAACTGGCATCTTTATTACAGTACCAGGAGGAGTAATTTTATTTAGAAAAGCAATTCGAATAGATTAAAGTTGATAATCTTTGTTGGGTTTTCCAAAAATATTTATTTATCAATTTATTTATTGAACACATAATACATAACATAATGTTATATGCTATTACAATAATATTACAAACATTACAGTACATAAAGGCTGTGTCATTACAATTATTGGTGAAGACTGCATGCAAGTAAATTAGCGAGTATAAATTTAAAACAAATTTCTGTAACATTTTATAGGATTATATTGTAACTTATTGTAACTTACCCCAAAAGGCCACTAACGAAGAAACGAGCTTAATATTAACATCAGTTTTACAAGTTTAACAAAGTTTTAAAAGTTTACCAAAACTGGCAAGATTTCTAAACAAAAAGCATGACACACGCCCCTGTCATGGATCCTACTAATTGCACAAAAATTAACCATTACATCGGCATGCCTCCAACTAAACGGCTGTTCGTGCACCACTTATCAGTAGAGCCTTATCTGATGTGTATAACAATGGTTGGAGACATATTTGTTTGGTTACGTAAAGTGAACTGTCGGATTTGGTGGTTATGGAAGCTTATCTACCATTATTATTGTATTATTACAGAGCTTATTATGTTGTTTTGAGATATGATTTACGTTTTAATTATGTCTTGTCTAACTTTTATTTTATTATGTAGTTCCTTTTATGGTGACTGCTTTGAAACTTTTAGCAATTTAAGTGTTGAGGGAGATATTGTTTGATTTGAGGATAATGCTTATCCGATATCACGTCATTTTTCAAAGATTTATGATAGATTTTTAGGGTTGTTGTAAGTTGAGTGTGAATAACTATTTAATAGATAGGTGTGCTACATCTTCGACCATATCGTCACTACCCACCAGATGAGATTATGATAAAACACTATTAAGTCATAGAAAATAAACCATATTCCTTATTTTCTGCTCTTTAATTAATTTGGGAATGCTACTTATAAGTTACATACTTATGGTAACCATAATAATAAAAATAAGTACCTGAGTCAGTTTTTTAAATTATGAAACCGTAACTTTCAATGTATAGAGACAACGTATAGTTTTGTTTAAAAGGAACATCAAATCGACTTCATAACGTGATACTTCGGAAGTAAAAATAAAATGTGAAAATACCTGTTACTTTTCTAACGTTCTATTATCAGATCGTGGTGTTATTACATTTAACAGATCATTAAAATACTAAATTCTTATCTAACTAAATTAACTCTAAACTATTCAAATCTATCTCATTATAACTTCCTTACGTGGGTGCAGCATAGGTATACAACGAAAAATTCCTGTAGAAGTTGCCATACAAATACTTAAACACGTTTTCAAAATAAACACTACAGTATTTTCTTTACATTACCGAAGGAATTTTAAACTTGGTTATTGTGAAAAGGTACTAAATGACATTGATATTTAGAAGCGCGGGGTTTTGTTCGATACTATCGTTCGAACTATCTAACCTCTCGAACGGTTCCGCGGGCTGCAATCACACCGTACTGTAATAGAGACATTAGTCAACGTAACAGGCGAATGTATCAGTGACTTGGACAAACGTTCTCGTTCGCTTCGAACACGGCTTGACTGTTCTAAAAATATTCTAGAGGCGTCTTATTAACTTATTACTGTAAAAAGTGTTTTGACAACGAAATAAATTGGTTCGTGAATTCAATTAGCGAGTTACAGTGATAGTTGTCAGCTTGTCACGGACAAATGGTCGTGAATGCGAGATGAGGTCATCACGGAGTGTGGTGAAAGAGTTTTATTAAGGCGAAAGATAATTATGAATGCAGATGGGTGATGTCACACATATGCATCATGGTTTAAAACAAGTAACGGAATCTGTGAATTTTATTATTGAGTGTGTAAAACTTGTGGCTTTTGTTTATTGTTAAATAACTATTGATGACTAAAACCAATTTTTATGATAAATATAATTTGTATTTAAAATATGTTTTACCTAATAATTACCTCGAAGATGGTCCAGTCAGAGTTCAGACAGCAACTATGATCTATACTATATTTTGTCATCTGTTTTGTCGTATAGTAAATAACCGATAGAGAACCACGTACAATGTGGTGGCAACTTTACCAGAAGCTTCTATGGAGTTTTGGAAACAACACAAAAAGAAACGTATCATCATTATTATACCACTTTCATACACTCATGCCTACAGGCAGCACTTATTGAATATAACGCCACCATTTGTATGCACTATCACTGAAAATAACACAAGTTTTGGAAAACAATACAATGCGGTGACACGGTCTTTCTCGTTTCCCAAAAACTCCGTATTACAAGACATATCAAGCCAGTCATTTGCCTAATGTGAAGCGTCACGGCTACCTATAACAGTTGCAATTCATCACTGTTGTTTGGAGTACCTACTATATACATATCTATATAAACACTCAAATATATACAAAGTCCTGACTGACTGATTGACTTATTGAAATTTGAAAGGTATGTTCTTTGTAAAGTGTAGGTAGTTTTAGTCTTAGTTAATACTAAGAAAGGGTTTTTCAAAATTCCACCCCTAAGAGGGTGAAATGAGTGGTAGAATTATCTATGAATAATTTTCTTCTTCGTTTCCTATAGGCCATGCGGGCAAAGCGGCGAGAAGGAGCTAATATCTATATAAATACTCAAATTTCTTGCAACGAACGCAACGGTACAGTATGTCTCCGTCTAATGGTCTCTAATAGTTTGACTGCGCTATCGACCCATCGGCTGTTCCGACTCGACTGAAGATCGTATCGACCGATAAGGTTGCTTAACTGACAGCAGTGTGCAGTGCTCGTAATTTTTGGGCTGATTATGGGTGAACTGTATATGTTATTTCGATTTTAACCGAATTTCAAAAAGGAGGAGTTACTATGTTCGTCTTTTTGTCTTTTTCTCTGACTATATTGACAGCCTTTAAAGTATGGTGGCTGAGTCGGCTCATATGGCGAAGGCAGCGGGTTCGATTCCCGCAACAGGACAAATGTGTGTGCACAAAAAAAGCACAAATACTTGTTCTGTGTCTGGGTGCTGTGGGACTTTGGTCGTCGTAGTTCCTGCGTCCCTAGATACAGGGGATTCAAGCTAAAATCCTGGATCTGTGAATGTAATCGTTGGGCGTTATTATCATTATATACTAAAAGTTTTCTTTTATTAAGTCAATATTGTTTTAGCTAATCTCATTGCAATTGAACATTATTTAATTATCCCTACTAAGTACATATAAAAGTAGAAGCACAGGGAGTATGGCTTAGCAGTGGCCTGTATGACTTTCGAACCGACGCACCAAGGTTAAAGTCTCGTTTGGCCCTGCACCAAATTCTTTTCAAGGTAAGTTCGGAATTTATAGTTTTTACAACGCTTATAGAAAACATCGTGAGAAAACATGTTCAATAATCATCAACCCACACATAGCTAATATGGTGCATTAGGGCCTAGACTACACACTATCAATGGAGGAGGCAGTTTGAATAAAAAATATATAAGGCTGTTCGCAATTTATGATAAATGCAACACCATGTCTTTGTTTCCTTTCGTTTTAACCTTAACGAGCTTCTGCCCGCAGCTTCACCCGCGGCGTGGCCTATGGGAAAATAATTCGACCACCCGTTTCACCCTCTTAAGGGTGGAATTTCGAAAAATCCTTTCTTAGCAGATGCCTACGTCATAACATCTACCTGCATGCCAAATTTCAGCCCGATCCGTCCAGTGGTTTGGGCTGTGCGTTGATAGATCACTCTGTCAGTCAGTCAATCAGTCAGTCACTTTGAGTTATATATGACCTTAATTTAGGAGTCTATAACGAGAGTGAGCTTTTAAGCAAGCATGTATCATCGTAGACCGCGTCATTACTTTTCATCAAGTGAGACTGTGGTCACATTATTTCCTTATAAATACCAAAAAAGAAACTTTCTCTGTGTAGTGGGTATATATTAAGCTGATGACGGCAAAAAATAACACAAGTTCATTATTTTAAAGGTCTTAGTATTAAAATATATATAATTTTAAGTTAGTTTTATTTACGGTAAAAAAAAGTAAAGTTTTTAGCTTCTCTAGAAAACAACGTAATAACAACGTAAGCTCACACAAAAATTGTAAAAATCGCAATAAATAAAAATTATCATATCTAAACCAGTCACCTTTTTAAGTAGAGTAAGCTATTATTACCTAATTAAACTCATATATACATACACAAAATATATAAAAACCTTTCTAAAATTAAATACTCGACTCTAGATCGTAGAGTCCATGGCGCCCACGTTCTTTTACTACAAGTCGCCTAATTAAAGCGCCTCTACCGTGGACTCTACATTCTCCACAATGCTCTACCAAAACAATCTCCGAGGATTTATTGTAATTAGTGGCTGTATTTATTGTGTAGAGTTTAGAAATATGGGAAGGGAAAGATATTTGTTTTTGGTTTTTTGTTATTTAGTTATTCAACCGTTGTTATTTAGGAAGACAATTAATAAGAAACGTTACACATAGTAGAAAAAATGTTATATTACAGGGTTTTACCATTAAAGTTAGTAATTTTAATATTAAAAATACTTATATTTTAAGTTTATTAACTTGAATCTTTAGAAAGAAATATTTATAAACATATTAAAAAGTGACTGGCAAATATTTCTATAGTATCAAGAAATACGTATAATGAAGTAACAATTTTTTTTTATATTTGCACGCTACTTGCGATTTGAATACACGAATTAATTCCAACTCAAGTATCAACTCACTATACGATCTTGTAACTAACCAATAGTGTATTCTTGCAAATAAATAATGATTCAAAAAAATAGGTTGTAGGCAAAACATTTGACTACTTTCTAGCCTGATTTTAAGCAATTAAGTGGTGTAAGATGAGATATGCTTCCCTAGAAGATACCTGTTCAATCTTGAATTAAAGAGAGAGAGAGAGAGAGAGGGAGAGAGAGAGAGATAATAATTATAGGTATAACTTAGAAGTTTTTAATTATTTACGGGAAACATTCCATTCCCACTCATTAGCTATTCGTACTATAAAGATACATATGTATAAACCAAACTATAAATTACGTAAGTATTACTTTTTGACTTTTTACTGTACAAATCTAGATAAATCATCTACATAGTTTAGTTGTAAGTACGTACATGTTTAAAGGATAACAGTTTAACCCAAAGCAGTAGCAAAAGAAAACAAATCAATGATTTTCCAAGTCACTCACCTCAAGTCATCATTTCAGTTATTCATAACACGCTAATTACCGATTCAATACACACAAAACGAGTCTGTCTGTTCGTAACAAGTGCGTGATGACCCACAACTCGTGTTTAACATAGAATGGCCGTTTACTTAGAACAAAAAGGGTTACGTAACACAAGCATAGGTCAACTATTGTTTCTGGGTCGTTATTAAGTATTAACACTGAATACATGTCTAATATTATGTATTAGACGCTTTCTATGGCTTACTATATTCTGTGGTAGTGACCACAGAATATATATCTAACTGGTTGCGCCCCACGGTTTCACCCGCAGATAAAATGTATTTTAATTATTTGCTCATCCTACGGGAACATTTCACTTTTCCGGGATAAAATGTAGCCTATATGTTAATCCAGTGTATGAGCTATCTTGATATTTAATTTCATCCAAATCCATTCAGCCGTTTGAGCGTGAAAGGGTAACAAACATACACACATACAAACTTTCGCCTTTATAATATTAGTGTGACTATACACCTGCGATCTTTTAAGTTTTCAAAATCAAAAGTTACCAACAAAAATATGGCTAAAAACAAAATTCGTAATAACTCTCACAAATAAAAGTTTAATGTAAAAAACCGTTATAAATTAAACAGTCAATTCGAAATTTAAATCCGTCAAACAGGGGTGACAATCAAATCGAATTAGGCGAAACTGTCTGAGTGCAGCGCGTGTAAATTGTGTTGTAATTGCGCCCATTACCTGTCGTTTGCCGTCGGGTATGGCAACCCTATAATTATACTGTCTGTTGAATATTTTTTAAAATGTTGACGTGTGATGTCTATGATCGTTAAGTAAGCTGTTTAGTAACAGTAATCAGTGGGGTGTTGCCATGTGTTTAGTAGGTTGATTTCGGGTCCAACAGAGATGAAATTAAACTGTTAACAAAAAGTGAAGAATAAAGATTTTAGTTTGGTTGTGGAGGTTTTACAAGTTTCAATTAATTTATAATGATTGGTTTGTTTTATCAATTAATGTAAAATACTGATTCCTTTTATCGCGTTTAAAAGCTTTTGTCAGTGAAGCGTTTGATGTTTTTATCAAGTTTTTTTGACAACCTATTTTGATGAGGTATTCTCAACAGTTTCGGTATACAGTGCTCGAAAAGAAAGGTGGCATAAATGTTCATTTTACAATAAAACAAAATAAAATTATTCATTTAAGATAATTTATATACAGCTCTTGTATCACAATTCACAATTAATGAACTTTTTAGTACTATAATCCGTAAAAAGTATTAATTTAATAAAATCTTTATATTATGTTACAATAAATTAGATAATAATTATAAAATATTCAACACTTTCAAATTACTTTCTAAATGAAACGCAGAACACCTTTTGCGCTTCTCTTTATTCTTCATTCTTCATTCGCAAAGATATTAATTGTTTTTCCGAAACCAAATTTGTTGCACGCTCTTTTTTTTTTTTTTTTGAGGGGGGGAAATGCCCTCGCACTTCCCTGCCACCACGGGGGTGGTGGCAGGGGGTATGTGGGACTCGAACCCACTAAAACCCCCCTGTGATCCGACCGCCGCCGGGATGGGGCGAGATGGAGACGCACTTTCGGGCCTCTGCGCCAGTGGGTGGGCAACCTTCCACCTCAGTTGCCCACCAGACGTGTGGGGCCATGTAAGTGCAGCGGAGAGTCCCCCGACTTTTCGCCACTGGCCCCACTACGGGGGATGGAGAAAGCGCTCAATGAAGCGCCTCCTCCGTCTCCCCACCCGTCTGCGCCGGAGGGGGTCAGAGTTGGTATTATCCTCCCTGACCCGCTCCGCGGCCTCCTTCTGCGTCATCACCCTCTCGCAGAAGGAGACCGTGGCCTGCCACGCACTCTCGCTGCCGAGCATGGCTTTTTTCACCACGCTCGGCAACGAGAGGTCCCGGCCAACGACCGCTGAAAGTGTGCGCCGCTCGGAGTCCCAAGCAGCGCACACCTCCAGCGTGTGGGGCGCCGTGTCCTCTGGCGCCCCACATTCGTGGCAGGCCGGGGTCGCCTCCCGTCTCGCGATTTGACGCAGGTACTTTCCGAAACATCCATGTCCGGAAAGCACCTGCACCAAACGGAACGTCAGCGACCCAAAGGGCCGCCGCACCCACTCCCGGAGGACCGGGCGGATGGCCTCCACCGTCCTCTGTGCACGCTCTCGTCCAATCACACGCAAGCTACTGTAACCAATCAGAAAAAAAATTCGCCCAACCTAATTTTTAAAATAGGAACAAATTATTTTCACGACAATTTTAACTCTCATTTTAATTTTAGAGACTACAGCCAGTTTCGTCACAATTCACATCAATCTTGATCAACAATCTAATCAAGCTCATAGTTAACTAAAACAACGAATCAAAAAATGCTGTCATCAAATAAAGTGTCATAAAAATAAATCAGTGTCCAACTGTGGACAGTTCACAAGTAACAGCGCTGCCCAGTAGTGGCCCATATAAATTAACCCATTAACCGGTTAAATCGGATATTTTGCTTTGTCATTTACGTTAGTGGAAGTGTTATTAGTGCTCGTTAGTGCGACACGAAACTGTCGTGTGTACAGGTCATTACATCGATCCTTGTTGATTCAGCGTTTTTAGATATGTGCAACTGTGACAACTATTAGTGCTGAGGACTCCAGGTATAATAACTAATAAATCAATTCAAATTATTTTGATAATTTAGTTTGTTTCCAAATTATCAATAAACTTTTGAATTCTTAAATACCCAACCCAATAGTTTTACGACTAAATAAAATAGTTTGTTAATTAACAATAATAATATTAATAATAACGACCAAAGATCACATACATAGATCCTGGACCCTAACTAGGATTCTTTGTGTCTAGGGACCAGGAACTTCGAGGACCATGGTCCCACAACACCCAGACTCGACAAGTATTTGCGCTTTTTTTCTATGCACAAATACTTGTCCTGTTGCGGAAATCGAACCCGCGACCTCCGGGTTGAGCCAACCTGCTCAACCACCACACCACAGAGAACACATAATTCACAGAGAATACATATAATTCGTGTCAACTTCGCAGAGAAAACAATGAACGCTCATTGGTTCCCTGAATCATTGACTGTCTCAATCAATGAACGTACAGTATTTGGCATGTTGACTGGACATAAGTTTGACAAAAAAGAGAAGTTTGAGAAAGAGTTTTTGGTGGGAAAGCGAAAAAGATTGCGTCACCGCATTGTATTATTTTCGAAAACTTGTGTTATTTTCAGTGTTATTGGATAAAATTGGTGGCACTCTATTCGTTAAGTGCTGGATTATAGGTATGAGTGTGGGAAAATGGTATAGTGATGGTGAAACGTGTCTTTTCGTGTTGTTTCCAAAACTCCATAGAAGCTTCAAGTAAAGTTGCCACCACTTTACTAGGAGTATGACTTTGACTAGACTATGACTTGACTTGGTGACTTTGACTGTGACTTGACACATATTTGCGTGAAATATCATTAACTTGATAAATTATCAATTACTTGACACTGGCTAAATACACAAAAGAGTGGAACCAAAACATAAAAAAAGAAAGTACGAGAAACCAGGGGCTAGGGAGATAAGCGCAAACTTTAGTACAGACGGGCATTAAACACACAGCAGAGACTTAAAATCACTATTAACATCACATTAAATTATAAATAATTACGTTAAATATTTTGACAGTAAACACCGGTGGTCAATCAAGCTAGCGGTCACATCAATTTGAGCCCGAGCGCTATAATTTGATCGACAAAAACTAATCACCAAACATCATTGTACGTGTTTGTACGTCAAACCGAATCGGTTAAACACCGCTCTTAACAATCCGGAACATTCGAGATGAGCTCAAACAAACTGACATAACTAGTTAAATGGATGGGATAACCGAATTTATGCGGTATTTATTTATTTATTTGTATTAATTACGAATATTAATTATGTTTTGAAAATGCCGCTCCGTTTAATTTAAGTACTACTACAATTTTATATGTTAAGGAAAGACATCGCAATATGCGTATTTGAAATACAGGTAGAGCTCGATACCGGGCTAGTTTATAAGTAAACAATGTGAGAATATATATATTTGCTCTAAGTTATGTCTGTCTGTAAAGGAAATGGAGACAAATGACAAAGCTGTGTATTGCCAACTACAGAAACTACAGCCAACGATAAAATACTAATGAAAATATAAAGTACCCACAAAATAACTCATAACACTAGGTACCTACTTAGCACTGGTTTCGATCGTACCACAAATTAAAAATGAAATTTATTTAAAAATTAAACTAAAAATATCGGTACACATACACATATACAAAGAAAATTACCAGTATTCAAGTGTAGTCCCTATTTCAACGAATAACTAAAATTTTAGCCTCTATTTTCGACTACATAAGAGTCGTTATTTGTAAGCGCTTATATCGTCAATAATTGGAATGAATGTACTTAAATATTTACACTAGTCTTGTTGTATAGGCGCCGGTAATGGAACACGTTGCAATGCAGTTTCAATTAATTGGTATACACACATAATAAATAATAGTGAACCCAAAGACGTCACATACCCCCCCCCCCCCCTTCTATTGGAACAGAAGAGGCTAATTTGATCGTATCTATTAAGAAAATGCGATTAATGCGATACATTTTTCTTCCCATAAGTCTCCCTAAGGAACTAGAAAAGGGGGACAGATGGGAATACTACAACTTAAAGAACACGCTGTGACAGCTTCTCTTCTGAGTAAAGCTTCAAAATCTTGAAACAGAAGAAAGGTAGGTAAACTTAACATATTGAAAATGCCTTTTCCACAATACAATTTATAATAAATTCTGTGTATTACTATTACTAATATTAAACTACGCGGTGTTTGCGACCAATTTAGCTATTAATGAACTTTAGCTACCTAACCCCAGCTCGGTTACATATTGAAATAAATTGCCCCGTAATTGATGTACAGAACAGTCCGGCGAAGTAAATGCATTATTCTGTGTACGTGCGGAATTGACGCTTCAATATTTTATTACAATAGAGTTTTATGAACGTGTGGTGCGGCGTTTAGCAAAATAGTTTCGTATCTATAAATAAATCAGGTAATGTTTACGTTGAAATTGTGATTTTAAATAAATAATTCACTAAAAAGGCTCCCTACCTAACCGTTATCACGCTACGTTCCCACGAGATGCATTACGGAGACGAAAACGACATTTACTAAACTTTATATATCAATAATTTTGCCAATCAATATGTTAAAGTCAAATAACTTATTGCATATTTGTATACATCTAAATTATTAGTTAGATGATTTTTCTTCTGTTTCCTTAAACTCATAACCTGGGTGTCTTCAAGGCCCAAGTAAATAGGTACTTTCTATATAAGCGTGCTCCATCTTCGGTCACACCATCGCTTACCATCAAGCGAGTTGATGATCAAATGTAAATCATTATGCCTAAAATATACCTACTTGGTTACCCTAGCTCAAGATTTTACTGTTACGCATTGATGAAATTGCAAAAATTAACACCCCCATGTCCATTTCACCCTCGCACAACACAACGCTTGGAAACTTGACGTTATATGGTGGACATTCCTCCAATCAGCACAAAGCGTTTCGCTTCAACATTTATTACGCGGACGGCAAAAGAATGGAACAAATTACCAGTCTCTGTTTCCTAAAAAATATAATCTGGATGTTTTCAAAGCAAGAGTGAACCGGTATCTTCTAGGCAAGTAAGGCCCTTGTCGACCGCTTTATTTAGGCACCATCAAGTGAGACAGTGAAATAAAAGTCTGTCAAAGGTAAAATAATACAAGAACCAGAGGCGTGTCCCGCTACGATCCATAGGCAAAATCAGCCATGTCGGCATGAAGTGCGGCATCATTTAATTTACTCCTAATTGCTGGACGCGCCCAACCTGATGTTTCAATGTATAGTTTATTGCAGATAAAACAGGACTCGCGAAACAGTGATACATATAGGATAAGGTATATAGTTCGAAATGTTCTATGGCACTGCAGGAACATGGAGAGGTTCCGTAGATGGAAAAGATAATTGAAAAGTAATAATCAAAGCAGATAAAAAAATGAAAGCAGAATAAAAACTAATGTTAAATTTTTATAACTGTATTCATTATTAAAGAACTCAACTAAATATGCTCAGAAAGTGACAAAAACTGCATAAATAGAACAGTTTTTCTCATCGTTCTCTTTTACTCATTCACTATCGGAAACAAGTTATTTTTTGTGCCCTGCGGTAACGCTCAAGGAAAAAGATAAATAGATTCTCGTTAAATCCTGACATTTTACATAAAAATAGATGAACAATTTAAATGCGCACCACTGTCGTACGATTAACATTATTTGAAATTCTTTTTTAATTAAAAAAAAAAAAGTTTCAATCCCGAATAGCTGATTACGCTAGGCACACGATAGGTAATGGTAAGATCAAAGTTTTGGTCTTCATCCCAAGACTGATCTTACCAGTAGTCTTTATAAAATTAAAAGGGTTGGTAAAATATGCCTCATCTACCAACTGCAAATATTTACCTTGTACTGTAAACCAAAAATATTCAACTATCTGCTGCAGGCTGTAGCTTAACGCGGTTAATATCCAGCCCAAGTGAAATGTCCATACGATGATGCACTCATACGCTCAAACTATAGCTTAATCTATGACAGGTACGTTATTATCGTGTCCCAGGTCGGTGTGGGCACTTTAGGACAATTACAGTTAAAATTTCTCATTAAATAGATAAAAATTTATGAATTTCTAGATAACATAATTATTTTTTATGTTCCCATGTTGCGTTGCTTTTTATTTACTTCGAATTTGTCTAGCATTTGTCCACGCTCTCACCTCATGACGTCAATGTGCCAGGCTCTGGAGCTTGGCACCTCCCATTGTGTCATCGTCAATAAGCTTTTTGGCACAACGTTCAATCGAGTCAAGAGCCTCAAGCTGGTACTTGGCAGACCCTTCCCACAGGTGGCAGCAGTACTCCATACACGATCGGACCTGTGCTTGATATAAATTTAGGAGCTGCCCAGGTGTGAAGTACCACCTTACCTTATACAAAATGCCGAGTTTTTAAGCTACTTTGGCTTAAGACTCGATGTAGAATCCAAAATTGTTCTCATTAGTATATATATAGGCAGAACGGGTTGTGCGTAGGTTGCAACCTATATAACTATAGGCCTTCAGCGTGCGCACCGGGCCACCTCCGCAGCAAGAATGATCCGTAGTACACCGAGCGCTCCATTTATATAGCCAAATGGGTAGGGAAGCGATGACAGTTGCCGGTGTTGCCACTGTAATAAATTTGGGTAAATTACGGGACTGCCCGCTGCGCATAAAGTTTATAACTGGACGTTGCCGCCGTCAAATATATATATTTATATGTAACCGAGAACAAAACAAACAAATGAACCTTAAAGATAAATATAAGATGTATATAAATAATGCATAAAAAAGTGAATTAAATTTCATTTTAATTCTCCATGTTGTACACAATTTTATATAGTCCACATCAATAAAAGAAATAATTATAAAACTATTATAAATGCCAGAAAGTGACCTTTAGTTTAAAACGGCAAATACGAGTGTACGAGTAAGGTCTAAATTAAATCCCTTAATTCAATTCCGAACAATTTGTTAAAGAGATCAAAGCGCCGCATTTGAGCGCAATAAAAAGAAACGATTGATGTTAGTTTACCCATAAACAGAAAGAACAAGGGATCGAGAAATGAAGAGCGTACCTCAGTTACTTGGGATATTTTGAAAAACAGCGTGAAAGTTCCTTGAGGAACTTTTGAGTAATTACGGAATTTAAAAACGTAAACATAAATATTTTATTGGTGAAAAATGAAACAAATACGGTGCTTTATGCAAAACTGTTGTCCGTAAATTGTTTAATACCAACTTAATAACATTTTGTACAGCTAGAAAAAATATGCAATCACAGCAAGAAAACTACATTACACTTTTATAAAAATGATGCTATCACGTGGCCGCCCCTCGAAGACAAGGTGTTGGGGCCCTCGAATAATTTATTGCTTACCACAACCACAGACAACATAAGCCGCGAGAAAAATAAGCAAACTACCCACTTAAAAAGACGTAACACTCTCTTGAACCGCAAACAATCGAAACAAGACTCTACGCCGACGGTCCAAACTCAAAATTCAACCTTCAAGACTCGACCGTCGGTCTCTCCGACGCAGCGAAAATATAGTTTTCTACAAAAGGGTATAAATTTCGTTGAGGGGTGGGGGAGCGTCGCGTCGACCTTATTTAATTTCATAATAAATTGCAATAATTGCATTAGTCGGGCGGAGAAGATATAAATCAAGTGATACCGTCGACTTTGCTACGAACTCCGCTGTCAAGTGGTAAAAATGACGGGCCATTGCTGCGTCTTGCGCTGCGTTTTAATGTCGCAGCTTTGTGTCGACAAATCTGCTACGTCAACGAGATTGAGGGGGACTTTTACCAAAAAAATTAACAGTGGTTTTTGTGGTTCATTATCTTGTTAACACACAAAATTTGTTGGTAACTTTGCTTTTTAAAAATTTACTGCACATTTTCAAACCTGCAAGAGCTTAAATAATTCAACCCACAACTGCTCCACGGCCAGACAGCACCGAGAAAGCGTAATAAAATTAACATATCCCACCCCATAATCACGTCCATACATCTTGTTGGACGAACAACAGACTAACATTCAACCCCTACAGGACTTATAAAGATTCGATTTAGCGGATTAAGGACCTTGATAACGAGTCGACATGGAAAAACAATTAAGGGAAATACTGAAACAATGACGTGCTGTGAGTTTATCTTTGCTTCACGTAACTTGCGGTGGGTAGGTCTAAAAGACCTGGCAGGGTTGCGCTGACGGAGGCGGAGATGGAGGTCGCGGTCGCACGCCTACGGGGCAAGAGGACCGCTCCGGGTCCTGATGGGATCCCGGGGCGGGTCCTCAGGATCGCCCTGGAGGAGATGGGCGATCGGCTTCGGGAACTGTTCGACGCATGCCTCACGTCCGGACGATTCCCGAAGCCGTGGAAGGACGGCCGATTGTGCCTGTTGCGGAAGGAGGGTCGTCCTGCTGACTCCCCTTCCGCATACAGGCCCATCGTCTTGCTGGATGACACGGGTAAGCTGCTGGAGCGTGTGGTAGCTGCCCGTGTCATCCAGCACCTGGAGGGTACTGGGCCTGGGCTGTCGGAAGCCCAGTATGGGTTCAGAGCGGGGCGGTCTACTATAGACGCCCTGCTCTGGCTCAAGGAGTGGACGCAGGAAGCGGTCGGCGGGGGGGAAAAGGCGTTGGCTGTCTCGCTCGACATAGCCAACGCCTTCAACAGCCTCCCACATGGAACGATACAGGAGGCGCTGCGTTACCACGGAGTGCCCCTGTATCTGCGGAGGCTGTTGGCCGACTACCTCCAGGACCGCGAGGTCCTGGTGGAAGGGCGCGATGGTTTGAGGCACCGTCGCGTCTCCTGCGGGGTTCCACAGGGGTCGGTACTGGGACCGATCCTGTGGAACATTGGCTACGACTGGGTGCTGCGTGGCACGCTGCCTGCAAACATGCGGGTTGCGTGCTACGCAGACGACACCCTGGTCGTAGTCAAGGGGAGGGACCTCAGGGAAACGGTGCGGCTGGCCACGGTGGGAACAACCCTCGTGGTCGACCGCATCCGCTCTCTGGGACTGGAGGTTGCCCTCTCCAAGACCGAGGCCCTGTTGTTCCACGGGCCTCGGGGGGGACCCCCTCCAGGAACGCGGGTGCTTCTGGATGGGGTCCCGGTCCCGGTTGGGACCCAGATGAAATATCTGGGTCTCATCCTGGACGGGAGGTGGACTTTTGGGGCCCACTTCACTCAACTGGCCCCAAAAGTTCTAGGAGCGGCCGCCGCTCTGGGGAGGCTGCTGCCCAATGTGGGTGGCCCGAACGCCACGTGCCGCCGGCTGTACTCCGGAGTAATCCGGAGTATGGCCATGTACGGGGCACCGGTCTGGGTGGACGCCCTCGGTCGCAATAACAAGGCCCTGCTGCGTCGTCCGCAGCGGGTCATTGCGACGAGGGCGATCCGCGGATACCGGACGGTGTCCTGGACGGCGGCATGTGTGCTGGCCAGTGATCCCCCCTGGGAGCTCGAAGCGGAGACCCTCGCCGAAGTTTACCACTTCGTGGCGGCGAGGAGGTCCCGTGGAGAGCCCCCAGCGTGGGGGGAGGTCAAGCGCCTGCGAAAGCAGGCGCGGGCCGCCCTGTTGCGGCGGTGGACGGAGGACCTGGCTCCACCGGTCCCTGGACAGAGGACGGTGGAGGCCATCCGCCCGGTCCTCCGGGAGTGGGTGCGGCGGCCCTTTGGGTCGCTGACGTTCCGTTTGGTGCAGGTGCTTTCCGGACATGGATGTTTCGGAAAGTACCTGCATCAAATTGCGAGACGGGAGGCGACCCCGGCCTGCCACAAATGTGGGGCGCCAGAGGACACGGCGCCCCACACGCTGGAGGTGTGCGCTGCTTGGGACTCCGAGCGGCGCACACTTTCAGCGGTCGTTGGCCGGGACCTCTCGTTGCCGAGCGTGGTGAAAGCCATGCTCGGCAGCGAGAGTGCGTGGCAGGCCACGGTCTCCTTCTGCGAGAGGGTGATGACGCAGAAGGAGGCCGCGGAGCGGGTCAGGGAGGATAATACCAACTCTGACCCCCTCCGGCGCAGACGGGTGGGGAGACGGAGGAGGCGCTTCATTGAGCGCTTTCTCCATCCCCCGTAGTGGGGCCAGTGGCGGAGAGTCGGGGGACTCTCCGCTGCACTTACATGGCCCCACACGTCTGGTGGGCAACTGAGGTGAAAGGTTGCCCACCCACAAGCGCAGAGGCCCGGAAGGGCCTACCGCCGGGGCGAGATGGTTAATGCAGTGCGTCTCCATCTCGCCCCATCCCGGCGGCGGTCGGATCACGGGGGGGTTTTAGTGGGTTCGAGTCCCACATACCCCCTGCCACCACCCCCGTGGTGGCAGGGAAGTGCGAGGGCATTTCCCCCCCTCAAAAAAAAAAAAAAAAAAAAAAGGGTTGACTGCGCGCGCGGTAAAGCCCCGGCGTTCCAAGGGTTGATTCGTGAGTCGCGAGCGGTTACAGCACAATTTATTGTTTTTAGATAAAGTATAATGGAGATTAGTGCGAAGTTTAAATGTACAGTGAAAGGGGGGAGGTCTTTTTAGTGATAAATAGGGTTAAGAGCACGCTTTAAAGTGCGTCGTCATTGTAGAAGAGATGAGAATTAAAGTTTGGACGTAAAAGGAATATATAATAATTAAGTACTAGATTAAGTACTATTAAACGGATATACCTTTCTTTTGATACAATAACAATTGAACTATTGTTGTTTTCATTATTAAAATTTTTAAATAGTTGACAAGTTGACATTTTTTAAATATGAATCGAAGTATTTAAATGAAAACAGGTGGTCTCTTCGTGGTGTATTCCTATACGCAAATAGAAATAAAGTCTTTCATATGATATTCCCAATATTTAAATGTTACATAGTGTTCAAAATTGTAAGATAAAAGAAAAAAAAAAATGGAACTTCCCTATTAATTTTGTTTAAGCAAAAACACAACAAACAAATAAGTAAGTAGTATATTAAAAAAGAGCACGGACCAAGAAGTCTGTAATAGCGCGGAATTAAAAATAAAATAAAATAGATTACTAATTACGAGTACCTCATTAATGAACTAAACAAACGGTATTACGGGATAATCAGTGTAGCGTAAAACAGATAAAACTATTTAAGAATCGAATGGGCCTTCTTCCTTCACATGAATATCAGTTAAAATGTGTCAATTGCTTTTTTTATATATAAAGCATTTGACTACTGGCCCGATAGCTCAGTTGGTAGTAACCCTGCCTTCTGAACTGTAGGTTGTGGGTTCGATTCCTACCCAGGAAACATTTGTGTGATGAACATAGGTATTTGTTCTGTGTCTGGGTGTTATATTGAATTAAGTATATGTGTATTTACAAACAAAAAGTATTTAAGTATTGTATCAGTTATCTGGTTCCCATAATACGAGCTTTGCTCAGTTTGGGGCTAGATGGCGTTGTGTGAGATGTCCACGCATATTATTATTATTATTATCTCGCCTGATGTAAAGCAATGACGTGGTCAAGATAGGGCATGCTTGCCTAGAAGATATCTGTTCACTCTTGACTTGAAAATTCCCAGATTATCGTTAGCTAGAAACAAGGACGCCAACAAGCCAAACAATGGCAGATGGTACTAAGCTGTTCAATTTGCCGTTTGGAATTTTAAATATGGTCGTTTTATACATTTGGTTGAATGAAATTCTGTCGAACTAAACCGTTTTGTTCTTTGAAAGTAAATTATCAAATGATGGTTATCAATATTATATCTTACGGTACGTTCAAGCTAGTTAGAAGTAAAGCTCGAGGCGGAAACAAATTGTGAACTAAATAATGGAGTTATTCGTGACAGTACAATAAATAGGAATGAGGGGTTAAAATATTCTGTTTGTAATTAATGGTCTTCCCCTTAAGCTAAAGTGGAGCAACCTTTATGAACTACATTACATTTTGGAGACATTTGATCAGTTACTATAAGCGACGTCGCTCAGGGACCTCTATTAGTAGGGAAAACGATCTTTATGGTGAGGTGGTGTATATAATTTTCAGAGAACAAAAATAAATCACAATTCTCCAATCACAATTTGAAAACGTATTTAATAAAATAAAAAAAAATTAAAGAGGCGCTTTGCCTACCTTTTCTTCTTTAAGGATGCATCAATAAATAACATTGACTTTAGGGGGACAGACGAGACGAATAAGTTTTAATTTTATTTTCTTCCTGTAAGCGCTGGTAAAACATAAAATTATGTTTTGATGCGTTAGAATTTCGATGATAAAAAACTTGGTGCCCTAACACATTCTGTTATGAAAATTATTATTCTATTTCAAATTAGATTGTCTCTTATTTGAAATAGAATAATATCTGTATTACTTTATGAACACAAACGAAACCTTAAAAATCGAGTGAAGTTTTCTCAATCGCCAAACTCAAGCCTGCAGCAGCTAAAGCTTTTTAAACTTTGAAACACTTGAAGCATTTTCAAAAATCTAAAACATTTCGGAGCCTAAATCCAGCGGAAAGTCAGCCTATGCTACCGGCCGCCGTTACACCGACGTGTATCGTTGGACTCCGTGCATCGGTCGAATTGTGCGCTGCATACTGATGGCAGATGGGTATTACAACGATGGAGAGAACTGGAAGAGAGAATTGGTGTCCTATAAATTAATATCTTTATGGTTTTTAGATAACAGGTAAAAACTTTAAAGAGAGTTGATTTGATTAATATTAAATGAAATAAGGTCAGCATTCAGGTCATAATCCAGAGGCGGCGGGTTCAATTGCCGTGGCAGGACGAGTATATGTGCACAAAAAAAGCGCAAACTAAATACTGAGTCAGGGTGTTGTGGGACCATGCTCCTCGTAGTTCCCGGGTCCATAGATACAGGGAATTCTAGTTAGGGTCCTAGTAAGGGGATCTATGTATGTGATCATTGGGCGTTATTATTATTTATTATTAACATTGAGGCTTTAGGATTGCGTTTTAAATAAGAGCACTCATCCGAGGTCATTTCTTTCTTATATCAGAAGTAGCTAGTGAAATTATTAGGCGTTGCATAAAAAGTTGTGGACCGATGTCTCCGTAGTGGCATCGTTTAGGACTTTATTATCAAGACTTCTGTGGGTACCATAGAATCTTTTATAGGCAACTAGGCACATCAGGCAAACGCATAAGAGTTTTGTTATATTATGTTGTTAGTTTATCTAAATTTCGGGAATTATAAACAGTTGATTTTCGTAAAATATAATGGTAATGGGGCAGTTGTAATGTAACCTTTGCTGAACTTTGTGCTCTATAGTGTAACACTTATTACTTGATGTAATACAATAATGTGGTCTCATATATTTTATAGACAACCCTCTTGTTGTCTATTTATAGTACTAGTAGTAACTATAATACAGTTTTACATATCAGATTTAGTTAAACCAACTTCGTTTTTTTGACTAGCCCAATAGCTCAGTTGGTAGCAACCCTGTCTTCTGAGCTGAATTTTGTAGGTTCGATTCCCACCCAGGACAAACATTTGTGTTATGAACATGGATGTTTGTTCTGTGTCCGGGTGATATATTGTATTCTATATATGTATTTACAAAAAAAGTATACAAGTATTGGTTATCTGGTTCCCATAGTACAAGCTTTGCTTAGTGTGGGGCTAGATGGCACTGTGTGAAATGTCTACACATATTTATTCATTTATTATTATTTTATTTATTTGTTTTATATTTTATTTTCATGTCAGATTGCCACATCCAGAAAAATGGAATTCTAAATGCATTAAACAGTCTTGTATCTAAAGAAATCTCTATCGGATCGCCGTACCATTGTTCTTGTAACCTGATAATCGATTTATCGGAAATACATATCTCTGTGGGTGTCCGCATTCAATCCCGTCGTGTTCGCTGGCTCGACTCTGTGTAATACAAACCATTTGTTAGGAATAAAGATGTTTATAAAATGTGGATGGTTTTATTTTGAATTTTATTTCATACAAAAATGTTTTGGTGTGCGTTTCTGGTTAAGAGATTCGTCTGGTATTTTAAGGCAATCGATGTGTTTTTGTCGTAACATATCTGACGTTATACATTACGTGGAGGTTTGAAATTAATAAATACTTTAGTACCTAACCTGAATTAGTATGTGACGTAAAAATAATTGATTCATATACTTCTCGTCTCTTGAAACTATTAAATTTGTTTAGCTAAATTATTTTCAACCTGTAATTTTAATATAAAAAAATAATAAGAAAACTGTATTTTTACAGATGCTAACTTTGATGCAGATATATGTATGGCTTAGACCTATTTTTAGTTTCAACTGACTTCAAAGAGATTCTCAATTCCATTGTTTTTTTTAATGTTTTCTCCTTCAAAACATTTGAATCGGTGAACCGATTTTGATGATAATTATGTTATTTGAAAGCTGGTTTCCCTGTGGTCCCATTTCAATTTGGTCCAGTTCTGATAAATCTGTGAGAAAACCCATATAAGGTTAACGTCGGTTTTTACGCTTTGCACTTATTATATAAAGTTGCTACAATACATAAATTTTAGGTCATGCTGGTGGCGATAGAATGAAATTATTAAAAACTAGCTGTGCCCCGCGGTTTCACCCGAGTGGTGAAAATTTTTCATACTTTCTTTCATAAGAACCTTTTCCAGAAAATAATAAACACAATTTTAAAAAAATTACCAAAAATGTTGTATCCGAAAAATAGAGATTGATTTTTATAAATTAAGATGTGCCCAAAATGGATACATACTTGTATAAGAAGTAACAGAAGCAAATAAAATGATAAACAAATGAAAATAAAATAAAATTTGTTAAGTAGTAAGTATATTAGTTTTTTAACAGAATGTAAATTTGTGGATAGTATGCTAATAACAAAATTTTTAGAGGAAATATCCAAAAAGACTATAACTCCGGTCCTCAAAAGTAAAAGGTCATAAAAAGTGCTACGATAATTGTAACGAAAATCCTCAGCATTCCATTAAATGTCTACCCCACATCGCTACCCTCTGTTCTGCTTCGCCTACCCCGATCAAAGTTATTTTACGCGAGTCCATAAGACTTCAACATTACCGTCAATAAGTTGGTAACCCAATTTATATCTCGGCTAAGAACTGGGCGAAGTTAACCATAGTTTTAAACTGAGTTTGAAATTAATTGAGGCGGTCATTCGCGCTGAGAGTTACGCAGTTGAAGCGAGCATACGGAACGTCATGCTTACTTATTTAGTTAATCATTAACACATGTATAAATTAATAATAATTTCACATTTCATTTATATTTAACTAGTTGACCCATCCCGGCTTTGCACGGGTGAATTAGTAAAACGCGGTCAAATGGGATAAAAAGTATTTATGTCCGTCTCCTGGTTCTAAACTACCTACCCACCAATTTTCAGCCAAATCGGTTCAGCCGTTCTTGAGTTATAAATAGTGTAACTAACACGACTTTCTTTTATATATTAGGTCTTTACCTATGTAATTGCCGTTTTGTTTGAAAAAAGTTAAAGTATTTTTTTTTCGAATTTATTTATTTCTTTTATTCAAAGTAATCACCCCTGCAATCAATGCATCTTTGCCAACGCTGTGGCAGTTTATGGATGCCCTTCTTGAAAAAATCAGCAGGACGGGAGACAACAAACTCTTCAAAGGCGTTTTGTACTGCCTCTCGGGAATTGAATTTTTTTCCCGCTAAAAAGTTGTCCAAATTTTGGAAAAAGTAATAGTCGGTAGGCGCAAGATCTCGTGAGTATGGCGGATGAGGGAGAGCTTCCAAACCCTACTCATGCAGCTTAGAGACGGTCTGTTGTGCAGTATGGGGTCGCGCGTTGTCGTGAAGTAGCAGTGGAGACGACCGATTGACCAAAGCTGGTTGCAGACGTGCGAGTTTCGCCATCATTGTGGTCAGTTCTTCAATGTACACATCTGCAGTAATGCTCTCGCCGTTTTGTAAAAAGCTATGATGAATCACACCAGCACTAGACCACCAAACTGTGACCATCACCTTTCTAGGGGTCATTTTTCGTTTTGCACATTGCTTTGGTACCGAACCAGGATCTAACCAACTTGCTGAGCGCTTTCGATTGTCAAAAAGAATCCACTTTTCGTCGCAAGTAACAATTCGGTTCAAAATTCCTTCATTTCTGTGCCTGTTAAGCAGCGCAAGGCAAGTCTCGACGCGTACGTTGCGCTGGCGATCGTTAAGTTCGTGGGGCACCCATCTATCAAGCTTTTTTATCTTGCCAATCTGTCGCAAATGGACCAATATTGTTTTGATGCTAACATCAAAAGCTGCTGCCAGCTCAGCTGTAGATTGAGATTCATCAGCTTCCACAATTGCCTTTAATTCATCATTGTTGACCAAAGTTTCCGGACGACCACGAGGTTCATTTTTCAAGTCAAAATTCCCAGAACGGAACCGAGCAAACCAATAACGGGTTGTACGTTCGTTTGTACAGTTCTCTCCGTAAACGTCGTTGATGTTACGTGTCGTTTGTGCCGCGTTGGTGCCACGACGGAACTCATATTCCATAATTACACGAAATTTCAAAGTATCCATTATGAGGAAAAATGTTGAAATGTAATGAAAATACAACGCTAATCAATAAACAAAAGACTTATATTGTAAATAGAATGTCATATTTTTAAAACAAAATTAATTTGAATTTAGAATTCATAGCCAATCAAAACTTTTTTTTGTTTGAAAAAGTCTGTACTGCAATACGGCAATTTCATAGGTAAAGATCTATTATATGTAATCTATAAATTTTATATATAGATTACATTTTGACAATCAATAGTTCAGTTGATAGTAACCCTGCCCATTGAACTGTGGGTTGTGGATTCGATTCCCACCCAGGACAAACGTTTGTGTGATTAACGTCGATGTTTGTTCTATGTCTGAGTGTTATATTGTATTCGATGTACGTATTTACAAACAAAAAGTCATCTAAGTATTGTATCGTTATCTGGTTCCCATAGTGCAAGCTTTACTTAATTGACAGCCTCTGTGGTGTGGTGGTTAAGCATGTTGGCTTGTAATCCGAAAGCAGCGGGTTCGATTCCCACAGCAGGACAAGTATTTGTGATCAAGAAAAAAGTACAAATACTTGTTCTCTGTCTGGGTGTTGTGGGACCATGTTCCTCATATTTACTGGGACACAGGGAATCTTAGTTAGGGTCCAAGATCTATGTATATGATCGTTGGACGTTGTTATTATTACTAATTTGGAGCTAGATGGCGCTGTGTGAAATGTTTACATATATTTATTTATTTACTAGATGCGCCCCGCGGTTTTACCCGTGGATAAAAGGTATTTTAATTATTTGCTAATTCCACGGGAAAATTTCACTTTTCCGCGATAAAATGTAGCCTATATGTTAATCCAGTGTATAAGCTATCTTGGTACCGAATTTCATCCAAATCCATTCAGCCGTTTGAACGTGAAGGAGTAACAAACATACACACGTACACATAAACACACATACAAACTGCAGGCACCGACTACAGAACATTTAATGTAAGGTGATGTTTAAGAAAAAAGGTAATGTACCTTTGCAGTGAGCTAATTATGACAGCCTCTGTGGTGTGATGGTTGAGCACGTCAGCTCATAGCCGGGAGACAGCGAGTTCGATTCCCGCGGAGATAGACAGGATAAGTAGTGCATGCAAAATAAAGTGCAAATACTTGTTCTGGTGTCGACTATGTCCCTCGTAGTTCCTGAGTCCCTAGAAACAAGGAATCCTGGTTAGGATCTAGAGGACTATCTATCATCAAATTTAAATAAACCGTAAAAACACCGGTACCGGTAAAAAAAGGTTACTTACCCTACTTCTACTAGTAGTGCTAGATATCTACTATTATACCAAGGTTCTTTTGTGGTGTGTAGAGATACAAAAACACTACATTATTCATTTGAAGTTAAAAAAAATACAGGTAGGTACAATCCTATAACTTGCATATCAAAAGACAATGCGCTATAAGTGCAACATTTTCAATATCAAAGTAAAGGGCGAATTCTTCAAATAACTGTTTATTATTGCTAACGAGTCAGTACCGAGAACAAAATGACAATTACTTTGCAATTGAAATTGTCTCGGCCATTCAATGCAAATTTTTGATGACAAGGGATAGCTGATGTCTCATTCGAGAGATGTATTTACCTGTTTTTATTGCTGTTTTTTAGAAGCCATTGAATTTAGTAATGTCATACGTTGAGAACAATTTAATCGAATTTCATATGCATTTGGAATTACGACTATATTTATAACGTTACTAGTTGCGCCCCGCGGATTCACCTGCGGATAAAAAGTATTTTAATTATTTCCTCGTCCCATGGGATCTTTAAATTTTTCCGGGATATGAGAATGAGAATGCAGCCTATGTGTTAATCCAGTGTATAAAATATCTTGGTACCGAATTCCATTCAAATCCATTCAGCCATTTGAGCGTGAAAGAGTAACAAACATACACACATACAAACTTTCGCCTTTGTAATATTAGTTTGATAATATTTTATTATTTATTTATTTATGCTTTAGCACTAAATAATGTACAAGGAGAACTTAATGCTATGAAGTATTATCTACCAGTAAACCTGGATGTGCGAGAAAAAAAAATTTAAATATTCGTTTTTTTTAAACATAAAAATTTACAATTTTAGTATTTTATTTCGTTCTATAAAAGCTAAACAATATTTAATTAATGGAGAAAAAGTAATAAATACTATAATAGTAATATGTAGGTAAAATGGGATCATAAAATTTAAAAAATAATATACTATACCTACTTACATAATTATAATGAATACAATACAATTATAACAAAAATAAACTTTTTTATATATTGACTCATCCCATAAACTTACCAAGCGGTTACCTTAAACGATAGTCTCGCCTCGAGCCTCTAAAATCGAAGAAAGAAACCTTTCATCACAAATTTCGACAATACTATTCTTAAAGTGGTCCACTCAAAAGTCCCAAGGGCATAGTTATTCTTACAACCATCAACAATACTAAAGTGACACCTATAAATACTAAGAACACGAACGAAATGCTAGTTAACATGCGATCGCATTATCCATTACAAACTGTCAACTATGACGTATGGTCATATTAACAACGGACAATACCGTATGCATCCTTACACAAACATGTATAACACGAATCCAAAAAAATTAGAACTTGAGTCAACGGTTTAAAGTTTAAATTTGTTGATTTCGGTTTGTTGCGTTGGTTGTCTATAACAAAAATGAAGTATGAAGATGTACCGAAATGGTTCTGTGAAGATCTGTAACAGAATGCGGGGAGATAGGGTGTAACATGCATTTACGTGGGCTGCACGATCGGATAATAGTTTTGTTTTTAAGTCGCGGTGCTAATATAGGAGTGAGGCGTTTGTGGTTTTTACTAGATTTATTAAAACCGAGCTTCTGCTCGCGGCTTCGCCCGCCGTTAACCACTTATTTCACCTTCTTAGGGATGGAATTTCGAAAAACCCTTTCTTAATGGATACCTACACTTTACAAAGAACACACCCTCCAAATTTCAAGTCTCTAGGACCAGCGGATTAAGCTGTGCGTTGACTTTGAATTTTATATGTATAGATTTATGACGATCAATAGTAAATTATTCACTACACCAAATTTGTATCATGGTATAATATCACCAGCCCACGTTTCCACAGCTGGAACATGAGCCTTTTTACAGTATGAGACCAAATCCATTACGCTGGTGAAGTATCAGTTGTATGACACATATCCTCGAAATTTGTAATTCTCAAACAAGCTGATTTGCTCAAAACGTTTCCATCCACACATCCAAACAATGATTACCGCGATCGTTGACTTATTACGAGTAAGTTTCACTATGAGTGAATACCGCTTACCCTTGTAAAAGCGAAGCAAATTTCACACATTGGAAAGTAGTTCGTGGCCAAGTGGGATTCAATAGTGCGTAAGATCGAAAGTCACACGGGCTACCGCTGAGCCATAATCTCTTAAAACATAAATTCATAAATATAAATGCCGTGATTTTTCAATATTAAATACCCCTACAAACCATAGTAATTTACTATAAAAAATGAAATAATGATATTTGATTACAGTTGTAGCTATAAAATCAGGAAACGAAGCTTAATGACTTCCACAAAATCCTTTATCTCAAAAGTCAATAAAAACTTTATGGGTTCTTGATAAAAAGTCTGATTATTGTTTTTGACTACGACATCGGTTATCGAGCATTCGTGGGGCATTAAGAGTCCGGTGACAATCGCATTCTTTTTGTCTATTCGTCTATTTGTTACTTAGGCCAAACTTCCTCTGGTTGACGTGGTCCAAGCTACGAGTGGATCAGTTTTAAATTATATGTCGATTTATACATATTTATTATGACGCACTTCGCAGCTACATACAACCTACGTAATCTTCTCTTATCAAAACAAACCCATTCTATTCTCTTCTTATTTCGTCTGGTGTTCATCTAAATTCAGTGCTCGTGGCACGCTAGCTGTTAGATATTTAAGTGTATTATTCCATTAAGTGTGTTAAATCCTTACCTACCATCTATCGATATTTATTTTTTCCTTCCAGTGTTGCATTCTTTCCTTCCCTACTCATGTCTTTATCTCCCTACAGGCTTTGTTTAGGGAGGATCAGGGCTTAGGTATCCTAAGATCCTCTGCGGAGCTGATATGTGACATGTCAAATGTCAAATGAAAAACTCAATACCGACCCGCTAACTTCTCATCACTTGGTCAAGGCATTGCTCGCCGATTGAGAATTGATTACCAAATTAAGTATTTTAATGGCTGCGAGGTGTATATCCTTTATAAGTGCGGGGGCGTTTGGAACTTGGAAGTAACAATTTGACTAGATCTTACAGTCCACAGTGCACCTCCTCACTTGACGTCAGAAAAAAAGCACAAAATTCTTATGATCTTTATTACGCATTGAAATTGCGTCAACACACCTTTGGGCTTCAGTAGTGCAGTTTTAACTGGGCATGTTCAGCAGTGGACGCATAATGACCGATGAACAATATTAAACTTTCATTCATTAACTTTATAAAAACAGCCTTTGTTAATATTATTTCTCTACTATTTCTATTTTTATACCTAATCACGGCTTTGTCTCAAAGCTAAATAGCTTAGTGTAAATAGGCTATTTGATCACTATTCATGAAATGTCTAAATTTGAAAAAATATAATGTCGCTCATCGATCACATAGATAAATCTTGAGCCATAACTAGGACTCCCTGTATAAATGAGAACCCAAGAACTACGAAGACCATGGACTCACAATGCCCACACTCTTTATTTGTGCACAAACACTTGTCCTGCCGCGGGGATCGAATCCGCTGCCTCCGGATTATGATTCTTAACCACCACACCACAGAGGCTGTCAATGAGCTATTTAAACTTAATTTCTATTTAGTTTACTTCTATAAATTAACTTCTATACTCTTTTCTATTAACTTCTATACTCGTACACAACACAGTTTTCACTTGGGAGCTAGGCACTGAAAGTCTCAGCGTAGCTGTGTAGGCCAGCTTCTTACTAGGTGGACCGATGACTTGCACCCTACCGCGTTACTGTTCTGGACATCGGCTTCTCCTGCCATCCTACACGCGTCAATTAACAAGTCCACGAGTGCGAGCAAGAGAGAACACGATTACCATCTCCACCAGACTTACGCGGTGAGGCCCTTGGTCAAAACCGCGGGAAGCTATTGGTTGGTTGGAGACAAGTAGATACTTGGCTTGGTGCTCTATGATGGAAGCATATGTTCAGAAGTCGTCTTCCAGCTAACGATGATGGTAATGACCTAAGAACTGCCCAGACTCACGACAAGATATAAAAACACGTAGGGAATTATAAAACATCTAATAAGTGATTTAATCCAACTTCTAGCTCTTATCCTACAACGTATGATAAAATTTTCTGTCATGAAAAGATTGAGTTTCTTTGATTAAGCCTACTTAGCCGCAGATCAAAGTCGAAATAGCAATCTGTCTCCAGAATGTTCTCGGAAAGTTAAATTGAGTTCGTCACATGTTGCGCTGCTAAAAACTCGCGAATTTTACAAACTGCTTTTGTAACGCAGATTGTTTGCGTGTATTGGAATAGTGTAGCTTTAAGTTATATCTGATTGTTGTTAAAGTTTGGCGCGACGCGTAATAGTTGTTATCTACTTTGGAACTATTCGTGTTCGGTATATTGGTGCTTATAATCCAACGCGTGGTATCGATTTATTCTGGCTTCAGTATATAGCAAATGATAATTATGTTAATGTACAAGTAAAGTATATATGTTTGTCTTGACAATACTGATTGTAACGTACATATGAGATACTCTGTGATCTGTAGCATATAAATGTATGGAGCTCTCGGTTAGACTGAGTCGTAGGGAGCTGATAAATATGAAAATGCTAGTTATGGCATATTCTAGAGTTTATGCTGAGAAGATGGTTACGATTCTAAGAGAAAGAGTTTGGTTTAGTGGATGATTTACAATGAAATATGTACTCACGAAACTTATTGTGTGTTGGTATTCACCAATGAATGTTGTGAAACTTAAAACTTTTTACCTGAAACAAAAATACAACAGTATTAATGCAAGTCGTTATTTCGTTGTACATATAAGTCTAAATTGAAAATATAGGTAACGAGCTTCTGCCCGCAGCTTCGCCATTGGCATGGCCTATAGAAAAATAATGCAACCACCCATTTCACCCTCTTAAGGGTGGAATTTCGAAAAATTCTTTCGTAGCGGATGCCTACGTCATAACATCTACCTGGATGCCAAATTTCAGACCGATCCGTCTAGTGGTTTGGGCTGTGCGTTTATAGATCACTATATATGTCAGTCAATCAGTCAGTCAGTCACCTTCACCAGTCAGTTATATATATAGGTAATTGTTCTTACAAATTTCAATCACAGTTAATTAGTATACTATAATAAATATAATACATACACCGATTGCCATCGCAGGTCCTTAATCAGACCTCTAGTGGCAATAAACCGAAACACCTAAGCCAAGATGCCCTAAGGTTTACCTGCCCGAACAAACAACCTAAAACTTCTGTATTGACTTGGGCTGAAAGGGGTGCCTTGTTTGGGGGTAGATGGCTAAAACTTTTGGCGACCTTGGTTTTAATATTGAATTATCTTTATTGACTCAAAGGTAACGTGGCATATTTTGTTTGATATCGTTAATCTGAACACATTCAAATTTGAATATAGAAACCCCTAAATCTCACTCTTATTAAAAACTTAAAAGATACGAAGTAAAAAACTTAACTTGTTTAAATATATGTCAGGATGCACCATCCGTATTAAAAGTAAATACCCTTAATCAGCGATGATTGCCTATAACGCGTTTGCCTATGCCTGGTTTGTACGGGGCTTTAATATGGGACAATTACTAATACTAACGACTAATCGAGGCAACGCGTGGCTAAAATGCTGGTCTCTATTTAGCCCATACTAAGCATTGCCATTCAACGGGGCAATGCCGCCAGCATTTTGGGCACGTTGCCTACTGGTAGTGGCTTCTTAGATTGAGTTTTGCTAATGCATAGTTTTTAATTTTGTTTTAGTTTGATTGCTTAAAAACTTGACATTTGTTCTAACGACTTATTTAGCAAAACAGTAACACAAATACATTTACAATACACACCCATACTATATCTAGCATATTCATAGTTAATGTAATATGCCTTATAATTTCTAGAGATATATGTAGAAGGTAAACAATAAAACGCGTAAATACTAAAGCTATTTTCAAATAAAGTTTTATCAATATCTGAGGTCACATCCAGCACTGGCACTAACTCAATTTTACATCTCTCTGAATAAACACTGACGAATCTATCCAAATATGAGTTTCCACGAATTCGATCTCATGAATCCATTTGCGCCTTATCAGAAACGTTTATATCTAGGGGTTATAATGTTATCTTTGTGCAAACGTTACGTCGCGTAAGGGCGCGCACAAATGTTGGTGTAGCTTTATCACAAAACAAATAGAATACAGAAGAGCATCTTGAATGTACGACAAAAATATATGCACACAAAAGCTAATCTGAATCGATAAAAGTTGTTGGTCTTTAGTCTTCGAGACGATCTAATGCCTAGAGAAGTATTATGAAAAAAAAAAACAATGGTTTTTATTGTTTACTAGATGCGCCCCGCGGTTTTACCCGCGGATAAAAAGTATTTTAATTATTTGCTCATCCCACAGGAAAATTTCACTTTTCTGGGATAAAATGTAGCCTATATGTTAATCCAGTGTATAATCTATCATAGTACCGAATTTAATCTAAATCCATTCAGCCATTTGAGCGTGAAGGAGTAACAAACATACACACAAACACACATAAAAACTTTGGCCTTTATAATATTAGTGTGATAGTGCGACAAGCTGCGCCCCGTGGCTTCACCCGCGTGGTAATTTTTTCTAATCTTCCTTATTTTTTCTTTCATAAGAACTTTCTCCTGACAATAATAAACACAACAAAAAAGATTTAGTGAAAATGGTCGATCCGTTTGCACATGATGCGATGACCAAGATGAATATAGATTGATTTTTATACACAAAGCTTACCTAATAGAAAGTGATAACGCAGTCTACGATGGTGCATGTTTGCCTAGAATGGTGCATGAAAAAAGTTAAGACGCTCGAAATGACATAACGAGCTTGTCGCTCGCTTGATGTTAAGCGACACGACTGCCCATATCAGTTGCAGTGACACTTGAGACATCAGCACAGTCTGGCAATGAGATTACTAGACTGTGAAATTAGGCCATAAAGTCTTATTTGCCTAGTAATTTCACTAGCTACAGTGCCTCTCAAACCGGAATACAGTAGTGCTTGCGCACTCCTGCTTGGCGCCAGAATAACTGGTAAAGCAGTGGTACCTGTCTAGACGAACTTTGCAGGAAAGTCCTGTCAGCTTACTAGGTAGGCTAAGGTAGAATTGTTGATAGGTTGAAGCATTGTCTTTTTGTGCATAGAGGCAATGATGCTGTTAATGTTAAAGGTTGCATACTGGGTGTATTGTATGATGGCGTTATCTCGATGTCTCCGAGTCGATGTGAAGCTAGTAAGAATGTTTTGTATCGATAATAATCGCGAAAGTTTACTGAATATTTGTATCTTTTCTTATTCTTACACTTTAAGTAATAAAGGCACTTTGACTTGTGTTTTAGTGACTTTTACCATAAAATGACTAAACTGATTTAGATAAAAAACTGCATACATCTTACTTACCAAGCATGATAAATGTCTATACATCTCAGAATATAAAGAGTTCCTGCGATAAAATCATTAGTCTTTGGCTACGCATAAATATAAAATAAACTAAAAGTAAATAAACTTGACTAAAATCAATTTTTTTTTTTAACTAAATAAAATTTATTTTGCCTTCTATGAAACTCTACCAACTAGTAAACGTCAAAAATTCATACATATACATATTACTCCACCTAACAATAGTGCTTAATATGGTTTAAAGTTGAAATAGAAATTGATATATTTATTTCTTATTATTATTTAATAAAAATATTATTTATCGAAATTCATTGTAACTACATCAGTTGTGATATCTCGTGTCAGTTTGTACAGGACCTAATACAGTTATTTCTAGTATTGAATCACGATATTTAAACAATAGACTATTCCCCACACGCTTCTCTATTGTCCTCGAAAACATGAATAACAGAGCTTGTGATAAAGAAACAATAATAAATAATGATGCCTGTCTTTCTTCAACTATTTCTCGATACGTGAAAAGATTGTTTATTAGATAGAAAGAGTAGAATATATCATAAAGAGATAAAGATCATTTTGATTTGAAGTTATTTAGAACTGACATTTGACCCTGAACTTGTGTAAATGAAAAAAAAAACAGTATCAAAAAATCAATAATTATTGATAATGATAATGATAAATTTATTGATCATTATAAAGAAATACAAGTCTGAGATTAATAAATAAGCATAAAAAATAAAATAATAAATGCTTGTTTGTACCAGCTCATATTTTATACACGTACTAGTTGCACCCCGCGGTTTCACCCGCAGATAAAAATTATTTTAATTATTTACTCATCCCACGAGAAAATTTCACTTATCCGGGTTAAAATGTAGCCTAGTGTAATTTATAAGCTATCTTGGTACCGAATTTCATCCAAATCTATTCAGCCGTTTGAGCGTGAAGGAGTAACAAACATACACACATACACACAAAGACACATACATACTTTCGCTTTTATAATATTAGTGTGAAGTGTGATTAGCTCGCCTGGTACATGTATGTTATATATTTTATTACTGCATATTTCTATGCTGACATGGCACATTAAACCCCTGCACACACGGCTCATATACAATAATTTGATAATAGCAAATGACTCTCAGATGTTTATTATGAGGGTGTTAATATCGCTTTAGATTCTGTATTACACTAACGCCAAACTAATTTGTGATATAACGTCACTGAACGGAAAATTCGTCAACAATGAAGTTGAGATATACAAACAATGAAAATAAACGAGTATGAGTGATGATTATTTGTAAATTTCGAAAATCATTTCTATATTTATTTTATCAAACTGGTATCAAAAAAAGCTTTATCGAGGCAACGCATCAGCAATGCTTTATACCTCAGATGTTTTAAGTAACTGTAATCAAGATGACAAGTAAGTTATTTTCATTAAAAACGATAGAACTATAAATTTTGGTATCTGGAGATCGCGAAAAATTGTACACCTCTCTTAACAAATGCTTTGTTTTACGATGCTATGCCTAAAAGCCAAGCACATCTTCCAAACGTGACATTACAAACTAGAGCTATAAATACAAGTAAATATATCATCTGGAAGGGATCATGCAAAATTTTACATTAACAGCACCAAGAGGGGATCCAAATCTATTGATTATTCATTATGTGTGCACAACTTAGTTTGTGGGCTGCTTTGTACCAAGACGTATTACTTGGTAGATGTTTGTTCACCGTATTGTTGTCTGTGTTTGTACTAACTTTATATCTTTAATCAAGAACAGGATATAATGGGATATAATTTACTGTAATTTGTGATTCAAAATGAGATCAACAAACATCTGTAAGAGTTTTTGGCGGGAATGCGAAAAAGATTGCGTCACCGCATTTTCTTATTTTCCAAAACTTGTGTAATTTTCAATGTTAGTGCATAAAATTGGTGGCATTCTATTCGTTAAGTGCTGGATTACAGTCGTGAGTGTGGGAAAATGGTATAATGATGGTGAAACGTTTCTTTTCGTCTTGTTTCCAAAACTCCATAGAAGCTTCAAGTAAAGTTGCCACCACTTTACTACGAGTATGACTTTGACTAGACTTTGACTTGACTTGATGACTTCGACTGTGACTTGACACATATTTGCGTGAAATATCATTAACTTGATAAATTATCAATTACTTGACACTGGCTAAATACAAGGAGGTGTGGAGCCAAAAAAAAAAAATTAAAAAAATATGTAGTGTTTTTAGTCTTCCATAATTTTTTTTTATGAATCGTATTTATGAAACACAATAAAATACAATAACCGAAGTACGTATAAAATAAACAGATAATCGCAAATGTTTATAAGTGAAGAAAAATATTACCAGTAATAAGCCAACATAAATATTTTAGTAGCAACAAGGTTAATATTAGGTCTTTACCTATGAAATTGCCGTTTTGTTTGAAAAAAGTTAAAGTATTTTTTTTCGAACTTATTTATTTCTTTTATTCAAAGTAATCACCCCTGCAATCAATGCATCTTTGCCAACGCTGTGGCAGTTTATGGATGCCCTTCTTGAAAAAATCAGCAGGACGGGAGACAACAAACTCTTCAAAGGCGTTTTGTACTGCCTCTCGGGAATTGAATTTTTTTCCCGCTAAAAAGTTGTCCATATTTTGGAAAAAGTAATAGTCGGTAGGCGCAAGAACTGGTGAGTATGGCGGATGAGGGAGAGCTTCCAAACCCAACTCATGCAGCTTAGAGACGGTCTGTTGTGCAGTATGGGGTCGCGCGTTATCGTGAAGTAGCGGTGGAGACGACCGATTGACCAAAGCTGGTTGCAGACGTGCGAGTTTCGCCATCATTGTGGTCAGTTCTTCAACGTACACATCTGCAGTAATGCTCTCGCCGTTTTGTAAAAAGCTATGATGAATCACACCAGCACTAGACCACCAAACTGTGACCATCACCTTTCTAGCGGTCATTTTTCATTTTGCACATTGCTTTGGTACCGAACCAGGATCTAACCAACTTGCTGAGTGCTTTCGATTGTCAAAAAGAATCCATTTTTCGTCGCACGTAACAATTCGGTTCAAAATTCCTTCATTTCTGTGCCTGTTAAGCAGCGCAAGGCAAGTCTCGACGCGTACGTTGCGCTGGCGATCGTTAAGTTCGTGGGGCACCCATCTATCAAGCTTTTTTATCTTGCCAATCTGTCCCAAATGGACCAATATTGTTTTGATGCTAACATCAAAAGATGCTGCCAGCTCAGCTGTAGATTGAGATTCATCAGCTTCCACAATCGCCTTTAATTCATCATTGTTGACCAAAGTTTCCGGACGACCACGAGGTTCATTTTTCAAGTCAAAATTCCCAGAACGGAACCGAGCAAATCAATAACGGGTTGTACGTTCGATTGTACAGTTCTCTCCGTAAACGTCGTTGATGTTACGTGTCGTTTGTGCCGCGTTGGTGCCACGACGGAACTCATATTCCATAATTACACGAAATTTCAAAGTATCCATTATAAGGAAAAATGTTGAAATGTAATGAAAATACAACGCTAATCAATAAACAAAAGACTTATATTGTAAATAGAATGTCATATTTTTAAATCAAAATTAATTTGAATTTAGAATTCATAGCCAATCAAAACTTTTATTTGTTTGAAAAAGTCTGCACTGCAATACGGCAATTTCATAGGTAAAGACCTATTATTTAGGTTTCGTACAAATACAAGCAGGTACTTGAAGTACTTACAAAAAATGAAACCATGGCATTGAACATAGTGATCGTTATCAAACAAACGGGACACGGAGCTTATTGTGACTGTTTTTAAATTCGCCCTTATTAAATTTAAGAGAGTTGCAACAGCCCTTGAGATTAGAGGGGTGCTTTTATTAGGGGCGACTAACGAGTGCCGATAAGGATGTATAATGCCCCTCGACACTAGATTTGGTATAAGAAATGAGTAAAACGCGAGATATGATACAGTTTAGCTGCTTACACTTCAAGGCTAGAATTCCGACCGAAAATCAGTTTGATGTGTTTATTTTTGGTGGTATTTCTTACAAATTTCATAGTATCCTATTTACTACATTTTACGCCAGTCTAAACAGTCAAATTTGGCTTGTTTATGCACAACTCTACAATATTTCATTTCTTTGTTTCTGCATTTTTGTCAATGAATGAAATGTCATTGAATGTTTTAGTATACATATATTTTTTCCATTCTAGTTTGATTTGATAAACCATTCTTAGGATTTTTTGTATGTCTTAGTGTGGGGGATGACGTATTCTGTCTCATCTCCATTGTCAGGCGTGTTCCTTTCTATGGTGCGGGGGACTCCAAGGAAAACTAGGGTTCACTGAATAAATATATATTTCGAGTCAGTACATCATCGGTTACACTACAACATGACGCGGTACTGGTGGAGAGACGACTGAGGAGGCCAGAGCGGCGCGGTCGCCGCGTGCAATAATTTCTGCCGCGTTAGCATTCTGTGCCCCTACACTTAATAATCAATTTAGACTATTATTAGTTTAGTATTGTTTGTGACATAAATATATGATGTCATTTTTCATATCGATTATATATATTTTCTCACCTTATATTATCATCCTCAGTTATGTCCGCTAAAATCTCACCACAAATACCATTTGAATAATTTACAGTTTAATCTTGACTTAAATGAACACCTAGACGTATCGGGTCGATGGTAGATAGTGCTAAGCCACTGGCTTTCCTAATGAATAGATTCGACACGCCGCCGTTTTCGTCAATTAATAATTAGTTCATCCCTTTAGCTGCTTTAATACAGTCGCTGGGGTATTTAAAGCCAATTAATCTGATAATTTATATAATTACGTTCGAATTTAGTATTAATTTTAATGGTGCGATTTTAGAGAGGATGAATTTGTTAAGCGTTAATATAATTTGAATAAATTTTGAGATTTGTGGTCTTTAGTTGAAGTGTATTTTGATTGTGGCAAATGCATAAAACTAAAACATAAGATTTAAAAATCTATAATTAACGCCTACTATTTTTAAAATAATTTTAATTCAATTTTCAAGATTGTATAACCCAGTAGGTTATTTTAAGTGAATTTCTAAATGACTTGTCATTATTATGTATTTCCGTTTCTCATTTAATATATCATAACGACTTTTGTCCCATTAAAGTAACAATAATAATACACTCACAAATTACAATATAGACGAAATAATAAGTGTAAAAATACAATATATCAAAACCTTAACAGCCTTATTAATAAACGGGTATTAGTCTCGGATTAGTTACTTCAGCTTTTGTCCTTTTTTTGCTACTGGAATATTTAGCTGGATTGACAGAGACAAAAGATGGTGTAACTAGTCTAAAGCTAGTTCATGTTTATTAATAAGGCTGTAAATGTATAAAAGAAGAGAGAAACTTTACAAAAGTAAACTATTGCAGATCCACAAATTTACGTATAAACTGAAGGCAATAAACAAAACTAAGGAGACAGCTACACTGCGACTCATATTATCTATCTACAAATAGCAAAGCAACTTGACATTGTTATAAATCTGCCTTATCACTTTAATGATAGGGCCATGTACGATTTATTCCTTAACAAGGGAAGGACGATGCGTTTGCCATGTTTCTTCCTACGGGGTTAAACCGCATAAAAATGATAAGACGGCATTACAGATAGTATAAAGGGTATTATAAGGAGTGCTCACTAAAAGACAGGGGTTGTGAAATGGGATGGAGCCATGCGATAGGGTGGCTTTCCTATCGATTAATAGTATCATCGATAGGTAAGTAATTGAGCGTATTCAGGTGTAAGTCTCAGGGTTTATGATGAAAAAAGAAGTTATTTTGCATTTAAACACAAAGATTTTGAGAAAAATCTAAACATACTTTTAATGGTAAAGCCGGCCGGTAAAATCTCATACCAGCTTTACTATTTTATACGCGTTTTACTTCATATAATGTTTAACACCATTTGAATCGTCTAGAAGGGGGGCGGGTAGGAGGACAATTTATGCTCTGTATGTACTATCAATAATTTATCATACAAATGGTTTTTGTTTATATATTATGATTTGGAAAAGGTATTTTTTTATTTGAGTCTTTTTACTGAAATTAAAAAAGTAAATTAAAAACTGGAGGCGGCAAACACTTAACAACAAATTTTATCTAAAATTCAAGGAAGAAACTTAGCACTTGCAATTCAAGAATAGCTCAAAAATGCAGCCAGCGCTTGAAAGCGTCGACGACCGTAAAACCCCCAGTGGTCGTAAAATAAAAAGTGTTTACTTGCCCCCAAGATAACCGGGAACAAAGTTCCTGATAAGTTTTTATTTCCTCAGAGCATGGGCAGGTAACGGCGGGTAGTATAAAACGCTTCAGTTTGGCAATGGAGTTCTCAGATTGTAGATGTACATTTTAAATTAATTAAGTCCTATTTCTAGAGTACGTATCTATTAAAACTTGTTTCGTTTAGAACTGAATTGTACTAGTCCGTTTAAGTTTCAAAAACACCGCGTTAATTTTTTACAGCATGTATGTGTATTTTTCGGAGTTCTACAAATACTGTTACAAAGACTTTCTTTATCTAACATTGCTTTCGTGTTACTGATAAAGACGTCGTCAACGTTAGTAGGTACTAAAAAGCCAAAGATATAGACATTCTTCTTACTCATTAAGCTGAAAAGACTCGAGGAATGTCCGATAATTCGTACCTGTGAAGATGAATCATTTTTAGTGTCCCATATAGCGGGTCGGAGCCGACCGAGACTTCCTACAATGGCCAATAAACACGCCATAAAAATATGAGAGACCGCACTAAAGCCAGCCATTATTGTTTGCTAAATGTCCACCTTTTGTTAAATGAAGCTGTCAAATATTTTCGTCATGTCAAAGAGTAAATCGCTACGTCGAGTGTTTACGACGCAATAATATCCACCAAGTCACCCGTCGAAGTATTTATGGCTTATCGGGTTAATAAACGCATGACACGCTAATTAAGTCTTTTTAACAGAACTTTTTGATTAATAAAATTATTATTACTCTTCCAGTATAGCTTTACTGCAAATTGAGATCGTTAAATCAAAACTTTCTGTCGATGTTGATAAGTCCCTTCGCGTGATAATTGACGGTGTTATGGAACAAATCTGCGCGATTTAAGCTTTTGTTTTAAACTTCAGAAGAAAGTTTGGATGCGTCCCCGAATAATTTATTCCTCCCGACGCTATGAGGGAATCGTTCCCGCGAATTAATCGCAATATCGAACCTGGCCAACCGTTATTAGTACCTACTATAGTTGCCAAGGTGTTCCACCCCTCTATAAATCTTGTCTAATTTGTGTGTAATTACAGGACCGTGGAGTTCTCGGAGTAACAAGGAGTGCGTACCAGCAGGGAGTAAACGGCACGCGTAAGCACGTGCTCCAATTCACAACAGAACGAAATGACATAAGCGACATAATAAAGGCAGTGAATGTTCACCTTAAGAACCTTGTCCTTGAAGTTTATTATTGAAGTGCGGCATTGATGAGAAACAAATTGAAGATGTCTATGAAAAAGCTACAACTAACATCGATGTTATACCCAAGGTAGAAGGTAGAAATTGCTCTAACAATGGAGACAGCGGTAACAATTTAAGTCTAAATTTTGATCACTAAGTAACGTTGCAAAGTAACGTGCCGAAAGGTTTATGTTAAAGTGTAGTAATGTGTTCTTTGACCCCTTGCCGAGATAATAATTCTAATATGGAAATCGAGGGGCGCACTATTTCAACTCAAATTAAAGTTACCGTTATTATTTTCTGAACCCTTGAATTAACAGCGGGAGTTTATGTTACAACTTTTTTTATGTAGCATAATAAAATCACATTCACTTAAAATCAAAGCAAGTTGATTCAAGTCAAGTTTAAGTTCAAGTCGGTCATTCACTCACGAGATCTAAACTTATTAAAGTATCGTTAAATGAATCACTAAGTTCTACTCCACCAGATGGTTTTAGTCTTTTTGCTCTAATCCCGTTCATCCCTGCATAATTAGTTCAAAAGTCTTTGTTACTAAATCCATGCTACAATTGCCATCAGAATGGTACAAATAAATCTGCGTCATGCAGTATGCATTCGTCGCCAAAATGTGTGTGCACTGTTTCCCCTCCTTCATCACGATGGAGTATGTCCTTTAAAACGTCATTGAATAGTGTCGCGTTTTGCTTGTGACAAACATTCACGTTTGCAACCCCAAAAAAATCGTTTCGAGTGTCGATCCGAAACTGTATACCATTTACGAGCTTGATTGAAATTTTGCAATCAACAAGGGGAGTGCGATGATGAAATTATTCGTGTATATTTTTTCCCCAGACCCGCAGAGGTTATTCCATTATAATGGGTCTTTGGAATAGAAAATTTACGGGGGATTTGAGATTGTAATCGTAGGCCACTCGGTTGTTCAAAGTGATTATTGTCGAGATAAAAGCCCAGAGCTGTACTGGTCATCCCACGCACGGTATACGTCCCTACACGAGTACATATACCGTCCCGCTGCTATCAGCTCGTACCCTTGTACCTTGTCCTTTGTCTTGGAAATAGCCATTAGCAAATTCTTCGCTCAGTCGATCCTAACGACCTCGCCTTTTGATTTTACTTTGGAAAGCACTTGACTTATAAAAGTTGATTTGAGAACTTCTCGAACGCGTTCAGATTTTATTTTTGCTTTTAATTTTGCTTTGTACTGAAGACCGTTAATGTTTCAATTGAGTGGTTTGGGTTTAACCAAAGTTTTAATTAACGCTAGGCTATTATTGCTATATTAAATTAAGAATACTTTTTACACGTGGATAGTAATATATATAATAAGTGTTTGTTAATTATTGTTCTAAAATAACAGATAGTCAACTAAGATTGTTAATTGAATAATAATATAATTGCCAGAATGTTGGGCACTCTACCAACTGGAAGTGGGCTGGAGCATTTGGACTGTCTATAGGTCGCGGCCAGTATATATAGTCCAAATGTTTTTTTTTAGTAGTTAGTAGTAGTTGGTGGTGTTTAGTATTAGTTATTATATCGTTGTAGTATTTAGTTGAAAATAAAGGTACCTGATATGCCGTGAAAAAAAAAAAAGATTGAATATGATTGAATAGCAATGTTTTGACACAATCCATTTAACCAATCATCCAATATGACCATTATAATACGCATAACGCATAGTTTTCCGTTTTTTTATGACCACAAAATAAAAAAAAGTAGAAAGTAAAAAAGTGGTAGCTGTTTTACAAAACAACTCTTGTTCCACAATTTGATTTCAATTAAAATAATTAATATGCCAGTACAAATTCTTATATACTTTGTAGAATATTAGATCTTAAACCAATAGAAACAACCACCATTTCGCAATGACAGAAACTGTAATTTGTTTGTTCGCGAAGAGATTCCTTTCATTATGCATTCGTGCTCCATAAAATATGCAACTGAAATGAGAAAAATGTGTCGCAGTGTCCCGACTTAACTTTATCCGTATATTTGTGTCAACTCCAAAACTTATTATTGAGTATTTTGAATTCTAGACGGATTGCTATAAGGGTTATTTCAAAATGCAGCGTTGTGGTTGATACGTTATTTGAAGTAAAAGTTGGTAAAGAATCATAATCTCAGCTCCCACTATGAGTTATACACACGTCGTCTATTCATATTAGCTATGAAAATAAGCAGTAAAGGTACGTATTTCCAAGAAAAAGAGGTTTGTGAAGTTTCTTTCATATCGTTGTGTACTTCTGAATATTTATAGCTGTATACAGATACTTAATAACGGAAAATAAGGCATTTATTTGCTTCCTGTGTATTATAAATTAAAAAAGAAAATTTTAGCAATACAAAATACAAAAAAAATCTAAACCAAAGAACACTAACTCTTGAAACACATCTATGATTGCCTGGCCCGATAGCTCAGTTGGTAACCGTGCCTTCTGAACTGCAAGTTGCAGATTCGATTCCAGGACAAACATTTGTGTGATGAACATCGATGTTTGTTCTGGGTCTGGGTGCTATATTGCATTCTATGTAGGTATGTATTTACAAACAAAACGTATCTAAGTGTTCTATCAGTTATCTGGTTCCTATAGTACTGCAAGCTTTGCTCAGTTTTGGGATAGCTGGCGCTGTGTAAAATGTTCACAAATATTATAACATTATTTATTATTTATGATATCTAATGGACCTCGTTACATTTTTGGAAGGTACCAAAATTCGAAAACTATTTCGATATTAGCCTCTCAAGAGCTCGTATAAAAAATATCAGAATGTTATATCAGTATTAGCTACTCAAGTTATTGTTAAAAAACAAAGTGAAGCTTGATGATAATTGACGTGTGTAGCCTAATTAGTTCCAATGACTTCTATAAAAAAGACTCAAAGGAGTTGATTACGTTTCCTTCTGCCTCCGTACTAAAATCTTCATTTAGCCTCAATAAAAACATTGGGTAAAAATACTTAAATTTTGGCCATTACGGTCAGTGCAATTATATTAAACCTTTTAAGTAGATTGAATATCAAAAACAACTAAGTGAGAGAAATAATTATTACATGTGTGTGAACATCCAATTTAACTTGAAGCACTAGGTGGTGGTTACTAGGTGGTAGGACTTTGTTGCAAAGTTCGTCTAGGTAGGTACCACCGCTGTGCCAGTTATTCTGCCGCCAAGCAGTAGTGTGCAAGCACTACTGTGTTCCGGTTTGAAGGGCACTGTAGCTAGTGAAATTACTGGGAAATTGAGACTTTATGATCTGATCTCACAGTCGAGTAATCTTATTACCAGACTGTGCTGATGTCTCAGGATGATGTGCGCAGTGCAGTGTCGCTTGAAACTCTGTTTAGGGTTCCGAGTGACACTGTTCTGTTATGGGCGGCCGTGGCGCTTAACATCAGGAGAACGACTAGCTCGTCACATCATTCAATAACATAAAAAAGCACGTCCTAAAATTCATATTAGTTCTCTTGCAGAATCTTCCGCAGCATAAATTCATGAAAAGATGAATAATACTTGTGCGTTCACCACCCCAGCTTAATTCAGCATGTAGACACTGTTTTATACGTAAGTACAGTTAGATTACTTTTACTACTAACTGGGATTCCTTGTGTCTAGGGACCTAAGAACTACGAGGACCATGGTTCCACGACACCCAGACTCAGAACAAGATTTGTGCTTTTTTTCTGTGCACAATTACTTATCCTGCCGCGAGAATCAAACCCACCGCCTCCGGATTATGTGCCGACCTGCTTAACCACCACACCGCAAAGGCTGTCAATAATATAAGGACAGCATTAAGTACATTAACTTCGACCTCATATACATTTGTATAAAGTCAAACTACTGCTTAATAATATACTACATCAGTACTAAATTTCAAAGATTGAATTGAAATACAACCGCTAGCCTCAGAGCAGCTTCCATAAAGCTTTTTAGCCTAAGCACCCGTTTACTTGAACCGTTTCTGGTAGTTCCTACTCTTACCATAAATTCAGATAATGCTTCTATATAAGATAGGCCATAAAACGAGTTAAATCAAGTAAGATTATCTCCCTTCCTATTGAATTTACTTGATTATAGCCCTTTGCATCGGTAAGTCCCTGAGGGTTTGCTATCTGCAGTGACTGTAAATAGCATGGTCGTATTTTACTGTATGAGATATACTAACATCATTAACAATAAGAAAGCATAAAACGGGTGTAATTAACTGCTCTTCTATATTATTTTTCTGACAGCCTCTGTGGCGTGGTGTTTGAGCAGGTTGGCCCATAACCCGGAGGCTGCGGGTTTGATTCCCGCGGCAGGACAAGTATTTGTGCACAGAAATAAAAACGCAAATACTTGTTTTGAGTCTGGGTGTTGTGAGACCATGGCCCTTGTAGTTCCTGGACACAGATAATCCTAGTTAGGGTCCTCGAGGTAAATCCTGGACCTTAACTAGGATTCCTTGTTTCTAGGGACTCAAGAACTATGAAGATCCTGGTCCCACAACACCCAGACGCAGAACATGCATTTTTTGCGCCTTTTTCTAGTTTTCCTGTCGCGGAAATCGAACCCACCGCCTGCAGATCATGAGCTGACCGGATCAACTACTACGGAGGCTAAGGATCCCCACTTTACTATCCCTACTTAGTATTAAGTGTGTATGTTGTATATTTCTGTGAACTTCAAATCAAAATGACTGAACTGATTGTGATACAATTATGCACACTGTTTTTGGAACTCTGCTTAATTGACCTTTAGGATCGGAGGAGTATTGTAGAAAAATGAAAACGATTTGTTTAGTCGGATCTGGATCTTCCCATACAGAGAGTAAAATAGAATACCCTTTAATCAGAAAAATAAATACGTTACTGAATCGCTATAAAAATGTTGTAGATGATCTCCCAATATTAAATTTTGAACAGTTTTAGGACAAATATTTGTGCATTGAAAAAAGGGTGTAAAGACTTGTTCTGTGTCTGGGTTTTGTGGGGACCATGGTCCTCGTGGTGCTTGGGTCCCTAGATGTAAGGAATTCTAGTTAGGGTCCAAGATCTATGTATATCTTTGGCCCTTATTATTAATATTTTTATAGCTTTTTGTACACAAGGTCCAATACGAACTGAATGATGATGATGACGTGAAGCTGGTTCTTATCCCAAAACAAATCCTCTTCGTTATGATCTAGTTTCATTTTAAGCAACTTATGTCCAAGATCCTCATAATTACAGTATTCTAAGAAATAAATCAACAGATAATACTCTGGTACATATAAAGTTTTAAAATAGGATTCCGTACGCAAAGTGTAATGCTGGGCACTATTTATTTTAAATAGATAGATAGATAGATCAACACTTTATTGTACAACGGAAAATAAGAATTTTACAAAAAAAAAAATAGGTTTACATAGGTGGTTTTATCGCTTAGAACAATCTCGTCCAGACTTTTAATTGGACCAAAGGTCCTACCTAAAGTCCTACTATAAGAGCATGGTCACGACAAGTATTTACCCTTTTTTCCATGCACAAATATTTGTTCTGACATGGGAATCGAACCCGCCGACTCCAGGCTATAAGCCGACCTGCTCAACCACCACACCACAGAGGCTATCACACCACAGGGGCTGTCAAAATTAATAGTGGTGGTAGGATATAACGGTAAAAAAAAATCGTGTCTTATCAAACCAAAATAGACCATCAAACACAGGATGGTACTGACGGTTTTCTTCCAGCGGCAGATATCTTTAAAACAGACGTAGGAATAAATACTATTTTAAACCTTCCCAGTTTTATTTAAAAACCAACCAAAACACTTCTGTGGTATATCAGAAACTTTTTAGATTTTAAATTTAGTTTTTTTATAGTTTTTTTTTATTGACAAGTTTGTTGAAATTTGGCGTTCATTAGCCAAATATGACTAGATTGTAATTCAATTAGAGTGCCTGCCTTGAAGGTACTCTATGAATAAGAAAAAAAAATTGGCGTGAATAAAAGAAGCATTAAATAATTATTTACTGCGATTTATTTAATACCATATACTCCAACTTCAATGTAAAAATTAATTTTATACTCTACTTTTAAGTCATGTATAAAATTTTTACGAAACTCTTGAAACATGACAGTTACCGCTTGACTGTAAGTTCACTTAAAAGTTTAACTCGTACATTATCTTTAGAATAGGTTTAAATCTGCTAAAACTGGAAGTGGTCCACTAGCACCGATAAATAATAAATATTAAGTTTATCCGTAGAGAGGTAATGAGGTATGGTATCAGACGCGTTGATTTGTGAGTGTGAGGCTACTCTAGGTGCGCTTAAGCCCAGCAGCGGTTTATCTTTGGACTACACACGGTTCAAAGAGTTGAGCGTGTTGGATTACTTGAATTAATGCTGGCGGTGCTGGTGGTGTTAATATGGCGGAAAATTAAAAAAATAATTGCTTTACTATTTCAGATGTATATTTTGCAACAAATGCCTTAAATAATATCGGTAAAAAAAACCGTGAAATGGTAAATATATCGTTAATAAACAATGTTTATGTAAAAAATGTTAGATCTTGACTCAGTCGAGAAATCGACACACTATTCATAGTCATAGTCATTTATTCATATAAAAATACATCTCAAATATAGAATTACTAGCTGCGCCCCGCAGTTTCACGTAGTCACAAGTATTTTAGTTATTTGCCTATCCCATGGGAACGTTTCACTTTTCCGGGATAAAATGTAGCTTATGTGTTAATCCAGTGTATAAGCTGGTACCGAATTTCATCCAAATCCATTCAGCCGTTTGAGCTTGAAGGAGTAACAAACATACACACATACACACATAAAAACTATCGCCCTTATAATATTAGAGTGATTTCCTATGTATCTGTGTACCTTACATGGATACATAGGAAATAATTTTTAATTTCTGAGTAATAGTCAGAAATATAACAGTTTAAAGTGATTATGACTGCTAGAGCTATTTATGTAGGTAATCCAAATTTATTTATATTGTCTATGGTCAATACATTTGAATGTGGACGCTTTAAAGAGAAAATATACAAACTCATTTTTTTAATTATTATGATGAACCTATGTTCATATGTTTATCAATAACAAACATCTATGTGTTTGTTCTGTGTCTGGGTGTCTGTATATTGATGAACATAGGTTCATCATAATAATTTAAAAAATTAGTTTGTACATTTTTAGTATAGTATAAACAAACATATCCAAACACATCCACGTTAAACAAAGCTTGTACAAGCTTTGTTTAATACGGAGCTAGATGGCGCTATCTATAACTATGATTAATAATAGTTAATCGTACTTAGTTTTACGGAATTGAATGAACATTGAATGAAAAAGCTAAATAATTCTACCTAACTTTATTTGCCAACTTCAACGACCGTGTGTCCGGATCTAAGCGTATACTTACACGGCCGTTCAGGGCCTTTACTTCAGTTATGGCCACAATAATTGAGGCTCAATCGGGCGATGTTAATTCAGTAGCTTACTGAATAATGCATGGCTCTAGGTAGCCTGGACACAGAAACTGGACCCGTGTACAATAATAACAGTATCTACTAAGTTTACCGGGTCTTCGTTACACTCACAAGCGTAAAAACTTTATGCCACACTGTGCTATACAAATAAACTAGAATGTTCTGTAGAAAAACTATTCTGTAACAAAATTGATTTTGTATTTATTTTTATTTGTAATTTTTTACTTTAGTAACAGTCAAATAATAATCTGTTACTAGTTGCATCCCGCGGTTTCACCCGCGGATATGAAGTATTTTAATTATTTGCTCGTCCCACGGGAAAATTTCACTTTTCCGGGATAAAATGTAGCCTATATGTTAATCCAGTGTATAATCTATCTTGGTATCGAATTTCATCAAAATCCATTCAGCCGTTTGAGCGTGAAGGAGTAACAAACATACACACATACACACATACACACAAACACACATACAAACTTTCGCCTTTATAATATTAGTGTGACTAACTGAGCCCCGCGGTTTCACCCGCGGTTAAAAAGTAGCCCTTGTGCTCAAGTCAAGTTGAGTCAAAAGACTTTATTATAAAGTAAATAAGCTATTTTTAGCACTTTTACAAGTCAAAATTATATTAGGTACTTAAAATTTAGTTATTTTACTAAGCATATGTTACTCTAGTATATAAACTATCTATATTTCAAATTCCATATAAATCCGTCAAGTCGTTTGAGCGTGAAAGAGTAATAAACATCCATACATACTAGATTTCACGTTTATAATATTAGTAGGATAGGATTATAATACTTAGTTTAACCGTTAACTCTAGTTTATTTAGTTTAAGTATATGTGCATAGAAAAAAAGCGCAAATACTTGTTCTGAGTCTGGGTGTTGTGGGACCATGGTCCTCGTAGTTCCTGGGTCTCTAGACACAGGAAATCCTATTTAGGGTCCAGGATCTATGTATGTGATCGTTGGGCGTTATTATTATCATTATTCATTTATTTATTTACAATCTTAAATTTAAGTTTTTTACAATATTTTTATAAAAGTTAACATTACAAAAATATTATTATTAATAATAATAATTATGTAGATAACGCTACGTCTAAGTAATTAATGAAGTACATTTCATTCTATTCTCATATTATATTAGAATTCATTGTAGCAGTATGCTTTTATATAAATGTCCATACTGGGTTTACTGTAAGTTCGAAAGCGATAATCGTGTGGCTTTCATTTCGAACGCGTTTATTGTGTTTGTGCTAATAAAGTTACGAGAAATAATGTTCACTGAGTGTTAAAGTAATAACAACGCACAACGATCACAAGATCCTGGTCCCTAATTAGGATTCTGTGTTTAGGGACCAAGAAACTACGGGGACCATGGTCCCACAATACTCAGACTCTGAAGCAAATCATAATGGTCGAAAATCATTTCATAATGTTGTAATGACTAAAATTATTATAAAATTAATATAACTTCTATATATTTATTTATTTCATCAGTTAGACGGACAAAACTAAATCCAAAACTATAATAGGATTTATTTGTTATATTTATATACACATTACAAAACGACATTAGAAAATTACTATTTTTAACCTATTTTATACACATTACATAAATTTGAGTGTAAGAATAGGTTGTTCTCGATTTTTCATCCTGCTAAGTGATAAGGGTGGCCCACCCCAATTTTTATTGTCGGATAGATTTCTTTTTTATGATCTTGTATTAATAAGACAACCCTAAATTTTCAAACTTCTTCCATCATCCCTGCTTTTTTAATTTATATGGCAAAACAACGTTTTCCAGATCAGCTAGTTGATCTATAAAAGAAACGTTGCAAGCCATAACACAGGTTCTTCCTAGCTTGGCTCGCAACGCGACCTTGAGAAGTTGCATTGGCTTTAAAAAAATAAATAAATAAAAGCATCACTTAACTATAAACTTTATAAAGTATATTACAAAACAATAATATTAATGTTATGTTTAATTAATGTTAAATTTCATGTTTAAGTAGTAGTAAGTATGAAATATACACACAAGATCGTCTAAATTACCAACAAAACTAGTTTTTAGCTTTTATCAAATAAACTTATTCTTATACTTATAATAATGTTAAACTGTGACATTATGAACTCTTTTTACAGTCTGTGGTTAGAGGTCTTCCATATTACAATGAGTACTAAAAGGTATTAAGTTATTAACGTATCATGAAAGCATTTAGCTACCCACCTGTTCCATTAACCAGTCCAGCGCTGTATAAGTAATCGGTAATTAAAAACAAACATCATTGGACAGGCAGCTCATACATTACTAACATAGTTTTGTCAGCGTGATGGTAAATTTAATAACTCGTTGTTTAATTTTAAAAGTTAAATCGTTTAATGATACGATTAATTTTTGTTTGCTCTACAGTTAATATAGGGGATTATGTCCAGGGCATCTTCAGGCTGATGATGATATAAAAGAATTATGTCAATTCCCATCAGATGTATTAATTCCATTGTATTATGTATATTTGTATATAAAAAACGAGTGTGCTTTGGACCATACGATTGAAGTAAAACTTTTTTGGTTTAGCTCCATCTATCGGCCAAAATAACTTTTTTTTGCTGTGTTTAATGTTAATGGCACCGTTTTGACAATCGTAAATTGTCATTCTACCGGACAAACCAAAATAGTAATAAAAAAATTAGCTTTTTTGTGTTGGGGTGTTGAAAATAATCCGAAAATGGTGGTTGTGTGTTTTGAACTTTATTCCATTACCCGTGTATTTTTGAATTTTAATGTGTAATAAGGGTGGATTATTGTCCGTTGAGTGTTCGTGAACGTGCACTAGTGTTGGCAAATGGTTCCAAGTTTTAAAACCATGCCTTTTCGTATCTATTCAAGGATTCCTAGAGCCCTCAGTAAAATATCCACCATTTTACGTGGCATTTTGACTGACAAAATAAGACTGAGACTTTGTACATAACCGTACAAAATTCCTCACTTGACATTGTCAGAATTATGGCTAAAAAGCGATAGAAAGCCATTAAACGAAGAGAAGAAGAAGAAGTTTGTTATGTTGACAATGAAGATCTACATGAGCTAGCTTCAATTTCCATTCACCTCGCATTCACCAGCTTACTCACCAAGTCAAGCGTGCGTAAAAAAGTTTAACTTCAAAAACATGTCCCTAACTAACAAATCATACCTATATCAATACTGAAATACTAGAACTTAAATACATAATTATTAAATAGAAACTAAAAAATGAATAGACTGTAAGAAGTATTTTTAGCTTTAACGAGGGGTTTGTCTGTATGGTACAAGTCCCTATGTCGAAGTCATAAAGTTTAAATTGATAAATTGATAGGTGTTTCTCTGAAAGATTGTTTCAAACGATGAAAGTTGGATAGAAATTGGCATCATTATTGAAGTTTTCAACTGGACGCAATTACACTACTCCTTACATGTATGTAACTGAAGTTTTATAACCATGCGTAGTAAACGTTTTGAACATGCCGTGATATTTTTTGATTTTAATAATATTAAGTCTACCTAAAAGCATTCTTAAACCTAGAAAGAACGAGCCAAAAATTTATCTTTAGATTAGGTTTATATCTACACAGAACCACAACTGGTTTCTAAATAGGTCTTATATTTAGGTTGCAAAATGCATTAGTCTGGAACCTTTGTTTGGTACCTTAGGTACACATTATCACACTACTATTATTAAGGCGAACATTTGTATGTGTGTATGTGTGTTTGTGTGTATGTTTGTAACTCCTTCACGCTCCTTCACTGGATTAACATATAGGCTACATTTTATCCCGAAAAAGTGAAATTTTCCGGTGGGATGAGCAAATAATGAAAATACTTTTTATCCGCGGTAAAACCGCGGAGCGTAACTAGTATTGGGTATAATGCGACTATCGTTTTCTGAAAAATTCGACCTGAAGTCAGAAAGAAGTCGTACATTGTAAAACCTGACCGCAACGGCGAAGCTACACATAAAAAAAAAATATTTATCTCTAAAAGTTAGCTAAAATATCCTCTGTGTGGATACAAACAAACTATCCGAAGAGCTATAAATAGAGCATAAACTGGATCTAGATGCGCAATTATTCCTGTAGTAGGTATACCAAAATCTCACCGACCCGCCGCCGTCGGATTTCTCACGGGGAAACTGCGTGCTTTGCTCAGCAAGACGAAGTAAAAAGTAGAACTTGGATGTGGTACATTATTAAATCTAAACTTTGTGCAAAAATTTCAGTGTTTTGTTTAAATATGTAAAGTTACATTTGCGGTTTCAGTAATGAATTCATTGACAAATTATATTGCAACATATCTGTTGCTACAATATAGCGTGACAATTGTTATATTTTGAAAAAAGAATAACGTTGACATCTCAACTTCTTTTGCTGCCTAATTAGAAAAAAAATGTAATTTGGTATTGAAATAAAACTTCTTTACCCATGCTTGAATTGAGGAGTAAGCTGGTGAATGCTTGACGAGGCCAACGGAAGTTGTACTTAACGTAGATCTCCATTGCCAACATAATAAAGTTAAAAATTACTTTAAATTTGTATTATTATGTTGGTATGGGTTGTAATGGTAAAACAACAATTTATAATTGTCAAAATGGTGACATTAACATTAAACAAAGCAAAAACAAAGTTATACTTTTTTAATAAATAAATAAATAAATATACCGGCTGATAGATGGAGCTAAAGAAGTTTTACTTCATTCGTGTGGTCTAAAGCACATTACTTTTTAAATGATATGTACTTGTCTATGTAGACTAGTAAATTCTTGCCGCAGAGTTGCAGAAAAAGTATAGTTGGAGCCTCAAGGGACGCGTGATACAACGATTTATCGAGCGCCCGCCACTTTGCAACCGGCCTCGGTTGTAGCTTGCGCTCTGTCGTCGAGAACAAAGCTTCATGGAAAAGAAATACTAATACTACAATAATATTCATGACTCCTATGATATTAGACATTAGAACCACTGACTGAGAATTTAATTTTGAAAATGTTTATCACCTATATACACATAGTTATTTTTTTTCTCCTCACCATCATTGATGATCTTGAGAACTGACCAAGCAATAAGAACCAACAATAAACAAAAAACTTCTTAAACTCACACGTCCTTTAACATTCGTGCTAAAGAATAATAAATAAACATTTGTGGACATTTCACACAGCGCCATCTAGCCCCAAACTACGCAAAGCTTGCACAATAGGAACCAGATAACTGATAGAATATATAGATACTTTTTTCTTTATAAATACAGATGTATATAGAATATAGTATTACACACAGACAAAGGAACAAAAATCGATGTTTGGAGTTCGATTCCCAAATCGACCTCCTACAGTTCAGATGGCAGGGTTACTACCAACTTAGCTGTCGGGTCAGTCAAATCCGTGAATAGCAATATGTATAACATCCACTTAGGTTAATTTTAGTGTAAGTGATTTTTCATTGATGTTCAGCGCAATTTAATCGCAGAGAATACTTTGCAATTTTCTCAATGTATAGCCTGGTTATGACTGCACTTGTAAATTTTTAAAGGGCAACGCAAATTGCCGTCTTTTGAAGTATCCGTGAATAATGGAGTGGAGGTAAATCACTGGTTTTCGACGGTTTAAGGTTCTAGATTGGGCTAATGTTGTGGTTGTTATACCATTTATTATTATCTCGTGTTCTCTGTAAATGTAGGACGTGTGACTCTTTTCATACTTGGAAGTCAGTTTACTTCATTACTTAAGACATCATTAAAAATGTAATAAAATGGTTAACGTAAAAAATTTAAAGTCGAAATAAAATTAAGAAATTGAGTGTTCTATAGACTACACGACTGAAACAAAACTTTTTTAGCTTCATCTATCTTGCCCCTACTTATATCTCCTCTTTATATCTCCCTCTCAACTTTCGGCCGCTTCACCAGTTTACCTCTAAATCAATCATTCCTAAATGATTCTACTTCAAAAACCATCTAGCCAAAACTTACTCGTGTATTGTGTATATAATATAGCCATACTACAGAATAAACAATAGTAGTGTATTCATACCACAATGAAATGAGTATTATTTTATTTGATTGCCAATCATTTTTAATAAACCCATGCTCAGAATAGGTAATTAGCTACCAACTTGTGCTGCCATACATGATTATGTCAGTACGACTTCTTGGTATGATAATAATTATGAATAATCAAACGCCCTTTGTAACGGAACGTTACTGGTTTAATATTAATTTCTATTTAAAAATAATATTTACTTATAATCAATTTAAATCAACTTAAAACTAAAACATATATACAAACTTATCCTAACTTATTATTCTAATAAACCTATATTAAATCCTAAATTCTAAGCGCGGCACCTGTCTCGTAACGCTTATTAAATCAATGCGCGCGAATTATGTCATACCGGTTCACACAAGAACTCCGCGGGGTACGGACTGAGGAAGTGGTGGCCAACGCGGGGCCACGACCGCCGCCGCCTGCGCCAGTCGTATCTAGACTTAAGTGCGAGCACACATATCGCTTTGCCAGCTCGAGCGTCCTAGCCGACTGTGCAATTCAAACATATTTTTTTAATAATTCCTTATTATAATAATTAATAAGTATTCTAGTGTTGTAAACACGTCTTAAGAGTTTTCGTGTTGTTCCCGATATAGGGTAAGTTTTAAATGGCACATAAAAAAAACCCAACATAGGATAATTATAATGACCGTTATTTTCCTAATGACTTTAATAATGTTTTATTTTCCAGTGTTTAAATTGTAGTATATTCATTTGCAAATTGCTGAATTATGCACAACAATTATTCGTCAAAATTTCATCATCCTTTCTTTTCTGCCTACCTTATATTCTCAATGTTTGCTAATATTATTTGATTTAAGTTAATTTAATGTAATTTAAAGTCATTTCCCTTTCTTCTATTTTCATTGCCTTCTGCTTTTAATGATAGCCTTCAGCTTTATTAATATTATTTTTTGTGAACTCCGTTCTGGTTGTACCACCACGGCAATACTATACTGCGGGTAAGTATTCGTTCTTCCTGTAGCCGTTGGTGGGTCCCCAGAACGGAAGCTAGATGGGTTCCCGTATTAATATGGAGGAATTTATCGATTCCAGGAACAACTACAACAACTACAACAATCACAACAACATTAACATCAACAACAACCACAACATCAACAAAAATCAACAACAACAACGTCGTAAACCGTTACCAATAAAAAACTTCCGACTTCCCGGGAAACTTCTTACCGGCGGAATTACACCCAACAAGCCCGGTACCCCTTACTGCAGCTATCTTCGGGGTCCAGCTATACTCCGGCTTGCCGCTGCCACCTTGGGGCCACCCACCATCCGGGGCCCCCAACAATATCAGGACAGTACTTTTCCCGCGGTGGTGTAGGAAGCTTAGAAACTAGTTAAAGTGCACAAATCCACGGCCCTATAAATATATGTGCCTACCGCTAGCTGCCGGTCAAAATTTTTTTTATGTAAATTTTTTTGTAATTAAATTTAAAATTCGCGTATATACCTTTGGTTATTTATTTCTCCCTACTAATTTAGGTAGGTGGAAATTTCCATAGGGTAAACGGCACATTGGCGCCCTCTTACGTGGGTTTAACTAGTTTCTATCTTCTGCACGTAGTTAGTTTTTGCGGTGTGTGGTTTTTTTTGTAAAACGCTATTTATTTTTTGGTTTGCAGTAACTGAGGTGAGTAAAGTGTTTCTTTTTGTTTTCTGTTTACAATTACTTCATTAATGTTGCCAAGTTTATAATTTTTAAACTCTGTATTTTTTTAACTGTACGTAAATTAACTTTTTTTTTGTATGGTTTTGGCTCCACAATTTTGTGTATTTAGCCAGTGTCAAGTTATTAAATTAACTTTCATTGTTAAGCCGTACTCACACCAGTTACGTTTTTTTTTATTAACGCTTTTTTTTTCTTTTTGGTTGCAATTTTTTTTGTTAATTTTTTTTTATCTAGGTACAATCATTCATCATCATCATCATCAAACCATAGCGTTCTGTTAAAAGCTGATTGTAACAGAACGGAGTATTTACATCATTGATCAAATTTCCTTTTTTGTGTGCCATTTACAACTACAATGTCGTACCCTATTAAATTTTTGTCTTTGCAAAAATCAGAATTAGAATACGAGGTTGGTGTTCGTGGAGAAACTCCCGGTTCTACTGTTGCGGATCTTAGGAAACAAATCATCAAGCTGAGTCAAAGTTTTCCTTCAGAAGACATTATGTACTCGCATTTGGATGCATTGGTCGACTTGAGCAGTTCTTTAGAACTTTTGGAGAGGGTTAAGGCGATCATTGATGAAGGTGTTACGGACAAAAATATTTTAGCACGTACCGAAAATATGTTTCACCATCTTTACCACAGACTGAATAGGATAAATACAGATGAAAAAACTTCTCAACAACATGCTGAATGTACCTCACTTTTCAAACAATTTTACGAAAGTTTTTTATTATTAAAAAATAAAAGTGTCGATCCACTGTCTTTGCCTGGTTCAAGCTCTGAGTCGCAAACTCAAAGCACCACACCAATTCATGTTTCGGTAACATGCGATAGTGCTACTAGAACTTCTGAATTAGGTAGGTTGAAGTTTGATGGGAAGACGTGTGTACGCTCTTTCATTCAACGGGCCAACGAATTTAGTGAAGCTCGCAGTATTTCCGGTTCGAAGCTCCTTTCATTTGCTACCGAAATTTTTGTAGATGACGCACTGCATTGGTTTAGAAGTGTTAGAGAACAGGTATCGACTTGGGATGAACTTGTCGTTCTCTTGAAGCAGGACTTCGACAAAACTGATTATGATTATCGTTTACTATCTGAGATTCGATCTAGGACTCAGGGTGAATCAGAAAATATAACAATTTATTTGTCAATTTTGTCGAGCATGTTTGCACGTTTGTCGAAGCCCTTGCTGGAAGACGACAAACTTGAAATCATATTGCACAATATCAGACCTTGCTATGCAAGCACTTTAGCTTCAGCGACTGAAATTAAAACCATTAATCAGTTACAAATTCTTTGTAGGAACTTTGAAAATGTTCAATCGCGCTTAGTACATTTTCGTGAGCCTTCAGCCGCAACGTCTGATACTGTAGCACCTGAATTTGCATATAAACAAAAATCAAATGCATTTTCTAAACAAAAACCAATCTTTAATGCAAACTACAACAATTTTAGAAATAAACAACATAATACATATACAAAACCTAATACTAATAATAATGTCAGTGAAAAACATTTACATGCTATAAATAAAGGTAATTCTGATTCTGGCAGGAAACTACCTTACTGTCCTCGCTGTCGCAATAATTCACATAGCTTAAGCAATTGCCAGAATTCTGAAATTATGTGCTTCAAGTGTGGTTTCAAGGGTGTTAAGAAGCCTGATTGCCCCAAATGTAATGCGAATTCAAAAAACTAGATTCTCAGAATTGTAGCGATTCATCTTCAATGGAAGGTCGTTTTAATGTTGAAGATTGGAATGAATGGTTGGAAACAGTACGAATGTTTTTCAAAAGCTACAACGTTGCTACAATTCTACAAGATAAACCTCTAGATGATACACGACCATACGTGAATATTAAGGTAAATGACATAACCGTCTCAGGTCTACTTGACTCGGGTGCTGCTGTCACCATTTTAGGTAATAATGCGCACAACACTTTAGTTAACCGGGGTCTCAAGGTTTGTACTGATGACAATGTGTCAATCGTTGCTGCAGGTGGACAATGTTTTAATAGTCTAGGTTACATGAATTTGCCTATAAATTTCGAAAACAAATTTCACATAGTGAAGGCTTACATAGTTCCTGAAGTTAAGTCTTCTCTGATTCTGGGAATTGACTTCTGGCGCGCTTTTCATTTGTGTCCTAAGTATTTAGGCTCGCTGCAACTGTCTAGCGTCCCGTTAATGGACTTAAATGCAAATAGTCAGCCGACATTTATCAATTCTTACGATAACTTAGACGATTCGCAGAAAGCTATCGCGGATAATATCGTCGATCAATTTAAGGATATTTCTTTCGAGCATAAAGGATTGGGTCGAACGCATTTAATATCCCACCGCATCGACACTGGTGATTCTCCCCCTATTCGACAAAGATACTACCGACTTTCACCAGAGAAACAAAAAATACTTGTCGAACAGGTAGATGAAATGTTAAGTCTCGATGTGGTGGAACCGTGCGAAAGCGCATGGCAGTCTCCGGTTCTTATCGTTACGAAGAAAAATGGCCAGCCTCGTTTTTGTTTAGATAGCCGTAAATTGAATTCAGTTACGAAGCGAGACGCTTACAACTTGCCTTATATTTCTGAGATTTTGGATAACTTGCGCGACGCACGTTTCCTGAGTAGCCTTGACTTATCCAAGGCCTTTTGGCAGTTGCCAATTTTTGAGGAGGACCGAGACAAGACGGCATTTTACGTCCCAGGCCGCGGAACGTTCCGATTCAAAACTACACCTTTTGGGCTGACAAATGCTCCCGCTACGCAGCAACGTTTGGTCGATGCGTTGCTTAGTGACGTGGATCACAGGATTTTTGCCTATCTTGATGATATTGTCATCGTAAGTAGCTCTTTTGATGACCACGTCTCTCTCTTACTTCGTGTTTTAGACAGACTGCGTAAAGCGAATCTTACCATCAATCTAGAAAAGTGTGAATTCTTCCGAAGTGAGCTCAAGTATTTAGGATATGTGGTCGATGCGAATGGACTGCGAACCGACCCAGGTAAGGTTGAAGCCATCCTCAACTACGCGACTCCCACTAGTCGTAAGGAGCTTAAGCGATTTTTAGGCACAGCTACTTGGTATCGTAGGTTCGTTCCCAACTTTAGCACGATCGCAGGTCCGCTAAACAAGCTTACTTCAAATAAAAAGAATTCCCCGCCTTTTCAATGGACGGATGAAGCTGATGCTGCTTTTAAAAAACTGAAAGAGTGCTTGGTTTCCGCTCCGGTACTCTCTTGTCCTAATTATAATCTGCCGTTCGAGGTACACACGGACGCCAGTAATTACGGAGTGGGTGCCATGCTTACTCAGACAGTTGCGGGTAAGGAGCATCCCGTTGCATACATGAGCCGATCATTGACTACGGCTGAAAAGAACTACAGCATTACAGAACGGGAGACTCTTGCTGTCCTGGTAGCATTAGAACATTGGCGATGTTACGTCGAAAATGGTAAAACTTTCACTGTTTACACCGACCACAGTGCTCTGAAATGGTTCTTGTCACTTAATAATCCCACTGGAAGACTCGCACGTTGGGGTGTACGTTTGTCGTCTTTTGATTTTGAAATCAAACACCGTCGTGGTGTAGACAACGTCATTCCTGACGCCTTATCTAGAGCTGTTCCAGTCGCTTCTATTGTAACTTCCAAGTCATTTGCGACTACTAGTGATGACTGGTACAAAAATATTTATAGTGATTGCCTCAATAATCCAGTACATGTTCCGAATTTCCAAATTAAGAATGATTCTCTTTTCCGCCTCAGCAAAAATAAGTGTCACCTGACAAATGAGTTCTCCTGGAAAGAGGTCGTTCCACAGGAACTTCGGGATGGTGTTATTGCGGAGAATCATAATGAGCCCACTGCTGGTCACCTTGGTATTTTTAAGACGTACAGGCGCATTGCTCTTCGATACTACTGGCCAGGGATGTATCAGGATGTGGCGAAATACGTAGGTGCATGTTCTGTGTGTCTGCAGTACAAAAGCCAAAATCACGCTACTCTTGGTACAATGGGTCGGCCAAAACAATGTTCACGTCCTTACCAAATGATATCCATCGATTTAATGGGACCTCTTCCAGTTACACGAAAGCAGAATAGCTATATTCTAGTAGTGACATGCTGCTTTTCAAAATTTTGCCATATTTTCCCTATAAAAAAAGCAAATTCAGACGTTATTATAAAATTATTAGAAGAACAGATTTTCTTGGTCCATGGTGTTCCACAGACCATTTTTTTGGACAATGGTAGTCAGTTTATTAGCGGTCAGACCAACGATATTTTCCAAAAATACCGCATTCCGAATGTATTCTTCACGCCGAAATATACACCTCAAGTGAACTTAGTTGAGCGGTACAACAAAACTATAATCACTTGTATCTCCACCTTTGTCGAAGGCGATCACAGATCGTGGGATATGTTTATACCAAAGGTCCAGTTCGCAATCAATAATTCTGTAAACGAAGCCACTGGATTTACCCCATCGTTTCTTGTGTTCGGCAGGGAGGTAGTACTGTGTGGTTCGCACTATGCTGATATAGATTTAGGTGATGAGGTTTTATTTATGCCCCGCGATGTTTATGCGGAAAACCTCGGTTGCTTAAGCAATGTTTTTGACTAGGTTCAGAAGTCTTTATATCATGCTCACGTTAAGAACACATCTCAGTACAACTTGAGACGCAAACCGTTTGAATTCAACGTGGGTGATGTAGTCTACAAGCGCACTTACGTACTGAGTGACAAGGACAAGTTTTTTAGTAAAAAGCTTGCCCCAAAATATATAAAATGCCGAGTTACCGAAAAACGCTCGCCACTTGTTTACGTTTTGCAAGATATGTCGGGTAAGAACTTGGGCACTTGGCATATAAAAGATTTGAAAATTTATGGTAAATATTGTAATTAATTGAGTTCTGTTATGTTCCCAAGTCTATTAAAATCATTTTTACATTTCTTACAAAGAGTCTTATGTCGAACATATTGGCACATGATTTTTGTTATGAAAGGCGCGTCTCATAATTTTATAATATTATTAGATGTTTTCTGAAAGGTTGAATGAACATGAGGATTGAATGTTTTGAATGGTAGAATGATAGGTAATTGTAAGAATTTTTGTTCAGAGTAGTTTAGTGCGGATTTTATTTTTAAAATAAAATCCTTATGAGGGACGAGCGGGTAATGTAACGGAACGTTACTGGTTTAATATTAATTTCTATTTTAAAATAATATTTACTTATAATCAATTTAAATCAACTTAAAACTAAAACATATATACAAACTTATCCTAACTTATTATTCTAATAAACCTATATTAAATCCTAAATTCTAAGCGCGGCACCTGTCTCGTAACGCTTATTAAATCAATGCGCGCGAATTATGTCATACCGGTTCACACAAGAACTCCGCGGGGTACGGACTGAGGAAGTGGTGGCCAACGCGGGGCCACGACCGCCGCCGCCTGCGCCAGTCGTATCTAGACTTAAGTGCGAGCACACATATCGCTTTGCCAGCTCGAGCGTCCTAGCCGACTGTGCAATTCAAACATATTTTTTTAATAATTCCTTATTATAATAATTAATAAGTATTCTAGTGTTGTAAACACGTCTTAAGAGTTTTCGTGTTATTCCCGATATAGGGTAAGTTTTAAATGGCACATAAAAAAAACCCAACATAGGATAATTATAATGACCGTTATTTTCCTAATGACTTTAATAATGTTTTATTTTCCAATGTTTAAATTGTAGTATATTCATTTGCAAATTGCTGAATTATGCACAACAATTATTCGTCAAAATTTCATCATCCTTTCTTTTCTGCCTACCTTATATTCTCAATGTTTGCTAATATTATTTGATTTAAGTTAATTTAATGTAATTTAAAGTCATTTCCCTTTCTTCTATTTTCATTGCCTTCTGCTTTTAATGATAGCCTTCAGCTTTATTAATATTATTTTTTGTGAACTCCGTTCTGGTTGTACCACCACGGCAATACTATACTGCGGGTAAGTATTCGTTCTTCCTGTAGCCGTTGGTGGGTCCCCAGAACGGAAGCTAGATGGGTTCCCGTATTAATATGGAGGAATTTATCGATTCCAGGAACAACTACAACAACTACAACAATCACAACAACATTAACATCAACAACAACCACAACATCAACAAAAATCAACAACAACAACGTCGTAAACCGTTACCAATAAAAAACTTCCGACTTCCCGGGAAACTTCTTACCGGCGGAATTACACCCAACAAGCCCGGTACCCCTTACTGCAGCTATCTTCGGGGTCCAGCTATACTCCGGCTTGCCGCTGCCACCTTGGGGCCACCCACCATCCGGGGCCCCCGACAATATCAGGACAGTACTTTTCCCGTGGTGGTGTAGGAAGCTTAGAAACTAGTTAAAGTGCACAAATCCACGGCCCTATAAATACAGGGAGTAACAAAAACCCTGTTAAATAAATGAAGTATGTGTACAGATCATTACAAGTAGTCATATAAAAATGTCTAACAATACCTAAGTTATACGTATCTGAAGTTACACGCAGTATCTAAATACAAAAAAATAATACCATTTCCCAAAAATGTTTGTGCCACAAGCCGTGCCTATTTTTAAATAGCTAAGTAACTAAGGTAAAAGTAAACGCGGAACCGACAAACGGGGGCCGCCTTTGTCGGCTCTTTTGTAGGATGCCGCTCCTGCACCTGTGTGCCTACGGGGAAATGGGGTGCGCGGGCGGCGCGGTATCACTCGGCATAGGCGCGGCGCGGCCCGCGGCTTACACTCAGTCGCACGTGCTCTCTCATGCAATTTAGTCGTTTCCAGTTTGACCGTCGCGAATTTAGTGTCGAGTGTGATGTCGTATTCTAACGACGAATACTACAATATGTTAATGTGCCTTGGTAGAAGTCACAATAATTATGCGGCAGCACGTAGAGAATACGAGCATAATTTTTCTATTCCGCGTGGAATTGAGTTACCGTCATTAATGGCATTCCAGCGATTGCACTTACGTGTTTACAACACCGGTAGTGTAACGGGCCGTGATCAGCAAAGATTTGATGCTGGAAGACCACGAGTATTACATGACGCTGAAGAACAGGTGCTCGATATGTTTGTGCAAGACCCAACACGTAGCACACGCAGCATGGCAAGAGAAATTGGAATTAATCACATGCGTGTATGGAGGACATTGAAGGAAGACGGTCAGCATCCGTTTCATTATCAACGAGTGCAATCATTGTTGCCCAGTGATTATGAGCCCAGAGTGGCATTTTGTCAGTGGCTTCTCGACCGAGTGACAGATGACGCAGAGTTTTTGAGTCGTATTTTATTTACCGACGAATGCTCGTTCGTCAGAACTGGCGTTTTTAACTGCCATAATGAGCACGTATGGGCTGTGGAAAATCCCCTGGCAATAAGAGAGAGCCATTTTCAGCATCGTTGGCGAATAAACGTTTGGGCTGGCATACTCGGTGATAGGATTATTGGGCCTCATTTCTTGAACAATACCATGAATGGAGCTAATTATCTGCAGTTTTTACGCAACGAACTTAGTGACGAACTCGACGACCTAAACTTGTCTCTTATGAGAACGATGTGGTTCCAGCACGACGGCGCTCCACCGCATTTCGCTCGCAATGTTAGGGATTACCTCACTCAAGAATACGGAGAAAGATGGATCGGACGAGGCTCCACTACACCGTGGCCAGCGCGTTCGCCAGATCTCACGCCTCTTGATTTTTATCTCTGGGGTCACGTGAAAGAGTCGGTCTTTAAAAAGACCTGCGACAACGAAGGCGAAATGCGCTCACGCATAGTTGCTGCATTTGAAAGCATAAAATCGGACGCGTTGATACTGCAACGTGTACGCGGAAGTATTGTGACACGTTGTCAAAAATGTATCGAAGTCCAAGGTCGGCACATTGAACAACATCTTCGGGGCCGCCAAATCAGCATTTTGATTGATTGACTGAACATGAAAATCGCCTACCGGCAGATGTGTTTTTGAAAGCTCTTTTAAGAGCTAAAAATTACGTACCTATCTTGTTTCTTGACAATACAAAATCACACGTGAATTCGATTGTTTAGAGTGTGGCAGAAAGGCGCGCAGCACTTGTGTGCCTACCACTATTGGTCAAAGAGATCTTTTACGTCATTAAGTTACGGTCTCGCAATCCTACAACGTTGTGGTATGTGGTATAGGGCACATAATCGTATGAAAAACGCATAAAAAGTAATCTGTGGAATAGCTTCTAGTTCCGTCGCAGTAGGTATGCGGTTGAATAGACTTAGCGTACCATGGCGGGCGGTGCGGGGTGCGGGCAACAGGCAGCAGGCTGCGTCGGTGGTGCAAGTACCTATGTTGTCAATATCTGAGGTCGTAAACATTTTTAGTAACGGCATAAAAGGTTTTAATAAAAAGCACACGTAAGTTTTGTATGTCTCGTATTGAAATAGAACTAGTATTACTACAACCTTGAGTTGACACTGGATACGCAGCTCGCGGATATAACAGGGTTTTTGTTACTCCCTGTATATGTGCCTACCGCTAGCTGCCGGTCAAAATTTTTTTTATGTAAATTTTTTTGTAATTAAATTTAAAATTCGCGTATATACCTTTGGTTATTTATTTCTCCCTACTAATTTAGGTAGGTGGAAATTTCCATAGGGTAAACGGCACACCTTGGACTTTTACCACTGACACTATTGTATCATTAAAGAATGACAGTGTGTAACCTACCACTTACAATTACTTTCCAGGTTTTTACAATGTTATGGTATAAAATATTATATTGAATGAATCAATCAAAACGTTTAGGTACTTATGTTGATTCATAAATTATACGATGTTTATATGTATCAACAGATCTAGTCCATAACCCCATGTACTGAATGAAAGTCCTTGTAACTGATAGTTTTCTAAAACTTCAACGCTAAAGTTGTAAGCACCTCTATCATAATATTTGGTACACAAACTTTATTACATTTACATCTATTTACGTTCTTGACACGCAGCACGTATATCCGATAATTAGCAAACCACAAAGTGCCAACACGTTCATTAATAGCCTTATCAATATATTCAAGGAAACCATTATTGATGCTGACATAATTGAATGAATAGTGACGGTGATAATATGCAACCTTGAGGAACACCAATGTATGATCTTATGAAATGGATTTTATTTTGTGTTGTTATTTATTTTAGCAACGTGTATCATATATTAAGGTATAATTTAATATAGTAAAGTAACATGCTCTTTCTTTTTATCGATGAATGAAGTTTTATTTTAATCTTCATGATATCTCAAGCTTTTTAGAAAATTTTAACTTTTAAAGTATTTTAACTGTAGGAATATTATTTTAATTCCTTTTAGTATTATATGATTACTTATGTGATGACTTGTTTGCATATACCTACATCTACAAACAGTAAAAAAAAAAACATATATGATGAGACCAAAACTAAAGAGACACGTACAGCCAAACAATGTCTTTCTACACAATGGACACAAAATTCAAGCATTTGTGGCCGAAAATGGACTTAAGTGAAATAAATCAAAGCCAGAGGATCTTTTCAATTAGTAGTCCTCGCTTTGAGATACATACATTTGCATCAGAATATGTTGTACCCGGCCATTGTACACTGTTCTAGATAATGTAAAAAGCCTCAATTGCCCATGAAAAGGTAGATTTCAATATAACAAAATTTCTATTGGTGAAGTGAAAATATCAAATCGGAACTTTATAATAATTCAACTTATTATTATTATCCTATCAATTCACTTATGTGTCTTAAATGAATATGCTGCTGTTTTCCACATTTTACAAGGTAAAAAAAATAAAACATATCTAACTTATATTTTATAGATACTTACAAATAATTGTAAAAAAGCTTATTATTGTTCCAAAAATAAGCGAAGAGTGAGCATTATTATTCATTTTTAGTAAAAAATTTATAAATATATAAATAAAAAAAAAAATATATAATAAAAAAAAGTTATTTTCCACTTTGTCGTGGAATAATTTTAAAGTTTAAACCACAATTTTAGCTGACTTTGGGCATGCAACCATGGCTCAGTTGGGAGAGTGCTAAATCCGGGGAGTAGAAAGGTGCGCGTCCAATAATGGCAAATTCCAAAAAAAAAATTAGGACTATGAGATTTATTTTATTCCTGTAAATTATGTATATTGTACATTTCATTGGTGAGACAAAAAAGAGTTATCTACCTATCTATCTATTTATCAGTCTATATTTGTAAAATCTATCTGTGGCAACATCAAAATTGGAACAGTAAAATGTCACAGCAGATGAGGTCTTTTGAAATCTACTTAAAAAGGGTCAAGAATTGTTCCCATTGTTCCTATCCCATGTTTGTCTTGTTCATTTTCCGAGCGTGTTCATATTTGAATTCGACTCATTCGGGCGTCGTTATAGCCTGCCCAACTTCGAGGTCGAAGAATTCCCGCTAATTTCCAATGTACCGTTTGTTTGTTTACTGTGCTTGCTTATGTTTAGGACTATAGAAAACCCAATATTGTCTGCAGAAGACTTTCATTACGCATCAGTGTTTATTGTTTCATTAAAAATATATTTTGTAATAGTAATAATAATAATAATAACGCTCAACGATTACATAGCTACATAGCCTGGACCATAACTAGGAATCCCTGTATCTAGGGACCCAGAAACTACGAGAGCCATGGCCCCACAATACCCAGACTCAGAACAAGTATTTGCGCTTTTTTTTATTCTGTGCACAAATACTTGTCCTGCCGCGAGAATCAAACCCGCCGCCTCCGGGCTATGAGACGATCTGCTCAACCACCACAGAGGCTGTCAATAAATAATGGTGTGTACTAAATAATTAATGAGTTATTTAATTGATTAATAAGATTTATAATATTATTTTAATAAATAAATTTAAAGCGCGGTGTAAGACCAAAATCAACAAAAAGCACTTTTAGAACGTCATCAAAGTGACGTGAAATATCAAAATAATCATGAAAATAATATATAAATATTGTAAATAGGAAATAAAACGAAAAGTAGAAGAAGAAGAAGAAGCAGAAGAGAAGCAGATTCAATAAAATCGTTCGAATGACCCCTTAAAAATACTTTATGAACCAACTATATAAAATATTAATTTCGTATTCAAATTTCACGTAATCCACAAAAAATCCGCAAAATTAACACTTTTTCATGCGCAGACCCAGTTTACATCAAGTTATGATTTGCGATTTTTAACTTTAACCAGAGCGGTATAGTCAAAAAACGAGCTATGACGCGGCTTTATATAAAAAAATCAATTTATAGTCACAAATACAAATAATACAAAGAGCGAGTTATTAGAGCTTCAAATAGTATCTATTATTCTAGTCTTAAGGCAGTACGATGATATTATAAATTATTAAGAAATACTTACGACGAAATACAAGATAGCTCGTAATAGTTGTTGTATACTAAATAATATTATTTTTCTTAACAAATCACTTTTTAACAAACTTTTTTTTGCAAATAAAGCATACTTATTAAACAAAATAATATTCATGTTATGCAGATAGATTTTATAAATAAAAGTAGAAATATTGCTACCTAAAATGAAATACAACATAAGCTATACACAGAAGCAGCTATACACAAGTATAGAAATAGTAAACAACTTAAAAAGACATCAGTTTTGTTCTAAACTTCCACAAACAGCTTAGGTTAGTCTTTTAAACGACCATTGTAACTTGAACTCTGAGCAGAACATTACGGCATCACAGTTGAAATGATAGTATATCGCATACCAACCCACTTAGGACGGTAAGTCTGAGCATTAGGTTAGCTCCGAAATTTTCTTAGAGACTATTTAGGTACTAACACAACCTAAGTACTAACAAGAACGCAGGAATGGTAGCACGAGTGTTTAATATCCAGAATTCCTCGTTTTCACGTCCAGCGTCTGAAGAACTCCAGGGTTCCTTAGTTTTAGAGAGTTTTGGAGTTGGATGAAGGTCAGGATAGGGTGGTGGGTTTGAGGGGGCTCCTAGTTACGGGCCACGATAAACTTTGAGCCCGCGAAGAGTGAGAGCGTTTAAATTGTCGACGCTCGACGCTGCTAACTGTACATTCTTCTTGTAGGTTGTAACGGTAGCAGAGAAAGATAATCGAGGCTGATAAATTCTTGTTAGTTGTTTCTATTTAATATTCCTAATTAAAATTGTTCCAACGTCAAAAATAAATGCTATCTAAGCTAAGGATTTCGAAGAAAATCTTTTTTATGCACGCGTGACTCGGGGAGTAAATTGGTGAAGGTGTAATGAGGTGAACGGAAGTTGAAAGCTGTTGGTTAACGTATAGCATTGTCGACATAACAATGTTAAAAATTACTTAAAATTTGTATTATTATGTTGGCATGTCCAGCTGGCGACATTAACATTAAACAAAGCAAAAACAAAGTCATACCGGCCGATAGATGTCAAAGTCAAAAGGTTTATTGCAAATAGGCTATTTTTAGTACTTTTACAAGTTAAAATTATATTAAGTACTTAAAATTAAGTTATTTCACTAAGCATATAAAATTACAAAGTGCTTATTGTCAAATAATATATAGCAAGCCCATTACAATATATGAGTTTGAAAAAAAGCAGTTCTCTTTCTCACTACTGGTGCAATGAATAGATGGAGCTAAAGACGTTTTACTTTTGTCGTGTGGTGTAAAACACACTCGTTTTTTATTTACGGTTGTGATTTATTGCAGTTATAACAAGAGCGATGCTAACTTCTGCAAACAAATTCCCTGAAAATTGTATTAAGAGCAGTATAAGTCGTTATCAATCATGATGATTTTTTAAACTGGCTAATAAGCCCTTGATCCGGCCCACTTCTACAACTATATCCAGTGCAAGGCGTTCAACTATCTATTTTCGTCGGCAGTGATACAACAGAAGCAAATTGTTACAAATTCTAATTCTATCAAAAGAAAACTAGACATCATAAAAAAATACTAAAAAAGCACATTTTAAAAACTAACTTTTATTCCAACGGTCCAACAAAAACAAGTATTTTAATCAACAAAATAAATGTAGTAATTAAATAAGTGATTAAGGTACACTAAACCTATCATACGTTACAGAGCAAGTGGTTCGGGTGACTTCTAACGGGCACCCCGTTCCACCCTCGGCAGGGGGATGAAATTAAACATTTCGGAGCCCTAACGGGTTACGTGTGCGACGATCTTAACGCTAAAGTTTGGATCTAAAGTTTCTGGAAGTACCATTAAAGGACGTTCCTAAACTATGTTGTTGATAATATTTATCCTCTGTTTATCTAGAAACTAAAATATTCTTAACACAAAATGTGATAAGAATGGATTTGAGTGTGTGTGTGTGAAGTGAATTTTCACATAAAAATGTGATTCATTTTACATACATTTTTTTATGTTTGTGAATGGTGTGACGAGCTCGTTCTTTCTACTGTTGTTAAGCGACACGACCACCCATAACAGAACAGTGTCACTCGGAACTCCCAAATATAAAATTCCGACACTGCACTGCGCACACCATCCTGAGACATCAGCACAGTCTGGTAATAAGATTACTAGACTGGGAGATCAGATCATAAAGTCTCAATTTCAGTCTCAGTTTTAGACAGCCTCTGTGGTGAAGTGGTTGAGCAGGTTGAAAACAGATATAAATAGAAATACATAGAGTACAATTATATAACACCCAGACAGAACAAAAATCGATGTTCATCGCACAAATATTTGTCCTGGATGGGAATAGAACCCATAATCTACAGTTCAGGCAGGGCGTTACTACCAACTGAGCTATCGGGCCAATCAATCATTCAATTATTAGGTACTTCCATATTCTGTAGCTCCATAAAAATTACCGTGTACGCTATATTTGCATGTTCATTTCACTGTAGAGATGTTATTAGAAATTCAGATTTTGGTGTGCGTATGTGTGTGTCAGCTGCGTTTAGCTTTTACGATCCACTTGTAATTCTGGCGTTACGATTATGTAGCTGTTATCAGGGCTGTAGGTTTTTATTGAACCCTTGTTATTGTTGCATTTGTTAAGTGCTTAATTAGGACATAACACTTTTAATTGTCTCTTCCTTCTAGTAAAATATTCTTCCACATTTGAATTGAATATCTACCCCCGAAAATTAGCGCATGTTTTTTATATTAATAACAATTAAGAGCTATAAAAGCTCATGCAATCTATAAATTTAACAAAAATACATTTTATTGGTGCAACCGATGCACCCAGGTTCAAAACTCACTCGGCCCTACAACAATTACTTGTCAAGTAATGTGCACAGTTTGCATTGTGAGGAAACGCGTGTGTAAGGTCCGTTTTTCAGAACGATACTCAGTCATCGATCTGTGCTCAAGCAGAGATTTCATTCACTAATTGATCACTTTATGAATGAAATCTCTGCTTGAGCACAGATCGATGACTTAGTGGCGTTCTGTGAAACGGACTTTATTGTCATTGCTGCTTTATTTAACGGTCTATTAGTCCCTACCTACCTTTATAGCATCATTGGGCGGGAGGTCATTGAAGTTGAAAATTGAAGAACAAACCTTTCCATGAACTTCCCTGTACTTTTATTAAATGTACCATAGGTACTCGTAAGTCGATCTTAATTTTACAAAGTTAATTTCAACTCCTTTCAACATACAAAGCAAGCTCACTCCCAGTACCTATTCGATTAAAGCACAGACACAAGAGTAAATAGTACAAGGATGATCATCGCCTTTTCCGAACACAATCTTCATATACTCGCACACAAACACAAGCTCGTTACGATTATCCAACCAAATGAGATTGCCTGAAACGTACCCTTAGCCAGTCGGTCGGACAAAAGCCCTGTTTAGCCTTCATAACACCACCAAGTACGAAACACCACATTCTGCACCTACATACGAACAATTCTAGAGCAGTATAGGCCGTGTTCAGGAATTTTGAATCTAGTCGGGTAGTACCGGGGTTTCAATACAATTTTACGGTTGGATGCATTTTGAATTTATAACTAGCAAATTGGTCGTACCAATTTATATGTTGAATATCTTAAAATTAATTGTCCAGTGACCGTGGTAGTTTTGGGTCTTAGCGGCGTAGTTATTACCTAATTTAATACATTCTGATGTAACTCTGTGGACGCCGAAGGGTACTTGGTAAATATAGTATAGGTATATATCACAGTTATTTTATGTAAGGATAATGTTTTGTACATAATAATAACGCCCAGCGATCACATACATAGATCCTAGACCCTAAATAGGATTCCTTGTATCTATCCCAAGAACTACGAGGACTACAATACCCACACACAGAACTTGTATGTGCGCTTTATTTTTCTGTGCACAAATACTTGTCCTATCGCGGGAACCGAACCCGCCTCTTCCAAGTTATAAGCCGACACCACAGAGGCTGTCAAATATGTGATATTTGGTTTGTGATATTTGTGTGTTTGCGGCTAGACTTTTTGAAATATCATTTAAGCACACTTTACCTTATTTGACTATACTACTTGACTATACTATATGACTGGCCCGATAGCTCAGTTGGTAGTGACACTGCCTTCTGAACTACGGGTCGTGGGTTCGATTCCCACCCAGGACAAACATTTGTGTGATGAACATCGATGTTTGTTCTGTGTCTGGGTGTTATATTGTATTCTATGTATGTATTTACAAACAAAAAGTATCTAAGTATTGTATCAGTTATCTGGTTCCCATAGTACAAGCTTTGCTTAGTTTGGGGCTAGATGGCGTTGTGTGAGATGTCCACACATATTATTATATTATTATTATTATTATTTACATAGTTCGTTTAAGTAATTCATACTTCAGAGAAGAGCTAGAAATAGTTTTACTAATAATTGGGTGACATGAAGCGTTATTCGTTGTTAATTAATTAACAAATGAATTACAAATTATTATTAACTTATAAAAAACACGTTACAATAGAATATTTTACGATAAATTGATAACTGGTAGAATGTCAGCGCAATGCTTAAATGGTTTTATGAATAAAAACTGTGCTCCCAACACGTATGAATTTAATGCCAGTGTTTACCATTACGATAACGTAGTTTGATACTCACGCGAAACTTTATGTTTCAGAGTTCCGAGTAGCACAGCAACATCGGTTGATCGAATAGCTGGCATGTTTTAAATTAAACTAAGAAAAAGCCTGGAACTGCAATATTTAAAATATAGGTTTATCCATTTTGATAAAGTATTGAACATAAAAAAAAAACCTATTAATTGAGAGACATCTGAAAAATATAACAATAAAAAAACTGAGGCAAGACATAAAAAATAAAAAGCAACGTAAATTACACCCTAATTCAAACTGTCAAAACCTTTCTTTAACAGCAACTCTATGGCTCTACATAAAAAATGTCACTCAAGCTCTACAAAAACATTCACGCGGCTTATTAAAGCGACGTCACCGTAGTCTTTTTACCCGACTCGGTTTACGCCACAAAAACTAATCCTTAGTATGCAAAATGATAGAACCACGGTAGAGAAAAGGCAGATTACCTGTACAGTAAAAAATGACAACTCTACAAAAAATTGGTTGGTAGAGTCGAATGGACACATACTTTTTGCAATGTATAAGTTTAAATACTCTACATTTTAGTAAGTAAGATAATTTATGCCCTGACAAAACTACCCATCTTTTTAAAATTAATTAAATTTTGCATGGCACAATTTCACTCGGAATTTGCACGTTTTCCTGTGGAAATTTTAGTAGTTTTGACAATCGGTGAGCAAAATTTTTATCCAAATTGGTTCAGCCGCTTTCGCGTGAAAGCCACACAAACAAACAAACTATAACGTAATTCACTTTTAAATAATTTAAGTAGTAGGGAAGGAATTCGTGGGGTTATTGATGTTATGTTTAATAATAATTATTATTATAATAATCGCGCCCAACGATGAAATAAAACAAATAAATAAATAATAAATAAATATTACCCCACAATACCCAGGCTCAGAACAAGTACCTATTTGCGTTTCTTTTCTGTGCACAAATACTTGTCGTGTCGCGGGAACCGAATCCGCCGCCTCCGGTTTATGAGCCGACCTGCTCGACCACCACACCACAGAGGCTGTCAAAAAAAAGATATCAATAAAGACTTCTATAAGTATACATCATATTACCAACATTCTATCTAAAATTAACACTTTTTAATATATTGTCTAACGAAATTACTTAAAACAGATAAAATCACTACCACCTTTATAGTACGATCAGCTAATGAATGGAACAGCTTGCCGACCGATCTTTTAGATAAGCATGCCTCAATTTAGACCACGTTATTGTTTAATATCAGGCGAGATAGTAGTCAAATGCTTTGCTTATAACCAATAATAAAAACAATACAAAAATATTCTCACTTATTAATTCTGTTTTGACCATTATTAATTTACTTACCTACTTTTTTTGATTCTTTGGTTTTGTCAACTAGTGGTTATTTATTTGCTACTTCAATAAGGGCATAGTAGGTAAAATTAAGTACCACTTATTTTATCAGAGACAGTCTGATCTATCAAAATAACCGATATCAATACTAAGTCTTTCCATTTTCAGATACGGTTGGGACAAAACTTAGCTTGACCATTTCCACTCTTAAACCTCGGTCGAATTTAAATTTTATGACTAAGTAGAAAAAGAGTTCAATTTGGCTTGGGAGCTATGAGGCTTGGGAGAATGGCCTTCAATTGATTTTATGTTTAAGTGTTATAGGAATAGAGTCGAAATTTGTTTATTGTAAGATTGTAATTTAGAATATTTGCGGCGATTAGGATGCGGAAAGTGACCGTTGCTAATTTTCAAAGGGTGACGATGTATTATTTGGAATTTGACTTCTGTTGTTGAAGTTCCAGTTATTGTGACAAGTATAATCAACGAATAGCAATTTAATAAAAAAACAAGTGTGCTTTAGATCACACGACTGAAATAAAACTTCTTTAGTTTAGCTACATCTATCGGCCGGTGTAACTATGTTTTTGCTTTGTTTAATGTCAATGTCGCCACCTTGACAATTGAAGGGTTGAGAATAAAAAGGATTTAACTGTCAAATTGACTGTTTCGAGAAAATTGACTTTAAACGTCAACGGCGTCATTTTAATGTAGAGTGCTTATAAGGTAATAAAAAAGGTTTATGTAAGTTTCAGTAGCTTGAAAATGTTTTAATCCTATTTAAAATTACTAAATATAGTACTAATTCATACAATTACTGTAAAAATATAATGTAAATTATAATAAATATAGTAATGTTTTTATGCTAAGCAAACTGTATTCCTGTGACAGATAAACCATTTTTAGACTCAAAATCTCGAGATTTATACCTCATTTCGGCATTTTGAGAATGTATTATTGCAGATAATTTCACGCTGAATCCAACGCTACCCATAAGTCATTTTGTCAAAAAAATCAGTTAAATCCTTTTTATTCTCACCCCTTCAATTGTAAATTGTCATTTTACCAGACATACCAACATAATATGCCGTTTTTTTACAATGTTGTGTTGAAGATGGAGGTATACGTGAACTAACTTCAACTTCCATTCACCTCGTAATTACCTACTTACTCCTCAAGTCAAGCGTGCGTAAAGAAGTTTTACTTCAAAAGTGGAACGTTATTGAAACAATGCGAGAATCTTAACGAGCTATGACTCAAGTTTCTAAACTGCCACACGTGTACCGGCAGACCACCCCGGGAGTATTACTTGTCATTTTTTTGTGGATTTTTTCGGTATTTTTTACCAGAAACATGTGTTTCGCAGATAGCGCGCTTCGATTTAGAGCTTACGATACGATATCTTTTTGAAGTCGAAAACGATTGTACATTTTACTATTAAAATAATAATAATGCTCATGTTTTAGATGCAATTCAATATATAACTAATATTCAAATATAATACATTTTTATTTTTAAACGAACTTCTGCCCGCAGCTTCGCCTGCGGCGTCGCCTATGGGAAAATAATTCAAAAATGGGCGCATTTCACCCTCTTAAGGGTGGAATTTCGAAAAATCCTTTCTTGGTTGATGCCTACGTTATAACATCTACCTGCATGCCAAATTTCAGTCCGATTTGTCCAATAGTTTGGGCTGTGCGTTGATAGATCACTATGTCAGTCAGTCAATCAGTCACCTTTGAGTTATATATATTTTTAAATACTTGTTCTTTGTTTGGGTGTTATAGGACCATATTTTTCGTAGTTCCTGGGTTCCTGGACACAAGGAATTCTTTTTTTTATTATTTTATATATATTAAACATATATTATTAAAAAATGCATATTACTGAGTTTTTTCCTATATAATAATGTCTTTGAGGTTCAACCCAGCTTAGCCTTTTTTCCTTAAGGGTTAAATTTAATTTTATTTTTCGGGATCAAAAATTATTGTTTTGAAAATGTCTTGAAATATTTTGTTAATGAATGATGTGACGGGCTATTCGTTTAGCCAATAATAAGTAACTCGGCCGCCCATAGCAGAACAGTGTTCCTCGGAACTCTAAAATATGAAGTTTCACGGACACTGCACTGCGCACATCATCCTGAGAAATCAGCACAGTCTGGTAATAAGATTACCCGACTGTGAGATCAGATCATTAAGTCTCTAATGCCCAGTTATTTTACTAGCTACAATGCCCTTCAAACCAGAACACAGTAGTGCTTGCACACTACTGCTTGGCGGCAAAACAACTGGCTAAGCGGTGATACTCGGACGAACTTTGCAGAAAAGTCCTACCACCTGGTAGATATCGAAATATCAGTATGCTACCAAAAATCGTAGCATATAAAGATGCACCCACCTCTACAGATCGAGTTTTAAGTAGGTCTGATTTATTGCCCAGAAAGCTTGGTGTCGTGGGACAAGTGCACCAGCAGACCCGGACGGCTCCGTACGTGACTCCTCAATGGAGACACTTGACACTCGAGACACTTCAGGACTTAAAATATTGCGGAATGCACGAAACAACGTCCTTTTAGTGCATTCCGAGTCATCTTGGGAGAAAAATATTAGGCCAAAGCAATTTCGTTGTAGATTAACAACGTGGAATTGTAAATTGGTATAACCGTTGTAATAAAATACATATTATTTGGTTTATATATTTCAAATTTGAGTAATTTTCTACCCTTGTTTACTAAGCTACAGTTTTAAGTATATCAAACATTAAAATTAAATGAATCAGTGAACATTTTTATCTAAATTCATATCTAAACTACATACCATATGTCTTCTCTTTTGCATTTGATACAGTCCAGCCAAAGGTTGTCTAGAAGAGATCGCAATCAGTGATAAGACCGCTCTTTGTAACACTCATTCATAAGGTTTTCTTAATATTTATATATTTCATGGCGAAACTATTTCATCTATTTATCTATATCTTAATCAATTTCCGAGATTCAATCAAACTCTAAAATCTCAATAAACATCACAAATTAGGTCATCAACATTACGACAGCCACAAAGTATACGCAAATGGACCGGCCCGCAATAAAGGAAGTGTTCAATGACCATAGCTCACTCGAACGGCGTGCGACGCAAATGTCGCAATTCAGTGCCCAAGATCGGTTATGATGGTGCTTATCATAGAAATTAGTTTACGATCACAAAGCAGTCGTTATTATGGTGAGTCATGCATGATATAGAATAGCCGAGAATGCCTCTCATCAAGAACCTGGAAAATTCAAGTACTTTTCATTGATATATCATAGTAACAACTGTAACAAGTAGTGCATATTGGCTCACATAGAAGATTCTGATCTTGGTTGCCCAAAATATACATAATAGTATAGTAGTCCATATGCTAACTACTAGGTGGCAGGACTTTTCTGCAAAGTTCGTCTAGGTAAGAAGTAGTACATAAGCACTGCTGTGTTTCGGTTTTAAGGGCACTGTAGCTAGTGAAATTACTGGGCAAATGAGTTTTTATGACCTGATCTCACAGTCTAGTTATCTTATTACTAGATTATGCTGATGTCTCAGGATGACGTGTGCAGTGGATTGTCACGCGAAACTCTGTACTTTAGAGTTCCGAGTGACACTGCAACTGATATGGCCATGTCGCTTAACATCAGGTGAACGGTTAGCTCGTGAGGTCATTCCTTTAAAAAAATCTAATATCGCAGAATGGAGAGAATTAGTTCTACACACGGAACACTTTCCTCTTAAAAGAAATGTTTACAAAACAAAATATAGTATGTGGAAATAAAATTGCAGAACAATTACATCCGCGTTCACATCTTCCCTTACATCCAGATAATCATCCCATCTCATTCTTATCCTCATCTTAATGAAACCCAGCACAAAGGCCTCGGTTATACTGTTGCACAATCCAAAACAACATCATACATACGTCCCTTCAAGTGATAAATCTCCTCTGACCATCCAATTGTCCTCAACTAGGTCATCAGATTGTCTACCTACTTACTGTCTTGTATCTTGTGTTTGAGTTTTTCCCGTTTCAATTTTCTTTTGTATCTTCCCTTTTATGTTCAGTTTTGTATGATTCTGAGGTCTCACTGTTATAATATGATTGTTAAAGTATCTTCGGTGGAAATGTTTGTCTATTTCGGTAATGGTGAGAAAATAGATATGAATAAGATAGTAAGTACTGACACTTGTACAAGTGTATAAAAATAGTCAGACATAAAAATATACTCACTTTACTTAAAGCCAGGAAGTAAAGAAATAACAATGTACCTTCAAAAAAATGTTAATAGTTAGGGTACAGGATCTACGTATGCGATCGTTGGGCGTTATTATTATTATTTCAATTTTGGATAATAGATACTCTAATAAGTATGAATGTTTAATTAAACTGATGCACCATCCCTGACGCACAGAAATTCCCAATAGGTCATCTTCGATCAATTTCTTAATCCGATCCGACGATGTTCCAATTCAATATGGCTTCAGTCAATACACCTCTGTTCCAGCAATATAGGTAGAGCCCCGTTGCAATATCAATTTGAAGGCAATTGTGCCTCGGAGTGATATCCTGTGAAAGGGAAAATGACTTTCTGAATGCCTATCCAATAGAATATTTTTATCAAACTTTATTTATTAAGAACTATTTTTGACTTTAGCTAAACGGTATAAAAATTAAGAAGAAATAAAGGTTATTTTAAACAGATGGTACATGTTTATTTACCATCCGTTTTTTCGTTTAGTGTTCACTAGATAGCTTTTATGAAATACTTGAACATGATTTTTATCTCATAAACCGTGAAGAGTTAAGACCATAGACCTAAACTGTCATAACATCCCCACCGTTCATCTGGCAGAAATAGCAGGATCACTATATTAGTAATGTTCTGGTACAATATATAAAGGGCACGCCCACCCAATCTGGGACAGGTTAGAGTTATGACGGCAATGAATCCGCTCGATGACGTATAGAGTTTGGCGTAAGTGAGAAAACAACATGTAAGTAAATGTAATTTTAGCTATTTTAACGAGTAATATTATTAAAGTTGATTGAAAAAAAAAACCAAATACATACAAATTGCTAATACAGTAGACGTACCTTACAATTTTATATCCATTAGTAGTCTACACTTGTACCATAGAGTAAAATAGAATAATTATTTAAGATCATCATCCAAATTACTTTTATTTACAATTACTTACAAATTTATCTTACGATTTATGTTAATGAGTGATGTGACGAGCAAGTCGTTCACCTGATGTTAAGCGACACGGCTGCCCATAAAGAACAGAGTCATTCGAAACTCTAAACTATAAAGTTACACGCAACACGCACTGCGCACATCATCCTGAGACATCAGCACAGTCTGGTAAAAAAATTCTCGACTGTGGGATCAAATCATAAAGTCTCAATTGCCCAGTAATTATACTACCTATAATGCCTTCCAAACTGGAAAACAGTAGTGCTTGCGCACTACTGCTTGGCGGTAGAATAACTGGCAAAGCGGTGGTACCTACCTAGACGAACTTTGTACATAAGTCCTACCACCTAGTGACCTAGAAATAACAGAAGTAACACCTAGAAATATCCGTTTATCAAAAATATTAACTATCCTTCTACAACTTACGCCCCCAAAACAAGTAATTCAGAGTCCTCCACGCGGACCCATTTCATTCGGCATTAGTCTTGATGGCCAGTATTTCTTGCCTTGAAATTTTCTCGTCGGACATAATTAATAGGACAGTCCTATTAGTATGGGCCATTGGGCTCTGACCTGACCCTGGGTGCGTGATGCGGATTTACCATCTGTCCCTTTTGAATACTGATTGAAATGCTTAGCGGAGTGGTTATAGTATTAGAGAAGGGTCTAGGAACACCTGTTTTAGTATATTCTGTTTCGAACTTGACAGATTCTGACATGTCAAACATCTTTGTTCTTAAAATTTCAAATATATTTATTCTGAAATATGAAAGATTCTGAGTTAAATTATAATAATAACGCCCAACGATCACATACATAGATCCTGGACCCTAACTAAGATTCACTGTGTTTAGGGACACAGGGTCAGAACAAGTATTTGCGCTTTTTTTTTCTGTGCACAAATAGTTGTCCTGCCGAGGGATTCAAATGTTAATAATTAAATCGAAGTTTTGTTGGGACTGATAATGACTTATTCATCTGTTTCTACTTACAAATTGTTTCAATAATCGACTAGCTAGATACAGTTACTAGGGGGTATAATGTCAGTTCCTTCGTTATTGATTAACAATAACTTACTAAGAATGTCCAAATCTCTACTCGAATATTGAAACTCTCCCTTTACCTCTCTCCTAAGGTAAAAAAATAGCACTCACAAATTGAGGGTAAAATTGCACGTGCTTTTTTCTTATCACCTTGTTATTTTAGGGATCCCAACGTAGATCCCAAAAACGGTAATACAGATCGTACGTGAGATGCTTTGGGGTCTAATATTCTAAATTATGGATGAATTTTAAAAAGCGACCGGCGGCGGTTCCTTATAACCTCTATAGGATAGGTCATCGGTGCTCTCGTAAAAAATGTGGTTTACTTAGCGGTTAAAAAGGGAGTAATTGTATAAAATTTAGAGCTCTTTTTGCTTCATCAAATAATTTTTGGTATAAAAGTAATTTTATTTATTTACTGCTTAAATATATTTGGTGCATAAGTATATACTTAAAGTAACCTAAAACATATACTCTGACAAGTGTTGCAATTTTTTGTTACGGCAAACAGTAACTTATGAACTAAGCTATAGCAGCCTCATTAATAAACACGAACTAGCTTTAGACTACTTACACCATCTTTTGTCTCTTTCGATCCAGCTAACATTTCAGTAGCAAAAAAAGGACAAAAGCTGAAGTAACTAATCCGAGACTAATACCCGTTTATTAATAAGGCTGTTCCAGCCTTATTAATAAACGGGCTGTTCCAGCCTTATTAATAAACGGGCATTATTAGTCTCAGATTAGTTACTTCAGCTTTTGTCCTTTTTTCGCTACTGGAATATTTAGCTGGATCGAAAGAGACAAAAGATGGTGTAACTAGTCTAAAGCAAGTTCGTGTTTATTAATAAGGCTGTAGGAGTTTAAGTATTTACAATGATAAGTAAGATAACAAGTACCTAATAGTAATAAGCAAGTAATAGTTATAGTAATAATAATCATGAGTAATAAATAGTAGTATAAAAAGTAAATGTGTTTATAAGATATAATTAATAATTTTGTTTTATGAAATTGAAGCATTTTTGTCATTAAAATAATCATATAAAGAGTAATAAGAATTGCAATTTTTTTTTTTATTTATTAAACATTGGTCTTATAACTGTGCCAGCTTAATCTAAATATACAGTGTAGACATATCATTGTGATCTTGGAAGTTAGAATCGATAGTTCTGGTATCAGCATATTACCTAACACATCATTTTGTCAAATAGCTCGTAATACTAGATCATGAAGCGGATCATAACCCGACTGCCGTAAATGTAGGTCATCCTACAACTACATTGAACCCTCATCCATCGCGACTCGACGCTACCGCACGTAATCAAACTTTGCTCACATTCGGATATTCAATTAGGCCATAATATTGACACGAGACTTAGTGGGGACCCACCGACCGTGATCAACACCTAACATTAGCATAGTTGATTAAAAGGCCTCCACGGAACGGTTGTTAACTCGTAAATGTCAAACGTACAACGTATCATAAATCATCTTAAGATTACGGTTCAGTTACTGCAATTTATACAGGAGCGGGCTGAGGTAACTCCCCTGTGGCACACCGCAACTTTACACCTTAGATTTTATAGGTAGAGGCGAAATTTGCCTAAATTTCAGAAGTGGGATATGCCGTTTTGGGGATGAATCAGAAACTGCAAACGTAGGAAAGCTAGTAAGTACTGAATCAGCATTTAGGCGCTTCCCATATATACCGAAGTTGAGCAGCGTTGCTGTGTGGAATGATTTATAGTTCAATTAAGAAAGGCTCATCGGTTATAAGTGTACTGTTAATTAATAAATAATTGGAGTGATTTTCTGTGTAGTGTTCAGGAAACTAATAAGTTCTGATGTAATTGTTACACATTAATCCGACTTTATTAACAAACATCTACTAAACTTAGTTACCTACGGTGCTTTTGATATTGATAATAATAATAATATATGCAGACATCTCACACAATGCCATCTAGCCCCAAACTAAGCAAAGATAGGAACCAGATAACTGATACAATACTTAGATACTTTTTATTTGTAAATACATACATATAATACAATGTAACACTCAGACACAGAATAAACACATATGTTTGTCCTGGGTGGGAATCGAACCCACAACCCGCAGTTCAGATAAAGATCTATTATAAAGAGATTAATAATTAAATCTGTAATTCATTCATTTATGAATTGAAATATAACAGTAAATAAAGCATGCTTTAAGCATATATTTATAGTATATATTTATATATAATATATTTATAGCAAAAAAATATTGGTATTTGATGTAATATTGGATATTCATGATTAATTATTTCTTTTTACAGCTTATGTAGTACTAATTGCGCTCCGCGGTTTTACCCGCGGATAAAAAGTATTTTAATTATTTGCTCATCCCACGGGAAAATTTCATTTTTCCGGAATAGAATGTAGCCTATATGTTAATCCAGTGTATAAGCCAAATTTCATCCAAATCTATTCAGCCGTTTGAGCGTGAAGGAGTAACAAACATACACACATACACACAAACACACATACAAACTTTCGCCTTTTTTTTATACTGCGTTTCCACAGACACCTGGGTCCGTGCTTTTTGTTAAATTATTTTTTATATTTATTAATTAAGCCAATAAAAAAAAAACTTAAAACTTTCGCCTTTATAATATTAGTGATTGTTGGTGGATTTTTAAACTTACTCATGACTAAAATCTAAATAAACTATGTTTTAGTGTTCAATAATTCAGTTTACTGCGGTCATAACGTGGATGGGTGACCAAAAGTGGTTTTGTAGTCTTAAGTGGTATTTACAACTGAACAATGAGTGCTTTGGAGGGCATGTAAAGCCAATGAACCTGGCTTTTGTTACAATAATTGTTCAACCAAGTAAGTTTTGACCCTCTAGTGCAAATAGAACTCGGAATATCTTTTTCAAGGAATTCAACTAAGACAAGCTCAGTGTACCATTTCACGCGAAATATTGTTCAATAATCTTCATCTCTTAGAAAAGCTGCTACAAGATTTATTTTAGTTAAGATAAACGAGTAAGTTTGTTTTGCAAAGTTCACAGTTAAAGTTACAAATTGGTAACATTTTCTAATAGTTTGGTTGACCTTTTCATTGGTGTTTTGACTCCGATCTCGAATATACTGATATACTTATAATAATAGTTTTGACTTTGTTCTTTACAATACGATTTTACGATTTCTTTGTATTTTTGCATTGTTTTATAAATTGGGAACAAGGTTAAGATTTAGATTATTTGGTTTAAGGAATTTGAAATGAATGTACGAAGAGGCGAAGTTAGGATTACAATTAGTGTTTTCAATGCGATTAATTTATTTATGTAGGTACACAATACATTACGCAGGTACACTTAGAATAGTCAGGAGTTTACGTTCAGTTACTTATAATAATTGTTTATGTAGGTATGATAGATTACTAATTGCAATAAATTAATCTGTCAATAATAATAATAATAACGCCCGACGATCACATACATAGATCCTGGACCCTGACTAGAATTCCCTGTGTCTACGCATTCTCAGGAACTATGAGGACCATGGTCTCGTAATGCCCAAACTGAAAATAAGTCCAGCTGCGAGAATCGAACCCGCCACCTCCGGGTCATGAGCCAACCTGCTCAACCACCACACCACAAATAAAAATAAAATGAAAGATAGATAGTTTCCATGATTTTCATAGTAGGTGATTTTTCATCAAAGTGCATCAGGCTCATCTTGGTATTGATGATCCAGGTTAATAGTTAACTTTGTAATTAATAATATTAACGCCCAATAATCATATACACTGGACCCTAATTCACTACAAACCACGAGCGAGTTAATCAACATAACTCTATACTGACTCATCGTTCTAAAGTTTGCTATACTCGTAAAATTATAGATTAAATAAACTTTAACTTGGTATCTTCTTAATCATAAATTGCAAGCTTAATGTAAAGGCTTGGGAACTGACTGATTTTGGCAAAGAGTATGTATGCAGATGATCCTATGCTAAATAATAGGTATCTAATTATGATATTATATAAATAGATTTCATTTCAATAGCACTTATATCTAGATACCTAATAGGAACTAGATACTTTATACGAAAACCACAGATATAGATAAACTATGAAAACCCAAGAGTAGTTTAATAATCCTCTTAACCAGAATATTTGTAGGTATTACTTGGAAACTTTTGATTGGCCTATATTCTTACATTTAATCTTTATAATAATTTTTATAGTTTTCTTAAAATTCATAAATAAATTAAACTTGTTCGATTGTCTGTTCGTTCGATTGTCCATTTACGCTAAAACGGCATTGAAAATTAAAATTACTAGTTCCAATAAAAAATACATTTCGTATCAGACTATTAAGAACTACAAAAATTGTTAATTTTTTTTTAAACTACAGGTCACTTGTGCTTATATATGATAAATATAGATGACTCATAGTATATGGTAGTAACAAGTATTTTTCATAATTTACTCATGTACATACACAAAAATTAAATTTATTTCCCATAAGATTTGAAACAATAAACAAACTCGCGCATCTGTTCAATTACATCATCTGTGACGCACCGCGTTCTGCGAACCGAACCATCGCAAAATTATAATAGCTGTACAGTAGAATCCAGTGATTTAGTTCTGTGATCAGTTTATTTATATGTAGTTGTAATTATCTAAATAATTATTTAGAGAAAAAACAAAAAAGTAATTTTGTTCCAAATTTAAAAAGACCCTGACTTTTTCAGGCATAGCTAATAAAACTCTTGATTAAGTCACTTTGTAACAAAAAATCTAATCGTTTCACTATTTCAAATTTCAAATTCAAATTTATTGTCTCAACACACATTTTACTATATGGGAGCTACGATAACATAAAAAGACATACAAATATATACAAGCTAAACTTACACCATTGCTCTGTATGATATGGGTTTAAAAACGCTCAAGATAGAGTACTGTATCTAAAAACGTATAATTAAAGCCGTAGCAAAATTATTAAAGCAGTAAAGCATAGGTGTGATGTGTTTGGCTCATTCCGTTTAGGACCACACTTAACCTTAACCGTCGAATAAAGTTAATATGTTTATGTGACACTACGCGCAGTAAAAAAGTTATTTTGACAGTTGTGGGCGATTTCCACGAATGGGAGGGCGGCGATTATCGTCCTGGATGAACATTTTTGTTTGACGACGGAAACATTGTATTTTACCGTGATTTGATGGGATTTGGGTCCTATTTTGCAATTTGTTCCATGTTCGAAATATGATTAAGAATTGGTAAAGTTAAATTTTAACTGTTTGGGCTTAGCAGTTTATTTAATATTTCATTGTAAGTAAGTATATTATAGCCATTTATAGTATATAGCAAAGTTTTCTTAATTTTTTTTCTTGTCGCTAAAAGAGCTGAAAACGCGAGTTTTCCAAAAAATTTTGGAAACTTTGTTTCTCATTTCTTATAATTATAACAAGATAAGAAATTAATTAAACCACATCACTATTTTACAATAAAGCTTCCAAATTAATTAAGACTTTAATAAATCACGCAGTCAATAACAAAAGTTAGGGATAGAACGCTCAGTTACGCATCGCCACTATAGAAAAGGGCCATCGAAGGGGGTGCCAAGTGGAGGGGAGTCTAAGGGTAGCTAAAACAAAGCCCACCCTGTGGCACACGAATAATTATTGATTCAACAGTTTATTTATGAAGAATAGGGAGCAGTCTGTCTTTTTATTGCTAAAATTGTATAAGGGATGGGAAGGGTTAGAACAAAGTAAGGGTTCAAAAAGCTAATGTCGAAGTGGGAAAGAGCAATTAAATGTTCCGCAAATATATGTATAGCACTAGAAAATAGGGTGGGATTATGAAAATAAAGCTGTGAAGGTACATCTTTGAAAATCAGAGATCTTCTTTTGTGACTAGTGAGTATTGAGTGTTATAGTAATTATTAATTTTATTCAACGAGCACAGAAAACATAAAAATAGAAAGAAATACAATAAAAGTTCATATTGATTAACAAATATACAAAATGCTGATTCATAAATGTGCTCCGCCATGTACCTTACCTACAATATTATGAAGACATGATATTGCAGGTAAGTTTTGATGAACAAAAAAGACATATTCGGAAAAAGTGATATATTCGGAATTAGGAGCAAGTCTGTCTATATTGTATTCTATGTATGTATATACAAACAAAAAGTATCTGTGTATCCTATCAGTTATCTGGTTCCCATATAACAAGCTTTGTTTAGTTTGGAGCTAAATGTTGCTGTGTGAAATGTTCACAAATATTGTCTTAATCGGTATTTTATGTTGAGAAAATAAAAGTACTGAAATTATTTAAAATATATTTTTATTTTACAATATAGCAATTGGTCAAGAATTTTCGTAATTTGTATGAGGGAAAGACAATACTTACATATTTTGTATCGATGTAATATCATTATTTACCTTATAGTACAATACATTTTTATAGTCCATTTTTTCTTGTAGCTTTAACACATTTTTGTGACAGTTAGACCCATTTTTTTTCATTTTGTTATGTTTTTTTTTTCTTGCCTTATGTTAAGCAGTCACGTGATGTAAGAAAAGGCATGCTTGCAGAAGCGCTTGAAAACTCGCAGCTTACAGGCAACTGCGGACAAGGACGCGCGCCGGCAAGCTGCCATTCATTAGCATTCATAAGTTTTTAACAAAACGTTTTGTTCTTTGTTCTTTAAATATTATTATTTATTGTCTCTATTTGACGATAATATATATTTCCAGCATACCTGGTATTGAACGGTTAGAACCCTAACCATATTGACTTTCCTACTGCCTAGTCGTAAACAGTACCTATATATATTGTTAAGGATTTTTGAATTAAAACTTCTTCACGCACGCTTGACTTGGGGAGTGAGCAAGTGAATGCGAGGCGAGTGGAAGTTGAAGTTGGTTCACGTAGATCTCTATTATCAATATCAAAAAAGTAAAATGAAATATTATGTTTGTATGTCCGGTAAAATGACAATTTACAATTGAAGGGTTGAGAATTAAAAGGGTTTAACTGTGAAATTGATAGTTTCGAGAAAATTTACTTTAAACTTCAAAGGCTTCATTTCATGTAAAGTGCTTATAAGGTAATAGAAAAGGTTTATGTAAGTTTCAGTTGCTTGAAAATGTATTAATTCTATTTTAAAATACTAAATATAGTACTGATTTATAAAATTACTGTAAAAATATAATATAATAAAATAAATATAACAATGTTTTTATGCTAAGCGAACTGTATTCTTGTGACAGATAAACCCTTTTTAGACTCAAAATCTTGATATTTAAGCCTCGTTTCGGTATTCTGAGTATGTATTATTGTAGATAATTTCACCCTGAATCCAACGATACCCATAAGTCAGTTTGTGAAAAAAATCAGTTAAACCCTTTTTGTTCTCACCCCTTCAATTGTCAAGATGGCGGTATTAACATTAAACAAAGCACAACCAAAGTTATACCGCCCGATAGATGGAGTTAAACTAAAGACGTTTTACTTCAGTCATGTGGTGTAATACACGCTCGTCATTTTGTAATTCTTTCATATTACTATCACCACAAACCAAAATCTCAGTAAATCTGGCAGTTTTCGAACAGTGTCCCATTAAAATTTCATAGTTCCAGCTTGCCAACTGGGTTACAAGGCAGATGTCCGATTCACGATGCATGTATGCATCGCGCTGCAATAGAACTGACCTGAATCTGATGCGGACAGTTTATATCAGTTTCACGGGTATTATGATCTTCTCTTGATAAAACTTTTGACCAATAAACGATCATGCGGATCACGTCATATACCTTTTGATGCATTTTAATTGGTCAAACGCATTCTCGAGAAAATAGGTATGCCGATTTGAACGTATTAGTTGATGCGACGCGTGGCCAAAACGCTAGAACTTATTTGGTTCAACAAATCGGCATTGCAAATTAACGGGGCTATGCTGCCAGCACGTTAGATAAGGTACTGGTTAATGAGCTTTAATTTAAAGTAAATACATTTTGTTTTACTTTATTTTTTTTTCGTAATAAAATAAATCTTCAGGTGACCAGAATGATAGCTTTTATTATTCACAAAAAAAATACATTTCCATTCAACGTAGTAGTGCTGCCAGCATTCTGGGCACTTTTCCCTTCACCAAGAGATTATTATAAGTTTTTAATTTTGTTTCTAAAACAATTGTTTTTGACCGTACAAAAGACAGCTTATTAAAGTGTAACGAAACAAGAACTAGATCAAAAATTTTTTTTGTTGATAAACGTTTTGGCTACAAGCAAAATCTCTAATAATCTAACGAAAACTCCAACAATCCCAAAAATATCCCCTAAAAAGATCAGTCACAACTTAAATACATCACCTAAACCTCTATATCACTACTTCTAAATAGACCCCCAAAATCCCATTAGATAATTGAGCAGATAATATTCCAATTCAATGTCCAGAGCAGATCCAGTGTGCACCTCTAAAATCCCCACAAAAACCCGCTATCTATTCTGTGCACTTGACCAGTTCCCTAATTTTGACCCAAAGCCCAAAGGTCACTGAACTCCGGGCCCGGAACCCTTTTCTGTACTATAATAGATGGTATATTAAGTAAGGACACTGCGGAAATAGTTTTATGTAGCTCACGCACACAAGTATTTGCGTCTTTTCGAAAACAACATTTTACTTAATAATGGGTAGAAAAAGGTTGAAAATACCCACAAAAATTCAACCGGCTGTATCAACACCGAGTGGGCATTAAAATTTTTAAATTTGTCCAAATTGACTCGTTACGTTTTAGTTAGTATGATTTATATAACAGCGCTTTATAAATAATATTAAACTATAACAATCCTATTCTTTTAATATTAATAGTACTAGATTGAGTTTTGTAAACATTCTCTAGTAATTTTTATTACCTTTCCATTAAAAATTACTAGAGAATGTACCTTATTGAATAACTAGTTACGCCCCGCGGTTTCACCCGCGGATATAAATTTTTTAATTATATACTCATCCCACGAGAGAATTTCACTTTTCTGGGATAAAATGTAGCCTATATGTTAATCTAGTGTATAAACTATCTTGGTACCAAATTTCATCCAAATCCATTTAACCGTTTGAGTGTGAAGAAGTAACAAACATACATACAAACACACATGTGACACATGACTAGTGTGATGTGATGTGATGTGATGTGATACGTACCTATCACGGTTATAAAATTATTACCAACACAAGCCCCTTTAAAAAAAAATAATTATAAAACACATAATATTTTGTTGCCGGTCTTGAATCCTAAAGGATAACTTCTAAATAAAATGCGTTTAGCTATTTGGTAAGTGACAGGAAGGAAGGGATAGTTTCTCATTATAAATCTGTATAACTTTTATAGAGTTTCCTTACTGTTTTTAAAGTCCACCGTTTCACTGCCCACGAGGACTGATTTTTACACCCTCAATTTTTCGTTTAACACCTGATTAGGCATAATTTCACTGATGAGGGTGTAACGTAGGTAGATTACTTGTAATGGGGTATGATTGAATGCGACTTTCTATGGGGTTGCTAAGCATGAAGAATTAAGCGCAATGCATGTTTGCAGATTTTATGATGGGTTTTCTAAATTTCTACTCTCATATATTATACCAACTCTTACTAATCCTACAAATATACTAGGTGGTAGGAATTTTCTGCAAAATTCGTCTAGGTAGGTACCACCGCTTAGCCAGTTAGTCTGTAGTGTGGCGGTTGAGCAGGTTGGCTCATAACCTGGAGGCGGCGGGTTCGATTCGCGCGACAGGACAAGTATTTGTGCACACAAAAAAAGCGCAAATACTTGTTCTGTGTCTGGGTGTTGTGGGACTGAGGTGCTCGTAGTTGCTAGGTCCCTAGACACAGGGAATCCTAGTTAGGGTCCAGGATCTATGTACGTGATCATTGGCCGTTATTTATTTATTTATTTTGGAACAAGAAAATGTGCTGTTTTTTTAATTAATTTCCTCTAGTGACGTACGCAGTGTGTTACCGGCGCGCTCATGAAGGCTGTATATCTTAGGTTTTTATTTTACGTATTCCCTTTTTAAGTTTTTGTCATATTTATTTGGTGTCAAAAGTAAAAGCTAGCAGGCGGCCAATTTTCGCTAATGTTTTTCTGTTTTATATTTTTTACCCTTTAATTCGGTGTATATACGCTCAGTTTTAAACCTTTATCTTTTTCTTGTCGCTTCCGTGATCCTCATCTCCAACACAGTGCCTTAGCAAAGGCTAATATGCTGGGACAAGGATTGGGAAGTATACGAGCACTAATGTGGCCCTACGTAAACACCTACTACTACGTTAGCACCTGCTAATTTAACCTATTCATTAGAGTGTATTACGTAGATAATTTTAGGTACGTCCTACACTAATGGTAATTTGCGCTGGAAACAATCGATCCGGTTTTGATGAATTGTCATTGAGTTCCTTCCCTAAGCTAGAGTGAATCATTATCATCGATTAACAAGTTTAAAAAAAGGAATAAACGGAACCGGGAAATGAGATATCATTTTATATAAAAATAAGGAAATAGAAATAAATTCCACAGAATGAACGAAATCCAAACTTTTGTACAGTGATTTTTGAAATAAACTCGGTAAACTCTCCGCAGCGTTTAACAATAAAAAACATCAACACACAAAACAAACGACTTGTAAAACCAAATGGACTCCAAAAACAATAAACCCTCTTTAATTAAAACAAATGTCAACAAAATCAAATGCCACGCCAAAGTTTTTATCTTCCCGTTGCAAACAATAAAATCCTCACCTTTAGTATTGTAAACGAAATGTTTTAATGGCGTGCCATTTCCACTGGCATTTAATCATGGGGGCAGGAATTAATAGAACAAGCAGGGATATGATTAAAATGCCCCATGAGGTTGCTCCACTGGGCAGAATGTAGAAAGTTGTTGTAAAGTTCGGGCAATTTTGCGCGGTTTTTACACTTTTTTGTCGTAAACAAAACATTATAAATGGTTTTGGCTGAATATACCTTTTTCTTGATTGCTTAAAATCAAATGAAAATTGTTTGCTTTTAGCACTTTTTCAAGTTATCAGAATTAAAAATTTTTACCTTAGTCTAATTATTTTTTAAAGCTTTTTTACAGTTTATTTTAAACTGTTACATATTTTATATTATTGTAATTTTTTTTATTTATTAAATAAAACGCTTAACTCAACCGTCACGTTATGATCCATTTGACAACATTTTAAATAATTTACAGTAAAAGTTTGACAAACACGGATTAGTTATGATTATTAGGGAACTATATACTTTGACAAGCATTCTTTACACACACATATTGTGTTTGACAAATCTTAGTAATATTTTTATACAAATAATAAGACTAACAAATAATCAGATATGTATACGTGGTCTTCCTTACCATCTACATTAACTATATGAAATATTGAACTATCTTTAAGCTAGAGTGTAACATCGTCTCATATTTTGTATCTAAACACAGAATCTCTTGTAGTGCTACTTGAAACAACTTGCAACTACCCTCACTTGGGGCACAATGGAGCATCGAACGTTTTCTTATATAATCAAGAGCCGCTTCTGCGATGTTTGGCTTCGGGAGATGACAGGCTGCCGAGAGCAGCGAATCTTGTGAAATATGAACTAGAGCTGGGCACGTGACTTTGTATAAATTCTCTATGCTTATACAGTTTCAAATCTATAAGACCCAAACTGAATACTAAGCAAATGTTGCAAATGAAGAATTAAGAATAGATTTTATAAAGGTAATCATCAGCGGTTTCGTAATGAAGGTAAGTTTATAATAATAATATGTGTGGACATCTCACACAGCGCCATCTAGCCCCAAACTAAGCAAATCTTGTACTATGGGAACCAGATAACTGATACAATACTTAGATACTTTTTGTTTGTAAATACATACATAGAATACAATATAACACCCAGACACAAAACAAACACCTATATTCATCACACAAATATTTGTCCTGAGTGGGAATCGAACCCACAACCCACAGTTCAGAAGGCAGGGTTACTATCAACTGAGCTATCGGGCCAGTCAAGTCCAGTCAGTTTACAGATATTGAATTGTATATATTATTTTTGTTAAAAAAAAATATGATATGTAAAACTCATCAATCTGTATAGGACTAGGTGAGGTATGCAGCAGAAGAAATCACGTACGAATCTAAGGGAAGCCAATGTTCATCAGTTGGCATAACGGGCTGGTAATTCGGTAACCACTAGACATTGCATTGTGGCTTTGAAGAAAGAGGAATAGAACACCAAAAACAAACCTAGTTAAGTTTATCAGTATTTATAAACATGTTTGTAACACTATTATTAAATAAATTTAAAAATAGTGTTAGATTTTCAAAAGTACCACCGACACCTTTAAAATATATAGTCTCATTGTCAATATATATTTTAAAATGAATGTTTTTTGTCATTAATAAGTCACTCAGGACATTCTTACCGATAAACAAGGACGTATAAAATTAATATTAGTTTTTGAAGTAAAACTTTTTTACGCATGCTTACTTGGAGAGTAAGCTGGTGAATGTGTGACAAGGCTAACGGAAGTTGAAAGTTGTTAATTAATATGATCTCCATTGTCAACATAACAACGATAATAATTACTTAAAATTTGTATTATTATGTTGATATGTCCGGTAAACTGACAATATACAATTGTCAAGATAGCGACATTAACATTAAACAAAGCAAAAACAAAAATATACCGGCCGATAGATGGAGCTAAACTAAAGCAGCCTTATTCATAAACACGAACTAGCTTTAGACTAGTTACACCACATTTTGTCTCTTTCGATCCAGCTAAATGTTCCAGTAGTAAAAAAAGGACAAAAGCTGAAGTAACTAATCCGAGACTAATACCCGTTTATTAATAAGGCTGAAGAAGTTTAACTCAGTCGCGTGGTCTAAAGCACACTCGTTTTTTGTATGTGTATATATTTTCCTTAGTCGCGTCTCCCATCATCTTGGCTCGCGCTGCCTCACGAGGCACGAGTGAAGGTTGTATAAACATTGGCGCCTCACTTTGAGGCTAAGTGCCGCCTTTGTCCCGCAATAAAAGAATAACACTCATTTATCCGAACAATGAAACCTCGCTAAGCCACGCCGTTATTACGAAAGGAAATGGAAGCCTAGATATTCATAAAGCTCCTAGGATTGTCTTGGTATGATTTTATTTCTATAGTGTATTCTAAAAATATAACTGTACAATGAAAAAAAAAAACGCCAAATATTGTATAGATAGGACCCTGGACCCTAACTAGGACTCCCTGTATCTAGGAACCTAGGAACTAAGGAAACCATGGTCCCAACTTTTTTGTGCACAAATATTTGTCTTGTCGCGGGAATCGAACTCGTCGCCTCCAGGCAATGAGCCGACCTATTCATTCACCACTCCACCGAGGCAATTTTTATTATCTTGATTTTAAACTACGGTCATGACGTAGAGATCTCATGGGGGTGATCATACAACATTGATTGCGATGCAACAGAAGACATTGACTGGTCTGATAGCTTTTGATAGTAACTATGCCTTCTGAACTGTAGGTTGTAGGTTCGATTCCCACTCAGGATACACATTTGTGTGTTAAACATCAATGTTTGTTCTGAGTCTGGGTGTAAATTGTATTTGTAGACAGGAACGTGTTGTGGGTAGGTTGCAACCTATATAACTATAGGCCTTCAGCATGTCCGCACCGCGCCGTGTCTGGAACAAGAATGATCCGTAGCACACCAATCGATCCCTTTATATAGCCAGAGAGGTATGGGCACCATGACAGTTGCCGGTGCTGCCACTGTAATAAATTTAATGCCACCACAGGGTAAATTACGGTGCTCGATCGCTGTGCGTAGAGTTTATAACTGGACGTTGCCGCCGTCACGGCCATACTGACGTGCGTACGTCCTCGTACGCTTAGCTTCACTTTGTACCTAGTGAGGGACATAAGTATCAGTGTAATTGCTCGTTCATCCTGACAATTAAATGGAGTTAAACTTGGAGTCTAAGTCAAAGTCAAAACATTAGTTTTCAATTTGATTAGTCAAAAGTATTTTAACCTTCCAGTCATCGTCAGGGTTAACCCTTCAGGACCATTAGTATACCTTCATTTATAAAAAATGGACCGAATAATGCTAACCGGATAGATATCCCTTTAGCAACCAAAAATCATCATTCCTACATCTTTTTAATGGACCAATTAGTGCTAGACCGGACCGAATATCCCTTTAGCAACATACATTTTTTTTATGGACCATTACTGCTAGACCGGATAGATTATCCCTTTAGCATTCGGACACATTTTTCTTGTCATCATTTTTTTTTTTATTCTTTTTCTCTTTTTTTTTCTCGATAAAACGAATCATTACTTTTTTCCATAACTTTTTTATCATTATTTTTTCACTGATCTGGGTTAACCCTGCAAATAAATTTGATATTAGTGTCACCCGCCGTCACGTCACCATTCACATCACGCCACACGTCACGTTATGCGTTGCTTGATGTGGAAATGGGTATCCCACTTCTGATGTAGACAGGAACGTGTTGTGGGTAGGTTGCAACCTATATAACTATAGGCCTTCAGCATGTCCGCACCGCGCCGTGTCTGGAACAAGAATGATCCGTAGCACACCAATCGATCCCTTTATATAGCCAGAGAGGTATGGGCACCATGACAGTTGCCGGTGCTGCCACTGTAATAAATTTAATGCCACCACAGGGTAAATTACGGTGCTCGATCGCTGTGCGTAGAGTTTATAACTGGACGTTGCCGCCGTCATATTCTATGTATGTATTTACAAACAAAAAGTATCTAAGTATTGTATCAGTTATCTTGTTCCCATAGTACAAGCTTTGCTTTTTTTTTTTTTTTTTTTTTTTTACTTCAAACTTGTCTAGCATTTGACCACGCTCTCACCTGATGGGAAGTGACGATGCGATCGAAGGTGTAGCATGCTAGCCAAGTAAATACCTATTCACTCTTCTCTTGAACACGCCCGGGTCATATTTCGCCGGAAACACAGACGCTGGCAGGGCATTCCATTCCTTAGCCGTTCTAATTAAGAACGTTGAGTCAAATCGCTTGGTACGAATGGGTGGTATTTCGACCACAAAAGGATGGCGCTTAGCCGAGCGTCTAGTAGTCCGGTAGTGGAATGGTGATGGGAGAATTAGATCATGCAGTTCTTGAGCGCATTCACCGTGGTGTAATCTGTAAAAAACCGACAGACTTGCCACCTTACGTCGATGTGCAAGGCTCTGGAGCCTTTCACCAACCAAAGTGTCGTCGTCAATGAGCCTTTTGGCACGCCGTTCAATCGAGTCCAGAGCCTCAAGCTGGTACTTGGCAGACCCGTCCCACAGGTGGCAGCAGTACTCCATACACGATCGGACTTGTGCTTGATACAGATTTAGAAGCTGTCCAGGTGTGAAGTACCGCCTTACCTTGGACAATATGCCGAGTTTTTTTGAAGCTACTTTGGCTTTGGACTCGATGTAGGATCCAAAGTTTAGGTTTGACGTGAGATCAACACCCAAAAGCTCAAGATGGTTTCCTAAACTTACAGATACACCACGGAATGAAGGAGCCAGATGGAGTGGGCTCTTTTTAGCAGTGAATAAACACGCCTGTGTTTTTGCAGCATTGAACCTAACCAAGTTAGCATCGCCCCAATCGGACACGGCTTTCAAAGTCAGGTTCATGCGCTCAACCATAGCCTCTCTCTCAATCCGGACGTCGTCACCACTGGCTCGGGCACTGGATGTGTATCTTTCAACAACAGTACTATCATCTGCATACCCAAAGGTACCGGGCTTTAGCAAATCATTGATGTGGAGTAAGAATAGTGTTGCTGAAAGAACTGACCCCTGAGGTACACCAGCATTAATAGCTAATTGATCGGAAGAGCAGCCATCAAGAACTACTCTAAGCGATCGTTCCCTCAAAAAGTCTGATATCCAAGTGCACAAACCAGCAGGTAGTCCGTAAGATGGAAGCTTATTCAGAAGACCGTCGTGCCAGACCCGATCAAATGCCTTAGAGACGTCTAGAGATACAGCAAGTGCCTCTCCATGCATCTCTAAGGCTTCGCTCAATATGTGAGTGGCATACGCGAGAAGATCCCCAGTGGACCGGTTTCGGCGAAATCCGTATTGCCGGTCACTGAGGAGATCATTGTCTTCAAGGTATGCCAAGAGCTTGTTGTTAATTATACGCTCCATACTCTTACAGAGAATGGAGGTAATTGAGATGGGTCGATAGTTGGCAGGATCAGCACGACTGCCCTTCTTAGGTACAGGTTGTACGTTGGCTAGCTTCCAACTCATAGGGACTATTCCGGTGTCTAGAGAGAGGCGAAATAGGCGTGTTAGAATGGGAGACAACTCGGGTGCACAGCTCTTAAGTACAATTGCAGGTATACCATCGGGACCACTGGCTTTGTTCACGTCTAGACTGCGTAATGTTTTTAGTACTTCCTTCTGACGTATGCGTATTTCCGGCATGAAAACACCGCATTGTGGAAGGCAGGGAGGTACCTCATTAGCAGTATCTAAACGCGAAGCTTCTGCAAAGAGAGTGGCAAACAAGTTTGCTTTTTCTTTTGCAGTGTGAGCCAGCGATCCGTCTGGTTTCAATAATGGAGGCAGTGAGGATCGACAGAAGTTCGCTTCAACCGATTTGGCTAGGGACCAAAAAGCCTTACTACCCGCTGGGTAGGAAGCAAGTTTAGTCCCTATTCGACCAATATGATTGAAACGAGCCTTCCTTAATTCCTTCTTACAGGCCTTGGCGGCAACGTTAAAGGCTTTCTTCTTAGCTCGAGTGTCCGAGGCCTTGCGTTTTCGAGCGTCAGCCCATGCCAGATATGCCGCATGCTTCTGCGCTTCAGCACGTGCACATTCGGCTCCAAACCATGGGCTGGCTTTGCTGGTCACGGGTTTATCGGAAAATGGAATAAAATATTCTATAGCCCGACATACTACCTCAGTAACCGCATTCGCGCAGACCGTCGGATCTCCAGAAGAAAAACACGTTTGCCGCCAAGGATATGAAGCGAAGAAATGTCGCATCTCGTCCCAGTCTGCTAAGTTGTATCTCCAGACACGCCGATTGCTCTTAGGGCTTGGGTCAGGCGGGGAGTATACTGAAACGGACTTGACCAGACAGTGATCGGAACTACCAATGGGTGAGGATACCGCCACAGAGTATCGGTCTGGTTCAGTCGTGAGCAGAAGGTCGAGGCAGTTAGCAGTGTGGCTATCAATATCGGGCACTCGCGTTGGCTCTTTAACAATCTGCGTTAAATTGAGCGCCAAAGCGAGCTTACGCGTCTCTCTCCCAGCGTGGTCCGTGATCCGGTGTGGGACTAACCACTCCTGGTGGTGAGCATTAAAGTCCCCCAGAACAACAAGCTGAGCCGAAGGATAGCGTTGCTGAGCCACATCTGCCGTTTCACTGAGATACTCCATTAGAAGAGTTGTCTCCCGGTCACCGCTATGTGATCTGTACACACCGGCATAGAGAATTTTCTCAATGCCGGTGTCCACAAGCACCCAAATCACCGAAAAGTGGGGATGTTCAAGGTTTCGGAGACGCAAACAGCAAATGTCATCACGGACGTAAACGCAGATACCAGCGCGTGGAAGGAAGCGGTTTTCCAAGATGAATCCTGGATAGTCCAGATATGCCGTGTCTGATGGACATCCTATTTGCGTCTCAGTCAAGAAGAGCAAGTGCGGTTTGTTGGTCTCCAGATGATGATGGACCGCTTGCAGATTTGAGTGCAGCCCACGAATATTTGTGAGGTGCACTTTAAGAGTGAGGACGTGCATCTGCCGTTTAAACTTGCTCAATTTTTTCGACTTTTTCATAGTTGGGTGAGTTAGGTAGACAAGTAGGAAGTGGACGAGATATTGGGATGCTAACCCTCAGTAATAGAGAAGCTCCTACGCCAATGGAGAACTTGCGCGGAGACTGCGGGGACGCCCGAACCCCCCTGAAATTGCCCACAAGTTCCTCACTTCCAGTCGCCAACTGGCCCTGTGGACAACCTCAGGATTTTACACAAGCGGTGGGGCAGCCTTTCGTAGTTGGCTAGACTACTACTTGGGCCCCCTACAACTTGCGGTCGGCCAGCAGAGAGCACCGTGCTTCGGATCCCGCTACCCTCCGAAGCAAGGTCTCCGACGCGAAAGCATCTCCATCACCAATACCGGTCTGCATACCCAACACAACTGTCCACATCTACTCGTCAGAACGGCTTCATTAGACATCACGATGGAACACGACGAGTCGCTTGGCATCGTGGTTTTGTCTAATGGGTGGTAACTAAGCCGGCGGCTAAGGCCTTCCACCAGTTATTTGGTTGCTCTTTTGGCACCACCCAGGGGTCACGTGTAGGGAAACTAGGGTTAAAGCCTACGGACGCGAGCAAACATAAACCCCCTTAGCTTAGCTGCTTAGTTTGGGGCTAGATTATTATTATTTTATTTTTATTATTTATTTAGGTATGGACCTAATTCGAAAATTTACATAGTAACTTTTCAAATCTATTCAATTGCCTAGCTTGTGTTTTATCCATAATGGCAGATTTTAGTTTTGAACTTTCCGCCCCCCAAATGAAACATGAAACGTCGTATTTAGAGCAAAAGCCAAAATTATTGGTACTATAGGTTGGTTGGTTGGTAGAAACTGATGTTTAAGATAAAAGAGTATCATACCAAGATTTGCAACAACACACAAAAGTAACCGAACTAGAAAAAAATTGACGTTTGCGTAAAACCATAAAAAACCACTGTCATCATAACATAGGTATGATCTAAAAATCCTAAAAAATCGTAAAAACTTGAAACTGTGTCGCCATAACATAGGTATGACCTAAAAATCCTAAAATACCTTAGTTTTTTGGGTCAGTAGCGCATACACACAGGTAGTGCCCTCGCTAGCCAGCTGGCTTGGGGTCCAGAATATTCACTTTAACCTTTAGCGAGTCGAAAAAAAGAATTTGTAAAAATTGTGTCGGATGTAACGTATTCAGAACTTTTTTCCAGAGATAGAGAGAATAGAGGACATGACTTTCCGGACATTTTTTGAACTAGCTCCATGAAACAATTTTGTTGGTAAAAATATACTATTTATGTTAGTTTTGTTAAAGATTTTACTTCTTGTTAGGAACTTACATATGTTTTGAAATTCTTTTATAAAGTACTAGCTTCTGCCCGTGGTTTTGCCCACGTGGCCTATAGGAAACGAAAAAGATTTATTATTATAGATAATTCAACCATTTTACCCTTTTAGGAGAGGTATTTCTAAAAACCTTTTCTTAATGGATACCTACACTGTACAAAAACACACTCTCCAAATTTCAAGTCTCTGGGACCACCGGTTTAGGCTGTGCGTTGATATTTAAGTCAGTCATTCAGTCACTCAGTCAGGACTTTGAAATTTATATGTATACATGTTAGTAAATGTGAGCAGATATCTGTTTTAATATATATTTACAGCAAAGTAAAATAAACACTAAATAGCCTAAATATAGGGCTCAATATGGGCCGCACTTTACATACGGAATGCAGAGCACGCGTCATATTGCATCGCTTGCAATATGCTTGCTATGCATTAAGCAGAGAAGAGATTAAACGGTTTTAAAGTTTTATGATAATTATGAAGTAAAAAAAATATTTTAATACACTTGTCTTTATTTACAATTTAACTCAAGATTTGTAATACTTTACATTAAAATTAATATTTTGATTACGTTAGTGTTTATTTGTGAACACCTCTATCAATAACTCAAGTGAAAAGTTGAGATCAAGTCGAGTTTCAATCGCTACAATTGTACTGATACAAACGAATAAATAATCTGCGCTTTTCCAAAAAAAAACAAGTGTGCTTTAGACCACACGACTGAAGTAAACCTTTTTCAGTTTAGCTCCATCTATGGGCCAGTATAACTTTGTTTTTGCCATGTTTAATGTTAATACCGCCATCTTGACAATTTTACAATGTCATTTTACCGGACATACCAACATAGTAATACAATTTTTTTACTTTGTTGTGTTGACAATGGAGTACTACGTGAATCAGCTTCCATTCGCCTCGCACTCACCAACTTACCTCCCAAGTCAAGACTGTTTAAAAAATATTACCACTAAGCTAGTTTATTAATTCTCTAATTCAATTAAAATAAACCAGTAAACTTGTAACCTCTACGAGCGATCCAATAGCACGCAACATAAGCAACGAAGCGATAAACTTGATTCATTTCACCAGCTTTCATCGGATCAGCAATTCTCAGTCGAAATTTATTTCCACGGATAAGTAAAGATAGCGTGAAATAAAGTAAATAAATAAACAAACGCGAAAAGAGGAATCGAAAAAATATATTTTGAGGGTAGAATAAAAACGTTACCATTTGCAGTATTATGTGCCGCGGGGGTTTGTGGCCGCGAGAACTGTTGGGCGATCGGCTCGGATGTGTTTGGTATAACCTAATTAAAGGACTAAAGTTGTTGTCTTTGGATGCTCCAATTTTAATGACCATTATAGAACATTAAAATAATCCCTCCTTAAACATCAATATATCTTCACATATAAAATTCAGTCCTCACTTACTGACATTTGAAGGGTGTGTTCTTTGTAAAAGAAGTAAAAGACTAAAAACTCCTATCACATTATTTCATTTTCAGTCTTATTATTTTTAGTCATTAACTAAGCAAAGCTTGTATACTATGGGAAATAAATAACTGATAGAATATGACGGCGGCAACGTCTAGTTATAAACTCTATGCGAAGCGGGCAGTATCTTAATTTACCCTGTGGTGGCATTTAAATTTATTACAGTGGCAGCACCAGCAACTGTCATCGCTTCCCCACCCATCTGGCTATATAAAGGGAGCGCTCGGTACACTACGAATCATTCTTGCTCCGGACACGGCCCGGTGCGCTTGCTGAAAGCATAGTTATATAAGTTGCAACCTACGCACAATCCGTCAGCCTATAAATACTTAGATAATTTTTGTTTGTATTTAAATACATAGAAAACAATATCACACCCAGATACAGAACCAACACCTATGTTCATCACACAAATATTTATTCTAGGTGGGAATCGAACCCACAGCTTACAGTTTAGAAAGCACAGCTACTACCAATTGAGCTATCAAGGCAGTCGATCATTATAATTACCAAAATTATAAAAACGTTTAAGTTAATCATTGCCCATTGTTTCTATGAGTACTCATAATAAAAGTTACGGATTTTGGCTTTCGTTTAAATTAGGTTCTTCAATTAGGTTGTAACTAATAATTTAACGCTTATGTTGTAGGTAAAGTACGCTTATCTAGTAGTTAATTTCATTTATTTCTCAACTGTATGGGTCAAGCATATCGGAACAATTCAATGAATAAATGTAAATTTAAATATTCCCACGACTAATTTTAAAATGTCCGTTGTGTAAAATCAATCACTTAATAAACTCAAGATGTAATCAATCACATTATACTCGTAAATTTGTTAATACTCATGTTCAATTCAGCTTATGCAAACAACCACTCAAAGCTTCGCTAGTAGTTACCCAATGAAAGCAATCTTCTTTATTAATTGAACCTCGTTTGCATACAAAATATCCAAGACGTAAAACACTTACGGGGATATTTTGTTAAATATGGTAATCGTATCTCGCAGCCTAGCACACGCGGTGGTCGCAATCCTAAACCGGCGTTGACGCACAGAATAATTAATAGAGCCAGTAGTAAAGCTTGCGTGAATTATTGAAATCCTTGGTGCTTTCGTTTGGGGCGTAAAAGATGAATTACTGTTATGGTGTCTCGCGGGCGTATTTTTTACTACAGTTACACAGAAAAATAGTATATTTGTATATTTTTAGTAGATAGTAGAACGTTTCTGCAAAGTTCGTCTAGGTAGGCACCAATGCTTTGTCACTTATTCTGCCACTAAGCATGCAGTAGTACGCAAGCACTGCTGTGTTCTGGTTTGAAGGGCATTGTAGCTAGTGAAATTACTGGGCAAATGAGACTTTATTACCCGATTTCACAGTTATTACTAGATTGTGCTGATGTATCAGGAAGACGTGCGCGGTGCAGTGTCACGCGAAACTCTGTACTTTAGAGTTCCGAGTGACACTGTAACTGATATGGGCAGCCGTGTCGCTTAACATCAGGCAAACGGTTAGATCGGCACGTCATTCCTGAAGATAAAAAAAAACAATATTTTAAGTACTGCACGCAGTGGTACTCTTGATTTATCAAAAAAAAGTGAGAAATTTTTTTCCATCTCAGTGAGATCTAACTGACTGTTAGTCCTTGTGATTGCAGTGAAGCAAAAAATAAAAACACTGATTTTGTAGCTTTGGTATTATTTTGTATAGAAATACTTAACTGGTGATATTGTTTTAAGCATATAACATTATAAAGTTCTTCTTGCCAAATAATAAAGCAAGCTAATAGTAATAGAAAAATTCAAAAAAAAATTAAGTTTGTTCAACAATTTAAAGTTAAATGATAATTCTATTTGTGCACATCCGTCTTTCTATTGTTCTATATTGCATTCTTTGTAAAATATTTGTAAAAACTTTTAAATTAGCTTTCCATACCTGTTAGTGTGATATTTATGTGTATGTAACTAGCTGAAAGTTTTCCTCTGAGAATAAAATAAAATAAATAAAATAAAACTTGATCGAGTCAAAATAAAGATTTGAACAGTTGAACATCAATCAAACGCGGTTCCTTAACAAATGTATACATGTAACGTGTAAGTATCTCATAGGTTTTTGGCGGGAAAGCGAAAATGATTGCGTCACCGCATTGTATTATTTTCCAAAAACTTGTGTTATTTTCAGTGTTAGTGCATACAATTGGTGGTATTTTATTCGTTAAGTGCTGGATTACAGGCGTGAGTGTGGGAAAATGGTATAATGATGGTGAAACGTTTCTTTTAGTGTTGTTTCCAAAACTCCATAGAACCTTCAAGTAAAGTTGCCACCACTGTATGACTTTGACTAGACTGACTTGACTATGATTTGACTTGATGACTTCGACTGTGAATTGACATATATTTGCGTGAAATATCGATAACTTGATAAATTATCAATTACTTGACATTGGCTAAATACACAAAAGTGTGGAGCCAAAACTTAAAAAAAAAGTATCTCGTGGTAATCTAAGTATCTATGTGTGAGTGCCGCTAATTTCCTTGCGTATACAGAGCTGCTATTCTGTTGATAGCGCTGCGACATCGTAGAAGGGTGTAGGTTTTGCATATGTATAAGAGGCTGATTGAAATTTTACGCTCAGAGCAATTTTTACGTATATTTTAGGATGGTTTCGCAATTTCACACCCGCCTTAATAAAGTCGTTGGAATCGCGTATACGGCGTATAAATTTACACATTCACTGTATACATTTGCTGTAAGAAATTTGGATGAGATGAATACATTTGATTGCTTTCATTTTAAGAAGAAAAAAACACTCGTTTGTCGGTGTAAATCTATGAGGTAATGGTAACAAATTTCCGTTCCGGGAACTCTGTGAGAAGCGAGTTAGATGGCGTTTTCTTTCGTGTTTTAGGTTTGTTTTTTTGTAAACATACGAACTTTACCATAAAAATTTGGTGAACACTTTTTTATAATATTAAAATTATTTTCTGAGAAAAGCCTTTTGATTATTAATGGAAATTAACTATCTACTGTTTATGCATAGTTTATTTTTTATTCAGAAAATATTTATATGTTCTTGTCAATGGAAACCGAAGGAATAATAATGTGAATATGTTTATGATTGTAATAGATACATTATTAATATTTATGTTATAAATAGTGTATGTGTGTGTGTGGAAATATGTAATATATTCATAACTTCTTATTTATATGTATAAATTTAGTAAGTAGTAAAAATTGACAATTGTGATACGACTAAGTGGTATTACTATTTTTGTTTTATATTTTGACAATCTATTATTTATGTTGGTTGCATTGCTACACAAAAACGTCCACATTGCACCCAGGATAACTGGAACCTAATGCTTTCCAGCATTAAGTTCGTCTATGTTTCTACATTTGTAGTTTGTTCTAAGGTTCGCTTATGTAGTTACATTTTCTATCTAGATCGAGGCTATTATGACTTGACAAATATTTCCAAAATGAAACAAAGATTATCTGGTTTGTATATTTGCAACCACATAGAAAATGGTGTTATGTAACACCATCCTCTATTCCTCTCCTAAGTAGCCACAAACAACAAACAGTAACATCACCACAAACGTTTTTGAATTGTCACCAAACACCACCCAGAAGGCATAAGTAAAGCGTCGTATACACTGGAGGAAACAAAGCGAAATGTACATGGACCCAACATAGCTGGAAGTAAATTTCCCGCACCGAGATAAGGACAATAAAATACAAACAAGCATCCGCAGAGCCAAGAAACTACTCTATTACTGTTCAAGTTAAAAATATCTAAAAGACGCATTAACATTTTCATTGTATCGCCCTCGGGCGAGTTATATTAAACTGTTGAGAGACATTGGGACTTATAGCACTTGAAGGCAACTCTGCGTATGCAATTACAAAGTTTAATTTCAATCGGTGAAAACAAAAGTAACCTTTACCTGTTTGTTGATAAGGCGCTATTCATATTTTCGATGAGTCAGGGGAGATTTTTGTTTGTGTGAAGAAAAAGTTAGATACTCCGGGGATGCTCCCTTCTGTTTTCTCCCTGCGCTGTCGACGTAATTTTTTTAATCATGTTTTATATTCGCTTTAATTTACTTAACGACCGTCTTAGTAGAATGCGTCGTCGCGTTTTCGATGAATAACAGATGAGTTAGTCATAATTATAATTTTGATAGTAATTTTTTAAAGAGATCGCGTAGATAATTTGTTGCGGATTGGATGTTCAACATCCAATGTTCTTTTTTTGCGGTTGTGATGAAAAGGGGACAATAGTTGATTGTAATATTGCTTATTACTTCTCAAATGATGGTGGACTACTCTAATAATAAAATTTCTTGCTCTTTTCTGCACTCTTTTTATTTCTATATTAACTCAACGGTACGTGTTTTTCCGGTACATAATTCCATTGGCTTATATATAGATATTTGATATTTAGAAGTAATTTTTAATTTAAAAAAAACTATATTAACATTTAAAAAAAAATTATCAGTATTCGGTTACGAAATTTACATTTCATATTTTACAGTGTTTTGTAATTTAAATAATAACTTTCATAATTATTAAAAGCCGTAAAAATAATTCGATAATTTTATTTTTAACATTTTGTTTCAGTCAATTAAACCGTATTAGAATGAGAAGCTACAAACAATACCGAGTTCCTGAACGAATATAATTTAGCATGAATCAGCGAATCCACAATAAAATTTACAAATTTCAGCTATAAACCAAATGTGTACATCAAACTTTTCCCATGAAATGTAACATTTAAAAGTAATACATTTTTGGAACAATACAAGCTAAGTGTTATTGTTATTTCTTTTGGGAACATTGTAATGGGGGACTTTTGTACCGGATTTAAGATGCAACGTTGTCAATTTTCCCGGGATTTAATTTTAGCTCAAATGAAACAGTTGAAGCTTGATTATGACAACAAATATTGAACTTTGTTGTTCTGTGATTCACTTTTAGATGAAGTAATGGTATTGTTGAAACTTATTTGTCAATTCATGTATATGACAGCCTCTGCAGTGTGGTTGAGCAGGTCAGCTCATAACTCGGAGGCGGGTTTGATTCCCGCGGCAGGACAAGTATTTGTCCACAGAAAAGAAAGCGTAAATACTGTTTCATGTTAATGTCGTCATCTTGACAATTGTAAATTGTGATTTTATAGGACATACCAACATTTTACTAGGTGGTAGGACTTTACTGCAAAGTTCATCTAGGTAGGTACCACCGCTTTGCCAGTTATTCTGCCGCCAAGCAGTAGTGTGCAAGCACTGCTGTGTTCCGGTTTGAAGGGCACTGTAGCTAGTGAAATTACTGGGCAAATGAGACTTTATGATCTGATCTCACAGTTTAGTAATCTTATTAAGTGCGCAATGCAGTGTCACGCGAACCTCTATACTTTAGAGTTCCGAATGACACTGTAGCTGGTATGGGCAGCCGTGTCGTTTAACATCAGGCGAACGGCTAGCTCGTCACGTCATTCCTTAACATAAAAAATTACTTTGTTATGTGGACAATGGGGATTTACGTGAACCAACTTCAATTTCCGTTCGGCTCGCATTCACCAGCTTACTCCGCAGGTCAAGCGTGCGTAAAGAAGTTCTACTTCAAAAAGTTAGATTTTAACAACAAATGTTTACTTGTGCATTAGCTAGAGAATTTAGGAACTGATGGTTAGTTTGTTTTAGGTTCTAAGGGAAACTGCAGTCGTATTAAAATTTCGTAAAAACCCGCTTCTGATTTGGTTCTCCTGAGCGAGATTGCTGAGGTGTTGTTTACCCTAAGGCGATTTACTCCAAGTGTCTGATAAGACGATAATTAGAAAACTTTTTCAATTAGTTTAATTTGGTATAAGTCGAAGATTTTGAAGGTTTATTTTCGACGGTGAACTTCGGTTACTTGGAAAATTGTAAGAAATCGGCTTTAGTGAAAAGTTTTTCTATATAATTACATTTAATTTATCGTAGCTTAATAAAAAAATTCTTAACTAAACTACTAAATAAAAAGTAAATTGCTCTGTCCCTGATACAAATTATTTTGGATTTATTATTTAAACTAACTACTACAATACCAATTAATACTAAGAGCCACGAGCTACAACTCACTAAAAAAACATTTAGACTAACCGCGATGCCGATCCAATAGTTCCAGCCCACTACAAGTAGGTAGCGTACCCAACATGCTGGCAGCATTGCCCATTGAATTGCAATGTTGATTGATTCATTATGCCAAATATGTACCAGCATTTTTGGCACGTTTTGCATAGACTAGATGCTTTGATTAACTCTCTCCATCCATCCATGGTCTCAACACCAGCACAAAAAATTGGATTCAATTTATTTTTATTATTAACTTCGCAGTCCTTCGGATTTGTAATCTATACACTCTGTTTTCATCAGATAGTGTAGATTCTGAATCTTTCCGATGGTTTGTGAAAAGCGGTACATTTTAGTACCTACAACTTTTTCTCATTCACCATATCTGTAAATTCACATTGTTAAAGAACATACGGCTATCTGTGAAATTACTAGTTTTTAGTAAAGCATTTTAACGGAAAAATTTAATAACTCCTACAAGAAAAAATAATATTTGAAAACACCGACGCTTTTATTGTTTGTGTAAAAATATTGTTGGTCCATGTAGTTCTGTGCTTTAATAAATTAATAATGACCCTTCACCATCTGGAGAGTACGTATCTTTTTTACCAAGGTCAAGGACACTCTAAAATAATGAGACGTAGAGGTCAAATATACCTAACAGAAAAAATATATAAATCTACTTACCTATCAAAAGCAGCATATTTTAGTACTCTCAAAGATCTCCAAATAACATGACCAAGAAAAATAAAATAAGACCAGGGCTAGATAAGTTAAGAAAGCTCTATTGAAACGAGTTTTAAAACTTGTGAACCGATTCATGCCACATCTCCCTATTCAAACAATTTCATACAATCTCAAACGATCGTCCAGAAGTCGCTTTCCTCGCGTCGCTAGTTCCGGAAGAATTAGCGCACGCACGGCCAGAGCCGACGTGCCGGATGACGTCACGAGTAAGTTTTAAATTTAATTAAAGACAACTTTGGGACAGTCGCTTCGACGGTAAACATATTGCGATGAATTGCAGACGGGCGAAGATTTTGAAGTAAAACTACTTTACGCACGCTTGACTTGGGGAGTAAAGTGATGAATGCGTAACGAGGCGAACGGAAAAAGAAAGTAGTTGGTTCACGCACATCTCCATTGTTAACATAACAAAATTAAAAATTACTTAAAATTTTTATTATAATGTTGGTATGTCCGACCGATAGATGGAGCTAAAGAAGTTTTAATTAAGACGTACAAGCAAGATCTCTTGCTTCTTAAAATCTTTTTTACGTCACAAACACACATTATGTATGTATTACGTTTCTTTAACTAATAAGCAATTTTAGGCCACCACAGTTGGCTGACATAATAAAAGTAAAACCAAATCCAGACAACAAAGTTTAACAAAGCGAAATCAAATAAGCCAATCCAATTATTTGATCTGGAAGTATTTTCAACAGCTTACGAGTACGTTCAGTACCTCTACCACGCTAGTAACACAATAATGCCGCGTACAAACATTGTTTAACCGAGCTCACCGCTCCGCAATCATAAGTAAGCCTAAGTAAACACTAGGTTAGCGCGCGAGCGGGTGAAAACCGCGCGTTTCAATCGCCCGTCTGCACCATACACCACGCGCCACATGTCGCCACAGCAGATGCACAAAGAATTTATACGCACCATTCCGTCTCCATGTGATTTTGCATAACACTATCCCTCAGATATGACGCAATCTATATAATTTTTCTTTCTTTCGTGTAAGTATTAAAATAGTAAACAGTATTTTAAATTTTGTAATTCTTTAGGGTCACATTTTTCAAATGGAAACTTTGGAATTAACAACAAAAAAATGGTAGAGCAGAGATGAAAAGTCCTGTCTTTATTTAAAGTTTTACTTTACGGTTTTTAAAGAAACTTCCATTAAAAGAGGATGTGGAACTCAAAAACAATCAAAGAATACGACGATTCAAGTGTTGTGGTATTATTAAAACTTTTCCCATAAGAAAGTCATCAAATAGATGTCTTTTTGTACCTGAAAACGATTACGTAAATTCATTGCAGAGCTTAGCTAAGACACATATTAGCGAACCCACTTCAGCAAACTTAAAACCCCGTTTGAATTTACGCAAACACATAAAACTCACGACGCAATTACCCCGCGAAAAGAAAATTTCATCCTAAAATTACCTATTCCGAAACGGGGCACGTGCGCTTAAAGCGCTTTAAGCAAAACTTGGACCGTAAGCACGTTAGCTTAACGGCTTAAATTCGGAACGTCTATGCCTCCACCGAAACCTAAGAATTATTGGAACATAACAAAATATGACCGCCGGTTGGACCTCTATAAATCGTTTTACATCTGCTATAAAGTAATGAGATTTAACCCTCGCTTTCGCGTTTACGACGCTTCGGCGTTGCGGTGGGATACATCAAAAATATATTTTGTTGGCCAACTTTGTTAACAACACACGGGATGACGATGGAAATGATCGTAGCCAATTCATCAAAAACTACCATTCAATAAAATGGGTTCATTTATCAACTTTGCAAAAAATGCTACAGCTTAAATTAAAATAAAGAACAACGCATTTGGTAAACTTAATTATAAGGATACCAGTAGCAATGCTTGGCGTTTGGACTAAATGGAGACCGGCATTTTAATCACGACCGTGTTGTGTTACGTAGACCAAACATTCCGAATAGTCTTTATACATTTTTGCGCACTACAGCCCCAATGTTTCAACACCAAAAGGTGCAAATACGTAACACTAACCAAGGTACTATAATTACGTGCCCCATTGCCTAATATTTTAAGATTTTTTTTGTAATTTTAAACAAACCTATAATGGTTTTGCAGCGTTCTGTGACTGACGCCTTACATACGAGTTGTTAATTTAAACTCATTAAAGATAATCTAATTCATTAACATATTACCTTAAAATTATTACATTAACATAAGACTGAATAAACTTTATCATCCCACATGTACATTTTACCTGTACCTAACGATTCCAAATCAAACGTTGACTCTCGAGATATCTGAGCGTATGTCTCCCAGCTTATCTCCTCAGTACAATCCCACAAAAGTTGATTGACATATTGGAAAGGGAATTCCATTCTTTAGAATTTGTTTAGATCTCTCAATAGCATCAGTTGGGGGATATATTTAGAGGAATGCGATCTATTGATGGGCGAATTTTTATTCGTGAGCCATCGTTAGATTAATTCCGGCCAACTGATGAAGACGGAAAAATATGCGGAATTTATCCGGTACAAAATAAATAACGGTATGAATATCTCAATATTTAAATGAATTCTTTACTTATTGTGTTATGTTAATATTAATTTATGAAACGAATAAATTATTACCTACTTTGTAATAAGTTTTTTGTGTTCTTGGCCGTCAGTAATAGATTTTAGTATTGTAACCATCTTATTATTCTTCTTATTCTAAAGAGTCATTCATAGAAAATGTATCATTGTAAACTCTCTATAATAGTGTGCACTTAGCTGTATAAGTTATTAATCAAAAGTGCTACGCGTAAATTAAAGCACCGATATTTATATACAGCACCGTAAGTATAGACTGATACCGCTATTTAAAAAAATGTTTATTTTAGGTTGTTCGGTACTTTATTTCGGAATACAGATGACAGTCTATTTATGTATATACATTAATGGCCCTTTAGAATTCTGGACCCATAATGCTTATTTGGAAATTATAGGGCATTAGCTTGATTGGACGCCAAATGGGTGCGGTGTTCCTTTTTCTGTTGATTTGGAATTTCATGTTACTAAAACCGAAACTACTAGAACTGGGATTACTAAAAAGGCTTAAATGATTGGGCGGTACATGACCCAAAAAAGTAATTTAATTGTTTAAGAAACGGGAATAATTTCAAAAACATTCGCTCGCCGTGTCAAACATAATGATAAAATAAATAAATTTTAAGTTGTTTGCGTAATCCTACATTTGTTGCAGTCTGTCACACACAATCACGAGAAACGTAAAGTTGTTTAACTTTTAGATTTTGGCATTAAATTAAATCATAATAATTTTTAATTTCCGATGATAATAATTATTAGCTAGTTATGCCAATTAAAGAATTTAAAAAGAAAATCAAGTCCAAAAATCTTAAAATACATTTGAACATAGACTGCTTCTTTTAAGAAGTTGGTTAAATGTACATTGAATAACAAGAGACTAACGTATCTCATTTTAACTAAATCTAAACAAATTAACGTAAATCTACAGGATACATCAGAACCCTGGGTGAATCCAGCTCAGCCTAATCTGGAGAATTAGCGAAGTGAGCCAGATCCCATTATGGCGCAATTTACCTAACCATAATCGCTTTAATACTGAAAAGCTGAAATGCGAACTTGGTTTTGTAGTTTACAAGGTTTGTCGGAGTAACAACTCTTGGTTTGAATTATTTTATTTCAAGACAATAATCCGTGGAATATCATTTATTAGTAACATACAACATAATATTATTTAATAAACATAAAACAATAAAAAGGGAACTTAATCAAACAAACCACTACCAGTAGGCAACGTGCCCATTATGCTGGCAGCATTGCCACGTTGAATGGCAATGCTCAATCTTTGGCCGAAGTAGAGGCCAGCATTTTGGTCACGTGTGGCTGCAACCAGACGTTTCGAAAGGTCTTTAAAATTTTGGTGAGCACTCGGTCCCCAAGGCCCCAGTGTCTCAACTGCAAAAGGCGCAAAATTAATATTTAAATTTTATTACTGGACATAATATAGACATTTAGTTTACGTCGAACATTATGTAGGTACATCAACATATATCTATCTTACGGGAAACGCATTAACCGGGACAAAAAGTATGGTAATGTTACTTAGAAGGTTTACATTAATTCGGCAAATCTGAAGTTACCGGCTTCTTAAGATAAATCTTTCAAAAGTGAACTCTATCACCTAAGCTATAGTCATGGTTATTCTACGACGGACCCAAATTTTCGAAGAATCCTGGTTGATGCTCTAAATCTAAAATGTTTACACACTTAATTTTAGCTGATTCAGCGCTGAGTGGTTGAAGGAAGAGGAATATACTGGAAGTAGTAAGAAATAGCATTTATATTAAAAATGAACTTTATTAAGGAAGTTGGTATAAAATCGTGCGAAAAGAACCTTTGCAAATTCCATGGTGTGTAAATAGTAAGTTAAAGAGGTGTTTAATAGTTAGGATACATGCCACTTAGTACCACATACCATAGCTTACCTGTTGTTAATATCAGTAAAATATGAATTGTTAATGTACCTACCTATCGTATATTTAAGGTTCTGTTTGTCTTTTCTGAGCAATAAAAATATTCTTATTCTATTCTTATTCACTTAATAAGTTCAACCACATGATTAGTATATCAGACTCCCCTAATTGTGGTACTTGTGGGGGTTCTAGAGGATGTACATCATGTTCTAGTGGAGTGTGTCAGAACCCAGTCTGTGAGAGCACATAATATGCTAGCACAGTTCGGGTTGAATTTTTCATATTTAGGAGTGATTCAAGGTGTCTTGGCTTTTCCACTGAGTGGGGCTGCAAAGACACTTTTCACTATGATAAAAGACATATTTAGTTAGAATTTCATGATTGTAAATAATGGAGCTGACACAATCGCTATGCTACAAAAGCTCCCAAAAATAAACAAAAACGTATTGTTATAAGTCAGTGGGAAGGATGGTAGACCGCTACGTTTTCCCACAATTTATAATCATCTACCCGCAAGTTCTTCAGCTTGACTGTACATGTACTAAGTACTGTACAAACATGGTGCTTGCAATAGAACCAAAATATTGGGAGCTCAAAACAAATATGAATTACATGACAATTAACTCGTTAAAAAACAATATTTAAAAAGTTTTGTGACTTTAACAGTTTAGAATCTCATATAAATAAATAAAATTGATTCAAAACATACAGCAAATTATCATTATTATTAATTTTTATTTTTATTTATTGTTATTATTATATTATTATTATAATTAATTAATTAGCTATTAATACTTTTTTCCAAAATTAAAGAGAGTGATGATAATAACGAGATAGGAATAAACAATTCAAGGAATAACGATATAGTCGGGATAACTGGAGCCGTTTTAAGAGCATTCCGGTAAATCCCATTAAGACATATTTTAAAAATGTGCGTCAAAAAGGGACAAGAACATATCTAAATCTGTTCAAGAAATCATTGTTAATTGAAAAATTTTCCCTTTTCACTTTAGTTTAATCCAGATCTAACATAGCAAACGACTTTCACCTTGTAGCTTGGTCAGGATTAGTGGCGAGTAATCATTGGCTACCGTTTCGATTTATCATAACTGAGAGTATATAAAATATAAGTATATAATAAGTATATAAAATAGATTATTTAACCATCCCGACGTAGCGTCAGTTGTTCACTACAGAGTCAGTAATGTTACTATTTCATGGGATAACAGACTGAAATTTAGCAGTATTCAAATATTTGGCTATGATTTGCCTTTTTTGTAATTTTAGAGAGGAATAATGAGTATATTAAAATATGAGCAACTTTCAAAATGGCTTACAATTATTTTTTTCACATGTGAACATTTGTCTGATTTGTTTGTTAGTTTGTCTTTGCCTTGCACAATCAAAAAAAATGTGGATATTTCACACAACGCCATCTAGCCCCAAACTAAGCAAACCTTGTACTATGGGAACCAGATAAATAATACAATACTTAGATACTTTTTGTGTGTGAATAAATACGTAGAATAAAATATAACACCCAGATATAGAACAAATATCGATGTTCATAACACAAATGCTGGTCCTGAGTGGGAATCTAACCCAAAACCTATAGCTCAGAAGGTAGGGTTACTATCAACTGAGCTATTGGATAAGTCAAATAAAATATGTAGCTGGTAATTTTAACAATATTCATTACGTAGCTAGTAATATTTATAATAGCTTTTTGGCTATTCGTATCAATCGTAAAGTTAAGAAAAAAACAGTTGTACTTAGTGTTAGGAACTGACACTACTGCTGTCCGTGTGCGAACCTGCGAAGTCTCTAACTTTGTTTCCATAGATTATTGAGTGAGTATTGCGCCGGCGTCGACTTACTCTATCTCAATCTTTTTATGGCGCTATAAATATGTTTAGTGACAGTTTTTATTGCGGCGACTCGGTTCCGGGGCTCAGATTAACATCAGCATCGGATAGGGAATAACAATGTGGATATTGTTGGGGATGTGAAGGGAAATGATGATAACTGAAGGATGTGTGAAGTATTAAAATAACCATTCAAAATGACTTAGAGGTATTATCCTAGTAAATCACAAAGACATGGACAATTGATTCATATTTTGGAGTTACGGAACTGCATGTAGCTGCATACAAGGAGAGCTTTATGATTTAGGGTGGTGGTTAATCAATCATTTTCATTGTAAGTGGTTTTTAGTTAGCTTGTAGCAATTGGATGGGAAAAACTGAAGACTGGACTAGGCAACTTATCTTGGGAGAGGCCTATTTCCAGTAGCTGCTGATAACGGTGAATATTGCTGTACAACTCCTTTATTACTTTAAAGTAGGATCATCATTAAAAATATAGTATATAATAACAACGAGTATATGCCGCAACACCCACAACTTGACATGGATACAACCCCAAGAGAGAGATTTGTACTTTTTGAAGTAAAAAATCTTTATGCACGCTTGACTTGGGGAGTAAGCTATTGAATGCGTAACGAGGCGAACGGAAATGAACCTATGTGAACTAATCAACATAATAATGTTGGTATGTCCGGTAAAATACAAATTTACAATAGCCAAGATTAACATTAAACAAAGCAAAAACAAAGTTATACCGGCCGATAGATGGAGCTAAACTAAAGAAGTTTTACTTCAGTCGTGCGGTCTAAAGCACACTCGTTTTTTTTTTAACAAATACTTGACTGTTTATCTTATCGTTGATGTTGATGTTATATGTATATATATATACGTGTATAAAATATAATTTATGCTATCAAAAATTCTTAAAATTCTGTAAATCTGTACAAAACAAGAAAGGTTGACGATGTGTCTGAAAATCTATTCGTATTTGAAACTTGGCAAGAAGTATTTTTTATTTACAATTTGTTAGTGAATAGGGACTAACAAATTGTAAATAAAAAATACTTCTTTAAAACTTTCACGTAATGCAGAATATTTAAAGGTCCATGGATAGGGGAGCGATCGATCGTGCGTATCGGATGCCTTATAGCGACCTTGTGTGCGAGTCAAATCAAAGATGTGCTTTGAATCCGAGAGCTTTAGAATTTTTGTAGGTGTTCAAAGCAAAAGCAAGGTAGCTGTAGTTTTTAAATCTTTATCAGGTTTACACAAATTTGTCACTATGCATAGTACTGCTTACTCAGTAAAACGCGTCCACATTAACGGCTAAAGAATATAGTTTTAGTATTACTTCATATTATTTTTCTATTTGACAGCCTCTGGTGAAGAAAAAATGGCGCAAATGCTCGTACTTGTTCTGTGTTTGGGTGTTGTGGGACCATGGTCCTCATAGTTCCTGGGTCAATAGATACAGGGAATTCTAGTTAGGGTCCAGGTTTTGTGTATGTGATCATTGGGCATCATTATTATTTGTATTATTATTATTATATGGTGGAAGGGATGAAGGACCTCTTTTTGGATCAAACTAAACAAAGGTTTGTTCTTGATCTTTTAACAGAATAATATAAATAAATAAATCACATACCTCAAAACATGTAAATTTCATAATTTACAGTTGTACCTAATAGTAATAAATAATTATAAACGCCCAAAGATCACATACATAGATCCTGGACCCTAACTGGGATTCCCTGTGTCTAGGGACCTACGAAATACGAGGACTATGGTCTCACAAAACACCCAGACACACAAGTATTTGCACTTTTTTTTCCTGTGCAAAAATACTTGTCCTGTCGCAGGAATCGAACCCACCACCTCTGGTTATGAGCCAACCTGCTCAACCATCATAACACAGAGGCTGTCAGAAATATATGTAATAATAATAATCATCGTACAGCTACCAGGCTACTTTTTCAAAAATCATTCAGTCCCTGAGGCAGTGGTGATTGTGCAGCAACGAGGTACCTCTAGGAATCTGTAGTAGCAGCAGATTTCTAGGGGCATCTTGTTGTGTTATGCCAGTTGTTCAAAAATAATTTTTAAACCATAATTTTTAAGTAAAAGTTTATGGCTAAAAAGTATCTGGATGAGATTCAGTCTCAGCATCAACATTTTTAATGCTACTTTGCTTTCCAGTTACCATATAAGCGTCTAAAGAGGCAGTGCTTTGCCAACCAATACAAGCCCACTTCTGTCCAATTTGTCAGTACAGTCGTCGACACATAAAACATCATATTTATGGCGTGACATCGAGTGCGTTCAATAAACGCATCGTCGCAAATAATATCTTTATGGGGCTATAAAATTGCGCAGCTTAATGTGGAGAGCCATCCGGATGTTTTATGGCATTCAAATTTAATAGTCTTGTGAATTGTAAAAGGTGATAATTTGCTAGTGCTACTTTTTATACTTAGAACACACAAATAAAACCACGAGCTATCTCTTTTCTAAGATCAGGCTAAGTTTTATTGTAATAAAACAAAAGACGAGTGTGCTTTCGACCACAAGATTGAAGTAAAATTTCTTAAACTCCATCTATCGGCCGGTATTTCTATGTTTTGGCTTTGTTTATTGTTAATGTCACCATATTGACAATTGTTCATTGTCATTTTACCGGACATACTGGCAACATTATCATGCAAATTTTAGTAATTTTTAATTTTTTTTTATGTTGACAATGGAGATCTAATTTAACTAACAACTTTCAATATTCGTTCGCCTCGTAACGCATTCACCAGCTTACTCCCCAAGTCAAGCGAAAGGAGTTTTACTTCTAAAAGAGTATGCTCAATAATAACATACATAGACGCTGGATCTAAATGTTTCACAACAAAGCGTACAAGAGTGTTATGTATAAGAAAAATGAAACAATATTTTAAAATATGAGCCATGACAGCGAATGAATATAAAATTTAATATTTATGAATTATTCACTAACAACATTTATGAAAAAATGTTTCGATTAAAATACGGTGAGAACGGTTTTTACTTTCTCGCTGGATTGAATTACTACATGTCAAAATTATATTAAGGGGAGATATTTTAACGTGAAGGCAACGGATAAAATAAAATCGTTTGTTTCGACAAATAATAACCAAAACTCTTATTTAATTTTCAAAATTATTTTCTTTAAATTTTGTTTAAATTCCATTTTAAAAATCTTTTTAAATATCTAGGGCAAGTAAGTAGTATAATAAATCTCGTGAGATATAATTCCTATGTCCACGTATCTCTCTACCCTACAACAACTACTACAACCTACAAGACATCCTGGTATCCTAGTTACATATCCAATTTTACTTCTCTATGTACTTAATAGATGAGATGACAGCCTCTGTGGTGTGGTGGTTGAGAAGGTTGGCTCATAACCTGGAGGTGGCGGGTTCGATTTCCGCGGCAGGACAAGTATTTGTGCACAGAAAAAAAGCGTGAATACTTGTTCTGAGTCTGGGTGTTGTGGGACCATGGTCCTCGTAGTTCCTGGATCCCTAGACACAGGGAATCCTAGTTAGGGTCCAGGATCTATGTATGTGATCGTTGGGCAAAAAAAAAAATAAAAAAAAAAATAGATAAACGTCAACGTCATATTTTATGTTTGGCTTCAGTCTTTTGTAACAATCTAAATGGAACTTTGGACAGAGATTGCCTTTCTATTGCAATCGATATATAGAAAGTTTTTTTAAAGATTTTCATTAATAAAACGGATAAATTTTGTGACTAGTCTAACTACTCCCTGCCAAATTAAAAACTTTCCTCGGAATTTTGGTACCTCTAAATAGATATTAGTTAAAATTCCACAGATAAATCTCCCCTTAACTAGAGGTCAAGGCGCCATTGAGTAATCGATAGGTATACGATGTATACATTCAGATACAGAGTTGTTGCAACGAGGTTTCCCATGCAATAGATACTTCTTTGCAGTGGCAGTGTATTTATGCCGTTCTTGAAGAAATCACCCACACGGAAGGCAACTAATTTTTCAAAGGCGTTATGTACTAGGCAGTACATAACGCCTTTGAAGAATTAGTTGCCTAGAATTTGGATAACTTTTGACGAGAATAAATGCAATACCTAAGGCCTCTTAAAAATTTAAATTTTAATAAAATTTTAAGGCCTCTTAGGTATTGCATTTATTCTCGTCAAAAGTTATCCAAATTCTGGAAAAAGTAGAAGTATATGCAAGATCTGGTGAGTACGGCGGATGACGGAGAGCTTCCAACTCCAGGTCTTGCAACTCGGAGATCGTCTGTTCTACCATGCTCGTGTCTCGTGCTCAGGCCACACGTGCCCACGCGCAGCCTCGTGTACATGTAGCACTATGAAGAACTCCTCAAACCAGTCTCCAACCTGCTTTATGCCTTTATTCCATTTGGTATGAAGCTGTGGTGAATCACACCGGCGCTAGACCACCAAACAGTGACCATCCCTTTTCTAGGGGTAAGTTTACGTTTATCGTATTATTTATGTATTGAACCAGGATCCAACCAACTTGCTGAGCGCTTGTCATTGTCAAACAGAATTCATTTTTCGTCGCAGGTAACAATACGGTTCAAATTTCCTTCGTTTGTGTATTTATTTATTTATTATTTAATTCGTCATTGACGACTTAAGTTTTCAGATGAAAACGGGTTCATTTATCAGGTGGACATGTCTAGAATGGAAGCGGGAAAACCAATAAAAGCAGTGCGTTCGTCTGTAGTGCTTACTCCGTAAACGTAGATGTTGGTGCCGCGTTGCTGCCGCGACGGTACTCCTATTCTATACATCACTAGATTTTTTTTACGTATCTATATATGTATGTATAATACCGAAAAAGTTACAAATGCGATCAAAAAATAACGTTAACATAGTTTTAGCTAATCTAGCTACAGTGCCCTTCAAACCGGAACGTAGTAATACTTGTACACTACTGCTTAGTGGCATAATAACTGGCAAGGCGTAATTTCAATGATTTTTTTTAAAAAGGTACAACTGTATAAAAAATGTGATTTATTGAGGACTCACAACGGAGTCACCGTACAATGTTAAAGTTCATCAGTTATTGATCATTTTATTTGGTTCCTATGCGTACATCTAAAAAAAAAGCTTTTGTTATCAATTCACTCCGCTATTCGAGTTTTTCGCATTTTACTACACCATTTCCATGTTCAGAACTACCAGTTCCGAAACTATAATAGAAATCACTATCAGGGAAATTCAACTGAATACAATATCTGCTTTTCATCGAGAACAATCGCGTCCAACTGCAGTTTGAGTAAAATTATGTGCACAATTCATACTGTAGGTCTGTACGACGTTCTAATTATTGTGATTAATCCAAAGAATTCTTGCAAACATAAAAATAAATGAAAAATTGATTTTTGCAAGCGTTTACTTTGCGTGACATACGCAAGGTAGCTGGAAGTATCTGAAAAAATAGAGCCGATGACCGGGCTCAGTGGCGTGCCTTGGGACAGGTTTATGTCCAGCAGTGGACTAATATAAGCTAATGATGATGAAGCGTCTACTTACTTCATAAAAATAGTTTGTTTGTTTCTTTAGTTATTACTTATTGACAACCTCTGTGGTGTGGTGGTCTCATAACCCGGAGGCGGCGGGTTCAATTCCCGCGGCAGGACAAGTATTTATGCACGGACAAAAAAAGCGCAAATACTTGTTGTGTCTGGGTGTTGTGGGATCATGGTCCTTGTTCCTGGGTCCCTAGATACAAAGAATCTTAGTTAGGGTCCAGGATCTATGTATATGATCGTTGGACATTATTATTATACATGGTAAGATAATTTGTCCGGTGGTGTTGCTGCGTGGGCCTGATGCGTGAGTAGAACCATCTCATCTCTTCCCGCGGAGACCATAAGAGCCGAAAAATGGAATATCCAGGGAATGCGCAGCAGCATTCTCCTCGTCACCAACCACCTAACAAGCGTGTTGATTTTGGCAAACACCCTATGATAAGGTCCCAAAGTGGCGTTTTATAGGAAGGCCTGGATTCAAAAGTGGACGTCTTCCGGCTGAAGACGTGAATAGAAGTTTTAAATTTCTTTGACAAAATAAAACTGTTAAATGTAATCAAGGAATTACAAATGAACACCACTTGTGTCAAAGTGTGAGAATAATTCCTCCAAAAACCGTATTAACCAACTTCAATCCCAATGAGAACATCATAATGTAGTCGAAATTGAAATACACACTATTAAGGATAACTCAAAAACCGCTCGTCAGATCTTGATCAAAATAAAATGGGACCACACGGAAAACACTAACCAGTCTAAATTTCTGAAGTAACAAACATTTCAAAAACAATCGAAATGAAAAACCTCTCCTTATTTAAAGTCGGTTAAAAAAATGCAAGTACAACACCAATAACTTTGCAAGATCTAAACAAAAACATGGACTGTAAATCATAACAGTAGTTATAAAAATGTATGAAACAATTTTTCACGCCTCTGTACCCAGCTGACGGATGGCAGGGTAACCGGTGCATCGGCTACAATCGCACAAATCATGTTTGCTATCCCTACAATGGCGGGCTGTCAATAATCGTGTAGTTCGCCCTGCTGGGGCTGTTTGCTCACCGACGTGTCACCCATACTAATAACTACCTATTGATTGTATCTACATGAATACCAATTGAAGGTTATAAGAAGTTATTGTAGCGCTTACAGAAGCTTGACTTTTCTTATCAATTTGTAAAGTTAAGTAACGTTTGCTCGGTTACTACTTGGATGGGGTATCATCTACCAGCCGGTAGAACTTTGTTTTTGCTTTGTTTAATGCTAATGTCACCATCTTGACAATTGTAAATTGTTATTTTACCGGACATACCAACATAATTTCTATAGTGTCAAGGAATATGTAACATGTAATTACAAATGTGAATGTAGTAACCAAATATTATATATATTTGCACGCTTGCTTGCAGACTGAATGCACGTATCTACTATTTAATATGTGAGCTTGTACCCAAATCAATTGTGTATTCTTGCAAATAAACAAATTATTTTTGTTGATTTGATTGAATAATACAACTTTTTAACTTTGTTATGGTGATCTACGTAAATCAAATTCAGCTTTCGTTCGCCTCGCATTCACCAGTTTACTCTCCAAGTCGAGAGCAAGTAAAGAAGTTTTACTTCAAAAATCCGCAAAGAACTAATTTCCATGCGCAGATTCAGCCTAAAATATCGTTTTATATTATCTTGGGTAGTATTTTTGTAATTATAACAAACTGTACAATCTAACCTATAAAAAAAACAAAACAATACCTGTATCCGAACCATCACGTAAAGTAAAAAAAGCTGTATATTTACATACAATAGCTTCACAATTCACTAGCTTCGTGCATATAAGTCCCAAGCTATTGTGGCTTGCATTTCACAATCGCTTGTTCGGTGACCCAGTATGCATGAACACCTGTCGATGATGACTCGACAAAATCTACGTAGTCGCGTTCTGTAGGTGACAATGCTATTTTTGAAGTAAGACTTCTTAACTTGGGGAGTAAGCTGGTGAATGCGACGCGAACTGAAGTTGAGAGGGATTTGAAGTTGATCTCAGTTAGTGAAGATAAAAAATGAGTTACGTTTTGAATATGTAGGGGCTAGAGAGAGGCTGGTTGTACTGGTTTACGTAGATCTCTATTGTCAACATAACAAAGTAAATTTACAACATTTACAATAATTGTCATGATGGTTACATTAAGAGTGGGAGACATAAGAGTGCTAAAGAAGTTTTATAGCAGCCTTCTGGGAAGCACACTCGTTTATTTTTATTTTTTTAGCTGTCTGTTAAATCTCGAGGTGTTTAAACCGTGTATATTATTATGAAAAATTATTTTCGCCTGATTAAAATAATCAAAACATAAGAAATTCATCTGAATATTAAAAACTATAGCTAACTTACAATTTCGCCCGCAATTTAAACGTTATCCCGAGTAAACATTTTATTTGGCTAAAAAAACGATAGTAAAATCAGCATAAAAGCTTAAACTACGAATTGCTATTAAATGAAAAGGCAAAGTTTACGGCACAATCTTTCCAGCCTGAATGTACAAAACATTTATTTTTTCAAAGTGACAAACTTTTATTCTAGCAAAAGGAAACAGTAGCCTAACCCTATAAATAAAGGAGGCAAACACATGAGAAATTGCGGGATACCCTCACAGAAGCTCTCATTATTTTAATAGTGTAAATCGATTTTCTTCAATCAAAAAACAACCTTAACGTCTACAGGTTAATGCCCAACTTCATCTGGTAAGCACGCAAGAAATTCAAGCATCTGCGTCTTTATTACATTTTTTGATATTCGTTTTTAATTGGAAGACAATAGAGTTGATTTTAGGTTGGTAGTTAGGGGTCAGAAGATACGATGCTTCGACCGCACACGGTGTCTTGACGCCTACGTTCCCTTATTATTATGCGACTTCTTGAATCAAACGCCTCAACTCCATTGATACTCAAACTTTGTTTAAAACTTTAGTAAGAAGATATTTTAATAAATATTTACATACAGTTCAGGAAACTTGAGTCGTTATATAAAAAACGGCGAAGAAAAACTTGCTTAATACATTAAAAACTACATACAACGAAGAAGCAGTGTGTTTTTGTTTCTTTTTTTTTGAGTACCCCAAGTTTAAATAAAGAAAAAAACACCGAGTTTATTAGATATTCCACTGTTATATCATAAGTAAAGGTTAAATAATAAAATATTTTATTATTTATGTATTAATATGATAACGATGACCTAATATTTATTTATTAAATAAAACCATGTTGTTTGAAAAATTTAATTTGTAGAATGTAAATTGTGTGTACACCCGGAGCATCCACGCTCACTAAAAAGCTTCTTCTTGCGGCGGCGGATCGTCCTCTTCCCTCAAACATGGTCGAAGAGGCTGGAACATGCGTCAAGCTCGTGAAAGGGTGCAGCTTGCGGGAGCTGGTCTGCTCGTGGTGTATGCACAATTAGAAATAAGCACTAATGTTTTTAAAAAAAATATTGTATTTGTATTTATGTTCATGATTAATAGTAGCTAAAGTAATAAATTTCAAATAAATTAACAAAAAGCACGGACTCAGGAGTCTGTAGTAATGCAGCTAGAAAAAAAACATGTTGTTTTGAAAGGACGTAAAATAGTCTGCACCTTAGAGTGAAAGAGAAGGATCGAGGGTTATACCAGAGTGAGCATGCGATACGTTTTCAATCCATAATATGGAGTTTTGGCGGGAAAACGAAAAGGATCGCGTCGCCGCATTGTATTCTTGTGTTATTTTCAGTGTTAGTGCATAAAATTGGTGGCATTTTATTCGTTTAGTGCTGGATTACAAGCATGAGTGTGGAAAAGTGGTATAATGATGTTGAAACGTTTCTTTTCGTGTTATTTCCAAAACTACATAGAAGCTTCTGGTAAAGTTGCCACCACTTTACTAGGAGTATGACTTGACTAGACTAGACTATGACTGAACTTGATGACTTGGACTGTGACTTGACTTGACACATAATACTAATTAACTTGAGAAATTACCAATTACTTGACACTGGTTAAATACACAAAAGTGCGAACCCATAATAAAACAAAAAAAATGTCCACCTGTCCCCCCGTAAATGACGGTGGATTACGTCAGAGTCCCAAACTAATCAAAGGGGTATATCTATAGGTACGCCCACATCTCCAAGTTTGAGAACACCATTCTAGATAGACGGCGACAAATAATTAACTATGTATCAAAGTTGCTAAGAAGCTTCCAGTTTCTCATGATGGGCGTTAATAAAACATGCGCATTTGAATTGAGCCAACTTAAGAGTTTCGCTCCTTTCGTACTTCTGATGAGGTTTTGGAGAGGGGGATCGTGCGTGGCGAGGTTTGGGAATAAGTGGAAAAGAAAATAGATAAAGCAATTATTGTTGGCAGTTTTTGGTTGGAAAATAATAAGAGTAATAAGAATAATAACGCCCAACGATCACATACATAGATCCGGGACATTCACTTGGATTCTGTGTATTTGGAGACCCAGGAACTACGAGGACCATGGTCCTACAACGCCCAGACACAAAACTAGTATTTGAGATTTATTTCTGTGCACAAATAATTGTCCGGGAATCAAACCCGCCGCCCCCGGATAATAAGCCAAGTAATTGATAATTTCTCAAATTAATAAATATTATATATATGTCAAGTCAAGTCATAGTCCAAGTCATAGTCCAAGTCATAGTCCAAGTCATAGTCCAAGTCATAGTCCAAGTCATAGTCCAAGTCATAGTCCAAGTCATAGTCCAAGTCATAGTCCAAGTTATAGTCCAAGTCATAGTCCAAGTCATAGTCCAAGTCATAGTCCAAGTCATAGTCCAAGTCATAGTCCAAGTCATAGTCCAAGTCATAGTCCAAGTCATAGTCCAAGTCATAGTCCAAGTCATAGTCCAAGTCATAGTCCAAGTCATAGTCCAAGTCATAGTCCAAGTCATAGTCCAAGTCATAGTCCAAGTCATAGTCCAAGTCATAGTCCAAGTCATAGTCCAAGTCATAGTCCAAGTCATAGTCTAGTCTAATCAAGTCATACTCCTAGTAAAGTGGTGGCAACTTTACCAGAAGCTTCTATACGGAGTTTTGGAAATAACACAAATAAATCACCATCATTATACCACTTTCCCACACTCATGCCTGTAACACAGCATTTAACGAATAAAATTCCACCAATTTTTATGCACTAACACTGAAAATAACACATATTTTGGAAAATAATACAATGCGGCGATGCTATCTTTTTCGTTTTCCCGCCAAAACCCATGTTCATATAGTATTGTCAGTCCCGCTTCTTACCATGAGTGAATTTGACACTTTTGACAGTACGTGTTTCGTCCAGAAACCACCGTCTCAGACCACCCAATCGCGGCTATTTTAACCGACGGCTTCGTTACCGCTGACCACCGATATCGATAGACGTATCGGGTTCCCTCGTAAACCGACTGTTTGTTTGTCTGCTCGCATTAAACTGTCAAAACAGGTAAGCTGGTAATCACGGGCTTAATGAGGGAGTTGTAAAAACCTTGGTTAGAATTAATGTGGTGAAGTGGCCGTGTACCGTACCGTTTTGAGGTTATAATGTCCGTAGAACTGGGAAACTATTTACCTGAAACAAAGAATTCGGTCGATTAGAACTAGTTAGTGATCAATGTATCAAATAAATTGAATGACAATTTTACTAGGTAGTAGGACTTTTTTAGGTACCACTGCTTTGCCAGTTATTATGCCGTCAAGCAGTAGTGCGCAAGTACTACTGTGTTCTGGCTTGAAGGGCATTGTAGCTAGTGAAATTACTGGGTAATTGAGACTTTATCATCTGATCTCACAGTCGAGTAATCTTATTACTAGACTGTGCTGATGTCTCAGGATGATGTGCGCAGTGCAGTGAAGCTTATTATACTGCCGTGTCGCTTAGCATCAGGTAAACGACTAGCTCGTCACATCATTCATTGAAATCTTGTGGCGAGCTAGTCACACCAGCATAATAATACAAATTTTAAGCAATTTTTAACTTTGTTATGTTGACAATGAAAATCTACGTGAATCAACTTCCGTTCGCCTCGTTACGCATCCACCAGCATACTCTTCATGTGCGTAAAGAAGTTGTACTTCAATAACAATACCCAAAAAAAAGATAGCAACTCATCCCCAATCTCTCAACTTCTGAACAGCATTAAAACTTAAATCCGGTACAACACAATGCAAACAAAGAACGGCATTAGATGACAAACCGCCCCTCGCTACGACCTACTTGGCCAGTGCAAGGGACGGCATTGCCAAGGCGGTCGCAGCTTGACTCCGCGCGAGTGAACGAGCTCATTCACGCAATATTTAAATCTTGTTTAATACGCTGTGTGTGTTGCTGTCGTTCTATCTGGTTTGAGTTTATTGTACGATAAGAGTGTTGTACATCATTTCACTCAGCCATATCTCAGTGAATAATAAGACGTTATTTACAATATACCGAGTAGGAATAGAGATGATTGCTGGAGTTGAATTCACGACCTTTTTAATAATAATAATAATAGCGGCCAACGATCACACGCACAGATCCTGGATCCTAACTAAGATTCCCTATGTCTAGGGAGCCAAGAACTACGAGGACCATGGTCCCACAACACCCAGACTAGTGCATAATATCATCGAATGATAGGGGCCTTGAAAAGAAACCTAAAAAAGCAATTGTGAATTAATTTTTTTTTTTTCATATACCATGTATTTTTGAGATTTAACCTGTGATGAGGGTGAATTAGTATCTGTTACGTGTTCGTGGACGTACAGGAGTGTTGGCAAAAGGTTCCAAGTTTTAAAAACATTCCTTTTTGTTTTGTCTTCAAGGATACCTAGAGCTTTCAATAAAATATCCACCTTTTTGTTGAAAGTCATTAAACGAAGAAGAAGAATCATCGAATGACGTATGGGTACACCCAAATATTAATTTATTTATTTCTTTTTATTGTCATTTAATTTCCGCCTCTTCGAAACCGCATCCGTATTGTATCATCTATAGTGAGTGTAATTATTTTCAAATCTGCAAATTTTTAGGTACATTGTATCTGAAGTAAAGTAACGTAATTAAATTAAGTAAAAAGTTATGCATACATGTTTTGTACACGTCCTTACATTATTACTCCAGGATACAACACCTCATTATCACCGATCATCCCTGACCGCGGAAGTCAGGATTACGTTCCTACGAGTCATGCATCACGTGCCTGGCGGCAGGATGCAAGTCATGCATGTTGTGGCTCCCACTGACCGGCGCTAATGGTGAATTAGGATTACTAATGATTAATGGATTGTAACAAGGGTTTAGGTGAGAAATTGACTGTGATTGGGGAAGTACTTACACTATATAGTTTTATTTACAATACTTAATTACAATGAAATAAGTAAAGTAATCTTTTAAACCCTTTATTTTTTTATGTAAAACTTTTTTATGCACGCTTGACTTGGGAAGTGAGCTGGTGAATGTAAGGCGAGTGGAAGTTGAAGTTGGTTCACGTAGAACTCCATTGTCAATATAACGAAGTAAAAAATTTGTATTATTATGGTGGTATGTCCAGTAAAATGACAATTTACAATGGTCAAGAAAGCGACTTTAACATTAAACAAATCAAAAACAAAGTTATACCGACCGATAGATAGAGCTAAAAAAGTTTTACTTTAGTCGTGTGGTCTAAAGCAAACTCGTTTTTTTATACTTTGTAACTTTTTATTAGCAAGCCAAATCACAGAATAAATAGCAGTACTAGCAGCGTAGCCAAATGAGACAACTAATCACTTTTTCTGCTCAAATGCCTGACTCCCCCTCTCGTCCAATCACGCACCAGTCAATGTTGCCAACCAGAAACTCATCCTGGTATTTGAAAGTGTTATTAAGCTCGCTCTGACATGTACCAGCTGTCGCTCTGCAGGTGCGACAGAGACAGATGCAATCGAGAGAAAATTCACCTACATTTTAACATTTCTGGGGAAAATGGTTGTCAGCCTCTAAATATTAACAAGCTCTTATTTTAAGGTCATTTTTGTATTTACTTACTTTTCTTCGCTTTGGTGGTTATAACTATGAAAATATTACGAAAATTGAAATAAAAAACGAGTGTGCTTTAGACCTCACGGCTGAAGTAAAACGTCTTTAGCTCCATCTATCGGCCGGCATAACTTTGTTTTTGCTTTGTTTAATATTAATGCTGCCATCTTGACAATTTTTAAATTGTAATTTTACTGGACATACCAACCTAATAATACAAAAGTAATTTTAAACTTGGTTATGTTGACAATGGGATCTACGTAAACTAACATCTTTCAACTTCCGTTCGCCTCGCATTACCAGCTTACTTCCAAAGTCAAGTCTGCATAAAGAAGTTTCACATAACTTGTCACTTATTAGTGCTTTTTTTCTCTGCAGAAATACTTGACATGTCGCGGGAATCGGACCCGCCACCTCCGGGTTATGAGCCGATCTGCTCAACCACACCACAGAGGCTATCAAAAAAAAACTTTGGACTATTTTCCGTCTTTTAAAATCCAAAACGCTATAGTCCAATGATTGCAGAATACGCCCTTTAGCTGTTTAGCTTGCCTAAAATAAAATACATGGTAGACCAATCGAATGTTCCCAGTCTGGTCGACAGGTGAGGAGATAATTACTCGATTTGGTCGCGCCGTGACCACCCCTTTACTCGATTAGTGGTCGCACGATCCTCGACAAATGTTACCGAATCGTTGGAGATTTTCACTGCTGTTAGGCGGCAGTTTCCTTGGTACGGAAAATTGACACTTTTGATGTTTGCTTTTAAAGCATCTATTTTTATGTTTATAAGAAATAGAATAAATAGTTTGAGTTGTCAATAGAAAATTCACTTCAACGTAATTTGTTATATGTACACACTAGCTTCTGCCCGCGGCTCCGCCCACGTGACCTATAGGAAAATAATTCAACCACCCATTTCACCCTCTTAGAGGTGGAATTTCAATAAAACACTTTCTTAGTGGATACTTACACTTTACAAAAAATACACCCTCCAATTTTCAAGTCTCTATGACCAGCGGTTTGTGCTGTGCGTTAATATATAAGTCAGCCATTCAGTCAGTCAGGACTGAATTTTATATGTATAGATAGATGTATGTATATCGATAGTATATTTTACCTTTGTCTGTAACTACACCGCATTATTTTGCAATTCACTTTTTATATTTTATTTTTTTGACAGCCTCTGTAGTGCGAAGGTTGATTCATAGTTTGGAAGTGGCTGGTTCGATCCTCACGACAAGATTTAGTGAACCCAGAAAACTCCTTCTCACTACTGGTGCACCACTAGCGGTTGCACCAGTAGTGAGAAGGAGAACTCACATATTTTAATGGGCTTGCTATATAATATTTGACAATAAGCAATTTGTAATTTTAAAGTAACTTAATTTTAAGTACCTAATATAATTTTGACTTGTAAAAGCGCCAAAAAATAGCCTATTTGCAATAAATCTTTTGATTTTGACTTTGACATTAAAGGCTAAGCTGTAAGGCCAGTCATTTGACTATACTATTTGGTAAACATTTAGTATCCTAAGATAATAATAATAACGCCCATCACATACACATATAAATCCTTGGGCTTTACTAGGATCCCTAGGGACCTAGTAACTACGAGAACCATGACATTTGCATTTTTGTTGCGCACAAATACTTGCCCTGTTGCGGGAATCAAATCTGCCGCCTCCGGGCTATGAGCCGACCTTTTCAACCACTGCATAACGGAGGCCATTAAAGCAAATATACGAGACTTTTCAAACTTTCACGACTTGAACTCACATTGTAAAGACGGCCAATGTATCTTGGTCGAAACGTCAAGGTTAATCAAAATTACGTTTTGATAATTTTTGTGCACGATAGACCCGTTTTATACCATAAACCATCAGGTCTGTGTCCTTTGTAATACTAACGTCATTTAGCCAACACAAACAATCATCTAAGCTACAAACAGAATGTCCTAACACAGTTACATAGTCACAAACAAGTGCAAAACTCGCGGAAAAACGAAAATGAAAGTCTATGACTTTTGACTTGCATCGTAACTCTTGCTCCTATGGCCGTAAACGCGAGCTCGTTCCCAACTAGCATACAAATATGGACAAACAAGGACAAAAAAGGACAAAAAAGAAAAAATACAGGAATTGTACGCAAAGAGATGTTGCGTTTGTCAGTATGGAAGGTTGCTACAAATTCTATTTCAATTACACACGTGTACAGTCAACATCGGAAAAACAATTGAGTTGTTAAACTCATAATTTCTCTAAAAAAGGGGTTTTAACGGGAATAAAGATTTAGAGATTTATTTAATTTAGTTTTAGAGATTCATTTTTATAAATATAGATTGTCATATATATTTTATTACTTTAGTCGAGGATTATGAGGTATTTATGTCAGCAGACGCAGCAGTCAGATGTAAACACTTTTACATTTCGGTAAAGTGTCTACGTCATCATCATCAATCTGAAGACATCTTCCTCCTCCAAATACTTGTTCTGAATCTGGGTGTTGTGGGACGATGGTTCTCGCAGTCCCTGGGTCCCTAGACATAGGAAACCCTAATTAGGGTCCAGTATCTATGTATGTGATAAAAAAAATATCACGGCGAACACTGCCGAAATATTTTGTGTAGCAGGACCTCGTTGTATTTGGTAAGTTACGTACGATTGTTATTACATAGACATACATTTGCCTGTAAAATAGTATAATTATAACTTTGAATAAACACATAAGTTTGGGTACTGGTGGCATCTATATTAGTGGGAGGAAGAGCGGAACGCGACGAATTTATCGGCCCATTACAAGCAAACTCGGCGGCGTTCATGTGTCATTGTAGTTTGTAGAGTATGTACTTCTTAGAAATGGTAGACGTTCTAAGAATAGCAGCGCGATGGAAATAATTGAGTAATAGATTTTTTGTTTTTGAAATATATTTCTTTACGGACCCTTGACTTGGGGAAGCTGGTGAATGCGAGGCGAACAGAAGTTGAATTTGATTCACGTACATCTCCATTGTCAACATAACAAAGCTAAAAATGGTTCGTGTCTCCATCGTCAACATAACAAAGTTAAGAATATGTTTTATTATGTTGGTATGTTCGGTAAAATTACAATTGCAAAAACAAAGTTATATCGGCCGATAGATGGAGCTAAACAAAATAAGGTTTACTTGAGTTTTACGTTTTTTATAGGTGGCATACAAGTATACGACTCTCCTGATAGGAAGAGGTCACCGTAGCCTATGGACCTCTGTAACACTAGACGAGTACGCTGTGGTAATACTCTTTCTACTTGATTTGTGATTTTGGGAGTAACAGGAATCCTATCAATATTTTTTCGCCTTTCAGTTGGTTAGATGTGAAAACCAATTCTAGAAATATTTACTTTCACTCAATTTATATTAAAAAACACTTTGTTGCGGCTGCTATTTAATACATCTAAAATAAAAATATTATTACTGCGTAAAGTATTGTTATATTTATTATTTTTCCTGGTAAACTTTTATAGCTTTATAGTTTCGTTTAGACTATGATTCAAAACTCCATGGTAACTTAAGGGAAATTGAATTCGTCATCCACGTTTACACCTCGCAGATGATGTACACCTGCGTGGTTAACATCCGGTGAGGATTTTCCATTTCCCCCTCCACAACGCACTTCCGGTTGAAGGGTTGAAAGCTAAAGTCCTGTAAGTAATCTTTTGATTTGTGTAAAATTTCATCTATGTCAGTTTAGACGTTCGTCGCAAATGGAGAATCCATAGTTCTTATCAATAAATGTTAGTTATGTAGTGCACCACTAGTTAGTAAGTTTCGCGTTAAGAAGCCAGTCCAACCAAAATTCAAAGCTTCAGGTGTTAAGTTACTACTTAGCTTTGAAAGCAGCCTTAGCTCTAACGAGAAACTATAATATTCATAGAACAAAAAACAATAACAAACGCTTCCGCTCTCAACATTCTATCTTTCTTTACTCAAACAATAAAAAGCTGGAGAGATCCATTTCACAATAAATAAGAAACTGAATGAAATAACTACCTATATTTATGTAAACATTTTGGGTGTTGAATTTGCATTTTAATGGGTATCCACGCGTCGGTAACAAGTTTATCTAATGGGCGTGAAATGAGGGGCGGCTCGTTGCGGCGCTTTGTCACGGCCGCTGGACGCCATCGCACTAGACTACTGTCTTACATTAAAGTCATTGTCTATCTTAATAATATTTTCTCTAAGTCAAAGTGTCATATTGGAGAGCCAATGAGAGTCAGAGTATGACGATATTTACAATCTTTTTGTAGTAAAACTTCTTTACGCACGCTTGACTCGGGGAGTAATCTGATGAATGTGTAAGGAGGCGAATGGAAGTTGAAAATTTTTGGTTATGGCAATATTAACATTAAACAAAGCAAAAACCAAGATATACCGGTCAATAGGTGGAGCTAAAGAAGTTTTACTTTAGTCGTGTAGTCTAAAGCACCAATGTTCTTTAGTATGTAACTATTTATGTATGTTCGCATCAAATATTGCAAACTAATTTTAAACCAGTTATCTTCAAGTAATTGAGAGGAAAATTTGCATACACGCCTATTTTGGATGACAATTCATGGTTAGCTAATTGACGTCATTCTATACCCAAGATGGCAGCCCAAGATGGTGGACTAGCTATTTTCTGTGCACGCCCACGATGGTAATGGGTATCAAATGAAAGGGTTTGCTGAGAGGAATACAAAGAAATAAAATGAAGTACATAATAATTAAAATAGCTTTTTTAAAATTATCTTTGACTTTATTTCAGTTTTTCCTTTACCAACCACCATTATGTAAATATAGATTTTTAGATAAATATTTTTTAAGTTCGATAAAAACCAAAGTAAAGCAAAACAAACCAATTTTTAGGTACATGACCTGACCATTGGCCTCTTTTTTCTCCGTGTTAACAAGTAATGTCACAAATAATAATCTATACATATAAAATTCAAAGTCCTGACTGACTGAATGACTGACTTATATATCAACGCACAACCTAAATCGCTGGTCCTAGAGACTTGAAATTTGGAGGGTGTGGTGGTGTATTGTGTTCTTGTAAATTATAGGTATCCACTAAGAAAGGGTTTTTCGAAATTCCACCCCTAAGAGGGTGAAATGAGTGGTTGAATTATTTTTCTATATGAAGAAGATATATCCAGAAGCTCGTAATTAATATGCGTTTTTTTAATAGTATCAGAAACATTCACCCTATAAAGGGGTCACAACCCTCAGCACGGAGCGAATCAAGAACGAGGAGGACTTTCTTATTTACTTATTTATTAGGCACACAAAATAGAACATATTTAAAAGTTTTTTTACAAATTCCTCTTGTGTACAACGTGACCAAATTACAAGCTATTTGACAGCTCAGAAGATTTCTAATAATAACTTTTCCACATAACCTAGGTAAAGTTCACGCGAAAAAAGAAGCACAACTTGGAACAAAAAGAAAAACAAACACAGCTAGAGAGACTTCCCCAACATTCCTCCTTGAAATACGATCAAGCACTACACCGTCCCATTTCACCCTAACAAAACAAAATCCCGGACCTAAACAGGCAAACCCGGGAATATGTTGAAGCTTGTTTTTCCCTAACACAGGTCGGGTTATGCACTTATCATATGCGTCGGCACGCCTTGCAATATGCCAAGATAGCGGCAGACAGCTTTATGCGGCGACAAGATGAAGATTACGAATGTGTACCGATGTGACATACAAACTGATTCATCTAAGGATTCTACAAAACTTTTTAAATAATAAATCTAAAAATCAAATAGCCTCTATGCTATATGTTGGTACGTACCTACATGTTATTATAGTGCTCAAAATCACGTGTTATGAAAATTTACGTTATACAGAGTTTTTATGCTGCTTTACCGGAGACTTCTGGGTCCGTGCTCTTTTTTAATATATTAGTTAATATTAAATTGTGTGTAAACATCTAAAAGTATTAAGTAACAAAACTGAGTGAGATAAATAAACGAAGAAATGCACAAAACTGTCAAAAAAAATAACATCCTATTATATGGGCGAAAAGTAAAAACGACACAACTCGTTTTACTTTTTCACGGTAATTTACTGTCCCGACAATATATCACGCCCTCCGGATTCCAATCTAATAATAGGCAAACATTCGTTTCCCCGTGACCCATCTACGGTCGGCCCTCTTTGCCCGCAGCTTCCTGATATTCAGTATCATATTTCAGCCGATGGTACGGTTTGCATTAGCAACACCACTTGCGGGTACAATTTCCGGTAGTTTGCGTGCTTTTTGATAGAATGGTGTTTGATGCCATGGTTTTACTGATAGAGGTATATCTGAAACTGCGGTATACCGATGGTGATGGAAAGGGTTACGGTATAAAGCTTAGAATGGTATCAGATGTATCATTATGGGGGATGGAAGGGGTGAAAGTGATTTAAATGTGTAGTGATAATGATAAGATAGCTAAATGATTTTTGATATATTAGTGTTATTGTTAACATGATACGAATGTTAGGAATATGTATTTCTATGTGGACAATTACATGTTTTTAAGTAAAACTTCTTTACGCTCGCTTGACTTGAGGAGTAAGCTAGTGAATGCGTAACGAGGCGAACGGAAGTTGAAAGTTATTGGTTAACGTAGATCTCTATAGTCAACATGAAAAAGTAAAAAAAAACTAAATAATAATAATAACGCCCAATGATCACATACATAGATCCTGGACCCTAGGACACTAGGATTCCCTGTGTCTAGGGACTCGGAACTACGAGGACCATGTTCCTACAACACCCAGACTCAGACCAAGCATTTATTTTTTCTGTGCACAAATACATGTTCTGCCACGGGAATCCAACCCGCCACCTCCGGGCTATGAGCTGACCTGCTCAACCATCACACTACATAGGCTGTCTTAATGGTTGACTTAATATTATAATGTTGGCAAGTCCGGGAAAATGTCAATTTACAATTTTTATCAAGATCGTTAAACAAAGCAAAAACAAAGTTATACCGGCTGATAGATGGAGCTAAACTAAAGAAGTTATATTTCAGTCGTGTCATCTAAAGCACACTCGTATTATTTTCGAAATAACTTCTGAAAATTGAATATTGGCTTATTACAGCTGACTAACTTAACCATGTTAGGAGAGTCATATTAGGGACGCAAGGCTCTTGAGTGGCGGCCACAACCCGGAAGACGCATCGTAGATAGTCCCCCCACTAAGTGAACCGACAACCAGTTTGTGGCCGGTTGTTTGACCAATCAAACGCAGGGAAGTAGATACATGTTTTAGGTTTTGAAACATACAGGTACCGCTGCAATAATAATAATGTATTATTCATGCTAGGAAACCCGTGTGCAGCTAGTAATATGGTCCAAATTAAACCTAGTAAATTTTGCAACAGAAATACAAATATGTATAAACATTATGGCTACTTAGGTCAGCTCATAGTCCGGAGGCAGCGGGTTAGATTTCCGCTACAGGACAAGTGTTTTGGCACAGAAAAAAAAACCAACGTGTTTTGTGTCTGCGTATTGTGGGACCCTGGTCTTCATAGTTCCTAGGTCCCAGATACAGGGAATTCTAGTTAGGATCCAGGATCTATGTATGTGATCGTTGGGCGTTATTTTTAGTTTAAAAACCAACTATTTATCAAAACCCACAAATAAAGCTTTACTGAAATCCATTTCATAAACAAAATACCATGACTCATAGCTCGCACAAAGACTAATTGTAAATGTGAAAATAAACAGCTATTATTTAAAGCATATAAGTAAAAACAAAACCCATTTTAAAACCTTTGCACTATAAAGAATCCATCGTCTCTTTGGCAACTACATAAGTTTTCAGGAAATGTTCATTGTGACAAGGTAGTAAGGTTTTTGCATACTTTCAAACAAGTGGATTACATTAAAGACATTGCAAATAAAAAGGCACCCGCCCACTCGCATTCACGTGTGGTCAAAGGACTGGATTGGGTGGAGGCGAAAGTGGTACTTATGCTCGTAAAGCTTATAGTCCTGTGGACGATTACCTTTTTTGTTTTTATCGAACTGCATCTGGTTTTAATGAAGTAAGTTCTTTGCTAAGATACTGTAAGCAAATAAAGCTGAAATAATTGTCTGAAACGTCCAGAACCACAATAATATATAACCAATCAAAACAGCTAGACTTGAAATTATCGACACATTTTATGCTAAGATATGTTATCAATACTACAATCATATAAAATTCAAAGTCCTGATTGACTGACTGACTGATTTATATATCAACGCCCATCCTAAACCGCTAGTCCTAGAGACTTTTGAGGGTGTGTTTTTTGTAAAGTTTAAATATCCACTAAGAAAGGGTTTTTCAAAATTCCATCCCTAAAAGGGTGAAACGGGTGGTTAAATTATCTATGAAATATTTTCTTATTCGTTTCCTATAGGCCACGTGAGCGAAGCCGCGGGCAGAAGCTAGTTTGTTATAATCAGCAAACAAAAAGAAGCATAGGAACAAAATTATTTAAAGCTAGAGTTAGGCGATGCTACCACCATTTTGGTTTTTTGAATAAAAGTCATGTCTATCAAAAAACATCTAGGCAATTTAAGTTAAACATAAATATAAAAAGAAGAGAGTAAGATCTACTTTAATGAAAGCATATTATAGCTTAGAATTGTATCTCTCATCATCTGAACAGAATCTTTAATCTATATAGTTGGTTGTTATTAAAGAAGAGGATATATAATATGGCGCACAATAATCCGCGACAAAAGCTTGTCACCGAGCTTGCGCCCGCGACTTGACATGTATGGCCGCATATTTTGTTTTTATTTCATAAACAAAATGGGCTTTTTTAACATTAATAAAAATTGAAAGGTATTAAAGAGACTTTCAGTAAAACGAACTTCATGAATTTTTACTGGTATGTTGATGGGCAAGTTTTTTTTTTGTCTTACACAATCATTTATATTATTGCTTCTTTCATCAAGTTTGACTTGACGAATGATTTAAATGTAAATATGTTCGATACCGTCAGGCAACTTACTCGTATTATAAAAGCGGATATAGATCACCATGATTGAAGGGGTGAGAACAAAAAGGGTTTAACTGATTTTTTTTCACAAAATGACTTATGGGTATCGTTGGATTCAGCGTGAAATTATCTTCAATAATACATTCTCAAAATACCGAAATGAGGCTTAAATCTCGAGATTTTGAGTCTAAAAATGGTTTATCTGTCACAGGAATACAGCTCGCTTAGCATATAAACATTATTGTATTTATTTTATTATATTATATTTTTACAGTAATTGTATGAATTAGTACTATATTTAGTATTTAAAATAGCATTTTCAAGCAACTGAAACCTACATAAACCTTTTCTATTACCTTATAAGCACTCTACATTAAAATGACGCCGTTGACGTTTAAAGTCAATTTTCTCGAAACTGTCAATTTGTCAGTTAAACCCTTTTTATTCTCAACCCTTCAATTTTGACTTGTAAGTGCTAAAATTAGCCTATTTGCAATAAATCTTTTGACTTTGACTTTGACATGATTGATTCATTAACTTTCAGTATGAATATAAATACCGTCAAGATTGCAGTTATTTGAATTTTTTGCTTAAAATAATTTCGGGAATCGGCCTTTAACTGAGTAGCATGAAAACTACAATAGCTTTTTGTATTTGTAGTAATAGAACAAAATTATGCCGGAATTTATTGTATTATGGTAACATATTATAAACTATTGCACTATATCATAGTTTATTTATAATCTGCATCACAAAGCTTTTTAGATATACAACCCCCTCAAAGTTTTTTACGACTCTCTTGACATAAAACAGATGTTCAAAACAAATAGCGCGTTAAGTGCCTTCACCGGAATTACAAAGGGATGGCATTTCAGTTTTTATTTTTAATCTTCTTCTATAGATAAGCATCCATTTGTATAAAATAATAAGATGAAAATGCATTTGGTTCTAGTTTCAAAATTGATAATGATAAATAGATTAAAATTACGTCAAAAATTATTCTTGTACCGTCATATTGTATGACGGTATGGGTATGGTAGTTGGTTCAATTGAATTTTCAACCGAATACAAACAGCGATATAGTTGAATTCCAATTTTAATTTTGTAATCAAAAGAAATCTATTTAAATTATCATTTTAATTTTATTGATGACTAGCGGTCCGCCCTGGCTTCGCATCGGGTATTTTATATATATTCCATCGCCCATGTTAATCAGGGATAATGTAGGATTTTAAAAGTGAAATAATTTTTCAAATCGATCCTTTAGTTTCACATCCTATTCAATGCAAATAAGCAATCAAAATGTTGTAATATTAGTTTATATTACACATTTTAAGATTTTGCGAGCATTTTTATTAACAACGAGCTTATGCTCGCAGCTTTGCCCGCGGCGTGGCCTTTGGGAAAATAATTCACCCTCTTAAGGGTGGAATTTCGAAAAATCCTTTCTTAGCGTAGGCACGTCATAACATCTACCTGCATGCCAAATTTCAGCCCGATCCGTCCAGTGGTTTGGGCTGTGCGTTGATAGATCACTATGTCAGTCCGTCAGTCAAAAACGTCTATTTCAATGAGAGCAATAAACATTCTAAACTGACCTTAGAACGTCCTGAGTTCAGAACGAAGAAAATATTGCTTATCTCACTTGCTAAGTGTCGAGTTGTTTGGCGCCACACTTATTTTTATTACAATATAGATGAATTTTTGACTTAAAAGACCCATCATGGAAAGCATGTTATCATTCAACATTCTTATCAAAGAGCCCAATAATAGTTGGTGACCACAACTCTGCAGCTACAAAAACAGGCGCTTTGTTTACTTAGGTTTGGTAACCACGTGTTTTTACATATGGTCGTATAGTAGAAGAGATAAGTTAAGAGGGAACTACTTTAATAAAACGGATGTTTTAACGTATATTTGAATTTTTTATTTTTAATTTTTAATTTTTTAATGTTATTGAATGATGTGACGAGCTAGTCGTTCATCTGATGTTAAGCGCCACGGCCGCCCATAACAGAACAGTGTCACTCGGAACCCTAAAACATAGAGTTACAAGAGCGACACTGCACTGCGCACATCATCCTGAGACATCAGCACAGTCTGGTAATAAGACTACTCGACTGTGAGATCAGATGATAAAGTCTCAATTGCCCAGTAATTTCACTAGCTACAGTGCCCTTCAAACCGGAACACAGTAGTGCTTGCACACTACTGCTTGGCGGCAGAATAACTGGCAAAGCGGTGGTACCTACCTAGACGAACTTTGCAGAGAAGTCCTACCACCTAGTAATAGTAGAAATAGTGTGCTTTAGAACAACGACTGAAGTAAAACTTCTTTAGTTTAGCTCCATCTATCGGCCGGTTTAACTTGTTCTTGTTTTGTTTAATATAAAGGTCTTGACAATTGTCACGCTCTTCTAGTCTTGTGAATTGTTTTTTTACCGGATATACCAACATAATAAAACAAAATATTTACTTTGTTATAATGGCAATGGAGATCTACGTGAATAAACTTCCGTTCGCCTCGTTACGCATTTATCAGCTTACTCCCCAAAGTTAAGCGTGCGTAGAGAAGTTATAGTTTAATTACACTAAATAAATCAAAATTAAAGCAAAGTAGGTAGTACATGTAGATGTAAAACCTAAACATTCCACCACTAAACATGCTAAATGGTTAATAAAGGACTGTCGTGCTATAATTTTATTAAAATAGATCCAAAATTTATACTTTACAAAAAAAACCAATTCATTCATTTATATTCATTGATTTTATGAACTTGATATGGAATCCAATTAAGATTTAACTAAAAGTAACGTGAAGTTTTATGATTTATTGAGGAATGTGGAAAACATATCACTTAAATAGAACTTCAAAACAAAAATACCATTCCTTAGTATTTTTACTCTTACGATTTAAAGCCGTGCACGAGCTCCTGAACTACAAGATGCTCGCCCACTGACTCACTTCCTCCAAGGTCGGAGCCACAGTGAAGATAACCAGATGCATGACCGACGGTATGAATAGTATTTTATAGGTATCTTTGGATAGGTTAGTTACGTTTAAAATTCGAATGTTCTAGAGTAAAATGATAAAATGATACATATTATTTTACTAGGTGGTAGGGCTTTTCTGCAAAGTTCGTCTAGGTAGGTACCACCGCTTTGCCAGTTATTCTGCCGCCAAGCAGTAGTGCGCAAGCACTGCTGTGTTCCGGTTTGAAGGGCACTGTAGCTAGTGAAATTACTGGGCAAATGAGACTTTATGATCTGATCTCACAGTAATCTTAGTAATCTTAGTAATCTTATTACTAGATTGTGCTGATGTCTCAGGATGACGTGCGCAGTGCAGTGTCACGCGAAACTATACTTTAGAGTTCCGAGTAACACTGCAGCTGATATGAGCAGCCATGTCGTTTAACATCAGGCGAACGGCTAGCTCGTCACGTCATTGCTTAACATAAAAAAAACATATCTATATCTATAACTAGTTGCACCTCGCGGTTTCACCCGCGGATAAAAAGTATTTTAATTATTTGCTCATTCCACGGGAACATTTCACTTTTCCGGGATAAAATGTAGCCTATATGTTAATCCAGTGTATAAGCTATCTTGGTACCAAATTTCATCCAAATCCATTCAGTCGTTGGAGCGTGAAGGAGTAACAAACACACACATACACATAAACACACATACAAACTTTCACCTTTATAATATTTGTGTTATGTGATGTTATAATGAATCTCTATTACCCTCGGTCATCGCATCACGTGTAAGCGGATGGAAATTTTCGCTTATTCTTTTTATATTGTGTCTATTACTGTCAGGAGAAGGTTTTTATGAAAGAAAAAATTAAGAAAGTTTCTAAAATTTTCACCACGTGGGTGAAACTGCGGGGCGCAGCTAGTATATATATAAAAAACTGTAACGTTCTAAAGTTGTACTTTTTTATGATAATGAATGACGTGACGAGCTAGTCGTTCACCCGATGTTAAGCGATACGGCTGCCCATAACAGTGGCAGTGTCACTCGGAGCTCTTAAATACAAAGATTCGAGTGACACTGCACTGTGCCAGTCATACTGAGACATCAGCAGTCTGGTAATCAGACCACTAGACTGTGAGATCAGGTCATAATGTAATAATAATAAGGACGCCTAACGATCACATACATAGATCCTGGACACTAACTAGGATTCCTTGTGTCTAGGGACCCAGGAACTACGAGGATCATAGTCCCACAACACCCAAACTCAGAACAAGTATTTGCACATTTTTTTTTTCTGTGCACAAATACTTGGGCGGGAATCAAACCCGCTGCCTCTGGGTTATGAGCCGACCTTCTCAACCACCAAACCACAGAGGCTGTCAGCGGTAGGTACCCAAATCTTAAACGCAAGGTATGGAAACTTTCCCAGTAAATATTTTACCCTCGGACCTCGGTCATCCAATCATATCCAAAACCGACTCCGTCTATATCAAGTTGCATTCAAATTCAATCGACATCCGTTTGTAAACGATACCAGCTTGTCAAACTTTGATGTGTTGGCAGACATACACGGAGGCTCATTTTTTGTTATTACTTGGTGTTGAAATTATATTTATCACTAGTTGCGCCTCGCGGTTTTACCCGTGGATAAAAATATTTTAATTATTTGCTCATCCCACGGGAGCATTTCACTTTTCCAGGATAAAATGTAGCCTTTTTTACTTTATTTTTACTTCGATCTTGTCTAGCATTTGACCGCGCTCTCACTTGATGGGAAGTGTCGATGCGATCGAAGGTGTAGCATGCTAGCCAAGTAAATACCTATTCACTCTTCTCTTGAACACGCCCGGGTCATATTTCACCGGAAACACAGACGCTGGTAAGGAATTCTATTCCTTGGCCATTCTAATTAAGAACGTTGAGTCAAATCTAGCTTCTGCCCACGGCTTCGCCCGCGTGGCCTATAGGAAACGAAGTACTACCTAATAATAACAACTACCTATATCGACACATTGTTTAAAAAGTAGCTAAAACTTTATTACTTTTTAACTAAAAAAAGAAAATAGAACCAATCAATGGTTAGGTAGATAGTTAATACTTAAAAAAATAACAATAAAGAAAAGAAGTTTTATAACAAAACTTATTCTCCTTAATAACTATAACTTTACCGACCGCCTGTACGCCATTACATAAACCCGCTGTCGCTGAGAACACAAGAGTATCGGTAACCATATCAACTTATTTTCGGATAAAAAACCGCGCACGCATCGCCGACGCCGCACAATGGACGGTATCAGATGTTAATCAAAAATTTATTTTGACTAGCTTAATTAAATTTTGGTGAAAGTTTATGTTAAAGTATTGACGATGGTATCCAGATTCAGTCATCTATGTTATAATCCGTTCGGGAAAACTATTTGCTAGATACCTAGATGCCCGGTTGTGATGCAGTTTTTGTTTACTATACATATACACTCGCCTTTTTGTTCAAAATCAAAGTTGGGCTGTGCGTTGATAGATCACTATGTCAGTCAGTTACCTTGGAGTCACATATATTTAGACTAGCTTCTGCCCGTTTCACCCGCGTTGCCTATGCGAAACGAAGATTATTTATCATGGATAATTCAACCACCCATTTCACCCTCTTAAGGGTGGAATTTCGTAAAACCATTTCTTAGTGGATGCTTACACCTTACGAAAAACACACCTTCCAAATTTCAAGTTTCTAGGGCCAGCGGTTTAGGTTGTGCGTTGAAATATAAGTCAGTCAGTTAGGACTATGAATTCTATATGCATAGAGGAGATAGCTTATTTTTAGCACTTTTACAAGTCCAAATTATATTAGTTACTTAAAATTAAGTTATTGTACTAAGCATTTAAATTACAGTGTTAATGTTAAATATAATGTAGCAAGCCTATTACAATATGTGAGTTAAAAAAAATTTAGTTCTCTTTCCCACAATTGGTGCAAGCAATCCGGCACAAAGCAGAACAGAAAACTCCGATCCGAAACTTCGATTACAACTGTAAAGAAGAAGCTACAAGAAACTTTATAGCGATGTATATTTTGTTTAATATTTGTGTATGTTTCACAATGTTTCTTATGTTTAAAAAAATACTCCGTTTAGTTACTGAATAGGTCATCATATTACCACGGTCTCACATGATATGATGGAAAATGTCTACTATAGACTACAGAGACGACGCCATTGAAGGCTGGTTACTTATTTTAACTATGCTTGAGTTATTTGCAACTTAAAATATTTATCATATAGACTACCAACTGTACTGTAATAGTACGTGCGTACTTGACTAACCAACAATATTTCGCAAGTGAAGTTTTTTGAGATGATAACTTTAAATAAATACTTATTTTAATTAAATTCTAGTCAAATCAATATTTTATGAATTAATTTGATATAGGTTTTAAAGCAGAGCGGGGCAGGTTTTAAATAAAAACGCCTTTTTAAAATTACTCACTATTTTTGTAGTATGTATACGAAGAGCTTAATTGTCATTGTTTGGAAATAAGACAAGAAGAATAGCCGCTTGGAAGTGATAAAATTCAATTGTTAAATAATTTTGTTTTGTATTTATGAACTACTTTCAAAAATTTGAATTAAAATATTATGTGATCTGAAAATATTTTAATTTGAAATAATATATACAGAAATTTATAAAATTATCATTGACACACAATATTTTATTCATTGCTTTTCTCTTGAAATATGTTTAGATAATTCAATAAAATCCATACGAAAGATAAAAGTCGCAAAACTGCTTGGGGCCGGGCAATAAATATTTCGTAGAAGGCGCACTCCACTAAAGCGTCTTATTTCGCCACATTTCAAAATTAGCGAGCGATATTCGACGATACGACGCGGCGGTCGTAAAGGCGGCGGCCGATCGCATCCGACACTAAAATCGTACGGGATTTATGTTCTCGAGTAAAATTTTATATTTTCGGCATCTAAGATATCGGTGGTACGCGCTGAATGCTTAGTTGGACAACGTTCACTCCAGCTCCTTACGATGGTTACAACCTGGGAACCTCTTCAGTGTTTCAATAATTTTATATTAAGGCAAAATTTTTGAGTAGATTTTTAATTATAGCAGGTATTTTTAACTGACTTCAATAAAGGAGGAGGTTCTCAATTCGTCTGTTTAAAAAAAAAATATGTTACCTCAGATCTTTTGACTGGGTGAACCGATTTTGATGATTCTCTTTTTTTGAAACCCGGTGCTTCCCGTGTGGTCCCATTTCTGACGAAGGCATCCATGAGAAAATCATATAAGTCAAAAGTCGATTTTTACGCTTTGAGTTTGCTAATTGTTGTTCATTTTGTAAATCCCACCAAAACCTTTACATACAATATTACAATAATAATAATAATAATGAATTATTTATTTCGTTCAATTACACACATGTTCGGTACATTATACATTGTATTTGTGTGAAACAATGTAGTTTTGATATATCTATACATCATAATTATTGCCGTACCCTTGGGAAGCTCTGCAACAATAATGTGATAACTGTAAATGAGCACTGTAGTTCCAACTGTGGTTAGTTACATTTTACACGGGTGTATGGAGATATATAAAAAAATGTGATTTCGTCCCTTGCCCTGTCACTGTATGTATCACTTCACCCTTGGGGCTTAAATCCGCTCAGTTCCGTTGCATATTTCCTACAACTTTGTAGTGCCGGCGTTGGCAGTGAAAGTTTTAGTTTTCGACAAAACTTGGCTGCACATTTGTTCAGCTCGGGTAAATACCAACTGATTTAATTTATTAGTATAATTTAGTTTGGGGTTGAGTTTGGGAAATTATACCAAAAGATCTAGGAATCTTTTGTAAATTTGTGTCATTTTGTGTTTAAGATGAACTTCCGCGAGGTTATGCCTGAATAAATCGGAATATGATTAGGTTTAGAAATACAGAGATGGCCTTAGTTAGTTGTTATGTGTAGCCACAGGTTAAAAAAAAATATTGCGATTTCGTCCCTGTCCCTTTGCCCTGTATTACTTTAATTTTTTTAACAGCATTCTTTCCTTTTTAACCGACTTCAAAAAAGGAGGGGTTCTCAATTCAACTGTTTTTTAAAATGTTTTTTTATGTTTATTCAGAACTTTCGACTGGGTGAACTGACTTTGATGATTCTTTTATTTTATTTAAAAGCTGGTGCTTTTTGTGTGATCCCATTTCAATTTGACCAAGATTTGACCGATATGTTTTGAGTAATTAAATCTAATGCCAACATTAATGCTATAACACTTCAATTTTTTACTATCTTAAAATTACCATTTCACTACCCGACTACTAGAGGCTCGGCTAAACGCCATCCCTTCGTGGTCGAAATACCACCCATCCATACCAAGCGATTTGATTCCACGTTCATAATTAGAACGGCTAAGGTATGGAATGCCCTGCCAGCGTCTGTGTTTCCGGCGAAATATGATCCGGACGTGTTCAAGAGAAGAGTGAATAGGTATTTACTTGGATAGCATGCTACACCTTCGATCGCATCGTCACTTTTCATCAGGTAAAAGTAAAGTCAAATGCTAGAAAAGTTTTAAGTAAAAAAAAAGAGATGCATGAACATTAATAGCGCGATCGAGGAACAACACGCGTTAAGTCATGACTTAAGATAGTAAAAATTGAAGTGTTAGCATTGATCTGAACTATATTGACTATTGATTATTTATTTATGCGTCGCCAACAGCCTATTTCCAATAAAAAGTGACTAGCTATCAATATGCTGGCTGCTACTTCGGCCAAAGATTGAGCATTGCCATTCAACGTGGCAATGCTGGCAGCATATTGGGCACGTTGCCTAATGGCAGTGGTTTGTTAGATTAAGTTTCCGTTTTATGGTATTCTATTTTATTTATCTATTTAATAGTTTCACACTCAAAGATACGCTGTCATTTGTTTTATAATGTCAATCTATCGCAATCATTTTATCCTTAAATCTTATTAAAACTTAGTACCTACTTCTTTCATAATATCAAAATCGTTAAGATAAAATAGATAATTTAAAACTGTGTTCAAATCGAGATAATATCAATTTAGATGGATTAACTTTCTAAGTAACTTGACTTTCTTTGTGTCAAAATCATAGTTTTTGACACGAAGCGTAAACAAAATCATTATCTGAATCAGATAAGATCGGACAATTTTACAAAATATTTTAAGTCTTAAATTAATGTTCGTAAAGTTGAAAGTGTTTTGCTGTTCAAGATCATGAGAAAAAGCGAAGATCTCAAAGGAAACTATCAATTTAAAAATTGCCCGTCTCGTTTTTTCATAAACAAGAAAGGGATAGCGATAGATGTAACTGATGCGATGTCATAGTTAATTAACGTCAGTTTAAAATTAAGGGGAAGTCACTCCTGCGAGTGTTTATCACGAGTTTATCTGAAAAATAAATGTTGTTTTTTTAATTGAACTAGCTGCACCCCAGGCTTTACCTGCGTGGTAAATTTTTTCTAACTTCCCTAATTTTTTCTTTCATAAGAACCTTCTCGTGACAATAATAAACACAATAAAAAAGAATTAGCGAAAATATTCCATGCGATCACGCGTGGTGCGATGACCAAGAGAATAGAGATTCATTTTTATATAAGTATTAAGATATACAAAATAGCAAACTAAAATGAATGCTTACTGTATTTTATGTGATATTTCAATCAAATTACTTAAATTGATTCTATTAATTCAAAAATGTATTTTTTCATCTAATTTTAGTTAATCTTTGCGTATTCATACACATGACGGCGGCTACGTCCAGTTATAAACTCTATGCGCAGCGGGCAGGACCGTAATTTACCCTGTGGCATTTAAATTTATTACAGTGGCAACACCGGCAACTGTCGTCGTTGCCCCACCCATCTGGCTATATAAAGGGATCGCTCGGTGTACTACGATCATTCTTGTTCCGGACACGGCCCGGTGCACATGCTGAAGGTCTATAGTTATATAGGTTGCAACCTACCCACAACCCGTTTCTGCCTATACACATTTATTTTGTATCTAGTAACAATCATTTAATACTGTTAAAAAATTCTATACTTAGATAAAGGTGTCGATTCTGTGTCGCATACTCTAAAGCTAAACGACATTAACATATTTCCGTCTTTTTCATTTCCCCTTTATCAGAAGAGTACCACCACACTTTAAGTTTACTTTAGTTTTAGAGAATGCGACACAGAATCGACACCAATATGCATGTACATAAATATAAACAAAGAGTCATTTGATAATAGAGTCTGTTAAATAAACGTAAGCCATGCAATTCACAATGGGTACATTTCTTCGCTTGTTTTTATACTTATTTTTATTTCTATATTTATTATTGTTAGATCTCATGTAAATCTTAGCCGTATCATGCCCTTAACTAAAGGCTCCTACACACGGGTGCATTTTAACAAGGGATCATTATCGGGGGTTATCCTTAAAGTGGATTTAATTGAGGCCACATGTATGTAGCTTAATATCTGATCAAGCCAAGATCACAGATTGCGAACTGGTGCTTTTTTCTGGTTGTTCATTATAATTGAATAAGAAAAATACTTGCGTATTTTAAATTTATAAAACAGAAATAAACAGTGTTTGATTTGTGAAAAATATTTAAGTGAATATCATGTTAAGGCCGTTAAGGCCTTATATGCTCTACTCTGCTCTACCGACCTTTATAGAGACATTGAGCGGGCACATCAGGCGCCCAATTCTGATGATTTTTATAATTATAGAATAGAATAGAAAAACTCTTTATTGCGTATACTAACATAAAATAAAACTTTACAGTATATAGGTGTATATATATATATATGTGTAATAAGTAGCACGATGGGCGGTCTTAACACTAAATGTAATCGTTTCCAGGCAACCTTTGGATGGAGAACGATTATTATAACAATGAATATAGATAATTAATTTAAGTGGGCTAGAGCATTTTGACTGTCTATAGGTTATCGTGGTCAGAATAGAGTTTTTTTGTAGTAGTGGGTAGTGTTTAGTATTAGTTGTAATATAATTGCAGTCATTAATTTTAGATGTAATTACCTAAAGATTTCGTGTCATAGTAAAATCCGATGATTATATTATGAAATAGGGTCCTACTATCCATAGGGTCCGAAATAATGCGCCCACATTCCCGTAGCGATATCCGCTGACTCAAAACCTTTTACTGGGAGCCATTACACTAATTTCTGTATGGATAATATCATAAACTTTAGCGATAAAGAACTTGATGATAATAATAATAATAGCACCCAACGATTACATACATAGATCCTGGATCACAATTCCCTGTGTCTAGGGACCCAGGAACTACGAGGGCCATAGTCCCACAAAACTCAGATACAGAACCAGTTTTTGCGATATTTTTTGTGCACTAACACTTGTCCGCGGGAACCGAACCCGCCACCGGGTTATGAGCCGACCTGCTCAACCACCACACCACAGAGGCTTGATGAAGGAAGAGTAATAGTAAAGTCTTAAAGGGTCAGCCAGTGACTTTTTTTTCGACTTTAAAGCGTCTACAAATGTCCTCTTATAAACTAGTTGTATTTTTTTGCAACTCATTGGATTAAGTTAATTTTTTTTTGTATAAACGAATGACGTCACGAGCCTTTTACCTGATGTTAGGCGCCACGGTTGCCCATAATATTTATTAATTTATTTAATAAGTTTTAGAAGACTATCGACTATTATAAGCTAAAATATACAATAAAATTAAGTAACAATAAAGCCATCAAAAAGTCTTCACACGTAGAACTAAAACAAAAACTATAAAATACTACACTATCTACGCTGTATACCAGATTAAGAAAAACAAAAACTACACATTAGATAACACAAACGTGAGTAGGTACATTTAACACACATTACTACGTCTTACAACAATACAGTTACTAATAAACCTGCAGTGACACTGAGCTCTAAAATACATAAAAAGTTTTCCGTGACACTGCGCACTTTATCCTAAGACATGAGCAATTAAATGATTATACTAATAAAATTTCCAGTCTGTGTGATCAGGCCGTTAAGTCAAAATTTCTCAGTGATTTATTTAGCTACAGTGCCTTTCTAACCGAAACACAGTAGTGATTGCACACTACTACTGCGGGCAGAATATCTGTACTTAATATGGGTACTGACGAACATTTGCTGAAAAGTCCTACCTCTAGTAATTAGTTCACCAGCTTTTAACTTAGCCCACCTACAGATAAAGGTATTACTGCAGTGAGCCGCAGGCCACCGCAAAATTTAAACGTCACGTATTAAAAATATGTTTAATATTTCAGTGTACTTTACTCGAATTGATCAGCCCAATCCTATTGTGTACATTATTGTGTTGTGATAAGGTAATAAATTAAAATTAACTTAACACTTTTTAAACTTTCGCGACTTGAACTCATATTGAAAAGATAACTTTTTGTCAAAAATATCCCAAAAATTATTACAAGAAGGCAACTTACTCTAGACTAGAAAGGCAACTTGACTGTCAATTATTCTTACTAAGATTCAAGAAAATGCAATTCAAATGATGTTTGAAACAGCTAAATTGTTTTTTTTTTTAAATCATAGTAAGAAACATTCAAAGTGAATTCGCCTTTAAATTAAAAAAAAAAAAACAAAGTGGGCCTGCATTTGACAATAACTAATTAAAAAATAAACTAACAACATTACCTACACTCAACAACAGCCGACAAATCGGTGCATCCGTTTCGGAGCTACGATTCAACAGATAGACATAACGATATACATCCCTCAGTTTGATATAGATCAAACAGAGGGATGTTTAAACTTAAACATCCCTCTGTTTTATCGGGAGTTAAAATTACGTACATATCTTTTATGTGTGAAAACTCATTAGAAAATCCATGTATTTATTAATTCAGTCTTTAATCTGCTTAAATTGACGTCAGGTTTCATCAACTTTTCAACATTTTGAAATTTAAGCCCAATTTACGTTTCTACCAACGCCATAACTCAAGAAGACTTATAAATTTATGCACCATTAAAAATGATACATACACGCTAATCAAATAACATAAAATTAACAAAAAGAGTTGTAAAATTAAGTAATAAAGCACAAATAAGATTTAATTATACACAAAGGTACAGGAATAAATTCATCTATTAATCCACAGTCGCTAACAAGTACTGTCAAATGGAAAAACTGGATTTGAATCAGATTTTTTTATGGCAAATACAGTCGTGACGAAATGTGAAAATTATGCTACAATTGAGTTAGTCAAACTGAAAATTCGTATGACTTATATTATTTTTGTATGTAATTTTCTTACCATTATTTAAACGAGTAATTTGATTACATATACTTTTATAGGACAGTGAATAGATTTAGTTATAAATAGTTATAGGATTTATAGCGTTTCGCCTGCATGATGCTATCATCAGATTAACTGGAAAAATTTGGATACGTGACAATGTTATGTTAAAAATGTCTCAGCTAAAGAGAAGTTGCAGGTTCAAATCCCGCTCTTAACATAAATTGTTTATTTACATTAATTTGTCTGTATTGAACAGATAAAAAAATTAAAATCTAAGACTTAAATGACCTGAAAATCTACTGCTGCAAATACTGCAGTGATTTTTTTTAAAGCCAATGATATTGTTTATTTTTGTATAGAGGACTGCGCTTCCTGGATTTGCTTGTATAAACTATGTTTATGATTAACGATAATCCTTTGTATCCTTTGTTCTGCCTAGGCCTAATTTTCTGGTCAAAACCAAGCTCGGTTCATTCAGTCCTTATGGTTGTGAAAAGGAAACAATCAGAATTTTACTTTCAAATTTATCGCAATGTTTCAATAACAAGACCAATGAACATAGATTTTGGCCACAGCAGGTCTAACACAAAAAAAAAAGACCACACAACTGAAGTAAAATTTCTTAATTTTGCTTTTCTTAATTTCGCCATCTTGACAATTGACAATTGTCACTTTACCGGACATACCAATATAATTTTTTTTTTTTTTAAACTTTGTTATGTTGACAATAGAGATCTACGTGAACGAACTTGAACTTCAGTTCACCTTGTATTCATTAGCTCATTCCCCAAGTCAAGCGTGCATAAAGAAGTTTTACTTCAAAAAGATCTTTTAACACTTTTGTTCCCGATGACCCTAATCTCAAATTTACAACTCCTTATAATATTAACAGTGGTTTTGTGGTCAGAGGCTTAGATCTCCTCCTATTAGGGTTACCCACTTTAATGGCCGCCCGTAAAACTAATTGATGTATTACAATCCCCGAATTGGTGTGTCATTTTTATGGCCCGCACTGTCTTCGAGGTTTACGGTGTACGGTTGAAGTGTCATGAATAATTTGGGTATGTAAACAAACGTTTACTGTCTAAGGTAAGATTGCGGCCTATGATAAAACGTTGTATCTAAGGGCTTTAATGTATAGCATAATTAATGTAACAGCACAGCAAATAAGTACTTATCCAACAATTTTTATATACCTTTAAGTACTTATAAGTCTACTGTGGCTTTTACAGGTATAGTTATTTTAGTTTGAAAACTATCGTATGACATATTTTGTAAGATAAATAACGGCTAAACTCACGTCAATTTAAGTCAAAATTACCCTTTTAAGTTAAAATTACATAATAAATTATAGTTATGTGGTAAGTAGATAGTTTCGTTGCGTGAACCTACTTGTTTCTTTTTCTTATCTGTACGTGAACGATAGACCGAGTCTCCTCCGGGTCTCCATTAGCTTGTCAATTTTGTAAGATTATGGCTACAAATTTTGGCCGCTGTCAACTTTTGACAATCTCTATCAACGTTTTTTGATCTAGGTGTGTTAACTTTTTAAAATCTGATCAAGTGTTTTGGATTACAAGGTTATTTTGCCCTCTAGCCAGGTTTTGCACCTCCAAATTAAAACGAACAAAGGAGCATAATTCTAAAAGTGACCCAGCTCTCCTAAACTAATTAGAAAAAAGGCGAAATATACCCTTACTTCTAATTCCACACCGTCCTTGCAAACACTGAGCAAAGTTGCTTTTTTTAATTTGTCGCTTCATAAAAAACACGACAAATAGGTACTGCTTTAATGAATCTGTCATAAAAAGCTACGGACCGCTACTAATGAGGGTGCGCTATTAAAAAAATAATCAATTTGAGATGGATAAATACATAGTTTATATACAAATTGTTATGAGAAAAAGTTTGAGCTCGTTACGTTAAGTCAAATCGAGAGTTTATAATACAATACTATCCCGTGACGATTGGAGCGTACTGATTACTGCATAGAGAAATTTTGTGTGTGTCCAACGTGTAGAAAAATACCAAAACTTCGGTATATCGCGTACGCTGCAGAAATTAGTGACAATAGAGCAAAGTTCTTTACCACAATTTTATAGAAGACATCAATATTTACATAAAAGTCCATATGTCTAATTATTAAAGTTACATCACAATAACTACTTTTTATGTTAAAATATGCTATAGTAATGCTCAAACTAGGGCACATTATTCGTACCTGTGGGTATTAATCCTTATCCAAATTTATCACTTCGTATTCAATTTATTATTTTTGGAATGTTGTGTAAATACACGTGCGAATCCAAGGGGGGTCGCTAGTGCAATATATTTTTACGAAAATGTTTTCAAAAAACTTAGAAAAAGATTAAATGAATGAGATCATAATGCATACTATAATATATAATACATAAATAAATATTTGTGGACATTTCACACAGCGCCACCTAGCCTCAAACTAAGCAAAGCTCGTACTATGGGAACCAGATAACTGAGACAATACTTATATATTTTTGTTTATACATACATAGAATACAATATTACACCCAGACACAGAACAAACATCGATGTTCATCGCAAGAAAGTAAAAAGGTTTGTCCTGGGTGGGAATCGAACTCACAACCTAAAGTTCAGAATGAGCCATCGAGTTATTCACAAAATAAATGAATAACACAACCCAAAGATTATGTTTAAATTGTCAAACAAATTAAACGTGTCTAATATAAGATTTGCATCCGTATACGTACAAAACAACGTATTGGTAAAATTTTCACCTTACTCAAATCCCACCATTGTCCTTATGTAGTGAAGGTTGAAAGTTGTCCTGGCGATGGCCGCTGATGGTGACCGTTGGGCCACAGTCATTGTTTGACGGAACAATGAGGGTACGAAGAACGAGGAATTTGCCTTTTGGAAAGCTCGACTGTATTGTGTTAGAGGGGAAGGTGGGGGCCAGGCGATCGGCGATCTTACATATTTTTTTTTTGTTTTGGCTCCACACTTTTGTGTATTTAGCCAGTGTCAAGTAATTGATAATTTATCAAGTTATCGATATTTCACGCAAATATGTGTCAAGTCACAGTCGAAGTCATCAAGTCAAGTCATAGTCAAGTCAGTCTAGTCAAAGTCATACCCCTAGTAAAGTGGTGGCAACTTTACTTGAAGCTTCTATGGAGTTTTAGAAACAACACGAAAAGAAACGTTTCACCATCATTATACCATTTTCTCATACTCACGCCTGTAATCCAGCACTTAACGAATAAAATGCCACCAATTTTATGCACTAACACTGAAAATAACACAAGTTTTGGAAAATAATACAAAGCGGTGACACAATCTTTTTCGCTTTCCCGCCAAAACTCCGATCTTACATATATCCATAGATTATCTCCACTTAGGAGATTCGATACTATGTAAGAGGAGCTCAAGCGCATACTAACTAGGTTTCGAGAACTTATTGGGCTATTTTTGTATTTATTTTTTTTGTGTACTAACTGACCCGGCGAACTTCGTTCCGCCAAGAGTCCATAAATGTGCATGTTTACAAGTACATTACGAAAAAAGAGATAGACATACATTTTATTACTTATTATCCTATTCCTGACAAAGATACCACTTAGTTACTAGGTTACTAGTAACTTAGATTTACTAGGTGGTAGGAATTTTGTGCAAAGTTTGCTTCGGTAGATACCACCGCTTTGCCAGTTATTCTGCAGGTAGTAGTGCGTACTGTGTGCCGGTTTGAAGGGCACTATAGCTAGTGAAATTACTGGCTAATTGAGACTTTATGATCTGATCTCACAGTCCAGTAATCCTATTACCAGACTGTACTGATGTCTCAGGATGATGTGCACAGTGCAGTGTCGTGAGAAACTTTATATTTTGGAGTTCCGATGGACACTGTTCTGATATGGGCGGCCGTGTTGTTTAACATCAGATGAACGACTAGCTCATCACATCATTCACTAACATAAAAAATAAGATAAATCCAAAAGCATAAAAATCGTAAAAACTGGTCTAGAGTTATAAGTGCTGTAACTAACACGACTTTGTTTTATATATATACATTATCCTATTCCTGAAGATAAATCCAAAAACACAAAAATTATGCAGGCTAAGCACAAAAGTGCAACTTGAATCAGGTAAAAGTCGCTTAGTAATCATAGCTAGTGCGACTGAAGTTTAGTGGCCCAACAATTCGAAGCGAATGTCTGAGGACAACCTCTCATTCAGATCTGAATAAAAGATTTTTTGAGACTTCAGAAATAGTTGGAGTATTTCGAATTTTCTACAAAACTATAAAAGATTATCCTTTCATTTCGTTAGAAAATCACAAAAAATAGCGTCAATAAGAACTGTGGATAATATGAAAAGAAATCATTATTTGAGTAAAAGAATTTGAAGTAGGTAAACAAAATTCAACCAAAAATATTGCCATTTTTTTTTTGTTTGGTTTGGCTCCACACTTTTATGTATTTAGCCAGTGTCAAGTAATTGATAATATATCAAGTTAATTAATATCATATAATGTGTCAAGTCAAAGTCAAAATCACCAAGTTAAGTCATATTCTAGTCAAGTCATACTCCTAGTAAAGTGGTGGCAACTTTACCAGAAGCTTCTATGGAGTTTTAGAAACAACACGAAAGGAAACGTTTCACCATCATTATACCACTTTCCCCCACACTCATGCCTGTAATTCAGCACTTAACAAATAAAACGCCACCAATTTTTGGAAAACAACACAATTTATGGAAAATAATACAATGCGGTGACGCGATCTTTTTCGTTTTCCCACCAAAACTCCTATTGCCAGTTTAAGCGGTAGACAGTTAGTTCTTGACAGCTCAGTAAATGTTCTACTAGTTAATGAAGCTGCATATGTTCATCAGTTATTAAAAAAAAAAACGAGTGTGCTTTAGACCACACGATTGAAGTAAAACTTTTTTAGTTTTTTAGTTTAGGTCCATATGTCCATATATTTGAGTCAGAGGAGGTACCGCGCAACGCAAGCACATCCACGATTGTTGTGTTTTAAAAATTGTAAAATGGCACAAAAAGCCGCAGATCCTACTTTACGCGATATATTTAAAGTTGTGAGTGACTTGGTGTCTAAAGTGAGTTCGTTAGAGGCCATAATAATCGATCAAGGAGTAATTATAAAACATCAAGCTCAAGACATTAAATTGCTGAGTATTGCAGCAATGGAGGGTAAGTCGCAAAAAATCGCACCTATACAAACGGCTGCGGGGAGCGCGCAGACTCCGCCGCCGGCAACCCAGCGCCCCGTGCGACAAGCGCGTATTAAGGCTGCCGCCGTTTTAACTACGGCGACGAAGGGACACACAGCACCACAAAAATCAGCTGGAAACCCTCGTCCTTCGCCTGGCGAAGTAATGAAGACGCCTGAACTAGCACGACGTGATTTGGTAACTCCTCCCGCCAAATTTACTAATACAAAATCGCTGCCGAATTGTGTGGATACACAACTGGCGGTCAAATCTGCCAACGCTATCAAAACTGACAATAAAACTGACGAAACCGGGTGGCAAAAGGTAATGAAAAAAACCTACAAAAAACGAAGAATAATAACAGGTACAGCAAAAATGGATGATGAACTCCAAACTGTTGAAAGACTTAAATATATACAAGCTTGGCAATTTAATCCAGATACGACACCACAAAATATACTGAATTATCTTAACAAAATAAATAAATGTGAAAAATATTATGTTGAAAAAAGACAGACTAAATCAAACTGGCATGCCGTTTTTATAGTTGGCATTCCTGAGAGCTTGTACGAGCAAATAAGTTCGCCGAGTTCGTGGCCCTCTGGAGTTAGGGTGAGTCACTGGAATTTTCGTGCGCGAGCCTCGCCGGCCGGCAGCGGCCAGTAGTCACGGACACCGCCGCCAGTGCAGTCGCACAGTACACTTCTAGGGATGACTCACAGCGAACAAGTCGCCAATTGCCGAATTACCATAACAAAATTGTGCTGGAAGACCCTCAGATTACAAGTCGCCGTCACATTAATAACTATTATTTAAGTGCGGATATATTAAGCTCGACGTCTAATACGCGAGATGAAATTAGTAGTTTATCTAAATCCATTATAAGTAAAAATGTAGTACCTAACAACAATCATATCGTAGTGTGTCATCAAAATATAGCATCGATCGATAATAAAACTCAAAAATTGGAAGTATTACTAAAAAGCGAATTAAAGTGTGACGTTCTTGCGCTAACAGAGCACTGGCTAACTGATGAGAAGTTAAAGTGCATTGAAATAGATGGTTTTAAGTTAGCATCTAGTTATTGTAGAAAAACGATTAAACATGGTGGTTCGTGTATATATATAAGCAATAGTACACGATGTGTAGAAAATCAAGACCTAGTTGCACTGTCTAGTCAACAATATTGTGAAATATCTGCTGTAGACTTAATAGACTACGACATCACTATTGTCTGTATATATAGGACCAATTTAATTAGCGCTAATATATTTCTTGACAATGTCGAACGTTTGTTTGATAAAGTAAGCGAGCTGGGCTCAAACTGTATTATAGTTGGAGATATGAATATTAACACCTTAGGAGACTATAATAGCGAATTGAAAATATTGACTGATCTATTGTCGGTCTATAACATGACGAATGAGGTTGAATTTCCTACGCGCGTAACTGCGAATACATCCACTTGCCTGGACCACGTCTACTCGAACCTGCCCGCAGGCACCGTGTGCACCGCGCCTGTTATTACGCACCTCAGCGACCATCTGGCCGTGAGAAGTGAGTTGGTGTGTACGAAACGAGGATCGACGCATACTCCACGATATGGTAGATCCTTCTCGCTGGCAAATCAGGCAAATTTTGCTAGATCCATAGACAGCGTAGACTGGGAACAATTATGTATGCGAAACTGTACATCAAAAGATTTATTATTGTCGGCAATCAATGTTATAAAGAATAAGCATGATATTTGTTTTCCATTACGAAAAATTAGTAATAATAATAGAAATGACTCATCGTGGGTTACTCCAGATGTAAAAAATTATAGATTATTATTATTTGACGTTATTAAGATAGGAGAATTACATCCAAATAGTAATACAATTATGACATTGATATCTGACATGAATGAATATTACAATAAATTAGTAAAAAATAGCAAATCTTTATTTTATGCCAGGGCTATTAAAGGTAACAGTAATGCGTCTAAAGCAATTTGGAGTGTTGTGAATAAGGAAAGAGGGAAAAATAACTCCCCCTTTCTAGATTTTACAGAAGTAGTAAAAAATTCAGACGGAACTCGGTTTCTGACAAAAAAAGAAGTCGTGGACGCAATGAACACCCGGTTTTTGAATGCGGCGGCTGCGTGTGGCGCGCCCCGCGTTGACGCCGCTCGGGTGAGCGCTGCTCTGTGTACTGCGCGCCCACCAGCTGACCGATCGCTGCGGTTGCTTCCCTTTACCGTAGATGAGGTGTTTCGCATAGTAACAATGCGGATAGCGTCAAAAACATCAAAGGATATTTACGGGCTTTCGATGAAACTTCTGAAGACCGCTATTATCCCGTTAGCTCCCATACTAGCGGCCTGCTTTAATAAATGCATCGAAGAAGGATCGTATCCCTCCCCGATAAAGATCAGCAAAGTATCTCCACTTTACAAAGGTAAAGGCAAGCGTGAAAGTATTGACAGTTATAGGCCCGTGTCAATAATACCAGCAGTAGCCAAAATATTCGAGAACGGCCTGAGTACGCGTCTCATCGGGCTCCTCACATCTACCAATGCCCTCTCCAACCAGCAATATGCTTACCGTGAAGGCCGATCCACAACATCTTTGACCCGCGAAGTGATTCGCTTGGTCATGAAGGCTCGCGAAAATAAGCAGCAAGTGGCGATAGTATGCTGTGATCTGTCCAAGGCGTTTGACGTAGCTGACCATGCCGTACTTTCTGTAAAACTGCAGCATTACGGAGTGGCTGGCGCGGCACACGCTTTGTTTACAGATCTAATGCGGAACAGATCTCAAACTGTCGTTGTATGTGGTGGAACAGAAAGATCTGACCCATTGACTTCTGTGATGGGAGTGGCCCAAGGATCGTCTGTCTCCAATATACTTTTCTCGCTGCTATTAAACGATCTGCCGGCAGCAGTAGTCTCTGCAGAAATACTGATGTATGCTGACGATGTGGCTGCGGTGGTCTCAGCACCTACGGTGAATATGTTGGAACAGAGATTGAATAACACGTCTGTCCAGTTGGCTGAGTGGTTCCAAGCCAATGGTCTAGCACTCAACCTATCAAAGACCCACTTCGTTCATTTCTGCCTATCAGGGCGTCCTTCGCGACCCCTATCGGTCTTTATAGGAAAGGATGAAATTGAACAAGCAGAGGCTACAACTTTTTTGGGCTTTGTGATTGACCGTGGCCTGAAATGGGAAAGCCACATTGACAAACTGTGCGGTAGACTGGGCAGTGCGTGTTATGCGCTCAGTCGACTCGCGAGGGTTGTATCTGCTGAAGTAGTGCGCTCGTGTTACTTCGCCACGGTGCACTCTCTTCTGCAGTATGGCGCGGAGCTTTGGGGTAGGGCTGCTGATTGGCTACGCGTTTTTAGGTTGCAAAAGCGTGCAGTCCGTGCAATTGCAAAAATCCCTCGGGATACCTCGGCACGGCCGCACTTTAAGAGGCTTGGGATCCTGACATTACCAGCCATAGTTATTTACCAGGTAGCTGTATATGTACGATTAAACCAAGCCTCTTACACAAAGCACAGCAGTGTGCACTCCTATCACACGCGAAATAGAGACCAACTCAGAGCAGTGCCTCGTACTCTTACAAAATCTGCCAAAACGTCGCATGTTATGGGTCCGACGGTTTACAACAAGCTTCCAGAGCAGATCACATCTTCCCCGAGTATGAGCTGCTTTAGGGCACGGCTTAAACGCTGGCTTGTCGAAAAAACGTTCTACAGCTTTGAAGAATTTGTAGAATATAAGTTATGTTAACATTTAAATTATTGTATGTATAATTGTGAACTGTTTATCTAAATAAGTTTTTATTTGACATTGACGTATTTGAAGAATACTTATAATTTTTTATTTTATTATTTTTTATATTATTATTGACTTTTTTTAAATTTCTCATGACATGTTTTCATTTTTAATATTATTGTATTAATTAATGACATGTTAGTATAATTTATTAATTATTGTTGTAATGATTTTGAGAGCCTGACATGTAAATTTTTTACCAATAAAATTTTATGATTTATGATTTATGTTAATGTCGCCATCTTGACAAAATTGTGAATTAATCATTAATATAATAATATTACCGGACATGCCAACATAATAATAAAATTTTTTTACATTGTAATGTTGACAATGTAACGTGAACCAACTTCAACTTCCGTTTACCTCGCATTCACCAGCTTACTCCCTAAGTCAAGCATGCGTAAAAAGTTTTACTTAAAAAAATAGAAAGAAACAATAACCTAAAACAGAAACATTCAGAAAAAAATTACCTAATGATGGATTTCATTACGCCCCAAAGAACAATCAATAACTTCAATAAATATCAGTCTATAATACATACTCCGGCTTAAAATTCCTTTGTATCTTCGAAGTAGTCAGATAAAAAAGAGAAAAAGACCCACTATACAACATTTTACAAAGATCTCTAAGATCTAACGGCCCAATTTCCTATCAAAAAAGGCGAGGAAGGAAATCAAGGGAAGGCATAACAGGGCCTAATTATAGGCATTACATTTTAGCAAAATGTTACTTGTGAAGCTGTTCTCCCAACGGTTATTTTTATTGCCCTCAAGATGGGGCCTTTTTATGGAGCCAGCGGATGAAGGATAAACGAAAGGCTGCTAGGAGGCTGTTTTAGTACAGAGGATTTTTCACATGGGAATTTGGGTTTAGACTTAAAAGATTATTAAGAAGTTGAGATTTCAAATACTTTGAAACTCAAGAAGGATTTACAGGAAGAAAATGTTTGAATACTTCTAAAGTCAGAAGGTTAAATGCCCACATCAGATTATAAAGAGAAGAATCCTACTAATATTATGTATGGAAATTTGTTACTTTTTCACGCTCCAACGGCTGTATGCATTTATATGAAATTCGGATTGAGATTATATAGTGGATTAACACATAAGCTCCTTTTTATATGCGGGTGAAACCACGGGGCGCAGCTAGTTAATTACAAAGGTGCAGAAAATGTATGACTGCGCTAGATAATTATTTGAATGCACACCAAGATATTCTTTTGGGATTGGGTGGCGCAGTGCGGATCTATATTTTGTCGTTCTCTTTTCAACCAGAAATCCAATATACAAAAACGTCGCCCTTTCAACGAAAGGGTCAAAAATAAAGTAATTAGCGTCAATTTATTGCAGCTTTACAGTTTCAGCAGTTCCACTTACTTGTCGTCCCGGCCTCGTCTCGGCTTACACCCGGTGACGTTTTGAGGGACGGCCGTAATGTTTGCAGGGCTTAATTTGTTTGAAGGGCCTCCTTTGAATTGATGGTAGGATTCCTTTGTTTACGATTTAAAATGTTAGAAGATTTGTTTTTTTGAGTTACCTATCTTATTGTTACCTATCTGAGATCTGGATAAAAGTTACCATAACGAAAGCGAGCTATCCAATAACAGGTGGTGCGTTCATCTGTAGTATTCGCTTTGTAAACGTAGTGGTGCCGCGACGGTACTCATAATTGACATTGACATTGACAGCCTCTGTGGTGTAGTGGTTGAGCAGGTTGGCTCATAAACCAGAGGCGGTGGGTTCGATTCCTGCGGCAGGACAAATATTTGTGCACGGATAAAAACAAAGCGCAAATACTTGTTCTGAGTCTGGGTGTTGTGGGACCAAGGTCCTCGTACTTCCAGGATCTATGCATGTGATCGTTAGGCGTTATTATTTATTTAATTACTCAATTTTTTAAAGTATCCATATTGACGAAAAATATTCAAATGCTAAACAAATTAACTAACTAATAACTAACTAATAAAATTTCCCGATAACTACAACCTTGGAGTCTTCAAATCGAGAGTGAACAGGTATCTTCTAGGCAAGCGTGTTACATCCTAGACCGCATCGTTACTTACCATCAGGTGCGATAGTGGTCAAACGCAAGCCTATCTAACAATAAAAAAAAAATATATATATACTTATTTGAAAATAAAAGATAAATTTAAAATTCATAGTAAAAAAAAAAACAAATGTGCTGTAGACCACACCACTGAAGTAAAACTTCTTTAGCTCCATCTATCAGCCGGTATAATTTTGTTTTTGCCTTGTTTAATGATAATGTCGCCATCTTGACAATTGTAAATAGCCATTTTACCGGACATACCAACATAATAATCCAATTTTTTAACTTTTTTATGTTGACAATGGAGATCTACGTGAACTAACGTCAATTTCGTTCGCCTCGCATTCACTTACTCCCAAAGTCAAGCGTGCGTAGAGAAGTATAACTTCAAAAATGTTTTGATTTGAAACGGCCACTACTGCAGAACGGCAATTTCATAGATAAAGACCTGTTATATCTCACAGAGTAAACATATAAGATCGAAAAGTCCTCCAATCTTAAGCAAAAGCGTAATCGAATATTGTTGTGTTTTCTCAACTGTGGCGCAGTGACTCACGATACGTGTATTGAGGCAGGTCAGTGCTTAATGAGGTGATAAACGAACCTGATCTTGAGGTGTCATAACACTGAGTATTATGACAATAATTTACCATTATTACGTTGATTAAACATGTTTATTACGTTGGATTTTATCGATTTAGCTTCCGTATTCTATAAATTAAGTTTATGGCGATGAATGAGTAATACGCTCGCTTCTTTTATGAATTTAAATGCTTTTTTATGATTTTGGTTGAATATTTTTTTTGTTTACATTTATAATAATTTTTGTGGATATGTTGAAATGCGATTTGATTCTTTAGTTTAGCTCCATCTATCGGCCGGTATAGCTTTGTTTTTGCTTTGTTTAATGTTAATGTCGCAATTGTGTCATCCTGACAATTATAAATTTGGAGTTTTGGCGGGAAAACGAGAAATATCGAATCGCCGCATTGTATTATTTTCAAAAACTTGTATTATTTACAGTGTTGTGCATAAACTAGGTGGCGTTTTATTCGTTAAGTGCTAAATTAAAGGCATGAGTGTGGGAAAGTGGGTATAATAAGGGTGAAACGTTTCTTTTCGTGTTGTTTCCAAAACTCCATTGAAGCTTCTAATAAAGTTTCCACCACTTAACTAGGAATATGACTAGACTATGACTTGATTAGATTACTTTGACTGTGACTTGACTCATATCTGTGTAAAATATCATTACCTTGATAAAATTATCAATTACTTGACACTGGCTAAATACACATAAATGTAGAGCCAAAAAAAAAAAAAATTAAAATCGTCATTTTACCGGACATAAAAAGATATAAATAATTTAAAAAAAATGTTAGCAATGGAGATTTACGTGAACCCACTTCACTTTCCACTCGCCTCGCATTCACCAGCTTACTCCCCAAGTCAAACGTGCGTAAATAAGTTTTACTTCAACAATTTTTCTGATACTTCAATTCATTGACCAACACGTTCATTTTACTGTGATATAATAGTCTATTTTAGTACCGTACATTTATAACAGTAAGGATTGCGCGAGTCCCGACCCACGCGGATCAGAGGTCGCGGTGCGAATGGGTTCGATGGACGCGCGCTGATATCGATAACTGCTTTGTTATTGTACGGTCTGAAAAACAATCCAGTGATGAACTCTGTTTTATCAAAGTATGTAACTATAGTGAGAATATGTTTTTCAAATAATAAAAAACTAAAAACACGTTAAAATAAAAATACCCTTTGCTTAATTCATATGATAACTCAATTTTTTTTTTTATGGTGAAATGGGCATGCGTTTGACAAGAACTCACCTGATGGTAAGTGACGAAGTTGTCTAAGGTGGAGCACGCTTGCCCATGAGATGCCCATTCACTCTTGACTTAAAAAGACCCAGGTTATACCCGGGAGGAAACACTGTTCTTGGAAGAGCATTCCATTCCTTGGCCGTTCGGACTATAAATGACTCAGCAAAACGCTTAGTGCGGACTTACGGTACACAAACGACGTAAGGATGATTCTAATCCAACCTCTGTTTCAATGCCACCACCACCACCAAATTCAAACATTACGATATTTTCTCATCAATGTACGTTTAAATTTGGCATCAGCAATAGCAAAATTGCATCAACTAGGATTTGTAGCTACCTATTTTTTTTATTAAAGTGGTTTAAATTTTGTAAATTAATTTCTTATGACAGACTCTGTAGTGTGGTGGTTGAGCAGGTAAGCTCATAACCCGGAGGCGGCGGGTTCGATTTCCGCTACAGCACAAGTATTTGTGCACAGAACAAAAAGCGCAAATACTTGTTCTGAGTCTGGGTGTTGTAGGATCATGGCACTCGTAGTTCCTGGGTCCCGAGACACAGGGAATCCTAGTTAGGGTCCAGGATCTATGTAGGTGATCGATGGGCGTTATTTATTTATACATATATACATATTGTTCTGTGTCTGGGTGTTATATTGTATTCTATGTATGTATTTACAAACAAAAAGTATCTAAGTATTGTATCAGTTATCTGGTTCCCATAGCACAAGCTTTGCTTAGTTTGGGGCTAGATGGCGTTGTGTGAGATGTCCACACATATTATTATTATTATTATTATTATTATATACTAATAATTAGATGGTTTGCTTTCGGTTCAGGATTTAATTTTGAAGAGTGAAGTAAAGTTTATACACTTTGGAATAAATAACAACTTTCTTTTCTGCAATCTGTACATGTAACAAAAATTGTCACAACCGAGTGCAACGGCCGGTATTGCAACGGGTTAATTTATACTCTTGATGTCTTGCTCTTGATACCTTGGACTCGCGTCCCGCGGTATTGTTGTACGTACCTACAGTCCTATACACTAACTAGGTTACGGACTTTGAGCTATTAGTGCGTCGAGGACGGGACTCGAACCACGGTGTAAATATAGGACTAGCTTCTGCCCACGGCGTCGCCCGCGTGGGCTATAGGAAACGAAGATTTTTTTTATAGATAATTTAACCACCCATTTCATCCTCTCGGGGTTGGAATTCCGAAAAATCCTTTCTTAATGGATACCTACACTTTACAAAGAACACATTTTCCAAATTTCAAATTGCTAGGACCAGCGGTTTAGTCTGTGCATTGATATATAAGTCAGTCAGTCAGTCAGTCATGACTTTGAATTTTATATGTATAGATTGAACCATATCGGCATGATACCTATACGACAAAAACCCTTTCCCCTCCCTGCCGATATAATATTTTTTGGCGGGCTCTGTGGGGTGGTCGTTGAGCAGGTCGGCTCATAATCCGGAGGCGGCAGGGCCGATTCCTGCAGCAGGACAAGTATATTTTGTGCACAGAAAAAAAGGCAAATACTTGTTCTGAGTCTGGGAGTTGTAATACCATGATCCCTGTAGTTTCTGGTTCCTGGAAATCCTAGTTAGGGTCCAGGATCTATGTATATGGTTGTTGGGCGTTGTTATTATTAACTATCATTATTATTATTATTATGTTCAAATGAAAATTTGTATTTGCTTCTATGGTCGTTTTTTTATGTTATTGAATGATGTGACGAGCTAGTCATTCATCTGATGTTAAGCGACACGGCCGCCCATAACAAAACAGTGTCACTCGGAACTCCAACATGTAAAGTCTCGCATGACTCCTGCACTGCGCACATCATCCTGAGACCACAGTCTGGTAATAAGATTATTCGACTGTGAGAATCAGATCATAAAGTATCATTTGCCCAGTAATTTCACTAGCTACATTGCCCTTCAAACTGGAACACAGTAGTGCTTGCACACTACTGCTTGACGGTAGAATAACAGGCAAAGCGGTGGTACCTACCTAGACAAACTATGCAAAAAAGTCCTACCACCTAGTAATAAGTTGAAACGGCTGAACCGATTTCAATGAATATTATAATACGCTGCCTGTACTAAAATGCAATTTTTTACCGGATAGAGAAATTTTCTTACCGGTTAGAGTTACATATCGTAAGTGTTAATTAAAAACAAGTGATGAGTTTAATCTTAGCATAAGGATACGGCTGGGTATGTAAATTCTTACGAGATCGAGACACATCTGGAACCATTTTTTTAAGTAATTTGTCAATAAAATATATTGTTAGTCACCGAGTACATTTTCGCATAATACTGCCATCATTCTGTTGCAGGTGAAATGCGAAATGTGATAATTCATCATACATCCAGGATTTCTCACGGGGTCGTAACCTGTAAAATATAGAGAGTTATAAACTCACGTCAAACCGTGTATACGTACACTTTGCATCTCACGAATAGGCAAGGAGCGGGATGCTAGTGGTTTTAGGGTGCTTCGTTAGTAATTGTTATTTATTTATCGATAGCTCACTTGTTTTAATTGGTTCCACACTGGAGTTGTATGATCGTACTTTTTACTGTGATATTCTGTAAATTTTAATGAAAATAATTAGGACAAAAATTGAAATCGTAGTATTTTAGGATATATCAAAATGGCCGTGTGGTAAATAGCATCTTACGCTAGGACCACACGGCTATTGGACCACCCCATCACTTCCTGCAGGTGCTGTAAGGGCCGGCTATGAGAGCACTCAGGGAATGAGCCAGTAGCATTTAATTTACTACTAAGCCTGCCAAGCAATTTATCCCCTCCTCCTCACTCTATCCCCATCCAATGGGGGAGGTCCATAATCAGCAGTGCATGACACCAGCCTGATGTGATGTGAAATAAAACATACAAATATAAATAGTTATAATCATTATTGCCCTTAAGTCGACACAACCCTGGCTCCTACTCTAAGTTCTCGCCTCGCGATCGTAGGCTTATTCTAAACAGCAACAACTTTATTTCAAAGTGACGCGTACAAGATTCCTGTTCATCCCAAATTTATGGCCACCCTCTATCCTTTATCCGGGGTTTCGCGTCGAAAAACGGACACCCTGTTTTATGGCAACGGAAAATGTACACATCAAGTTGCCTGTAGTTTATTATGAGCGGTTTTTTATGGTGTTATGTATGGGACGTAAAAGTTTTAGGATTTCCTGTATTAAACCGCTCGTCCATTTGCATGTTGTTCGTAATACCTGCACGCCTATTACGAGTCTATGAGAATATACACTGTACTGGCTATTGTCGTGAAACTTACTAATTGATTCTTATTTTAAAAATTAAGATGTATTTTTGACTTAAGTAGAATGTAAAAATTACTGTTTTGATTGGCAACACTGTCGAAAGGGCTATGATTGGTTGATACCACCAGCCAATCACGGATGGTTGAGGCTCAGTCAAATTGAGTTTGTTGGGAGTTGACGCGTGACGAAAAAGTCAAAAAAGCAGTCAATTCTCATTGATCAGCAGTACCGTCAAGACATTATCGCACTTGTTAGTTCACTCTGTAGGTATTTGAAGTTTGTACAGACTGTATACTATTTAAAAAAATCAATAAATAACAGTCATCACCAAAAAATTGTAAACAACTATTTGTGTATGTAGACAGAAACGTGTTGTGGGTAGGTTGCAACCTATATAACTATAGGCCTTCAGCATGTCCGCACCGCGCCGTGTCTGGAACAAGAATGATCCGTAGCACACCAATCGATCCCTTTATATAGCCAGACAGGTAGGGCCGCCATGACAGTTGCCGGTGCTGCCACTGTAATACATTTAATGCCACTACAGGGTAAATTACGGTGCTCGATCGCTGTGCATAGAGTTTATAACTGGACGTAGCCGCCGTCATGTATAATAAATAACTATTTGTGGGTATTACACACAGCGCCATCTAGCCCCACACTAAGTAAAGCTTGTACCATGGGAACCAGATTACTGATACAATACTTATATGCTTTTTGTTTGTAAATATAAATATAGAATACAATATGATACCCAGAAACAGAACAAACATCGATGTTCATCACACAAATGTTTGTCGAAGGTGGGAATCGAACCTACAACCTACAAGTTCTGAAATCAAACCTACTACCACATGAGCTATCAGGCCAGTCAGAATTGCTAACTGTGCAAATAATAATTGATATTTGTGATCAGATAACTTTATGGAGAAGCCGATCTCACAGATAATATAATAATAGTATATTTTCAGCAGGACGTCTTCAAGCTGATTATGATGATGATTACAGAGTCACACTACAGCCAGCCACTTCTTTGACGTGGTGGTTCAGCAGGTTGGTTCATAATCCAGGGGTGGCGGGTTCAATTCCCGTGACAAGACATGCATTTGTGCACAGAAATAAAGCACAAATACTTGTTTTGTGTCGGAGTATGGTAGGACCATGGACGTATTTGCTGGATCCCTAGACACAAGGAACCCTAATTAGGGTCCAGGATCTATGCCTGTGATCGTTGGGTTTTATTTTCATTATTATTATGCCTACTTACTGAACTTATAAAGTAGGATAAGCTTAGAGACTTATCAACGTATACGAGTAGTTGGATGACCAGCAGATTAGTGGTAATATAAAGGAAAAGGAATCATGAACACAAATAATCCTACAAAATGTCCCATCTCATCTACTCATTCCATCTATTTTCCAATAACTTTTCCAACTACCCACACGGGTATAACACCTAAGTAACAAACGATCATGACCATCCCTTCCCATCTTCGACCCCCAGGAACAAATCCAGTCGAATTAAAAAGCCAATCTAAGTTACACCCCGTAATTACTAGCCACTTACCACACCCCCGACTTTAGGGGTAGTAAAAATAAAATGCAAGGTGCAGACATCACGTACTGGAGATACCTTAGGGTGCCTTAGAGATAAGGGAACAAACTTTTCTTATTGTAATATGATTTTCAAGTAATAAAAGAAATGATTCGAGTTTCACGGTGTCTGGTTCAGTACTTTTGTTGAAAGTTTCGCCCTGGCCTCTGGAGTCTGGCTGGATTTTATTATAATCAAGGAGGGGTGGATGTCTCATTTGCCGTAAGTAGGCACTTTGAATAAAAGTACTTTGTGCTTGTTTGTTTTTAGTGATGAATAAAGCAGGTGTGTTGGTGATAAGGGGCAACACCTGCCCGTAACAATCACGGTTTCACCGCAGACTACAAAAAGTACTAAGTTGTACTCATTTTCTTTACAATGCCGTAACAAGATGGTGAGGATACTTTGTGGATAGGGAGTATTTTTTCTTTGTTAGTCTTTTCTTTATAACTACCAGCCAGGACATAATTAGAATTAGAATTAATTTAATTGAGGCTTAAACTTTTAAATCCTTATTATCAGATAACGGTCTCTGACTAGGACAGATCTACTCTTGATTTTACACCATAAAAAATAAAAATGACTAATAGCTTGGTTAACTAAGTTAGTACAGTCGCTGTTTACCTTGCGAGTAAACAGGTCGTGCATTCGCATCTCCAAGCGAATACAACAACATCATTAATTGCTATCTCGATCGGTGCATTGGGCGTAGGTTCGTAGGTACGGACCGCTCGCCGGGCATTCGGTCGAGATGGATTCTCAACCTAATAACGTGCTCGATAGCGTCCAAATTGATTTGTCAGTAGAAGTTGAAGGAAATAATTTGAAAGAGACAGCACCTGTCCTAGAAGACCGAACACAAGTAGAAGATATGGAACTGGAGGCCACAAATGGGCTACGGAAAAGAAAAGGACAGTTCTCGGAGAATAACTCTTCAGAAGAAGAATGGATAATACAGTCAAGGAAGAAAAAGGTGGGAAGAAAAGAGGGAGAAGAAGAGGAGAAAATACAAGTTTGTGTCACCAGTCAGAACGCGTTGCCCAAGCAGTTTGCACTAGCCAAATTATTCCAGGAATATAATATTAGCAACATTTTAAAAGTGAAGTATGTTAGTAACTCTAAAATATTAATAACATTTGATAAAGAAAGCAGTGCCGATCATTTTATACAGACAAAAGCTTTTATTGACCTTGAGTGGAGATGCTTCAAAACATCGGAAGTGGGTCATTCCTATGGTGTAATCAAAAATATCGAGATGGATGTTAATGAAGAAGACTTGATAGAACACCTTACTTGCTGTACCCAAATTGTGTCCGCGAAAAGGTTAAGTAAACGTAATTTTGAACCTCAGGGAGATGCTTGGACACCAAGCGAGTCAATTAGATTAGCTTTCAAGGGCCCATCTACTCCAACATATGTATATATGCGTAGCATGCGTATCAAAGTTGAACCGTATATTTTTCCCGTGACTCAATGCGGCAAATGTTGGAAATTTGGTCATATGTCGAAGTATTGTCCGCAATTGAAAATTGTCTGCCCCAAGTGCAGTGAAAAACATGAGAATTGTAAATCTACTGTCTTCAAGTGTGTGAACTGCCACGGTCCACATATGGCTATGAATAAAATATGTCCCGTCTATAAGAAAGAGAGAAGAATTCGTGAATTAATGTCGGAGTTCAGCACAACTTATAGAAAAGCGTTAGATATGTATGTGCCACCAGTACCAGTAGCAGATCGACTAATACGGCGTGCTGATATTGACATTACCAATACAGCTTTGCCTACACTGATGGCTGATAGTGAGTCAAACTCAGTACCTGACTCAAACATAGTTTTATCATACGTTGATGCAGTCAAGAAGCCGAATATTAGGAAAAATAAACAGAGTCAAAATCAAATACAGGAAATGGATAGAGAACAGCAAGAGGAATCGGAACAAATGCAGAGAGAAGAGGAGGTAAGGTTAAGAAAAGAAACAGAAGATGGATTAAACCTAGTAATAGAACAAAGACCCAAGAAACAGAGGAAACGTAAACAAACACAGGCCAAGAGTAGTGTTATCAACACAGACAAGGTACTTTCTGATTGCTCTGAGGAAGACATACCTGCGCATTCTAGTACTCAACCCCGAACTCAATCACAAAAAGAAGATACGGACTTTACATTTACAAAGTTAATAAGTAAGTTAAGAAATGTTATATTTAGTAGTCAGGCGTTTGATAAGAAGATAGAACAATGCCTAAAGGTATGTATAAACTGGGTCATATCTAAAGTTGTTAGCTGCATATCGGCCAGAACTTTCTTAAGTCCTGACCATAATTATGGATAAAAACTCTAATAATAATTACTCCGTAAACGTGATCCAATGGAATTGTCAAAGTTTAAGACCAAAATCTGCATCATTTGAATTACTCCTTTCTCAAGAGAAAGTGCATATAGCAGTTTTGAGTGAAACGTGGTTCGAACCCCAAAGTAGTTTTAATATAAATAGTTATAATTGTTACAGATTAGACAGGCATGATGCTTACGGTGGCGTAGCCATTATTGTTCATAAGTCGGTAAAAGCACTCCTTTGTTCAACTCAAACTCATAATTCTGGTATTGAATTGATACATGTTAGAATTCTTAACTGTCGGCATATTGAGAATATTATTTCTATTTACTGCCCCTCAACAGTGCGTACCCACCAAAGTGATTGGGATCATATATTCTCCATATGCAATAGTAAAACTCTGATTTTAGGTGATTTTAACGGCCACCATACAAATTGGTCTTATAAAACAGATGTACGAGGTAATCAAATCAATGAAGCGATGTTAGATTCCAGTTTCACCTACTTAAACGATGGTAGACCCACCAGAATTAGGCTCGTAAATAATAGCTTGCAGCAGTCGTCGCCAGATATTTCGTTTATTTCAGCTGACATAGCGATGTATTTCACGTGGAAACTTACAAATGAATTGCTCGGTAGTGACCATTTAATAATTAAGTTATCTTGTAGTACTCAACAGACTAGTTTTATAAAGAAAAGAAATTTCAAGAAAAGTGACTGGAGTTCGTATTCTGCTTATATAGAACATTTACTGACTAATTTCACTATTTCAGACGATTTACAAATATTTTATAATCAATTCTTGGATATTATACAAAAGGCAGCAGATGCACACATACCTTATGTTAAAATTCCACAGGGTTTTAATAGTAAGTTTGTACCTAAACCCTATTGGAGCACCGAGCTCTCTAAAGCTGTAGCTGAACGCCGACTCGCTTTGGCTAACTTAAGACGCTGCCCATCTCCAGAAAACTTACAAGAACTCAAAAAGAAAATAGCCGATGCTCAAAGATTAATTCGTGCCGCCCGATGTAATTCTTGGGGTAATGTGTGTTCATCCATACATGAGACTACTTTGGCGTCAGAAATGTGGCGCAAAATGAGATGGTTCAAAGGCCGTCACGTCACAAAAACTACTATAAATAAATATAACGCAGAACAGTTATTAACTAGTTTAACCCCTGATTTTGTTTGCCCTCCTTACCCTATGATTCGATCTAATAACGCGATAATTGAATCGGATATATCTATGCAAGAGTTGTTAAATAGTGTAAAGAAAAAAGATACTGCTCCTGGCTGTGATGAAATATCCTATTCTATGTTAGCACACTTGCCCCCATCTGCTAAATATATTTTATTGCACTTTTACAATCGCTGTTACACACTTGCTTTTGTTCCATTACAATGGCGGCAAGTTAATATCGTTCCAATACCTAAACATACTTCTCCTGCCGCCTTTCGACCTATCTCGTTAATATCGTGTGTATGTAAGGTATTTCATTCAATCCTCAATAAAAGACTCGAATGGTACATTGAAACACAAAACCTGTTTCCAGATGCTATGGTAGGCTTCCGTAAATCACGCTCTTGTCTGGATAACCTCACATGTTTGACATCGCATATACAATTAGGCTTTTCAAAAGATTTAGTAACCGTAGGGTGTTTCATTGATATCACCAATGCATATAATAACATAGACGTAACTAGTTTAATTAAATGTCTCGAGAATTTCAAAGTTGGAACTAAAATGAGTGCGTATTTGTGGTCCTATCTAAGTCTAAGGTTATTGACAATTAAATCCGATGAAGGTACTTTGACCCGTTGCACAGGACGAGGCTTGGGCCAAGGCGATCCCATATCTCCGTTACTTTTCAACTTAGCGACGGTATGTATATGTTATAATGTAAACAACGTGGAAGTATCTCAATATGCCGACGATTTTGTAATATACATAAGCAAAAAACAAGTCATTGATGCTATACATGAGCTACAGTCAGCTATAACTATAATTTGTAAGTTGCTAGATAATATTGGATTAGACATTTCACCCTCTAAGAGTAAAATTTGTGTTTTCAAAAAAGGGATTTTTCGTGGCACATTAGATTTTTCAATTAATAACAATCCGGTCGAAATATGTAATGCCGTCAAATATTTAGGCTTATGGCTGGATAGCTCGTTAAGATGGGGAAGGCACATAAATGAGACTATTGTTAAAGTACAAAAATTTATTAAACTGCTAAAAGTTTTATCGGGCTCTGGTTGGGGGATGCATCAAAAGCACTTACGGCGATTGTACATATCTGTAATACGCAGTAGAATTGATTATGCTAGTTTTTTATTTGACAATAGCTGCCAATCCAACTTAATTAAATTAGATAGGGTACAGAACCAAGCCATGCGTGTAATTGGAGGCTTTATACGTAGTACACCTATACATGTGATGGAAAATGAGTTATGCTTGCCCCCTCTTTTCGTGCGTCGTAGGTATCTAGCTGGTAAGTTCTGGCTAAGATCTAAGTCTTTTCGTAATAATAGATCGATACAATATATTGATAAGCTTATAAATCATAATCAATCCCGGTATTGGTTACGTAAAAAGTTACCTGTTCTTACGTCAGTTCATTCATTGTTAAATTCTTATCCAATTCATGCTGTCGATAGGCTTGAAATGTTCTCATTACAAACCTGGGTCAGTAATATTAATTTATTCGACGTAATCATCGATAATATACCTTCAGTCGACCGTGCCAAGCGTACTTACAATTGTCATGAGTTGAGAAATACTTGTATAAAATATCTAAACGATAAATATGTAGAATATTACCAAATATTTACCGACGGGTCTAAAAACGGGTCGGAAAGTGGTGCTGCTTTTTTAGACTCATCTTTAGACATTTCTATGAAATTTAAGATTGATTCCAGTATAACAATTATGTATCTCGAGTTAATCGCCATAGCCGAGGCTCTGTCTTACATAAGCTCTGTTGATTACGACAAATTTGTGATCCTTAGTGACTCAAAGAGCGCGTTACAACACATAGCTCGGTCCACCTCGCACGTGCGAGGCACACCGATTGCTTACACTATACTGGACTCCATTTTAAAACTACAATTAAGAAATAAAGTTATTATATTGCAATGGATCCCATCTCACATCCAACTAGAAAATAATGATAAGGTCGACCTATTAGCAAAACAGGCTGGTGTGGATGGTATCCCTTTGTTAGTTACTCCACTGTATACGGATTATTTTAGTTTGTTAAAAAATCAATGTAAAGACGTATGGCAAGAGTATTTCGATAGGAGGTCGACAGAAAAAGGAATCTGGTATCGGACTATTCAACCAGAAATTATGACGCATCCATGGATTGAACAAAATACGCTTAACCGGAATATACTAGTTACCGCTCTTAGACTGCGCTCCGGACACATTCCATCAAACAAGTTTGCCTTTTTAATGAAGAAAGTACCATCACCAAATTGTGAAGAGTGTGGGTCCGTTGAAGATGTACAGCATGTTCTGTTGGAATGTGTCCGGAATGCCGGTGACAGAAGGACAAGTGTTCTAGGAACCGAGAATTTGTTTAATTTAGGATTATGCAACAGTATTTTATCGTCTCCCTTGTCAAAAGAAGCCTGTAGTCTGTATGCATTACTTAAAAATCACAGCAGAACATAAGAATGATTTTTGTAAACCGATTGGGCGATGTGGTCGCACAGCGACAAAGCCCTGTTTTTGTATGTGTAATAAATTAAAAAAAAAAAAAAAAAAAAAACTAAGTTAGTACGGTAGGTGGCCCAATAGCGTTAAGAGCAATCTCTCCGTGGTAACCTTTGTATGGGAACGAAATTAGGGCTTCGGTTTCTTTTCTCTTTCGGCGTTGGCTTCTTCTTTTTCGGCTAAATCCACGCCACACAATATAAAAGTAATGTTATAATTATACACATTATAACAAATACATGTTTTGTTATTAATATTAATAAACATTATGGCACTACTAAAGCTAGGATTCCCTGTATGTATGTATGTAAAAAAAGCTAGTGACCCAGTAACTGCGAGGACCATGGTACCACAACACCTGAACTCAGAACAAGTATTAGCATTTTTTTCTCTGTGCACAAATACTGGTCCTGCCGCAGGAAGCCGACCTGCATAACCACTAAACCATAATGACTGTAAGTAGTACTTTGATGAGAATAGATATTATGCTCGTCATTTCGACAGCCTCTATGGCGTAGTGGTTGAGCAGGTCGGACGCGGTGGGTTTGATTCCTGCGGTAGGACATGTATTTGTGCAGAGAAAAAAAAGCGCAAATACTGCGTTCTGCGTCTGGTTGTTCTTTGTAGTTCCTGGGTCCCTAGACACAGGAAATTCTAGTTAGGGTCTAAATCTATGTATGTGATCGTTGGATGTTATTATTATTATAATTACTTGAAAGAATTTCATTAAATTCATTTGATTATGCACTGCACTAAAAATAATTCAAATGACTCATTCAAATTCAAAGTCGAAGAATTTTATTGAAAATAGGCTACTTTACAAGGAGCACTTTTACAAGTCAAATTGAGATTAGAACCATAAATTAAATTATAGTACTAAGCATACAAAATTACAAAATGATTAATATCAAATATTATCATAATATAGTAAACCCATAAGAACAATATGTAAGTTTTTTAAAAAAAAAGAAGTTCTCTTTCTTGCAACTGTGCGTCAATCCGACACAACGCAGAACAGAAAACTCTGATCCGAAGCTTCGACTCATGTCAGAACCAAGTTACCAATATTGCTCCTTACTGATTCTGATTCTGATTTTATCTGGGGGCGATAAGGAAAGAAGAAAGAAGAAAGAAAATACATTTATTCAAGACATCACACAGCCTGCACTGAAGTCCCGCATGGGGTGTATTGTGCATGTCTCCCTGCCAGCATCTACCCAAGCCAGCCCAGCTCCTTCATGTAGCGGAGCACTGCCTTGGATCGCTGGCACAACTGTTCCAGTATTTTTGCACTTGATGGTTTGGGTGGTTTGAAGATTGATTGCCGTTGATCCCGTGGTCGTGGTTCTTGTTCGTTCAGTAGCTCCTTAATGCATCTACATTCTTATTTTTTGAACAAATAGAGAACACAAATCATTACGTTTGTTCTAACAATAAATGATATTGATAACTAATTAATAACAGATATAAATTCAAAGTCTTTTCAAAGGCATTATTTTAATCGGATTTCTATTCTTTCAATAAATTAGTAATACCAAATAGTAAAACTAAATCTCCCAGTCTTTGATGGTAAGTTGCATGCGATGTATTTTTATAGTTTGTTATTATCTTTTTTATAGGATGATACTGAGGTCCAACAAAATCCATTGACAAAACTTTTGATAATTCAACGTAGGGTTGGTACTTAAGATTTTATTTAAGTAGCAATTTGACTGGCCTGGTAGCTCAGTTGGTAGTAACCCTACCTTTTGTACTAGGTTGTGGGTTCGATCCCCACCCAGGACAAACATTTATGTGATTAACATCGATGTTAGTTCTGTGTCTGGATGTTATATTGTATTCTATGTATGTATTTACAAACAAAAAGTATGTAATTATTGTATCAGTTATCTGGTTTCCCATAATACAAACTTTATTTGAGGCTAGATGGCGCTGTGTAAAATGTCCACCAATATTTCTTTAATTAATGATTGAGTAAAAATAAACAAGGGTAATAATGTTATTCTTAACCTCAAACTAAATATATTTATAGCTTTTTTCTTGCTAAACTAATGCAGAAAAACGTACGTGTTATAAAAAGCTATAATCTGGAAGTTTTCAAGAGGAACATGATCGGGTTTTTTCTCAGCGAGGGTATACATCTTCTTATTCATATTTATTCATTTGGGATACAATAATACAGTCAAAAATTGTACGTACATAATTAGTACTCTTAATAAAATAAAATAAATGAATAAATATTTGTGGACATTTTTTTACACAGCGCCATCTAGCCCCAAACTAAGCAAAGCTTGTATTATGGGAACCAGATAACTGATACAATACTTTGATACTTTTTGTTTGTAAATACATACATATAATACAATATAACACCCAGGCACAGAACAAACACCTATGTTCATCACACATATGTTTGTCCTGGGTGGGAATCGCACCCACAACCCACAGTTCAGAAGGCAGGCTTACTACGAACTGAGCTATCGGGCCAGTCAAATACAATTACATACAATTAGTACATAATATTTAAAATTTAAATTCAAATTTAATTTCAAGACCGTATTATCACTAATAATAAGTAAAAATGTGCTTAAACGTAAACTTATCTTCTAAACATATAAAACTCAAGTCCTGACTGGCTAACTGACTTATATATCAACCTAAACATCTGGTCCTAGAGACTTGAAATTTGATAAAAAATTTACTTCTTCGTTTACCATAGGACTCATGGGCGAAGCCGCGGGCAGAAGCTAGTTTAATATAAAAAAGTGTATTCTATTGTTATTAATAACGTACATTTTAAATAAGAAAATATTAAAAAACTCTAAGTGAACATAATAATTGAAAATTATTCATAAATAATAAGAAGTCTTTGACAACCCTAGCACGATCATGTTCTAAAACGAAATCCTGTCATTGTCATTGTCAAGATTTCTTGCGCTACTTACCTTCAATGAAATGGCCTCATTGTACCCCATCATCGAGGGCTTATACTGTAACTATTTGTGATTTTTTATTACCATTACAAACATAAGATTAAAAAAAAATTTGCAACAAAGTTCTTGGGAAGTTTATAAAACATCAAGATAATCCGGAAGTTAAACAACTCAAAATATAAATTATTTAGTTTTGTTTGCTGTAGTTTTTTTAAACTAACTATATTGAAGTTGGATAGGAGGAAGTTGAATAATATTTAACGACGAAGTACTGCATAATAATTGATTTCGTTGATCGCTATGGATATTATGGCGTCCGTCCGACTTTGTAGTGTAATTTCTGTTTACTGAAAGCTTTCGTTTTTGACATTAAGGACTTTGTAATTCTATTTATGCTTAGTACAATAACTTAATTTTAAATGCCTACTATAATTTTGACTTGTAAAAGTGCTAAAAATAGCCTATTTACATATAAAATTCAAAGTCCTGACTGACTTATATATCAATGCACAGCCTAAACTGCTGGTCCTAGAGACTCGAAATTTAGAGGGTGTGTTCTTTGTAAAGTGTAGGTATCCACTAAGAAAGGGTTTTTCAAAATTCCATCCCTAAGAGGGTGAAATGGGTGTTTCAATTATTTTCCTACAGGCCACGCGGGTGAAGCCGCGGGCAGAAGCTAGTTTGCAATACAATCTCTTGACTTTGACTTTATTATTATTGTGTATACAAGTATATTTCTGGGTTTTCTGGAAGAGATCGTTTTAAGCCATAAAACCACTCATTATGACAATTATAAAATTCTTATCACCGATCGTTTTTCATATGGTGCTTTTAATAAAGAGCGTATCTATTTCTATCTCTGTCTGCCTAAAAAGTATATAAATAGATAAGGGCAGCTTACACACAAGCTTATAACATCCATAAACATATAGCGCTTTCAATTACTCATACTCATATCATTCATTACTCATATTGCTTCAGGCAATCACATCATCCTCGCATTTTATAAAGGCAATTTGCGAGTACTCCCGTCATGAATTGCCTTTAGATTTTTTAATTTTCCCTCCTAAGCCCTCGATGCCGACAACCGTGTGAGACGGCGGTAATTATTCGTTCCGGAAAGTGGGTTAAGTGTGGAGACCCTGGTATAAAAATATTATATCATCGCGTGTGACGGGTGGCTTTGTCATGACGTAAGGTCGGTTTGGCTTTCACATGTAACCACGTCATTATCATGCACCCACCTTTATCCCACTGAATTGGGGGTTTTTAATCTATTTACTTTTGTCACTGACTCGTCATCTCAATAAATAAATTACTTTCGATGGCTTTGCGTTTACTGATTTCGAAGGTGGAGCACGCTTACTCAGAAAATTAAGTTTTTTTATTGTATGGCTCCACACTTTTGTGTATTTAGCCAGGTCAAGTAATTGATAATTTTTATGTATATATGTCAAGTCAAGTCAAGTCACAATCCAAGTCATCAAGTCAAGTCATAGTCAAGTCTAGTCAAGTCATACTCTTAGTAAAGCGGTGGCAACTTTACCAGAAGCTTCTATGGAGTTTTGGAAACAAGACGAAAATAAAAGTTTCCATCATTATACCACTTTCCTACACTCATGCCTGTACAGTCCTGTCCAGCACTAAACGAATAACCACAATAAATAAATATACTACTCTAACCTCAATAATTTACAAATGTCAAGATGGTGACATTAATTTTTTTTTAAATGTTTTTGCTCCACAATTTTTTGTATTTAGCCAGTGTCAAGTAATAGATAATTTATCAAGTTAATTAGATATATTTCACGCACATATTTGTCAAGTCCAAGTCATCAAGTGGTGAGTAGTAGTAGTCTAGTCTAAGTCATACTCCTCGTGATGGCAACTTTACTAGAAGCTTTTATGGAGTTTTGGAAATAACACGAAAAGATTCGTTTCACCATCATTATACCACTTTCCCACACTCATGCCTGTAATCCAGCACTTAACGAATAAAACACCACCAATTTTATGCACTAACACTGAAAATAACACAAGTTTAGGAAAATAATACAATGCGGTGACGCGATCTTTTTCGTTTGCCCGCCAAATAACCGATATTAATATTTAACAATGCTAAAACAAAGTTATACTGGCCAATAGATGGAGCTAAACTAAAGAAGTTTCACTGCAGTCGTGTGCTCTAAAACGTTTTTTTTTTCTTAGGAGATTATTCTGCAAATAGTTAGATATATTAGAATTATTTCGTAAACTGGTTTGTCCAGGAAATTAAAGGCATGATTTGTGAGAATAAAATTTATTTGACAATGATCAAGACTCCAACGCCGACATTAAATCCATTAGGTGATCTTTAAACACCGCTTTTAATCTATTGATTTTATAAACTTATCGATACATCGCATTAATCTATACCGATAAATCTCGCCGCGTTCATTGTTAATGATAATACGGTAAACTTCGGTAAAGTATAGTAAAGTATGGTAAAGTACGGTAAATTACCATTGGGTTACAGTTACCGGTTATTGTCTGCATGATCCAGCATGAACTGCGATTTTACGAGGTGACGCCGGGGTCAGGTGTAAGCTAGGCAGTGCGGATACAGTAAAGAGAAGATATGGCATATATTTTTGAAACTAAAACTTCTCTACGTACCCTTGACTTGGGAAGTATGCTGGTGAATGCGTGACGAGGCGAACGGAAGTTAAAAGTTGTTGGTAAGAGTAGAGATCTCCATTGTCAATATAACAAAGTTAAAAATTACTTAAAAACTGTATTACTATTACTATTAGGCCTGTTTTCAGCCATGGCCATCTTCCTGTGGATGGTGGTGGGGCATATAAAATATGCTCAATATATAATTCTATGCCCCCATAAATCTTTATAATTAGGTACGTAAAAACTAGACAAAACAAAACAAATAATGTAAAGGAAAGACCTATTTAAAGACCTTTCGAAACGTCTGGTTGAAGCCACATGTGACCAAAATGCTGGCCTCTACTTCGGCCAAAGATTGAGCATTGCCATTCAACGTGGCAATGCTGCCAGCATAATGGGCACGTTGCCTACTGGTAGTGGTTTGTTTGATTAAGTTCCCTTTTCATTGTTTTATGTTTATTAAATAATAATGTATAGAACTTTTTAAAGCAAAATAGTAACTTGCAATATTTCAATCATGTCCATTATTTCAAGACTTTATACTGTATCTATCATTCACAAAGTCGTGGCGTGGCAGTGAAAGCAAAATGAAGACTGTAGCCTACAACGATGGGAAAGTCTAGTTAGAAAATGGAAGAATAGTGCAATCGGAGAAAACTAGAAAATAAATACTCAGTCCTTGTGCTTATAATAGGACTAAAAAATTAACGTGAATTTGTGATAATAATAATAATTCTAATATATCTAACTATTTGCAGAATAATCTCCTAAGAAAAAATGAGTGCGTTTTAGACCACTGTGACTTGACACACATCTGCGTGAAATATTATTAACTCATAAAATTATCTATTACTTGATACTGGCTAAATACATAAAAGTGTGGAGCGAAAATATAAAAAAATCGTTTTATTTTCACGGTTTTGTGATTTATGTACCAAATAAAGTAAGTGCTTGAAAATACCAAGCTTCTTAATTTTATGTCAAACCTTAATGTCGACCATATTTAAATATAACAAAATAAAGGCTGTCACTAAAGCACACTTTACTACAAAACAACAACAGGATTATAACAAAGCAACAGTAAAATAACGCATGGTAACTCTCATTGTGAAGTAACTTGACTGGTAATTGTGTAACGTAAAACCAGTATGGGTATTTCGTTGAATAAAACGATGAGGATTCAATGCAATTTCATATTTTGTTGATAACTTTAGTCACTTCGGTCGTTTTTTTACTACTCTTACCAACAGGTATAGACTATTATAAAATGATATTTTTGTTTATTCTAATTTGAAATAAAGTATAATAAAAAACGCAAAGCGTAAAAAACCAGCTTCAGACATATGTTTTTCTCATAGATTCCATTGTCAGAACTGGTCCAAATTCAAATGGTACCAAACGGAAAGCACTAGCATTCCCAGTCGAAAGTTCTGAGGTAACAAAAAGAATATAAGTATTTGCCCTTATTTTTCTGTGCAGAAATACTTGTCCTGCCGCGTAGTTATATAGGGTTACAGGAAAAATCATGCTGGATCCGTTAGGGGCGTGGGTATACATTTTTGACTTAACAACATAATTTCTTACTTATTTCACTATGAAACACCCTAGCCTAAACTTAACCCTTTTTGAGATATTCAATTTTTAATTATTTTACTGAAAATTGCCAATTTTTAAGTTACATATGTTTATTTTGTTAGGGGGCGAGCAAGCTGGTGGGCAATTTGGCTGGACTGCAGTCGCGACTCCTTCTCGCCCCCGGTACAGCGGACGAGAGCTCACGGGGGGGTTTTAGTGGGTTCGAGTCCCACATACCCTCTGCCACCACTCCCGTGGTGGAGTGAAGTGCGAGGGCATTTCCCCCCTCAAAAAAGTGTTTCATAGCGATATTTCACTTGCTATTCAGATATAATGGGTACTCCACGTCCTTAAGGTTAAGGGATCTAGAACGATTTTTCCTGTTATTTCCTGTTGTTTCCTGTATATTGTATGCCCTTACTGTTTTATAACCGTCTACATATCTTGTACAATGGCGCGATGTTTGACGCGCTCAGATTGTTAATAAGATAACGCCCATGTCATAACGGAGCGGTGTGAACGCAGCTTTATGGGTGAAAGTAGCGTTGATGTAAAAATAATATGCAATATTAAATTAATTAAATAGTTAATATCATTCATCTTAGATAACGTCGTAGTTTAACATCAGGCTAGAAAGTGGACAAATTTCAAGCCAATATAACCAATAAAAATACGAGTGTTCTTTGGACTACAAGACAGAAGTAGTTAGACCGATAGATGGAGCTAAACGAAAGTAGTTCTTTCGTTTAGCTCCATCTATCGGTCTGTATAAATTTGTTTTTGATTTGTTTAATGTTAATATCTTCATCTTGACAATTGTATATTGTTATTTTACTGGACATACCAACATAATAATACAAATGGTTAACGTTGTTATTTTGACAATGGAAATCTACGTGAACCAACTTCTATCTTATTCCCCAAGTCAAACGAGCGTAAAGAACTTAAAAAAAAATGTTCTTAGTACAATAAATTAATTTTAAGTAGGTACCTAACATAATTTTGACTTGTAAAAGTGCTAAAAATAGCCTATTGGCAAAATTATTTATGTATAAAAAATAAAAATATTTACTTTCAATAAATTATCAACCACTTCGCTGCAAACCTTACCTACACAGAGGTCAACACTTGCATCTTTTTTCTCTTTTACCCATTAGTTTCTTAATTAATATCCCTCACCCGAGCAACGTCTGCGAGACCCTGAATCAATCATAATCACCTGCTATGTCATAAAATTAATAAACGTAGTTAGATATGCGTTATAAAATATTTTAATTTCTTGGGAAATTGATTGTCTAATTTAATAATAATCACATCACACTATCACATCACACTAATATTATAAAGGCAAAGTTTGTATGTGTGTTTGTTACTCCTTCACGCTCAAACGGCTGAATGGATTTGAATGAAATTCAGTACCGAGATAATTCCCGTGGAATGAGCAAATAATTAAAATATTTTTTATCTGCGGGTGAAACCGCAGGCGTAACTAGTAAATAATAATAGTAATAATCAGGTGGACCGTTTCATGGTTTGCAACATTTAACATGATACCTGTGAACATATACAAGCCTTATTAATAAACGGGTATTAGTCTCAGGTTAGTTACTTCAGCTTTTGTCCTTTTTTTGCTACTGGAATATTTAGCTGGATCGAAAGAGATAAAAGATGATGTAACAAATCCAAATCGTGTTTATTAGTAAGGCTGGTAGAGTATTACTTTATCATTTTTAAATCAAATCTATCCCTAAGAGAATCGTGTTTATTGGTCACAGGCAAAGCATTTGACCACTGTCTCGCCCAATGTTAAAGAATGACTTGGATGGGACATGCTTGCCTAAATAAGATGGAGCATCTTTGCTTAAAAGTCATTGCATTTACTTACCAACTTATTCAAACTTTGTATTAAAAAGGTGAATCGCTTAAATCTAAATGTCGTTGACCTATACTCTAGCAGTAACATCAGCATTTTTTTCTCACTCAAAACTCGCACCAAACGACCAATTCCAATGGTAATGACCTCAAATTGCAATCGCTGCGTTTTTAAATTTCCATCTATTTTCGCGTTTACTGCACACTAACTGAATCAAATTAAAAATCTACTGAAATTTTCTACGTTATACGTGTTAGGCAGTTGATAATGTACTTAAAAGCTTTGAAATAAGGTGCATTTATGAAAGCTTAGTTGCGTAGGTTTTTTTAAAACTGTTATTCAGTTTACTTTGGTTTATTTATGCTTAAGCCGCGTATTTTTGTGTCGAAAATTTTAATGAAAACTGTTTTGTGGTGTTGAAAACTAAAAAAAATTAGTAAATTGAAAAATATTTGCAACAAAGATTTTGCCTCTAATATCTAAGTTCAATGCTAAAAAAGGTTATATTACCGTAGTTGCAAACCCATGACTCACGATTTACTTGGAGGTCAGCGATGTGAAATCATCCATCAACCTGACAGACATTCAGACGTTCTATAAAACATCTATGCATTTTAATTAACCTTAAAGCCACGAAACGGACATTGAGTTAGCAATCAAAAGAGTTGGACTCGATAGTTTGGTCTAAATAATCAATAAAGGATGTAAATCATTTTTGTCAAACTACAATTTAAGTCACGCAAAATCTATCAGCGTTAGAAATGTGCATAATGGACAAAAATCACGCCTTCTTTGGTGGGAAAAGTTAATTCCTTTAAAACAAAACTATGCTTATAGTTTACTCTATACATATAACTACTCAATTTACTTTTACGCGAACTTTGCACATTTATGATAAATGATAGATAATACCATTAGAATGCAATATAATAAATGTATCTGAAGTAGATAATGCTACCAGAATGCGCTGTAATGTAAAATAAACACCACACCTAGAATATAGCTGGCTGCTCAATTATTTCTCAATTATAAATATTTTGTTTTGGAATTCTTGTCCATTTGATAGTAAGTCAATGCCTTGATTACTAATATTCGTAGAAAACGTAATGGCTTTGATTTAGCAATATCTGGAGGATGTCAAAGATAAAGACTAAAATAATATTGAAAAAAGGTAAGGTGATTCAATATAAACGATAAAAAACGCGGAATTTCATTACTTATAATTTCCTCATGCGAGTTATCAAGAAAATCAATAAAAACTCAGTGACTTCATTCATACTTTATGACAGATACTATGGTGTTTAACAACACGTTAACGGATGTTAGGTACTGATTGTGATATAGAGGTGATATCACAATTGAAGGTATGAGGTCAAAAAGGGTTTAACTGATTTTTTTCACAAAATGACTTATGGGTATCGTTGGATTCAGCGTAAAATTATCTACAATAATACACTCTCAAAATACCAATACGAGGCTTAAATTTCGAGATTTTGAGTCTTAAAATGGTTTATTTGACACAGGAATACAGTTCGCTTAGCATAAAAACATTATTATATTTATTATATTATATTATGGTTTTACAGTAATTGTACGACTTAGTACTATATTTTGTATTTTAAAATAGAATTAATAAATTTTCAAGCGACTGAAATTTACAAATAACTTTTCTATTACTTAATAAGCACTCCACATTAAAATGAAGCCGTTGAAGTTTAAAGTCCATTTTCTCGAAACTATTAATTTGACAGTTGAACCCTTTTTGTTGTCACCCCTTGAATTGAATACGCCTGTAAATATATTTGAAGTGAGGTTACTGAAATACATTGTTATAAATGTACCTGACTTAGGTAATGCTACTAGAATGCAATGTAATAAATAGATTTACTGGCGCGATAGCTCAGTAACCCTGCCTTTTGAGCTGTTGGTTGTGGGCTCGATTCCCACTCACGACAAACATTTATGTGATGAACATCGGCGTTTGTTCTGTGTCTGGATGTTATATTGTATTCTATGTATGTATTTACAAAGAAAAAATAAGTTATCTAATATTCTATTAGTTATCTGGTTCTTATATTACAAGCTTTGCTTAGTTTGGGACTAACAACAAAACAAAAAAAGGAACGTAACGTAAACTAGGTAGGTAATGTTAATAAAATGCACTATAATAAATGTATCTGAACTAGATAATGCTATTAGAATGCAATATAATAATGTATTTGAACTAGATAATGCTATTAGAATGCAACATAATATATGTATCGGAAGTAAGGCTACTGGAATGCACTGTAATTTTAAGTGCTAAGTGATTTGGTAACTATCCAAATGAGCTCTAAAATATGATCTACCATTAGAAATTATATGAAGAAATATTAAAATATTCAGCAAAAATGAGTATTTAGTGCAACAAGCTATGCAATATTTAGTCAGCAATTTATAAAATTGGGGTCATCACTAGTGAGAGAGACTATGGACTCGTTAAAATGTTACCATTTTAAATAAATAAATAGTTATTTGATTATATATTTCATCAGGGGTACGAAAAACTGTTGACATGGCAGAAACTGCTACGGAAAGAACACACAATAAATAAATAGAAGGTACATACTACTTATGGAAAAGTAATTATTTCAAAAAATATCGAAAAACTGGACTCAATTTATCCTGATCAGCATTTCCGAGATCATTAATGAATCATTACAGAAGGGTGGCGGTCCAATAAATAATGATAGCTTCGGTTATTCATTACCTAATCACGCCAATCATCTGTGAGGAAAAGGTGATTGATGAAGGTACGTGGAAGGATCGAATCGAAATCGCCGATCGCTTCTGGGAAAGGAGATCTTATGCATAATATTTTATGCATTGGAAGATTTACTTTTTGCGTTTAAGTATTTTCCCTGTTTCGGTCTGAAATTGCAGTTAATTGTAAGTATTAAATTGTATTATCGGGTTTATAAGATAGACAAGTAGTTTTTAAAAAAAACTAGCCGCGCCGCGGTTTCACCCGCAAATAAAAAGTATCCTATGTGTCAATCAATATATATAGACTAGTTGACACGCCCGGCTTCGCACGGGTGAATTAGTAAAACGTGGTCGAGTGGGATAAAAAGTATCTTTTGTCCGTCTCCTAGTTCTGAGCTACCTCCACACTATTTTTTCGCCAAAGTGGTTCAGCCGTTCTTGAGTTATAAATAGTGTAACTAACACGACGTTATTTTATATATATAGACTAGTTGACCTGCCCCAGCTTCGCACGGGTGAATTAGTAAAACGTGGTTGAATGGGATAAAAATATCCTTTGTCCGTCCCCTAGTTCTGACCTACCTCCTCACTATTTTTCAGCCAAATCGGTTCAGGCCATTCTTGAGTAATAAATAGTGTGACTAACATGACGCTCTTTTATATATATAGACTAGTTGATCCGCCCCGGCTTCCCATGGGTTAATAAGTAAAACGCGGTCAAACGGGGTAAAAAGTATCCTATATCCGTTTTCTGGTTCTAAACTACCTCCCCACCAATTTCCAGCCAAATCGGTTCAGCCGTTTTTGAGTTATAAATTGTGTAACTAACACGACTGTCTTTTATATATACATATATAATAACTATAAATAGATTTAACCCATCAAGTGACGTGTGTTAACCTTCCTAATAATTATACCTTTGGGACCGGTTTAGTTACTCTGTGTCCATTTACCAGCCAAAGAACCAACCATAATAGTTAAATTAATTAGTAAATCTTCTATGAAGTTCTGAAGATGCAACATTGTAGTTTATGTTAATACAAAGTTTCAAAAGCTCCCGTTTTAAAATTGGTCACAGTCAGTTAAAAATATGTGAATACGTAATTTTAACCACATTACGTCGCCTGATTCTTAAGTAATTTCGGTTTAAATAAGTGCAGGTTCCTCAAATAATACGCTGTAAGCAGGTGCGGGCACCGTAACGGCGCCAACATCTGTCATAAAATTTGAACTTTTTAAGCCGTTTTAAACTGCCAATGATTGGTGGAAGTACTTTGATGACATAAATTAAAAACCTTTCGTTGGCCGTCGAGTGTTTACTATTTGTTCTCGATGATCGTTCTAGTTAGTTGCGCAATGTAACAAATAGATCGTTTTGGTTAGTAGACTATGCAAGTTGCAAGTTCGTAAAATCGTAGTGGTAAAGTCGATTATATTTAAATCAGTAATTTGAATAAACTGAGAGTCAGAAGTACATACGAAGTAGTAGTAGAATATATATACTACTTGCATATTGTTAGTTGTGTTATTAACATTATTTTTTAACAAAATCAATACAGAAGAGACTTATTAACACTTATTTTTCCTTTTTTTCTTAAATTTTTGTACACTATACTATAAATATCGAGAATATGAATTGCTTTATTTCTATATGCGTATACACCACGCTGCAATGAAATGTTTTATCGTACTCTGTTCCGAGAGTAAGAAGTTTTGTAGTAGTAGTAGGTAGTTTTTAGTATTGGTCATTATATCATTGTAGTATTTAGAAAATAGAGTAAGAAAAAATGGATGGGACAGAATAATTTAATTTAGAATATACTCGTAGTATCTGATGGTTTCAATTATTCAGGCAACGAATAATTTGCTTAGATAACGCAAATATAAAAGCAATTGTAATTCGAGAACCGTTGGTAAAGAACCCTATTGTACCTACATCATACAATTTATCAGATGACTACTGTAAAATAATGTGTCAGTCGTCATGTAAGACTGCAATTTGTTACAATTACCGTTTACCGTTTGTGTCTTTAATGGGACTTGATGGTACACCAAAAGTTTTTGAGGGCTCTGATTAACTTAAAGTCCATGACGGGCATTAAATTTTGACTTGTGAATATGAAATGCTTTTGGCTACAAAAGATTCTGTTTATTGAAAGATCCAAGTACATAATAGGTTAAGAATGAAATTTCGGAAAGTGTTGTTTCGGTTATGAACCTCGTACGTGCCGGGTGACATATTAAAGCTTTCCTACGAGCATTGTAGTGCTACAAAATAAATTATTTTACATGAAAATTAGCAAAGAACAATTTTAATTACTTTGACATTTTATTTAAGAAGTGGGATTATTGGAAGTTTCAAACATCTTTATTTAGATAACTAAGTTTGGTTTCGATAATCCATTCCACAACAGCAAAGAAGAGGCAGTGTTATTGAATTACTTTCATAAATTAATACCACCTTTTCCTCTGTACGTAAAGCTCATGAATGCATGCATGACGCGGTTGAATTAACAAGCGAGCCTTTAAACCAGATATTTCACCAATAAGAATGAATTATTTATCTCCAATTTTATCGAGTACTCCATTTACTATTACTGTTTATTGAAAGTTTTTATATCAATTGTTGCATATGCTATAAATTGTTTTTTTTTTTTTTTAATTTTCTAATATCTTGTTATTTATATTAAATTGTGTGTATTAAAATTAAGTTCTTTAATATTATTAAAACACGATCAGTCTCTTAAGCTTGTAAGTCTAAATATATATAGCTCAAAGGTGACTGACTGACTGACTGACATATTGATCTATCAACGCACAGCCCAAATCACTGGACAGATCGGGCTGAAATTTGGCATGCAGGGTGATGACGTAGGCATCCGTTAAGAAAGGATTTTTCGAAATTCTACCCTTAAGAGAATGAAATGGGTGGTTGAATTATTTTCCCATAGGCCACGCCGCGGGCGAAGCTGCGTGCAGAAGCCCGTGAAAACATTTAATTACATTGTATATTGAAGAATGGAGAATAAACAACAGTTTAAAATTTTTTAACAGTTTAAGGTACTTCTGGTCTCATTTACAATACCTGTAGATTGAAATAATTGTTGTAAAATGGCACTCACTCCCAGCTTCATTGTCACCTGGACTGACAAATGTAATTTATAATAAACAGGCGAGTTGCAGTCAAACGTTGACGTATTCGTAAATTACTATTTATTACTAGGTGGTAGGACTTTTCGGCAAAATTCATCTTGGTACCACGGCTTTGCCAGTGATTCTGCCGTCAAGCAGTAGTGCGCAAGAACTACTCTGCTCCGGTTTGAAGGTGTGAATGCTAGTGAAATGTGAAATTCCTGGGAATTGGGACTATGATCTGATCTCACAGTCGAGTAATCCTATTACCAGTCTGTGCTGATGTATCAGTATGATGTGCGCAGTGCAGTGTCGCGGAACCTTATGTTTTAGAGTTCCAAATTACACTGTGTTATGGGCGGTCGTGTTGCTTAACATTAGGTAAACGACTTTCTTCTCTCACATCTCGTCACATGATTCATACACATAATAAAAATAAAAATAAAATTAAAACGTATTAATTACAATAATTTGGCACCATGTCATCATAACATCTCTTTCCATCCAGCCACGTCTCATCCTCAATGTCATATTCAAACTTTCATATTGACTTGATACAACGATAAAAATACCCATGGAATAATAATAATAATATGTGTGGACATCTCACACAGCGCCATCTAGCCCCAAACTAAGCAAAGCTTGTACGATGGGAACCAGATAACTGATACAATACTAAGATCCTTTTTTTTTAAATACATACATAGAATAAAATATAACACCCAGACACAGAACAAACATCTGTTCATCACATAAATGTTTGTCTTAAGTGGGGATCGAACCTACAGCCCACAGTTCAGAAGGCTGGGTTACTACCAACGGAGCTATCGGGCTAGTCGATATACTAGACCTCAAAACTATTTCAACTGTACATCAAAATTTTAATATTCATAACAAGAAACTTACAAGTAATCGTATCAGAAGCTTATGTAACGGCCCTCATACATACATTATGGTACTTTTTAAACCATTAGAGGCGCATAGATTAGCGCAAACTGTACATTCGCACGATGCATCGCCATAAAGTGTGCTGGAAACTAAAATGCTTACAACTCGACATACAAACATCCTCTATTAAAATAAGGCCATTTTTGCATGGGCTGAAAGTAGCGCATTTTGCATAATAATTTACGCGTTATATAAATCTCGGAAGATATTTAAGTAAACGATTGCTTGGAAACAACTAAGTGATAAGTAAGACTAAAAAAACGAGTGTGGTTTAGACCACACGACTGAAGTAAAACTTCTTTAGTTTAGCTCCATCTATCGGCCGGTATAATTTTGATTTTGCTTTGTTCAATGTGAATGTCGCTATCTTGACAATGGTAAATTGTCATTTTACCGGACATACTAACATAATAATACAAATTTTAAGTAAGTTTGAACTTTGTTATGTTGACAATGGAGATCTACGTTGACCAACCACTTTCAATTTCCGTTCGCCCCGTTAGGCATTTACCAGCTTACTCCCCAAGTCAAGCGTGCATAGAGTCTTTAAAATTAAGCTCATATGAGAGACCGAGGGAGCTTTCCCATAAGCATAACACTAAAGGTTAAATAGAAAAAAAAAAACTGTAATAGACCTAGTACGGAATGGACGAACGGCGGAAGACCAGCGCCTGTTTGTAAGAACTAGCACCATGCTGAGTTGGGGCCGGTTTGTGACAGAACTGTGAAGGCGTCGTACTTTTGTACTTTTCTTTTAAAAATATTATTTATTGCAAAATAAATTTTCTTCATTTCTTTTTTTACTTTTTTACCCTCATTGGTACGGTAAAATTTTAACTTTTAAATGTCAAACTTGAATGTCTATGATTCTCTATTATGTAAGCTGTGAAACCTTTACAGAACACTTTTAACATTGTACATATTTTTTGCAAAACAATGACAATTTTGCCCCTAGTGTGTAAATGTTCTAAAGCTCGCTTCAAACTAAATGCTTACATTCCGTTATATAGGTTAAGAAGTAACTTACTGTATGAAAACGCATAAAAGCGTTGGTAGGCCGTCACGCGAGCGGGACACGCGAGGTGCCGGCTTGCTGAGATGAAATCAAGCCATATTTTTTAAATGATTTTATATTAAATATTTTGTAGGTACACAAACCACATAAGCAGCTTGCTGATTAGTTTACTGTCAATTGGTATCGAGACTTAGATTGGTAGTTATTAAACTCATATATAAGATAAGTAAATTAGTAATTTCGTGTAGATACCTTAATTTGGGCATAATTACCAATCCAATATTTAGTATCTTGCTTGCATAGCGACATCATGACTTTTGTAAAAAATTAAAAAAAATCTATTATGGCCGTCTGCACTAAAGTCAAAGTCAAAGCAAAGTCAAAGTCAAAAAATTAATGAAAATAGGTTATTTTTAGCACTCAAGCACTCACAATTTTTGGCTCCTATTTTTGCACTTATTCCTATATAACGTACCTACTGCAGCGTATTTGGTTACGTCCTAGAGAAATAACTGCAAACTTAAGAGCTGTAAAACTTTAGGTTATCAGTACTTTGATGGATCAGCTACAACTTAGTTGTTTGCAATATTGAATTCGTCGCAGCTAGGCCGCGCTTTCTCAAAACAAGCGCCTTCAGACATAATGAAAGCATCGCTAGGATATTTTCTATGCAATTAAGTACACAACATACTGTTCCACATTTTAACTCTAAATATTCTTAATTAATTCAAAACAACAGACTTTTGGTTTATTATCTTGGTTTAAGCTTTTTGCTGTGCATTTTATGAACCGCAGTTGCGGTTAAATTTTATAGAGCTCTAGTTAAAGGGAAAGTTTATGATGATTTAAGGCCTCCGTTAAACAGCTTTGAGGTATGAAACTGGTCCAGAATACGTTTATGTTGCGTCATTTTCTGAAAATTCCTTGAATTCGTACAAAGCGTTTTGACTCCTCATTTATAATTCGGACAGCAAAGGAATGGAACACCTTACCAACATTATTGTTTCCTGACAAAATGTAATCTGGGAGTTTTCAAAGGTAGAGTGAACCGGTATCTTTTAGGCAAGCTTGCTCCATTGTCGACCGCATCGTCACTTAACATCAGGTGAGACTGTGGTCTTTTTGGATAGACTAATTATGTTGGTATCTACCGATCGACCTCTCCAGCATCAACAGGCGTGAGGGCAGGTGCTTAAGGCTTCCATCCGTCAAAGTGAGAGGCAACTAGCTCAAGGATACCTCTGAGATGCGAGCCTCAGCTTGGGCCGTTGCTGGGATATGAGAATCGAGAAGACTACGGCCACTGGAAGAGTGGACCTTGTGGAAAGTCATGACTGTTTTAGCTAACCTACGGGGGTACTTAGGCCGGCGAGGTCGGTATCTGAATCTTATTTAGGATCCAGTATTTATGTATGTGATGATAAGGCGTTATTATTATTAAGTACCTATAAATTAATATATCGTTTATTACTTTTTTACGAGTGCTACTTAGTTATCGATAGAATCAAATATCTAATGATAATGATAAAAGTAACATAATAATAATAATTATAAAAAACACTAATAGATGTTTTTTTAGCTATATAAAATATTAATAATAACGCCCTACGTCACATACATAGATCCTGGACCCTAACTAGGATTCCCTGTGTCTAGGGACCCAGGAACTACGAGGAGCATGGTCCCATAACATCCAGACTCAGAACTATAATTTGCGTTTTTTTTCTGTGCACAAATAAGTATTTGCCACGGGAATCGAACCCGTCACCTTCAGGTTATGAGCCTACTCAACCACCACAGAGACTGTCTATTAGAAGATACTACTATTTTATGAATTAATTTCAAGTGCTTCTATGTAATACTTGAGTACAAAATAAAGGTTATATCAGAACAAATGCATTTCCTGAAACAGGGTTGTACTGTTAGCCTACTGGTACCTTTACCTATTTCTAATGGCCTCAGCCGGGTGATATTCAAATGGGGACCATCTATCAACGTCTGTGGACTGTAATGTCGGCGCCACGAGCCGATGCAGGTTATATGCTGACGTATTGATCACGTGAATGTGTAGGTGAAAAGCGTTTAGTAACAACTAGAGGTAGCCCACGGTTTCTCCTGCGTTTTTTATACAATTTTTTACTCTATTTGAACCTCTTGAGAGATGAATTTTCGAAAATATTTTCTTAGGAAATCCAATGCTATAAAAGGAAAAGACTCTTCTCAAGCCTGTATTTATGTCCTAGTATTTTGGGCTGAACAAATTAATAACTGAATTATAGCTTTCAGGCAATATCAAAAAAGGTATAAAAAGTAGAGATGGCAACACTAAAGCTGTTAAAATCTACATTTGTTCAAAAACGCACATGATTCAATTCAAAACTGGTCTACATTCATGTTCTTTTCAAATTCAAATTAGGAATTCGCAAATCGAACAACAGCGAACGACAACACTGGCCGCTTGAATAGTGACGTGAGTCGATCCATTCGAATCGATTATTCAGATGAGCTGTCTATCTGATTGTAACCGATCTTGTGAATGAAACCGTCTCATTCGGTCCGTGCTTTGAAAGGGTAGTGAGTGAATGAGTGAATGAGTGAACAGTTCGTTGTTGGATCGTCAATTGAAATGATAAAGGCGAATATGGAGCGGAATAGAATGCGTGGCTATTGTTCGGAAAACGTCGTAGTGACCTATGGATGGGCCAGTTGTAACACTGGGTATGGTAAATGTCATTGCGTTGGGTTGCCATTTTAATAAATTGCAGTAACTATACAAAAAATTAACTGTTTTGCATGCAATAATAGGTAATAAACATAAGCAAATCTGTATTGAAATAAAGCGGAATCACACTTCACATTAATAATAAAAGCGAAAGTTTGTATGTGTGTATGTGTGTATGTTTGTTACTTCTTCACGCTCAAACAGCTGAAAGGATTTGAACGAATTCATTACCAAGAAAACTTATACACTGGATTGACATATAGGCTACATTTTATCCCGGAAAAGTGAAATGTTCCCGTGGGATGAGCAAAAACTTAAAATTATTTTTATCCACGGGTGAAACCGTGGGGCGCAACTAGTGTTTAATAAGTTTTTTCAGAATTATTGAAAATCATTATCCAATAGTAGATCGTAATGCGACCATTTCGATCTACTAATATTTATTAAAAAGCGAGGAAGATAAGGTAGGTAGGTAAGGTAGGTAGTCGTTCCTTAATACAAATAATATAGGTAGTATAAATAATATTAATGGACGCTGAATCATAGAAACTTATCCCGATGGTCACGCATTTCTCGCCATGTCTCATGCTTTACGGCAATTTTTTTATTTTATTAAATTGTCCTAACTACAACCTAATTCTAATTTTATCCATCATGTAAACATAAATTATTTCGCAACTTCCTTCAACAAACATAAAAAAACTTCAATCAGCGTGATAAAGAAACACATTTGAATCGTGTATTAGCTGTGATATACCATCAAACGGCCGGGCGGTTAGATCCCATTAGGATAATGGTGGACGCGCCACAGAAAACTGCCGACACGGACTACTTATACAGTAGGGAAACTTCACCAATAAGATGTACTTTTTGAAGAAACAGATATAACAAGTAAAATGAACGTTCAATAGATTGCACACCAAATAGAATTGGATTTTAGTACAATAGGAATGCCGTTCACATATTACGAAGCAGGTGTGTATCTTTCTATTTTTTTATTTGAATTTGAATTTAAATTTGAAATAAATAAATTATTGTGTACCTGTACTCGTGTAAAGATACATAATAATTTACTTATTTATTATTAATAATTTAAATATTTATTGATTATAATTTTTTATTATTTATATAAATAATTTATATAAATATATAATTATTATTATTTATACATTTTATATAGATGTAGATACAGAAGTCTTAAGGATCACATTTATTTTAGGTACTGATTTTTATCAGCACTTAAAATAAAACTAAAAGAAAAATAACGTAAGACTACTGTATCACAATTTATAAATAATAATTAAATTTACTTTAACCATCGTTGAAAAAGCTATACGCAGAACGCGTCAATCGTACATCTGTTTTGACTGTGTACATAGTTGACTAATGACTGCGCGCATTCGTAGCTCTTTCATTCACTCATTCGCATTCCATTCACTCGTTGCGCCGAGCTATTTACGACTGGATCGGAGCTGAAATAGAACTAAAATAGAGAAATGTTGCAGTGGTGAATCGACGGAAAAGTTTTGTTTCGATGCCGTTCTGTTTTTGGGTCATTTTTGTTTCATTTTCTATGACCACTGGTACAGAGCAGGAAAAGAACTTACGTGAGTGTAATTTGGTTTTCTACTCTGTGACCTAAATAAAATGACAATAAAAAGAACGGGGAGTTTTGGCAGGAAAACGAAAAAGATCGCGTCACCGTGTTGTATTATTTTCCAAAACTTGTGTTATTTTCAGTGTTATCCAACATGGGCTAAGTACTTAAAAAATAAACCCTTTGTATAAACTCCACGGTAAGGTTAAGTAACCAAAATAAAATATTTTTAGATCACGCTTTTAAGCCTTACGCTTTAGCAAAATATGATATCATGAAAATCTAATCCCAATTGTTAAAATAAAAAAGTGATATGGAATATTTAAAATATCTGTAAATATCTTACCTCAAAATAATTGTTATCCATAATGTTGTACCAGTTTCTAATCGAATAATTCCATATTTAGAGCCAAGTTTGGCATTAACGTCAACCATCAAACTGGATCCGTAAGCGGACGACCACTTCTACAATACAAATTTACAGAACTATACAACGAGACAAAGCATAACAAACCTTCTTGTCCAAGAAGTAAAATCGATTTTCAATCCCCAGGATGTTCGAAACGATCGTAAATTTGAAGAGGCACTCGCCTTTTCAAAACCAACTTTGGAACGTACATATTTAGAAATAGCTGAAATATGGCTGAAACTCTACTTCCACCGCTTTTCGTTATCTGGTTCTAAATAGGGATCAGATTCCCGTAAAAATCGGAACGGATCAGCCGATAGTCTTATGTTTTTAGCTTTTTCACTCTGGATTTTTCCGTTATGAGTTCTGGTGCTCGAAACTTCGTGCTAATATTTGGTTTTAGCACGATATTCACTTTTTGCTTCGGATTTTGTAACGAATAGATTTTCGTCTCCAGTATTTAAGATCTTCTATTGGTAGTTTATTACTATCAACAGTTTAGACTTTTGCTAACTTTGTTTTAGTATTGTTTGTTTCTACGTAAAATTTGTTGCCATGAACCAACCTATTTAGCAATTTTGCAGGTTGATGCCCTCTTTCCTTTTCCCTTTATCACTAGACACGTACCTGAAACAAAAACAAAACTATTATTTAAGAAATAATCATGATATGTAAACTACATTACATATCACCAAAACTTAGCTAAGTCATTACAAAGCCAAATTATCTTTTCTTCCTAAGAATACACAAAACAATCATTTGGACGTCACTCTAATTTTTTGCGTATTCCTATTTACAAATCGCTTGTATAATCATAATCAATTAATCTTTTTTAAAATTCATCAAATAATTATCGCAAGGCAGTATCTCTAGATTTCGATATTGTGAGAACTTCAATAACTCCAAGATTCTTAGAAAGCTTCAAGTCTCAGCATTGGGTAGGTTATACTTACTTAATAATGTAATGATGATATAATTTATTAGCCTAATTACTGGGCAATTGAGATTTTATGATCTGATCTCACAATCGAGTAATCTTATTACCAGACTGTGCTGATGTATCATTGCAGTGTCACGCGTAACTTTATATTTTTGAGTTCCGAGTGACACTGTTCTGTTATGGGCGGCCGTGTCCCTTAACATCAGGTGAACGTCTAACTTGTCACATCATTCAGTAACATAAAAAAAAATTACCAATGCAACGGACTTTCTCTTGGAATATATGAACTACTGAGGCTGGCTTATAATAGATACATCTTGTTCCAAGTTTGAACTTTCTAAGACAAAAACCTTACAAAATAAAGAAATTTTCTGTAAAATCGAATCTTTAATTAAACATGATTAGAAAACCCTTCGATGAAGTCCCTTAAAATCTACCTCAGATCCAAAACAATGAGGTCACCTGTCCCCAAAAGCCGCAATGGGTCCCTAAACAATCCTCGGTTAACAATAGGAAGCTGAAGACAAACCATATTAAACGCTGTAAGCTTTGTTGATTGAACAGATAAACCTTTGGGTTAGCCTAATATTTAGTTTGTGACGTATGTGATCAGTGTATGTAATGCTAATATCAGATTTATTTAAATGTAAAGAAAGAATTAAAATCACGTACTGGATTATAGATTGGATTGCGCAAATAACACTATAAAATATGTAATATGCACAATAAGATAGAGAGAGAGAGCTGCATCCGCGAATGTATGAAAAACAAAATAGCTTACGAATTTTATCTATGTAATTATTATCACTACAAAAAAAAGCCACGGTAATGTTGTGGTAATGGTATTTAACTTTTTCTGACGCTCGCGAAAGCCGTCGTGGCTTGTGTTAGTAACTGGCTCCCAGAAGAAGGACATCGAATATGTCCGAAACTTGGTCGGAGTAATTTGGATTTTTTAGTTGACGTGAGCTTAACTTCTATAAATTTTACAAAACGGTAATGTTAAAAATGTGATGGGTCTAACTACTTACAAAAAGTAACAATGTCAAACAAGAACTAAAAAAAAAACTTGAGAGGTGTCAAGAGACATCCGGATGGAACGAAGTTCCTTTTGATTAATTAGTGAAGGAAAAATAATACGATTTTAAATTTTTCGGAATTGGTGCAGAAACACTGTCAGGATTCATTATTGTTATTATTTTTCATTATTTATTATGTACAAAAAACTTGTACACACTCAACAAAAACAATCGTCGCGACACCACATTGTTCAATGCGAAATAGAAAGACAAAACGAAAATAACTGACTTGTTTTCTATGAGAGAGAGAGAGACAGACAGAGAAACATGCGCACGCCGCACGGCTTACAACTATAGCAAAAAGTTGTAAAGTTAGTAAATTTTGTTGTAAATTTAGTAAAGTTGTAGTTGTAACGACAAACTTTTGTTCTTAATTTTTTCCGTCTAGTCCTCTTTCGCAACAGGCGATAAGGAACTTCGTTCCAAAAACTATACACAATTTTTTTTTATGGATACCTTATAGTTCGCGTATTTTTCATGTTTTTACTAAAACGTACATTGTGGACTGAACACGACCGAGTCTTGGAAATCTAGATTTGGGTTCCATCCAAGAAACCGTTGAAACAATAGGCACAGATGGATCAGTTCAAAAGTCGCGCATGCGTTGTAAATTATAATCCAAGCCGCGAACTATCTGACGAAGTACGAATGATATACGGGAACAAAGAGTCAAGAAATCAGAAGAGAATACGCCTAAGAATTTTCAAAAAGAAATACTTTGGGATTCTGCCGAATAGTTTCAGGATGAAATTGAAATTCTGCAGTGGAAGTAAGGTAGGTATTATTCAATACTAGTTGAGCCCCGCGGTTTCACCCGCGGATAAAAAGTATTTTAATTATTTGCTCATTCCACGGGAACGTTTCACTTTTCCGGAATAAAATGTAGCCTATATATTAAGCCAATGTATAAGCTATCTTGGTACCGAATTTCATCCAAATCCATTCAGCCGTTTGAGCGTGAAGGAGTAACAAACATACACACATACACACAAACACACATGCAAACTTTCACCTTTATAATAAACATAAATAAACGATGAAATACCATTAATTATCACACTATCACACTAATGTGATAGTATTTCATCGTTTATTTTCGGCTTTTTACCAAGTGTATATTGCAATATTCATTCAGTAAAGGCATTGAACAATTTTACTTTTCCGCTTTATATACAAATATACTTTTTTACGGATACTTTTTTTGTTCAGATAGGCCATCGATTGACTGCAACTCGCCTGACGTTATGCGACGATGCAGACGCAGGTGTAACACGTTGATCTATGAGAGTCTTTTCACTGTAGATTTTAAAAGATTATATTTATCAAGAAACAAGGAAACCGGGAGTGAGTTCCATGCTAATATGCACTGTATCAATTAACTGACAATTAATTCAAAACTTATTTTAACGATACCTCATCCAAACCAAAACTTTCCTAACTTAGAAATAATAAAGGCAAGAAACAAAGCATGTCCGAGTACAAGTCCGACGCATAAATCTGTGTGTACTAGCCTAGCCTGAGGCTCATAGGGCCGGGCACCGACCGCCAGGAAACAGTCTTGATGCATCGGGTACTGGCGCTTTGACCTCTGCTGGAGTCAAATGATAATGTGAAATTCTTGATAAATAGGATTTAAAAATAAATGTATAAGATGAACTCAATTTCTCATTTTGCCGCTGAGAAGAGCCAATTAAATTTGATAGGTGTAAAATTTACGCTACTTCTGCATACTACTACAATTGAAGGGGTGAGACCAAAAAGGGCTTAATTGATTTTTTTCACGAAATGACTTATGGGTATCGTTGGTTTCAGCGTGAAATTATCTACAATAATACATTCTCAAAATCCTGAAATGAGGCTTAAATCTCGAGATTTTGAGTCTAAAAACGGTTTATCTGTCACAGGAATACAGTTCGCTTAGCATAAAAACATTATAATATTTATTTTATTATATTATATTATACAGTAATTGTTTGAATTAGTACTCATAAGAACTCTACATAAAAATGAAGACGTTGAATTTTTAAGTCAATTTTCTCGAAACTATCGATTTTAAACACACAGTTAAACACTTTTTATTTTCAACCCTTCAATTAACTTTGTATTTTGGTCTTGAATTTAAGCACTGCCCCACTATATTAATAAAAGAATCACGACTGAAACAAAATGCGTCAATTCTCAAAATAGTTCTTATTTGAAACAAATATAAAAAGAAAGCAAGAAGCTCGTCTAAATTTAATCAAACCTTAAAACCATTTTACCAATCGGAATTTTTTCCACGTTTCACCTGCCTTTTCACCCCTATCTGAGCAAACTGCATCGTAACAAATACCCAAGGATTTTACCGAGCATCGTGAACCGGTGGACCGCAAAACCCTTGGGCCCTGTAACTGGCCTTTAAAAATTTATCAAGTGCACCAAAACGAAATATAACTTCGCCAATCTGGTATTCCGTTCATTTTGGGGTTGAACAACTTTTACAGGGTTTTGGTGTTGCTTGTCGACATGTAATTTAATTTAATTTATAACCATCGTGATAAATTTACCTACCAATAATGACCAGATGGTTATTAGTCAGTTTCAATACCTATCTTTATTTCTTTGATTACGTATTAAATGCCGTCATTTTAGTTGATATTTTGATCTATTGGTGTAAAGCACATTTGTCATTGAATGCTCAGTGTGAGTTCTTTTTAAAGATCTACTGAGGTACTATTTTTTGTCTCTGTTGTTTCCGTCTTTGCTAATGGAACTACCTTATGATCTGTTAACTAAGTCACCATTGAGCCTACCAGTTCTTGGTAGGCTCAATGGTGACTCACCTATACATTTATCAGTCCCTTTTGGATGCTATTGTCCCTTATCAGTGATCTCTAGTTCGGTTCATTCCAATGCTGCCAGTCAAACTTTGTTTCAGCAAAAATTAGAGTATTTTAGAACCTTTTTTTATCTGTTTAAGGTATAATTGGTAATTTTTGTTTCAAGATAAGAAAACTAAGTACATCATAATGAAAATACACAATTTTATGATATAAAGTAGTCTTATACAACACTAGCTTTTGCCCGCGGCTTCGCCCGCATGTCCAGTACGAAACGAAGAATAAAATGTTTCATAGATAATTCAACCACCCATTTCACGCTCTTAGAGATGGAGTTTCGAAAAACGCTTTCTTAGTGGATACCTATTACCTACACTTTACAAAGAACACACCCTCCAAATTTCAAATCTTTAGGACCAGCAATTTAGGCTGTCCGTTGATATATAAGTCAGTCAGTCAGTCAGGACTTTGAATTTTATATGTAGGTATTATACTTTTCCATGATTTATTGTATTTTTTTTTAATTTAAGGTCAATAACATAAAACTTTAATTCTACTAGTTTGTACACTTTTTAAGGACATGACGTTCAAACATTTTACAACTGGCAACCCTAGCAAGTAGTAAAACAGTGCCTATTTGGGGTGGTCAAGAGATTTACTGCACTTCAATTGGCAGCCCTAATAGACGTATATTACGTTGCCGGTCGATTTATTGACTATATTTCTTTTGTTTTTACAATTTACAGCCGCAGGTACATAGTTAGAGGTGGGCTTTTCAGTGCTCCGAGGTGCGGTTACGAGTTTATTTTCTAGTTACGATCGTGTACTAGCCACTTATGGTCTCCAGGTAAAGGTATGCTTCACTTGTTTTGCATTTTATAATAATAGTATATTATTTTATATTATACATGTATTTGCGACACATATATAAGTGAATTCAAAACCCAGCGATTGTGAAACGATTTTATTTTCACCTCACGTGGGTGTTTGTTATTATTAGGTTATTATTATTTTTACTAGTTTTATTCTAATTATTATTGTATTAATTTTTTTATAGCCATTTTGTATACGTATATATTGACTACCTGGTATGCAATGACATGACCAACGATTACCGTTATGGTATTGTTAATAATAACAACAACTTTAATATGAACTTCTATATAAATAAATAAAGTGAAAATAAGTTGTAACGGCTTGTTTTTCATTCTTATGATAATTTAATTGAGATTGGTTCGATTCATTTTTCTTAACCAGTGGCTGGCTAAATAATGCTCCGGCACAAGTCAGTCTCAAGAACTCAACAACAACCATAACTTTCCGACACGAAATGTCAATGTCACGTTTGGTTGTCACATCAACGACGTCAAAATTAAAGTTGACATATGACGTTATCGTTGGGTGACCCTAACCGAAGAGAAATGTGCAAATTTTGATAATAATAGCTTATTCTGTATCCTAATTTCAAGTTAAAACCATAACAAGCGAATCGTTTTCTCTAGGAAACGATAATAGAAAAGACTGGAATAAACAACCTTCGTAGTGAGAGCTCGTGTGGAAAAGTGCAGTCCCTGGTTCACTAGTTTGAGTCTCGCTTTTGGTGATACGCGAAGTAGCAACTTTTGTGGTCAGGGATGCAGGCAACCACTTTTCGAGAGAATTCTACATTGGCTGGGAGGGGGATCTCGTGACGAAAATCCGCCCAGTCAGAACGACGGTTACGACTTTAAAAGTCGGAGGCCGCTCCCTTTGTTTGTTTGATTTCGGCGAGGGCGTAGCTGCTGACCGTTGGGCCTGTCCCCAAACGGCCAATTCAACCTCTTCTTTTGCTGCAGGTGAGTTTTCCATGAGATTTTATAATAATTGAGGGCCGGGTTCCATCCCCGTGCCGTGTTCAGAATCCGGTAGCTTCACCCGGTTCCATCTTTCCGCAGACAGCTGCGCCCTGCGTCTGAGTTGTTGGGTCGTAGCAAGTCGCTGCCTCCATTTGGCCGCTGCTGCGTCACCCTCGTGGTAGGAGTGAGCTGACCTCCACCACGCTCAGCGTGAGCCTGTAGCTCACGCTCTCTATTGAAAGAAAAACCCCTCTACAGGGTAAGTTTCCCCATCTTTAAATATAAATGTGCATCAAGTCGTAGACTTCATGGTAAAAGTGCCAATAAAACTAATTCTTTCCTGTTCTTCAACAGGGTTTTTTTTTTATATCTTAAAATCAAATTTAACGCTCCCCCTTCGGGAGGTCGCCAACGGTCTGCGCTGAGAGACTAGGCTCCAGGAGGCGACGGCCTAGCGCCACGGGTCTACCCCCAGCCGTCCGCCTTGTCCTGGGCCCAGATCAGCCCCCCTGTGCCGTTGGGTTGCTTCCGGAGGTCACCAGCGGTCTGCGCTGAGAGACCAGGCTCCAGGAAGCGCCAGCCTCATACCACGGGTCTACACCAACCGTCTGCACTGTCCTGGGCCCGGCTCAGCCCCCCTGTGCCGTTGGGTCCCTTCCGGTACCACGGTCAGCCAGCATTTTGCTAGCTGATCGTTTTTATTTAACTTTTGTATTGTCTACTACCAACTAACTTAGCTATCTGGTTGCAAAGCAGGTATGTGCTACTAGCTCGAGCCACACACCCTGTTAAGTCTCTTAATAGCCCGGCTAGCACTGCATTGTAATTCAACGGCGCCCAAAACCTACCTTGTAAATATACTACATATAGAATATACTATACTTACTACTTGTCATCAATTTAAATACTTACTACTTACCTAATACTTGACAAACTGTCTTAACAATAAAGACATTTAATGAACCAGGTGCAGTGTTTCCCTTACAGTTCCCAATAGGAACCCTAATAGGGAAACTAGTTCCCATCTTTTTAAAGCATTACAAAGTAAAGTGATCACCGTACTCTGAAATACAATTTTTGCTTAGTTCGGAGACGAGGATCGCCGTAAGATACTGCGATGGCCTAAGCTGCGTCTTGTGATCCGTCGTGTGTCTGTATGACGGTATGAAAATTAGCGTCCATTTGTGTATACACATAGTTACAATGCTTCTACAACTTACAATTGTAACCATTACTGAATATATATATTGATTGATTGATTGAAAGGACTACAAAAACATGAAATAATAATATACCAAACCAGGGAAACTGATTTTCGGCTTTTATTAATCTACGTCAAATTCTCACAATTTTCAATACAAACAAAACTCGAGTGTGCATTACACCACATGACTGAAGGTAAACCTCTTTAGTTTAGCTCCATCTATCGGCCGGTATAACTTTGTTTTATGTTAATGTCGCCATCTTGACAATTGTAAATTGTCATTTTACTACACCGATGTAATAATACAAATTTTTAACTTTGTTATATTGACCATGGAGATCTACGGAAACCAACTTCAACTTCCGTTCGCCTCGCATTCACGTTTATTCCCAAGTCAAGCGTACGTAATTTTTTTTTACTTTAATAAGTGTGAAAATGGTATGAATTTAACGTCGATGTTTGGTGAAAATGGAATAAGGCTGGTTGGTAATTCTACATAACTTTAAATGTGTACCAATTTAATGAGTCTTCAAGTAAAGAGTGAACAGGTATCTTCTGGGCAAGCATGCCTCATGGTTCATAGTCAAGTCATCGCGAGACGCGACAGCGGTCGAATTACATTGCCTTAACCATAAAAAGGAGGTACCGTGAGAGCTAAGAGATTCTTAAAAAACCACGCCTATTTATGATTATTTATACAAGAGCGTTGAGAAAATGTAATTAATCCCGTATTTAAATGACTTACATTTATTATCTTAAAAGTATAATATCCCCAGATGTCGCCACTGCCGTCAGTGATATTCTAATCTGTTACGCAGGCTGGATAAATATTTATTTAAGTTTTAATCTCGGCTGGGAGATGTTACATGTATAGGGTAAGATTGTCGTGATGTTATTTGCTTTTGGTTTACTTTAATACGTTTTTGAGTTATGCCGTTATCTAAAAAGGCGGCTAAAATTTATTGTGACTGATGCTGCTTGGCAGTATTTTACATCTGGGGCTGTTTTTTTTATTTATAACTAGTTGCGCTCCGCGGTTCCACCCGCGGATAGTATTTTAATTATTTGTTTTTCCCACGGGAACATTTCACTTTTCCGGAATAAAATGTAGCCTATATGTTAATGCAGTGTATAAGCTATCTTGGTACCGAATTTGATCCAAATCCATTCAGCCGTTTGAGCGTGAAAGAGTAACAAACATACACCATACACACAAACACACATACAAACTTTCACCTTTATAATTATATATAAAGTGTGATATAGTGTGATTATAATTTTAAATGTGTGGAAATTTCACACAACGCCATCTAGCCCAAACTAAGCAAAGCTAAGCAGATAACTGATACAATACCTAGATACTTTTTATTTATATACATACATATAATACAATATAACACCTAGACACAGAACAAACATCGATGTAAGTCACACCGTCTGCGCTAAATTTTTACTGCTCTTAAGTTCGCACTTATTGCTCTAGGACGTTCCTAAATGCTTTGCATTAGGTACGTCAGAGCGGACTAAGAGTGAAGTTATGAGCTTACAAGCTTTAGTGTAGGCAGGCAAAAGAGTTCTAAATACGAGAATAGCATTAACATTTGCCATGCAATTGAATTTTTCTAAATATATAAATATTGGTAAGATTTTCAGCACTGCTGTATTTTTTTTCGGTTTGGCTCCACACTTCCGTGCATTTAGCCAGTGTCAAGTAATTGATTCGAGTTAATTATCATATTTGTTAAGTCAAGTCTAGTCACAGTCCAAGTCATCGAGTCAAGTCATAGTCTAGTCAAGTCATACTCCTAGTAAAGTGGTGGCAACTTTACCAGAAGCTTCTATGGAGTTTTGGAAACAACACGAAAAGAAACGTTTCACCATCATTATACAATTTTTCCACACTCACGCCTGTAATCCAGCACTTAACGAATAAAATGCCACCAGTTTTATGCACTAACACTGAAAATAACACAAGTTTTGGAAAATAATACAATGCGGTGACGCCATCTTTATAGTTTTTCCACCAAAAACCCACTGCTGTAGTTTTAATACCAAATCGATATTTTGTTATAACATAAAACTTGGCCGCGATTACGATGAATTGGTAATTAGTAACCAAAATCTGCCTCATCATGTAAATCTATAAATCCTAAATCACCTCAGGCAAGGTTAATACCTTAATAGCTTTCCAAAACTCTAAAAGATCCTACCACCCCGATACGTAATGCCCATTGAACGCCTATCCACGTACATAGACTCGTTTACTAAAGATTTACTCTGCAGATAGATCGCTATGGAACCCTTTTCAGTCGCTTTATACTCCTAATTCTTCCCACTCAACTCTAAAAGGTAACATGTGCCTTTTGAAATGCTCACTAACACGCTTTTATTGAACTCGCGTCGAATTCTAAATCAACAAATTTATATACACACTGAAACATTTTACGAAACAGCTTTAACTAAAGTAGATAGGGTTGGAATTGAAATGGCCTGAGCGTAGATGTAAATTGGTTTTACGTGTATGCTCAAAAGTTAGAATGCTGGTTTTGTCCATTTTTGTCCTTCCCAAAATGGGATATTGGATCCCGCTCTTACAAAGTCACTTCTAAATCTAATAATTATACATATAATATTTGTACCAATTTGTAGAATAGCTGATGCTAAGTACTTCTTCCTTTTCATTACCACATAAATATTATAATTATAATGAACTAATCGAGCCCCGCGGTTTCACCCGCGGATAAAAAGTATTTTAATTAGTTACTCATCCCACGGGAAAATTTCACTTTTCCGAGATAAAATGTAGCCTATATATTAATCCAGTGTATAAGCTATCTTGGTATCGAATTTTATCCAAATTCATTCAGCCGTTTGAGCATGAAAGAGTAACAAACATACACACATACAAACTTTCGCCTTTATAATATAAGTGTGAATTAGTGTGATAGTGGCGTCGATTCTGTGTCGCACACTCTACAGCTAAACGAAATTAACGTATTTCCGTCTTTTTCATTTCCCTTTCATCAGAAAAGTACCGCCACCGTTTACTTTAGTTTTAGAGAATGCAACACAGAACCAACACTAGTGTATTAATACATTTTTCTATGCGTCTGATCGAAGTAACACGTCAACAAAATGCTGGGGTCCACTTGCCGAAGGTTGAGCATTGACTTTCAACGTGACAATACGATCAATATGTGTGGTTTGTGAAATTAGGTTTGTATTACATGCAACACAATACAATACAATACAATACAAAACGCTTTATTGATACCAAAAAAAAATGTAGAAAAGAGAATTACATAATAAGATAGGTATTGATATTACTATTTTAAAATTTGTGGAAACATTTCACCTAATGAAATATTAAAAAGAAAAACTACACGCGAGCTCCTACACTGTAAAATAATTTAATTTCAATTGGCAGTTATTTAGTTTGGTCCACTTGCTACGGTCAATTTAGCGCGTCAATGGGAGATTTTCAGACACCTGACAGAGCGTAGTTGTACAGCCAAGAATTGATGGCACTCACGAGGCACAGGTATCTTTTTTTGACATAATTAAATGTCAAAAAAGGACGAAAGAGAAGAAAACACGACTAGACGGAGAGTATTTACTAATTTGTATTGTGGAAGAACAAAATCATAGTTAATTCGGGCAAGTACTTTGTTAGATAAACTTTAACCACAAAAAGCATGACGTAACTTATTTTAATGAAAATTAAACTTTAAACTAGTATTTTCCTTATTATAACTCACAAATGTATCGATTTCTCGTAATATAAAACGAATTAAATTCATGAGAATTTCAATACTGAAACATAAACATTTTAATTTTTGACGTTTTGACCTTGCTTCATTCATCCAGAATCACAGAGTAGGTAGTGATAATATTCTTTGTGTTAAATTTCTTTGTTCTATTTAGTACCATGTCTTGTCATGTTTTATGAACTATTTTATATTTTTACTGCCTGTCAGAAAACCTCCCATTAAATCGAATTTCGAACGAATGAAGCACACTCGTTCGATTTCATTCAATTGCCAATTGTAATCATTCCCGTTTTTGCACGCTTGAAAGCCGCCATGTTATTTTTTCGAGCGGTGTAACGAGCCAAATTAAGTGGGCTGATGCACTGTTTTATTTATTATTTTAATAGGATTTTAGCGATCGAAATGGCTAATTGCATTTTGAAAAAACTTAATAGTGGAATGAATGGGTTTGATATTCTGCCGTGAATATAAAGAGCTTTGTTTTTATACGACAGAAGCTCGTAAAGTTTTATGCACTGTTAAGCATTGCAGGCTTTATAGTTTATTAGCACTTAAAGCAAGCATTTCAGATTATTTACATACTTTATTCCTCGTGAATTATTAACAAGTAGAGGCAGCTCGCAGAGCTACCCACGTTTATTCATATAATTTTTAACACCACATTGTTGACATCTTTAGGGGTAGGTCATTTTAAAGAACCATTTCAATGTACTCCCCTACGGTATAATAGTAAGGCACCTACAAATTTTCAAGTCCCTATGTCCAACGATTTGTGTTGTACTTTAACTGTATGTCCATCAGTCAGACTATCACTAAAGAAAAAAAACGAGTGTGCTTTAAGTCCGCACTACTGAAGTAAAACTTTTTTAGTTTAGCTCTATCTATCGGCCGGTATAACTTTATTTATGCTTGGTTTTATGTTAACGTCGTCGCCTCCTTGACAATTGTAAACTGTCATTTTACCGGACATACCAACATAAAATAAAACTAATTTGTTATGTTGGCAGTGGAGATCATTTATTTATTTATTTTATTTTTTTGAGAGTGGGAAATGCCCTCGTACTTCTCTGCCACCACCGGGGTGGTGGTGGGTGGTATGTGGGACTCGAACCCACTAAAACCCCCCCGTGAGCCCTCGTCCGCCACACCGCTTCGCATTCACCAGTTTACTCCCCAAGTTAAGCGTGAAAGAAGTTTTACTTCAACTATACGGTTGATACGCAATTGAGAACTAACTACGTCACAATTTTCGTCAATTCATTTAGAAATCCATCACTGACACTAACAATTTGACCAGACTCATATCTTTTAAGATACCACACGTGTTTAAAAAAATCAACGTTACAGAGTTACGGACACACATTGACCGAAATAGCTTCTGCCAATGACGGATGCCCGACACCCCGTATCCCGCCCCCGCTAGCGTCGTGAACGATGGCCCCAATTAGCGTGGCCAACGTTGGCACTAATCATTGGTGGTAAGATCGATAAGCCATCAAGAGATAGATGTCAGTCAGAAGACTTGGAAGTGGGCGGCTTTTTACAGACGTTTTAGCAAATATTGAAGTAAAAAGACTATAATTATTACAATTAACCATGATTAACACTAGGAATTGAATCTGTACATATAACATTCAAAGTCCTGGCTGACTGATTGACTTATATATTAACGCACAACTTAAATCGCTGATCCTAGAGACTTGAAATTTGGAGTGTTTTCTTTGTAAATTGCAGATATCCACTAAGAAAGGGTTTTTCGAAATTCCATCCTTAAGCCAATGAAATGGGTGGCTGAATTATCTATGGATTTTTTTCTTCTTCGTTTTCTATAGGCTGCGCGGCGAAGCCGCGGGCAAAAACTAGTCTTTTTATATATACCTAAGTGCAGGGATGGCGAACCAATGGCACACGACATAATATTTTGGGCAACCACTAATCACAAAATTAATAATGCACCACGATAAAATATGTTAAGTAGGTATTGTATGACGAGCGAGGGAGTGATCCCTAAGCTCAATGTGCATTCTGCTAAAAGTGACATGCTGCAACCCAAACATATGTTATTTGTCATCTAATCTACAAAAACAGAATCTAGTCGCACTAATTTTATTTTAATTTGAATATCGCGTATATTTGAAACATTGCAAAATTTTCGTAATTTTTTTTTTTTTTTTTTTTTTATGTTAAAGGGAGCAAACAAGCATACGGCCCACCTGATGGGAAGTGGTCACCGTATCCTATGGACATCTGTAACACCGGAGGCGTCACTAATGCATTGCTTACCCTGTAAAAATATATAAATAAAGAATTTTGAACTTTCAACTTCAGTTTGTCTCATTACGAAATCAGCTTACTCCCCAAGACAAAGAGTAAAGAAGTATTACTTTAAAAAACAAATACGTACTCACTCTTTAGATCAGTATACAGAGTGAGGCAATCATTTTTAATTTACCTATAATAAGTTTGAATATATTTCACCATTATTAATTAAAATTCTTTTTTTACGATGTCTTTGAAACACACACAGTAGCGACTAAAATAAAAATAGCATTTAATACTCCACAAATATTTTAGCCATATTTTTTTAAACATAAACAACTCACTATGTCTCGATATTTAACAAAATATTGCCTCAAACGCAACATTATCCGATATTTGCGAGGGAGCGGCCTACAAATTGATGGATATTCGAAACCAATCCCAGTAATTAGGGGAATTTATTCCCCATAGATTGCCGTCTTGACCTACAGCAGGCTTACTGGGAAAATTTGAGTGTTTTCCAAGTTAGTTAGGTCACGGAATAGATTTGGAAGTTATTGAATAATTTATGCCTTCCGTTATTATAATGGAGTTATAAGTGATTTGGTTTCAAGTTAAATAACATAAAAAGACATTTATATCACACAAGGTTATCACACTATCACACAAATATTATAAAGGCGAAAGTTTGTATGTGTGTTTGTGTGTATGTTTGTTACTCCTTCACGCTCAAACGGCTGAATGGATTTGGATGAAATTCGGTACCAAGATAGCTTATATACTGGATTGACATATATCTAGGCTACATTTTATCCCGGAAAAGTGAAATGTTACCGTGGGATGAGAAATTAATTAAAATACTTTTTATGGCGGGTTAAACCGCGGGGCAGAACTAGTTAATACAATAAATGTCTAACTCTGTCTGTTGTATTCATATTTTTGTGTACTTGTTTGTTTGTTTGATTGTAATTATACGGCTTTCACGCTAAAAGGACAACTGATTTACCATCTACAATAGGTAAATATAATCAAGGTTAGGTTAGTACATTATTATTGTGATAATAATAGTTATTATAAGGAAGTTACTTAGTACTTTTCTAAACCTTTTTCAAGGGAAATAAATATTATTTATTGTCACTACACACAGACAGAATAAGTACTTTTGCTGTTGTGTGCATAAAAACATATCTCATAACGAAACTACAACCTGCAGCCTTTAGTTTTTAATCCAACTTGCTCAACCACCACACCATTGAGAGTACGTCATAAAACCAACTATGAAAACCGGTTAGTATAACATAGGTGAAAGACACACGGTTTTAAAACAATCTACAAAGGGACATGTAAATGTAACGTCCCATTTCGGGTTTGCGACAGCAAATCGACTAATGGTACCATTCCAAAAAAACACGCTTCAATAACATCTTTTTTCTCGCTAAAATATACAGTTTACTGTGTTAATACAAACCAATATTTCCCGCACCGCCCTGCTGGCTGAAACGAGGTATGTAAATGGGCAGCCACGGCCGTCCTCTGGGTCAGCTGGACCCTCGCGATTGAGAAATTAATTATGTGTCGAATGTGCTGCCATCTGCCACATCAATATTCAATCCTATCGGGGCCTATGCCCCAACATCCGTCCATTAAAACGTGACCCCTTTACGTCATTATATCACCCAATGTTTGATTACAACCGCTTAGCCTCGGATGGGGCGATGGGTCTGTTCATAGTGGTCAGGTATTAGTCTGTCGATTTATCGGATATCGTATTATTGCAATGGCGGTTTATTGTTATATTTTGGGATGGATTACATTACGTTTTAATGATAATGTAATCAGACGTAAGAAATTTTATTTGCTGTTTTAGGATTTTCATGTGACAAAATTTAAGCAAGCGTTGAGAAATTTTTTAAACAAGTATTTATTCTAGAACCTAAACTAAGATCAAGCCTACTTATACGTATAAAATTCAGTCCTGACTGACTGACTGACTGAATTATATATCAACGTACAGCCTAAACCACTGGTCCTAGAGACTTGAAATTTGGAGGGTGTGATCTTTGTAAAGTGTAGGTATCCACTAAAAAGGGTTTTTTGAAATTCCATCCCTAACAGCGTGAAATGAGTGGTTGAATTATCTATGAAAAAATTCTTCTTTGCTTCCTATAAGCAACGCGGGAGAAGCCGCGGGCAGAAGCTAGTTTAAGATAAAGCAAAGTCTCAAGTTCAAGGTTCCTTTACCTTTTTGAATCATTCCACGTAAAAATTACTTTTTGGTATGTTTTCCTTAACATGTACTACTTTCTATTATACCAAGAATCGTTTACCATTTGATTAGTAGTGCGCAATAGACTAGAACAATGACTAACTTACTGACTAACGTCGCTGTGGTCAATTGTTTGACAGTCAGATCCGTGTTTACTGATAGTCGGTGACTCACATTGTACGAGACAGGCGGACTGCTTCGTTTAAAAATTATCAATCAGTTGACACTAATATTACCTTGATAAATGTGTTTTTTATGTTAATAATTGATGTGACGAGCTAGTCGATTACCTGAGTTTAGCAACACGGCCGCTCATAGCATAACAGCGTCACTCGGAACTCTACAACATAAAGTTTCGTGCGACACTGCATTGCGCACATCATCCTGAGTCATCAGCATAGTCTGGTAATGAGATTACTCGACTGTGAAATCAGATAATAAAGTCGAGTAATTGCCCAGTAATTTCACTAGCTATAGTGCTCGTCAAACCAGAATACAGTAGTAGTGCTTGCGCACTGCTGATTAGTGGCAGAATAACTGGCAAAGCGGTGGTACCTACCTAGACGAACTTAGCAGAAAAGTCCTACCACTTAGTTTTTCTTTTGTTGAAAGCTTATTATCTTAATACATATTTTTCTACTGTACGTGTGTCTGTCAATGAACTGGGAAATTGACTGGGCCTACTTAATGTTTTTTTTTTGCATTAGTTTAGAGTCCTTAGACATTAGGTAGCCCGTGGGAAGCAAGAGCGGTTCAGCTAGTTATAGAAACATTTCAAAACTGACAAATACTGAAATCTCAATGCTTTCAATAGAAGTGTGAACCAGTTTCTTATAGACTTCTTAGCTATTAGGTAATCATAGGGCTATTGGGACATCGTCGCATATATTGTCACTTAACATCAGGATAAATGTGGTCCAATGCGCTTGTATTTGATCACATTTCTCCTGTTGCTTCTATATATATTATAAAAACTCTATTCGGAACACAGATTAGAGAAAAACAATTGACCAAAGTTCGGAAGTAATGCAAGAACAATTTTTTAGGCAAAGTTTTGGATATAACAAATAATAAGCATCTGATTATAATAGACATACGTAAATGTCATAAACACCAATTTATTTGTATATATATGTTAAATATGTACTATGCAATTCATGAATAATGTATGAGGGATCATGACGTGAATGAGACGAGTTCACACTGGATATTATGTTATTATTTATATCATTTATATATTTATTGTATATAAAACCAGGGGCATATTTTGAACTTCTGTTTTATCTTGATCAATTTACATTTACTAAAATTAATGAATATTTTTTGTGGATATTTCACACAGCGCCATCCAGCCCCAAACTAAGGAAAGCTTGTATTATGGGAACGAGATTACTGATAGAATATTCATATTTTCTTGTTTTGTAAATACATACAAAGAATACTACAACATAGGATCCAGACACAAATCGAATATAAATAAAATATAATGCAATACATTCACGACTTAATTACAAAGGTAGTATTAATCTATCTAACGGCCCGATAGCTCATCTGGTAGTAGCCCTGCCTTCTGAACTGTGGGTTTTGGGTTCGATTCCCACCCAGGACAAACATTTGTGTGATCAACATCAATGTTTGTCCTATGTCTTAGTATTTTATTGTACTCTATGTATATATTTATAAACAAAAAGTTTTCTAAGTATTGGATACAATACTCCATTTATTCTCCCTCCCTAAGTAAGATAGCATCCATCCGTTATCCGGCTCCCATAGTACAATCTTGTAATCTTGTAATGTTGTGTAATGTCCAATTATATTTATTTATTTATTGAACTTTCATATATTTAGTAGTTATTTATACTTTCACAGTGTTTTCGAAGTTGTAATAGTTTATTTTTTATTTTGTTTGTATTTAATTTATGTAATATGTTTAGTATTTGTTTCACCAATGTATACGCTCCTTTACCCATAGCATGCGTCGCAATGTTGAAACGCATCCGGTCATATTTCGACCGGCATTAAACCTATAGCCGACTTCATATTCATGGAGCAATTTTAGAAATCCTTCCTTCTGACCATTCCGGATTTTTTTGGGGTCTGAAAGTATGCATGCACCCTCGGAGGGAACGTCAATGACCCCTTTTATTTAGGCATAAAATGGACATCAGCAAATGGACTTATGGTTTTTGGGGGAAAAAATAGGACCGAGACAATCCTAGTTCAACTGCTGAAGGAAACATTTTGTAGAGTTAAGAAACAGTACAGTCAGCATAAAATATATATTTAGAAACTCTATAGAAACAACTCATTGCAGAAAAAACTTCCAATCTATAGTAAATCGTTTTTTTAAAGGTTTTTTTATGAATGATGTGACGAGCTAGTCGTTCACCGGATGTTAAGCGATTCGGCCACCCATAATAGAACAGTATCACACGGAACTCTTAAATAATAAAGTTTCGCGCGACACCCATCATCCTACCATCATCCTGAGTTCAGATCATAAAGTCTCAATTGTCCAGTAATTTAACTAGCTACAATCCTTCAAACCGGGACACAGCAGTGCTTGCGCACTACTGCTTGGTGGCAGATAAACTGCCAAAGCAATGGTACCTACCCAAACAAACTTTGCAGAAAGGCCCTTTTATCTATTAATAACCGACTATATGTCCTGGTGTATGGGCGTAACGCTTTTTTGTGAATGGGTGGCCACAAATAGCTCAACTGGTAAGCTTGCTTGATAATAAGTGATATAATCTACAACAACATAGCTGCTGTACCGCTGTCAGTCCATACGTTACCAATCATTTTAGACTCAACCTCAAAAACTTCACTTCAAATTGAAAATTCAATTTCGGACTATTTCAATAACCGTTTGTGAAGTCCTAGAAATTAATCAAAATAACCCTCGTAAATTTAACAGGACCATCGAGTGATCTTAAATCGCTTAGAAGGGCCATATTGAGTTATCCGGTGGTTAGAGTGAGTAATAATGTATGGGAAGGGTGGAACGGCGTTTTAGGCCCTAATACTAGTTTGATCGAGATTGCTTGTGCAGTGAAGGGTTTGTAGTGGTAGAAAACAAAATTACTTGAGAACAAGATTTTCTTGGTACTTTCATTCTTGAATATTTTGTGCAAATTATGTGAATTATTAATTTTTTATAATAATAATAATAAATATGTGTGGACATTTCACACAGCGCCATCTAGCCCCAAACTAAGCAAAGCTTGTACTATAGGAACCAGATAACTGATACAATACTTAGATACTTTTTGTTTGTAAATACATACATAGAATACAATATAAACACCCAGACACAAAACAAACATCGATGTTCATCACACAAATGTTTGTCCTGGGTGGGAATAGAACCCACGACCTGCAGTTCAGAAGGCAGGGATACTACCAACTGAGCTATCGGGCCAGTCGTTGTTGTCGTTGTTTTATAGGTTGGATGTAACTCGCGACTAGTCAGAGCAATTATTTTGCGTTGTGAAGATAAAGAAAAATTAAGTTTAATGACAGCTGAAGAACTAAAAAGGCTAATGTAGATGAAACTGGCAGGTTGCTCAGCCCAAAGAAAACCTTTGCTTTGGTTTCTAGTTTTGAAAATAAATTATTAATAAAATGTACTTAAATGAAGCACTTGTTTAAAAAAAAAAACGAATTTGCTTTAGACCACACGACTGAAGTAAAAATTCTTTAACTCCATCTATCGGCCATCATCTTGACAATTGTGAATTGTCATTTTACCAGACATGCCAACATAATAATACAAATTTTAAGTAATTTTTTACGTGACGTGACCGACGTAACGTGGACCAAAAACTTTCAACTTCCGTTTGGCTCGTTACGCATTCACCTTTTACTCTTCAAGTCAACAATGCGTAAAGAAGTTTTAATTCAAAAATTTATTTATGGCGATCTGATATTCATAGCTATTTCATCTGCTGTCGCTACAGAGCACGTCTCAGTCGGCGGTGAGTTCAAGCCATAAGTTGTCGGGATGCGTCGAAACCTTGTAGTAATTAATAATGATTGAGATACTAAGTATAGCTGTGTGGAACAGAACAACCACGACCTTTTACGGTACTGAGGAGTGCCACAGATGCTAAAAGCGGAAAACTAAAAAAATCGAGTGTGCTTTAGACTACACGATTGAAGTAAAACTTCTTTAGTTCTATCTATTCGCCGGTATTATTTTGTTTCTGCGTTGTTTATCGTATTGCCAAAATTGACAATTGTAAATTGTCATTTTACCGGACATATCAACATAATAATAAAAATTTTTAACTTTGCTTTATTGACAATGGAAAGTTACGTACACCAACTTCAACTTCCGTTCGTCTCGTATTCTCTAGTTTACTCCCCAAGTCAAGCGTACGTAAAATAGTTTTACTTTAAAAAAATATTATGCCTTGAGTTTAAGTAATGATATATTTTTTTTTAACTCTGAAACAATTTGAAATAGTTTTATCAATCAATTAACAAAGTACTTTCATGTCTATTCCACAGTAAATACATCCAGAAACGTGTGTTTCGGGAAACGGACAAATGTTTTTCTCTTATCATCCACGAAAAAAGCTGTCACTTTTGAACCGTTCCGCGTTATAATCTGCGATTTACACCCGCGAGCAATAATCGATGCGGGTCGCGTACGTGCCGCAGTTTGCTCATTGTCAGCGCCGAGCCGCATGCCAAAGCGTTTGCATTGCGTGTGCGGACGCGACGCGTGTTGCTACAGTGTAAATGATTTAACGAGACGTGGTGGAATAGCTATTTTGTTGTAAATGGTAAAACAAAACAGTGAAGTATTAACACTTTATAATAAAGCTCTATTTTATGCTTTAACTGTATTTACAGTTACGACAGTTATGGGCCCGAAACTTGCATTGAATTGTTACAATTGTGCGTTTTGTTTTGATTCATTTGTATTGATGTGTGATGTTCTGAATTCATAACAGTTTCACCTTTTTCTGTCTTTTTTGTCTTAAATATTAAACATTTTTATTTCTTGAATGACTCCTGTCAGCTGACTTTAAGTACTTTTGTAGTATTACTTAATTCAGGTGCTTCTGACTGGTACAGCCATATAGTCTAACCTATTTTAACATTGACAATAATGGCAGTAGTGTGTGTTATATTTACAGTTGATATTATGTGAGTAGTATCTCACTTTATAGTAACACTGACATAAAAATATTATAATCACCTGTAATATTTCTGTGCCACTGTGCAAATTTTCCTTTTGTTGGAATATAATCTAGTCTGGTTTTTAATAATTATGTTGAAAAGCAAAAGTAAAAGTTTTGCGTGAATTTTTTCACTGTAGTACGGAAAACCTAAAATCACAAGTAATTTTATTATGGCAGATCTTCGCAAATGTCTGCTCCAATTATTTATAACTTACACTTCTTTTCTCTTGGTGTTTGAAACCGCAAAAAGTATTAATTAAACTAATTAAATTTTCTCGAATAACAGAACATCGAGTTGTAACTCAGATTGCCAAATATTTTCAGCTTCTTAACATTCAGGAGTGGAAGCAAAGCTGTTGTAACAAAACGTTTTACGTCGAACGAATTTTAATAGGAATCCTTCGTGATTTCAAGACGCCGTTCACAGGGAGTTAAGTAATACGTAGCGATGAGAGATCAAGAAATGAGACAATATTATACAAATATAATCTGGGAGTTTTAAGGCTTGAGTGAATCGGTAACTTATATCTTCTAGGCAAGCATACTCCATTGTCGACGGCGTCGTTACTTACCTTCAGGTGAGACCGTGGTTAAAAGCCCGTCTATAAATATGTACAAAGCTACGTTACTGTAAATGCGCCTCGCGGTTACACCCGCGTGGTAAAAATGTTCTTACTTACTAGGTTTTTTTCTTTCATAAGAACCTTCTCAAAAATAAACATCACAAAAAAAGGATTTTCGAAAATGTTCCGTTCACGCGTGATGCGATGACTGAGATTCACTTTTATATATAACTAGCTGAGCCCCGCAATTTCACCCGCGTGGTGAAAAATTTCCATACTTTCTTAACGTTTTCTTTCATAAGGACTTTCTCCTGACAATAATAAATACAACAAAAAAGAATTAGCGAAAATGTCACATCTATTTTTTTTTCAATTGTTTGATAGGCTCGCGTTTGGTGAGTGACGATGCGGTGTATGATGTAACACGCTTGCTTAGAAGATACCTGTTCACTCTTGATTTGAAGACTCCAAGGTTGTAGTTTTCGGGAAATATGGATCGACGAAAAGCGTTCCACTCTTTGACTGTTTGCATGATAAATGTGTAGCTAAATCTCTTCGTGTGGAACGCACATGTGGAATATTAACGGTGGTGCTTTTTCGTACATCTGGTTGTCCGATTGTGGAACGGTGATGGCGGAATCAGGTTATGCAACTCCAATGTACACTCTCCAAAATGCACTCGATAGAAGATCGATAAACTGGCAACTTTGCGTCTATGGTCGAGGTTTTACAGTCGGGCCTCAAACAAGTCACTACCTATGAGCCTCTTAGCACGCCTTTCGATAGAGTTCTGAGATCTGTTTACGCGTGATGCGATGACCAAGGGAAATAGAGATTCATTATTTAATACAGTCCTATGAGCCCTCTCCATCATCGGCTGGAAGACTTCTTCTGCCAAACATATTCCGCTCCAATAGAGTGCTATTTTGAGTAACTACTGACCTCTTGCATCAACGGCTCCCCGCAGTCCTATGAGTGAACTATCGTAAACATTGACCCCTTTAGTTCAAGAGATGGTATATTTTAAAGTCACAAAAAGTAATAGCCAATTTAGAATTAAAAAATAAACATTCCATGACCGATGTTTTGATTCTGTGGTTTATTTAGTAGTAGAACCACATGTATATAAAAAAAACACTTAACATTATCTAGTTCCACGCGAGTGAAACGGTGGTAGAAATTATCGTAATAATTTTAGTAATAATCACAAAGATATATTTCCTTGATTAAATCATTTCACAACACTCGTCTCAACTCTGTATCCATCATCTAATTTAGGAAAGGAAACATGAAATGACAAACAAATAAATAAGAACCAATCAGATTTCATGGCTGAGGAGACGTCTCGTAAGACACACTGTCTCATTAATTTACAACATGAGACGTGGGACACAGTGTAAGCTTATGCAGTAGGGAAAGTTTTTAACGTTAACTTGCACTATTCAAAGTTTTCACTCGTTTCACAAGTATTTGTGCACAGAAAAATAAAGCGCAAATACTTGTTCTGAGTTTGGGTGTTATGGGACCATGGTCTTCGTAGTTCCTGGGTCCCTAGACACCGGGAATCTTAGTTAAGGTCAAGGATCTATGTATGTGATCGTTGGGCGTTATTATTATTATTCAATTCGATTTACTGGTTACGTGATAATAACAATACAAGACTGATAACAGTACAAGAATATAGGGAAGACCTTTGCCCAGCTGTGAGACAGCAATAGTTATAGCACAATATCTACAATTGGTGATGTATGATGTAAACGGCTGAAGAACGCTTTGGTCCAGGTTTCCACATAGGCCCAACTTAAGCATAGACTTTCATTTTCGGTAATGCTCTTAGAAAAACACTAACAGCCTTATTAATAAACAGGTATTAGTCTCGGATTAGTTACTTCAGCTTTTGTCCTTTTTTGCTACTGGAATATTTAGCTAGATCGAAAGAGACAAAAGATGGTGTAACTAGTCTAAAGCTAGTTCGTGTTTATTAATAAGGCTGTAAAGGTCTATATTAATTATTTTATACAATATAACAATATACTAATAATATATACTAATAATATATACTATAGTAATATACCAATATACTTTATGCACTACGATATAATTAAGTCTTGCGTGTAATTAATTACCATACCTTATTTCACCTACTGATGTTGACTGTACACCGTTCGGCCCAAAAACCGTCCGACATGTTGGTGCCATAAAATATATATTCCTTTTAAAACAAAACGATGTTTTGATGCATGCGCGTGCGCACCGCACGCGACGCAAGCTAATTATGATTGTCGGCCAACATACGAATGGAAAGCTATTTTTGAATTTTGTTTGGAGATATTGCCTAAATGACTTCAAAGTGTAGTTATGTAGTTTTAAATTGAGTATTTAACCAATACAATTTACGGTAGCTTTTTTTTATCTAGTATTTATGTTTTGCTTTATTAAAATTACAATCTAGGCATTACTATGGCTATAATGAATCATTTATTTTACTAGGTGGAAGAATTTTTCTGCAAAGTTCGTCTGGGTAGGTACCACTGCTTTGCCAGTTATTCTGCCGCCAAAGCAAAGGCCACTGTAGCTTGTGAAATTACTGGGCAAATGAGACTTTATGACCTGATCTCACAGTCTAGTAATCATGTTACTAGATGGTGTTGATATCTCAGGATGACGTACGCAGTACAGTGTCACGCGAAACTATATTCTTTAGCTTATATAGCGAACGGTTAGCACCTGATGTTAAGCGACACGGCTGCCCATATCAGTTGCAATGTCACTCGGAACTGTAAAGTATAGAGTTTCGCGTGACACTACACGTCATCCTCGTCACAAACTTATAAGAATTTTAAATGTAAAAACATTTTTTTATATGCTACCTCATGGCAGATTATCCAAAAAGGTAAAGTAATTACCAAAAAAAATGGTATTGTTATAAAAACAAATTTAACATTTATGATTGAACATGGAGACACATGATTGACTTTTAACCACACTCTCAACGATTGACTTATCATAAATTAAATTAAACATACAAAATAAAACTAATTGTGATACCCATTTCCCAAAGTACAGTCAGCACAGAAGCATCCTGAGGTCGAGACGCGTGAAAGTGTCCGGCGAGGTCTCGCAAGCAATTAATAAGTTTGGGGTCCAAGCCGCGGCCGGACATCCGGTCTGACAGTCGCGCGCCCCTGTGGCCCTGCCTTGTACAGATGGGACGAGAAACGTGAAAAGTGCATCCAAATTTTGATAGCTCGGAATTATATATAAAGTAGTTAAATCTACACTTTTATATATACCTCCTCTTCTTTAAGTCGATTCCCTAATGTCGTAACTTTTGTTTTATTTTAACGATAGACATGACGTGCTAACCGTTGACCTAATGTTAAGCGACATGGCTGTCTATATCAGTTGCAGTGTCATTCGGAACTCTAAAATATTTTCGCGTGACACTGCACTGCGCACGTCTTCCTGCGACATGACCACTGTCTAGTAATAAATAAAAACGCCAAACGATCACAGACATGGATCCAGGTCCCTAACTATTCCCTGTTTCTAGGGACCCAGGAACTACGAGGACCATGGTCCCACAACACCCAGACTCAGAACAAGTATTTGTGCTTTTTTCTGTGCATAAATACTTGTCCTTCCGTGGGAATCGAAACCACCGCCCCTAGTTTATGAACCGACCTGCTCAACCACCACACCACAGAGGTTGTCAAATAAGTAATAATAATAGTAACAATACTAATAGTAACAATAATAGTAAGGAAGTTTAAGTAATAAGATTATTAAACTCTGAGATCAGGTCGTAAAGTCTTATTTGCCACACAACAGAGGCTGACAAAGAAATACAATTTGACTGTGTTTTTTTGCTATCTGTACTAATCTAGTCGAAGTGACAGTGCAGAGTCAACAGTGGACACCCGGCGGCGGCGCCATGTTCTACCAACTTTGTTGCATTTTCCCTTCACTTGGTTAGCTGCAGCCTTTGATCGTTCATTATAAACCCATGACTCTATTTCTTAATTAAAAATGTTGTATCTGTTTAGGTATAGATAGATAGATAGATAGAGAACTCTTAATTGTTTTTTTTTTATTTTGGCTCTACACTTTTGTGTATTTAGCCAGTGTCAAGTAATTGATAATTTCTCAAGATAATTATTATTATATAATGTGTCAAGTCATAGTCTAGTCTAGACAAGTCATACTCCTAGTAAAGTGGTGGTAACTTTACCAGAAGCTTCTATGGAGTTTTGGAAACAACACGGAAAGAAGCGTTTTACCATTATTATACCACTTTCCCAGACTCATGCATGTAATTCAGCACTTAACGAATAAAATGCCACCAATTTTATGCACTAACACTGAAAATGTGAAAATGACACAAGTTTTGGAAATTAATACAATGCGGCGACGCGATCTTTTTCGTTTCCCGCCAAAGCTTCCTCTTTATTGTTCCACCAATGAAATAGAAAACATTCCAGAAAAACTTATTAACTAGTGTTACAATGGGCAGTCTTATCACTGACAGCGAATTCTTCTAGAGAACCATCAGGTACAAACATGTGTCTCCTTATTTAAGAATTATTCTATGGATAACCGCATCTCCATTTTTCATTGTATGTAATGTTATTGATTTAAGCCAATAACCAAACATTTCTATAAATGAGAGCCCAATGCAACCGCTTCTAGCTTTTACTCTGTGTCTATTGGGAAATATGAATAATAATTAATCTTCAGCTTATGGATCAAACTATTCAAATAATTCATTCAATTGTAATCACAATAATAATTGTATCTAGGTTTGGTGCAATTCAGCGTTTAAAACTGTGATTATCTAGTTAACGCCGGTTAAACATCGGTTACTAAACGTTCCATAATTGAACGGAGCCCTTTCATTGGCGCATGTCACGCGACGCCATTTTGATTTTTCCGTGACGTCATTACTGTCTCGTTAATAACAGTAATTTTCATGATTTAACAACTGTTTGCACGTTGTTGGAATGATAGAGGTGTAAATTAGATAATTGTGTAATGGCACTTAATTCAAGTTGATTGCTACTTTGTCTATCATTTCATCTGTCATTACGATAAAAGCAAAGTAATATGGAAAACTCGATACCTATCTAGTTTCCTCATTATTATTTGTAGGGATTATTTTAATGTGTTTTTGTACTAATAGGGGTGGGGTATAGATTAGGGTTAGGGTTATAAAGTAGAACAAAATATCAACGTCAAATGAACTCTTTAGTAATTTCAGAATTACTAATTTTAGTTTATGAAGTTTTTTATCTTGTTATTTGGATCAAAGTAGGCACGCCAAAAAGTTTTTCAACCAAAAATAACAATATAATAGTAATAATAATGATCACATACATAGATCCTGGACCCTAACCAGGATTCTCTGTATCAAGGGACCCAAAAACTACGAGGACTATGGCCCCACAACACTCATAAAAGTATTTGCGCTTTTATTCCTGTGTACAAATACTTGTCTTGCCGCGGAACCGAACCCGACGCCTTCAGGTTATGAGCCGACCTTCTCAACCACCACACCTAAGAGGTTGTCGAAATAAATAAAGAAAATAGCTGCGGTTATTTTCGGATGACACTTTGATTAAAGAATAAGCATTTGTTAGCATGATTCATCAAAGACCACTGCAAGCAGTGGCCACAGCTGAACATAGGCCTCTCACATAGAGCATCACTTGGAGCAGCGACTTGCCTCTTGCATATAACGGCAAGGCCGCGTTAGTTTTATTATATACTTACCGTGTATTACCAAAAGGTGTATATTATAATGACATGTGGCGTTGTTTATCTTTGAAGTCCAATAAAGCTCTGAAACCTTTAATATTATCATAAAATCAAGACATGGAAATCACACGTGAGTTCACATGATCGATTAATATGATTCTCTCTTCCGCATATCTTTTTATAGATTTGTGCAAATTTTGATGTAATTTGAAGGTAGAATTTAGGGCTATCATAATGTAAGATATTTACTGTACATCATTGATTACTCATGTTTATCGTTTTAGTCATTTATGTCCATTTAAAGTTTGTCTGGAAGAGATTGCTCGAAGTGATAAGATCACTCATTGTACCTCCTTATCGTCAATGTTTTGTTTCTTCAGGTACTTTTGTTTGTTAAAAATGACTGATGAACTAGTGGTTCATCTGATGTTAAGCGATGCGGCTGCCCATATCAGTTGCAGTGTCACTTGGAACTCTAAAGTATAGAGTTTCGCATGACATTACACTGCGCACGTCATTCTGAAACATCAGCACAGTCTAGTAATAGGATTACTAGGCCATGAAAGCAGGTTATAAAATCTCATTTGCCCGGCAATTTTTCAAGCTGTTGTCCTTCAAACCGGAACACAGTAGCGTTTGTGCACTACTGCTTGGCGGCAGATAACTGGCAAAGCAATGGTACCTACCTATATGAACTTTGCAGAAAAGTCCTACTACCTAGTAAAAAGGACGTATGAGAAACGTGCGATAACTAATCGTGATCACCTTCAAATCATTACCCAACTAAAATGACTCTACAATTCTGAATAGAGTTTCTCATAAAAATTAATTCCACAAACTTACACCACTATTTCACGTACAATCACACCGTTAGATAGCCGCTTTATTGATTACGAGAGGTCCACAGCCTCCAGCGGACTGATAAAAACTTGCTCTACGAGACTATACCAGGCTCTACCACTGTAATTTGAAAGAGTATCTCACCGATAAGGGCCCATTCTGCTCACTTGTCTCTACAAAAGTTGGTCTATTATTTCAGTAGAGCTCCTTATCTGCGTACCTTGGGGCTATCGCGAGGAAAATGCAGCGCTACTGGACCAATTATTGATAGAGTATGAAATATGTATTTAGTTGGATGAATTGTTTTATTCGATTTAAGATTTATAACAAAACTTTGGATTTTGAGTTACGATTCTTAGTTTTCATGCGTAGTTTTTGGAAGTTGGTTGACTTATTACGATCCGGATTTTTAAGACAAGTTAATTCGTCAATCTGACAAGGTCGTCTGGGCGCAAGTCGTCTGGGGAAATATTTTATGCGTATCTACATGACATGACAGCCTCTGCCTCACCCTCTGTGGTGTGGTAGTTGAGCAGATCAGTTCATAGGAATCATAGCCCGGAGGCAGCGGATTCGATTCTCGCGCCAGGACAAGTTTTTGTGCACAGAAAAAAAGCGCAAGTACTTGTTCCGAGTCTGGGTGTTGTGGGACCATGGCTCAGACACAGGGAATTCTAGTTGGGATCCAGGGTCTATATATGTGATCGTTGGAAGCTATTATTATTATTTATTCATATTAATTTGTGTATATGTGTATAAAATCAAATTTGAATTCCTGTTAAAAATAAACAAGCTAATAATTATTAAAGATTCATGTACAGCATTTTCCTCGGTCTTCATTATAGTCTACAACCTATCGAGTTGCAGACTATAATATTCAAATCGAGGCGGTGTCTCGATTTTAAATTCTATCCAGGTTTTGATACCAATTCATGCTTTTAATAACATGAATTAATGATATGAGGTTTGATTTGTGCCTCTATTGTAGCATTAAACAATGGACATTGTTTATGCCTTCATTACATCATAATCATGTACCAAAAGAGAAAGAGCTTAATAATATATTGACATCATCTGTCAAATAACATTATTATTAATAATAATAATAGTAAAGCCCAACGATCACGTACATAGATCCTGGACCCTAACTAGGATTCCCTGTGTCTGGGGACCCAGGAACTACGAGAACCATGGTTTCACAACACCTAGAGACAGAGCAACATTATAATTATAATTTATCTGGTGTTCTTACGACTACAATGTAGCTCTATTTTCAAGTTTTTAGCGTAGTTTGAGAAAAATTACGTATAAGTTTATCTTCAGTCATTCACCTAAATCCATGATTACGAGTACCATTTATATTAACTTCCCTACTCAGATAAATCCAAAACGCTGCAGATTCGCAGATAACTACGACTCTACTGACTCTACATATGTAGTTCTATGGCATAACGTAGAGCACAGTGGAGTACTGTAGAGCTATGAGAGAAAGCTTCTACCGTACTGTGCGAGTGCTTGCCACTGTGCTGCGTTTGCACGATGTAATTTACTGGAAAGCTGTACCTACTATTACAACTGGCATTTCTACTTTTAAAAAACTAGTTTCTATTACAAATACAATTAACAGACAAGAGATAATTTCCAGAGATTTTATTATTATTGCCATTTAAAGTAATAGTAAAATAAGACGTGAGCTGTGTGCTGTTGATAAACAAATATTTAGTTTGTTCTTTTATTCTCTCTCTAGGTATCTCATCTAATGCTAGAATCAAAAGGGCCTATCTGCTTACCTTAACTTAGCCGAAACTCCGTTTATTCGTGTTATAATCTTTTGTCATTTCTCATACCAATATAACTTTATAGATTCAGCTTTCATAAAATTACCATTAACATCATAAATAAAATTAAGACGAAATTTAGTTACAGTTTATACAATTTATAGCCCGTGCATTATACCTTCGTAAATCGTAGTTTTCAATTGACTAATCGATTGAACTGAACAGTTGTATAACTTTAAATTAATAAACCTTGTTTTTCCGATTTTAATTTCAACACAACTAGACGAATAGATGTGAGCAATGTAAACCACCCAAACGCTGCAACTCGTCACTCAGAGGCCCTCAATAATGCAAGCGCCTGGCCGATCCTGCGCTATGATGCAGAGGAAAAACGACCGCGAGCCTTTACACAGGGTTGCAGTAAGTTTCTACTGCGTTTCCACGTAATTTAAGGTATTACTGAACGTGTATAATAGGATTACTTGTAGGTAGGTAAATGTAAAGTTTTCTTGTGCTAAACTAAATTGACTTTGTCTAACTTTTTGTCTGTTGCCTCTTCACGGCTTAAATATTTACTAAGCTAATTACGTTTAGTTAAAGCCAATCCAACCATAAAAGGACATCATTGGTTTCAGAATGAGGTAAAAAATGCAGTCAAAATCTAAATTTTCAGCTAGCTTCCTATATATGTTTAAGTCGGTTGTAAACGTAAAATTAGTCAGTTGAAAATGTAAAATTAGTCAGTTAGAAATGTAAAATTGGCCAGCTAGAAATGTAAAGTTATTATATTATAGTTAGGAACTTAAATCAGTTATCGTTCAGTATTAGCGACAAACTAACAGCTCTCAGGGTAGAAGGTACAACATCCAACAACGAGGTCGTGCTGCCGTCCGGGCTATTGTTCTACAGCAGCATCATTACGCCCTGTTGGATACATTTACTTTGACAACGTCTTTCAAGTGAATTGGGTGCAATTGTGTATAAAGTGAGTGGTAGGACTTTACTGCAAAGTTCGTCTAGGTAGGTACCACCGCTTTGCCAGTTATTCTGCCGCCAAGCAGTAGTGCGCAAGCACTGCTGTATTCCGGTTTGAAGGGCACTGTAGCTAGTGAAATTACTGGGCAAATGAGACTTTATGATCTGATCTCACAGTTTAATAATCTTATTACTAGATTGTGCTGATGTCTCTGGATGACGTGCGCAGTGCAGTGTCACGCGAACCTCTATACTTTAGAGTTCCGAGTGACACTGTAGCTGATATGGGCAGCCGTATCGTTTAACATCAGGCGAACGGCTAGCTCGTCACGTCATTCCTTAACATAAAAAAAAGTCTTGCATCCCCAAAAATTAAAAAAAAAAATCCAAAATAAAGTAGGAATATCTAGTGTGATTTCGCATTTAATCATTTTATTATATTTTCCGTATTTATTCATTTAATATTTAAGATTTTCTGGTTTAAGAGCTTTATATCTCAAAAGAATACTTATTATATAACATACAACAAACATTTATTTAATCATAACGTATATATATGTAATCATAATGTATACGTATAATCATAAAATATACTTAAAACTAATTGTATTTGACACTAAAAACAATGATATGTATAGAAAGTAGCATTGCATATGAGAACAGACCGTACCTATAAAACCTATAATTTTTAAAACTGAGAAAACCGTAGGTACCAACAAGCTTAGGTCCATAGTGAACTAAAGATTGAACTTAACTAAATTAATAAAGCGCACATCTGATTTTGTAGACATAACACAATTAGGTAAACAACTGAATTTGTATTCTTATTTCATTTTTGTATTTAAGATGAACTTCCGCATATTCCCAGCTGATTCTATCAATTAATTTAAAAATCATTAGTAAAATTTCACAAAAATAGATTAACTTTGATCATAACAAGTTGGTTTTATTTTTCTGTTGCATAGAAATGTCTAGCTCGAGATTAAATGTAGTTTAAAGCTATATATAACCTTGAACTTCCAATGAGGTGCGCTAGATGGTGCTAGACGTGTCTCAAGTAGTCTGGCGTAGGACCTAAGTACGGTTCGAAAAAAAAAACATTTTGAAATTTTAATTGGCAATTTGTAGAATTAAGTTATTACTTTCGCAAAAATTGGATTCGTAATTGTATTTTCACCAATCATTGGAAAACCAATAAAAATGCAGGTTTAATTCGTTTTAACTAATAGAGTAGTAAACGGCATTTTCCTGAAATTTTGTACACTTAAATTAAAGATCGTAGTATATGACAAGTAGCTCATTAATTTACGAGAGACAAGTGGGCAGCTGTGATTTTGTTGCATTTTTGAAGGCCCTATGGGCCGAAAATAACACCAACCAAATTAAAATTTATTTTTACATAAGTAAAGTAAAGTAATGATCAATTTTAAAAGTATAGAAATGAAAATCTTCTTACGTTTTGTGTAGGCAAGTGGCGAAGGCTTTCGACTTGGCTAATTTGGTATTACGTGGCATTTTAGTACAAACTCGCTCTGGCTAGATAGATCTGAGCAAGGGTGATATTTTGTTGCTATCTGTACATACACACCTGGCTATGGAGACACCTTGGCACTTAGTAACAAACGACATGGCCCAGCGATAGTGTCTTTGCTAGTGAAGCGGTTTTCTACATTTCACGTTTGCGGCAGCTTTTGGTGACATGCTAATTTAAGTTATGTAGTTTAAATTATTGTACCTACATTATATATGTCAAATGTTTATATAAAATATAAAGTAAATGTGTAATATTGAACTATTTACAATATAAAAGCTTCAATACTGTGAGTGTCAGCTGCCATAGATTGCGTCACAATACTTTTCTCTTTTTTTCTATATGCATTATCACAGACACCTGGGTCCGTGCTTTTAATTAAATTATTTTATATATATATAACTTTAGCTTATTATTAACACGAATATAAATACAATACAGGAAGGACAATAAAACCAAATTACTGATACAATCGGACTCAAAGAGCGTCATTTCCGCGAAAGTTTTAAAATTAAATAATTAATTTTTTTTATTTGCGGGATCCGCAGATCCGTGTTTTGAAGTTGTGGGATCCAGCAGATTAAACAAAGCAGCGGGACCCTGGGAGAATACATGATCCCGTTTTGCGGGACTGCAATTCCTAGTCACTAGGCTGGACGCGTGAACTTTAAAAATGAATAATAGAATTTATTTTTTACCTTATTAGAATTCAATTAAAAATTACTTAAAGAGCCGTTACAAAATGATGGTGACAAAAAACTACCCGGAGACATAAAAAACAAACAACCTTACACTCAAGAGACTTATATTCGACTGAATTTACGCGGCACTGTGCATCCAAAATCATAATAAACGAACAAAAATATTACAATGCCTTATTACCTAGAAAATTAAGTCGTAAATCGCTTGAGTTGTCAATTTTTAGGTGCAGTAAATGCCTAAGGGTGGAAAATGACAAATTGTGCAGTAATTAGAAAATGTGTAACGAGTATTAAAATTAAATATTCGGCGCGGTGGGTAGTTAACGACTCTTTATTTTGACGCTGGCAACACCAGGTGAACAAATTACTTTAATGCTGGTAACCCTTTGTTGGTCGTTTGGTGGAAATAATAATGATTTAGTGGCGTTGGTTGGTTTAAAAATAAACTGATAGTGCTGTACTGCAGTGAGGCAAACCTCCTCGCTGCAGTACTGCAAAAGTGCTTTTGACAGTCTTTCGGTGTCAATCAGTGAGAATTCTATCACAGCAAATGGTACATCTTTAAATATATATAACTCAAAGGTGACTGACTGACATAGTGATCTATCAACGCACAACACAAACTACTGGACGGATCGCGCTGAAATTTGGCATGCAGGTAGATGTTATGACGTAGGCATCCGCTAAGAAAGAATCTTTCGAAATTCTACCCTCAAGAGGTTGAGGTGGGTGGTTGTATTATTTTTCCAAAGGCCACGCCGCGGGCGAAGCTGCGGGCAGAAGCTCGTTTATTAATAAAATAATATCAAATAATTAAAGCGCAAATACTTGTTCTGTGTCGGGGTATTGTGGGACCATGGTCCTCGTAGCTTATAGGTCCCTAGATATAGGAAATGTTAGTTAGAGTCCAGGATGAGGATGCTTAAATAAAAAATATTTGTGGACATTTAACACATTGCCATCTAGCCCCAACTTAAACAAAACTTGACCTGTGGGAAACACATAACTGATACAATACTTAGATACCTTTTGTTTGTAAATACATACAAAGTATATAGATCATCCAGACAAAAACCAAACATCGATCACACAAATGTTTGTCCTGGGCGGGAATTGAACCCACCACCTACAGTTCAGAAGGCAGCGTTACTACCAACTGAGCTATCGGCCCTTTGTATGTGAAGAGGCCGTTATTAATTTATTTACTCATCGATAATTTGAGCTCAGATTAATTTTCAAGCAGCACTGACTCGCTTCACGCTGCCAGCTGCATCACGCTTCGTCGATGAGGTACCAGCAGACATGCGTAATGGTTGATTTCACACAATTCAGGGGCGATATATTGTCACAATTAGAGGGTAGCTTCAGGGTCGGGAGTTGTGAATGATACGCTATTTGAATACGTTTGGAAAGTTTTTACTAGGTGGTAGGACTTTGTTGCAAAGTTCGTCTAGGTAGGTACCACCGCTTTGCCAGTTATTATGCCGCCAAGCAGTAGTGCGCAAGCACTGCTGTGTTCCAGTTTGAAGGGCAGTGAAATTACTGGGCAAAAAAGACTTTATGATCTGATCTCACAGTTTAGTAATCTTATTACTAGATTGTGCTGATGTCTCTGGATGACGTGCGCAGTGCAGTGTCACGCGAACCTCTATACTTTAGAGTTCCGAAAGACAGCTGATATGGGTAGCCGTGTCGTTTAACATCAGGCGAACGGCTAGCTCGTCACGTCATTCCTTAACATAAAAAAAGTGTGAATCATCGCAAGTTAGAATCTGTTGTAGACATTTTTGATAGTAGATAGCTCAGGTAGGTGATATATATAATGGTATATACGATAGACAATACTATTATACAGTAAAAAATATATAGTTCGTGAAATCCATAAAAATACCTTATATTGCACCTTATACCTAAACTAGTTGTGTCCGTGATTTCACCCGCGGATAAAAAATATTTTAATTATTTGCTCGTCCCACGGGAACATTTCACTTTTACGGGATAAAATGTAACCTATATGTTAATTCAGTGTATAAGCTAACTTGGTACCGAATGTCATCCAAATCCATTCAGGCGTTTGAGCGTGAAGGAGTCACAAACATACACACATACAAACTTTCGCCTTTATAATATTAGTGTGATATTACCTTAAGATACTGTTTGTAGCAAAACATCGAAGCATTCCTTATTATTTGCTTGGCTTGTAGCTTTACAGCCTCTACCAATGATTTTACGATTCACGTTCGGAATTCCATCGAATGGTAAATGACATAAAAAAAAATATTTTAACGCCCAACGATCACATACATAGATTCTGGACCCCGGCGCATATACTGGTTCTGAGTCTGGGTGTCGTGGAACCATGTCCTCTTAGTTCCTGGGTCCCTAGACACAGGGAATCCTAATTGGGGTCCAGAATCTATGTATGTGATAGGACAAGTGTCCTATCGCGGGAATCGAACCCGCCACCTCCGGGTTATGAGCTGACCTGCTTAACCACCACTCCACAGAGGTTATCTTTGCGGCTCGACTCGAGAGTATAATAGAAGTTATTGTGCTATCCATCTACCCTCACCTACATATCCATGTGAGAGATAGTCCTTGTCCTAACAGTGGGCCCTTAAATTGTACTTTTACAATAGAAATGGGTTACTTTTAAATCTAAACAAAATAGCGAAAATTACAAACCGAAACTAGTTACAAATAAGAGCACAATATTTTATAGCTTCAAAATCTTACTTCCACTGGAAAACCATCTCCATGAATGGAAACTGCAAACAGGATATTTAAGGGGTGTCTGCAGGTAGGGGATGAACAGGGCGTTCCAATCAGTCCAGAAGGGTAAGCGGACGGAAAGCTGTCTATTGTGCGAGTTAGGGAATCCTATATTGATTTAATTGAAGTACGATTGCTGCGGTGGAGGTTTCATTAGGTGGAAACGGGTCTTTGGCTAATTATTTAGTTTAATCGGAATCTTTGACGAGGCGCGAAGAACCGATCTATTCCTTCGGACGCACATCTGTGTGCATCTATTTGACAGTGACAATTTAAAAAAAGATATGTCGCGAAAGATTTCATGGTATCTGAAGATGGAACATTTTTAAAAGAAACAAAATGTTGTGGTAATTAAATGCATCATTTCCAAAAATAGCAAAAAAGCAAAATCATGATATCGACACTATTCTATATTTCCGCTTTGAAATATTGTAAAGACTTTGTGCTTTATACATTTGCTGACAGTATAGCTGAGTCCACACCAGACAATTCAGCGTGGTCCAAAGACTGCTAGCTGACATTCAAACTGGGAAACAGATCATGAATACCTTTACTTTCCTGCAGAATAATGGTAATTCGATGAGCCCATGTTGAATGTTTTAGATACTGTTTTATAGCAAATTTGATTGATATGATCTATTAAGTAAATAAATAAATGATGCATAATTCAAATAAATCTTGGGCCCTTAGTAGGATTCCCTGTATCTACCCAGAAACGACAAGAAACATGGTTCCACAACACCCAAACACACCACCAGTGATTACTTTTTTATATCGCACAATGGTGTACTGGTTTAAACTAAGATTTTTTATGCAAAAATACTTCTCCTGCTTTTGAAATCGAACTCGCAGCATCGGCTATTCGGCAATCGACTCATAGCCCCGAGGCTATTGGTCAATTTGCCCAACTACCAAGCCACAGAGCCTATCTATACTAATATTATAAAGAGGAAAGATTTGTATGTAAGTATGTTTGTAACGAATTGGCTCAAAAAGAACTGGACCAATTTTAAAAATTCTTTCACCATTTGAAGGCTATTTTAATTGCAAGAAAAAAATGTTTATGCCAAAATATTTAAAAATAAATGTCCCCGTGCGAAGCCTGGACGGGCCGCTAGTTAAGTAATAATTACAATGTAAATAAAACTGATATAACAATAATTGACTTACCTTGATTATAATGCATCCCTTGCAGAAGCTCCAATATTTGCCATCGGGTTATCTCTTTCACATCCAAAAATCACGTCCTTCACTTAACTCACCTGTAAACAATAGAAAATAAAGGTTATTTTCCAACTAATTATTAACTGGTGAGTTACTTTGTGAACTTAAGTTGAAGATATGCCTTTTACGGATGCGTCATTTTAAGTAGACTACTACTAAGTCCCATGAACATACGCAACGGTCGATCTTTGAGGTGATCACGGAACGTTGATTGCAATGCAACCAGCTGGACGAACACGTAACTCGATTACAACCGATAGAAACACAAATTTGTATAGATTTCACAGTTTGAATACGCAGTTTATGTGTATAGTTAGGATGGAAATTTTACCTGTTACATTGCAATCAAAGTTTCGTGATCATCCCCCAGATAAATTTCATTCCTAGTTTGAAAATTTCCTTAGTAACTATGCACATAAGCTATTTATTGAAACAATCAAATCCATAAAAATATAAGTTTCAAATGGTTGCAATCAAGTTACGTGATCACCTAGCTGATTGCAATTGGATGAGTGACCACTACGGCTACATGAGGATCATGTTTTGAAGACAGAAAATAGTAGGATAGCAGTTGCAGAATTCTTCGAGAGGAAATAGATAAAAAATCATCATTGTTGCTTATGATAAGGATGATGATAAATTTCAAATGAAGCGTTATTAATGCCTCTGTAGTGTGGTGGTTGAGCAGGTCGGCTCATAACCCGGAGGCGGCGGGTTCGATTCCCGCGGCAGGACAAGTATTTGTGCACAGAAAAAATCCCGAAAATACTTGTTCTGAGTCTGGATGTTATGGGACCATGGTCTTCGTAGTTCCTGGGTCCCTAGACACAAAGAATTGTAGTCAGGGTCCAGGATCTATTTATGTGATCGTTGGGCGTTATTATTATTATGATTATTATTATTTATTAATTCTGAGTGACTTAGAATATTTGTATATATTAGTACATATGCTAATTACTTAAACTGTAACACTCAATACAGTTGTTTGCAGCCTCAGTTGTATACTGAGCCGGGACCTATTCCTGACATCGCGCAGTATCGCATATTATTGTGTGTGATTGTGTATATATGTTTCTATTGTCTTTGTATTTATATTACCTATGCGATATTGTGCGTCAGGAATAAAGTTTATTTCATTTCATTTTAATAGCAGAACTCGCCTAGCCATTATAGTTATCGTTAATTTTCGCTGAGGTTACTGCTGAGGATCATTACTAAAATGGTATTTGCGAGCGCTACCGTGCTTTTCAGAAAGATATATTGCTAAGCCATCGTTGGTCCCGGCTGTTGTCATGAAGCTAAGTCAGAAGACTTTATTTGTGCGACGTGGGAATTTTGACACCAAGGCTCACCATGAAATGTAGAAAAATTAAGCTTTTCTGATATTGCCTATTAATTCTTAAGCCTTAAGCCACACAGCTTAAAGTGCCTCTTTCTAAAAATAAAAACGAGTGTGCTTTAGACCACATGTCACAAGTAAAACTTCTTTAGCTCTATCTATCGGCCGGTATAACTTTGTTTTTGCTTTGTTTAATGTTAATGTCGCCATCTTGACTATTGTAAGTTGTCATTTTACCGGACATACCAACATAATAATACAAATAAATAATAATAATAACGCCCAACGATTACATACATAGATCCTGGACCCTAAATAGGATTCCCTGTAGAGACTCAGGAACTACGAGAACCATGGTCCCACAACACCCAGACATAGAACAAGTATCTGCGCCTTTTTTTTTCTGTACACAAATACGAGTCCTGTTGCGGGAATCGAACCCGAAGTAATTTCTAACTTTTTTATGTTGACAATGGAGATTTACGTAAACCAACAACTTTCAACTTCCGTTTACCTCGCCACGCGTTTTTCCAGCTCTCTCTCCAAGTCAAGCGTGTATTAAAGAAGTTTTACTTAAAAATTCAGCACAACTCTAACGTTAGAAATACCAATAAGTTAAAAGTTGCACTTTAAAACTAGGTTTGTACTGTAGCTAGCCAAACAGGTGTACTTGAAGCCAAGTGGAGCGCATAAATATCGAAAACGTAAAGTTATCGATGCCACTAAGTCGACTTTATTGACTACTGGCTCCATCACTAGCGTAACGACTTACCGGTGAAGTTTAACAAGCGATTTGTAACTTTAGCTGTTTCAGAATAGGGTTGAGCTTCGATAGCTTATGAGACTCGGTGTTTTGTTAAGCCTAGGCTGGAACAACTTAGGTTCTGCAATAATGATGCACTGACAGCTGCAGCGTATACATACAAATTGTGTTTTGTTCGGTAGTACCATTATCTATTATCTATCTATCTACCTAGTGGGAATAGGTACTATAAAGTTAGTTTTTTTTTATTGTTTGGTAGGGTTGCGTTTGACCACTATATTACTTAATGGTCAGTGATGATGCGGTCTAGGATGTAACACGCTTGTCTAGAAGATATCTGTTCGATTTGAAGACTCCAAGGTTATAGTTTTTGGGAATTATGGACGCCAGTAAAGCATTTCACTCATTGGTTGCTCGCATGATAATTTTCGTAAACTTTATATGCCAGATTCAGTTGCAGATGGACAAAATGAATAAGCAAGCGCCATCTATTGGAAATTAGGGTTAAAATTTATTGAAAAAAGATCATTTAATGAATAAGGGCAGTAGAGGCGCGCCGTGGTTTCCTCTATATAATAATAATATAATAACGCATGGTCCCACAACATCCAGACTCCAGAAGTTTTTGCGCTTTTTTTCTGTGCACAAATACTTGTCCTGCCGCGGGAAATGGACCCGCCGCCTCCAGGTTATGAGCCGATCTGCTTAGCCACCACACCACAGAGGCTGACAAAATCTATTTATATATCTTAATAAGTCAACTGATTCAAAGAAGTAGAGTAATTTAATATTTTGAACAAAATTACTGGTTTTACTTTCAAAATATTGGGATTTATCGACTTACCCTACTTCATGTGTCAAATTAACTATACCCAAACCAAAGACCTCCATGTACCATGCACCTATATACGAATACATAGTTGTATATTATACCTTTCTAATCCAAACTAACATTTTTTTAAGTATTCAGTATGAATCAGTACTAGGTGGTAGGACTTTTCTGCAAAGTTCGTCTAGGTAGGTACCACCGCTTTGCCAGTTATTCTGCCGCCAAGCAGTAATGCGCAAGCACTACTGTGTTCCGGTTTGAAGGGCACTGTAGCTAGTGAAATTACTGGGCAAATGAGACTTTATGACCTGATCTCACAGTCTAGTAATCTTGTTACTAGATTGTGTTGATGTCTCAGGATGACGTGCGCAGTGCAGTGTCACGCGAAACTCTATACTTTAGAGTTCCGAGTGACACTGCAACTGATATGGGCAGCCATGTCGCTTAACATCAGGAGAACGGTTAGCTCGTCGCGTCATCCCTTAACATAAAAAAAATGGTATTTTTTAATTAATGAAATAACTTTCATCTGAATTCGCGATGCTAATCAATATTTATTGGTCGTATAGCTTTTATCAAACCTTTGCAAAATCAATCTTATTTCCTGCAATCCTAAAACAAATAACCATTTCTACAGATTGAGCAATAGCAATAGAATTTAATGCCAATGAGGCAGATCAGCTTTTACGCGTGCATCCCCACAAATCAGTCCCCAATAAATCAAGACCCTCCCTGTACTACCTAGCAGTCTGATTAGGCAGTTTACATTCCACGGAGAGAGGTCTATCTATTAACATCCGGATATTCTGTGTTGCTTTTTATTGTCCTACCTACATCTATACAGGATGGACAAGGAAAATTGTTTATATAAAAAATTGGTTATAAGCCTGTATACATCGGCTTCCCACTGTTTTGACCAGATCGTCAAAGTCAAAATATTTATTGTAAATAGGCTATTTTTAGCACTTTTATAGGTCAAAATTATGTTAGGTACTTAAAATTAAGTTATTTCACTAAGCATATAAAATTACAAAGTGCTTATTGTCAAATAATATATAGCAAGCCCATTACAATATATGAGTTTGAAAAAAAAGCAGTTCTCTTTCTTACTACTTTTGCAAGCAATCCGGCACAATGCAGAACAGAAAACTTCGATCTGAAACTTTGATTAAAGCAAAAGCTACAAGAAACTTTACAGTTATGTATTTTACTGTCTTTTACAATGTTATATACATTGTAAAAGACAGTAAAAAAAAAATACATTTACGATCTTCTGCCCGCCGTGGCGTGGCCTATGGGAAAATAATTCAATCTCCTTTCTTAGCATCATCATGAAATTTGGCATACAGGTAACTGTATGCCAAATTTCAGCCCGATCCGTCCAGTGGTTTGGGCTGTGCGTTGATAGATCACTATGTCAGTCAGTCAGTCACCTTTGAGTTATATATATTTAGAAGAAAAAAGATTCTATGTATGTATTTACAAACAACAAAGTATCTATATAGTTATAGTACAATCTTCGTACATATGTTATAGTAAGCTTTGCTTAGTTTGGGGCTAGATGGCGCTATACGCGCTACGCGCATGGTCCATAAATATTTATTTATCTCGGGGGATCGTAATAAAACTGTTTACGTATTTCCTTTTGAATCCCAAAGTCATAGAAAAGCTTAACAATTTTCTGTGTAAGTAAACTTTATTATAGAAAATACCTACCAATAATCTGGACTATACGCTATACTACCTACGTATTATAGTCATATAATAAAAAGCAGTTTACATTCTATAGCGAGCGGCTCCATCGATTAACTATATCGCACTTGGTACACCATCTGGTTACTGTGACATTATGAAGGGGGAAGTACTACGTGTGTATCCACAACAGTTATGGTAGTAACCGATAACGCACCCTGTATGTGACTAGAATACTTAATATAAAAAAAGCAAAAGAAAACAAAGCTGAAGTTTTTTTTTATGTTAAAGAATGACGTGACAAGCTAACCGTTCGCCTGATGCTAAGCAACACGGCTGCCCATATCAGTTGCAGTATCACTCGGAGCTCTAAAGTATAGAGTTTCGCGTGACACTGCACTGCGTACGTCATCCTGAGACATCAGCACAATCTAGTAATAAGATTACCAAACTGTGAGATCAGGTCAAAATTCTCATTTGCCCAGTAATTTCACTAGCTAGAGTGCCCTTTAAGCCGAAACACAGCAATGCGCACTACTGCTTGACGGTAGAATAACTGGCAAAGCGGTGACTACCTAGAAGAACTTTCCAAAAAAATTCTACTACCTGGCGAAGTCATAAAAGTATTGTCGATGAAAAACAGTGCTTTGTTATTAGTCTTGAGTCTAGAAGAATACTAATAAAAGTAAGCCATTTGATTACCACTGAGATCTCTTTGATGGCAAGTGACGAAGCTGTCTAAGGTTGAGCACACTTGCCCTTAAAAGTACCTAATATAATAACTAAAAAATTAAATAAAAGTACCTAATATAATTTTGACTTATGAAAGTGCTAAAAATAGCCTATTTGCAATAAATATTTCGACTTTGACTTTACCAAAATAACTGCGTCTATTGAACCCTAAATTATAGGTCTCATTGTAATTATTAGAAATTGTATTTTCTATACATTATTCATATCAAACTCCCAAATTCTTCGATTTTAATTTAGTCAAGTATATTTAATTTTATATTCTTAGTTAAACAATGGGCAAGATTAATAAAGCTACTGAATGATGACGTTAATTTTATTTGTTCACTTGTCATAGAAAATGAAATGTATAAGAAATGTTTTTGGCTGGACGAGAAAATGGTGGCTATAAACACTTTTTGCAAAACCCAAATATTGTTTTGATTTTTAATTTGTAAATACGGTGAATTGTTCGCCGTCAAATATCCGTGAATATTCACGAGTGGTAAAATTGGTTTTATGTTTCAAAACGATTCCTTTTTATATGATTTTTGAGTTATCGAGGCTCCTGCGAGCCAGTACAAAATTGAAACTTTAACGTGACAACCATACAGTATTATTTTTATCTAATCGGTACTAACAGTAAAACGATGAAAAATATTAATAGATTTTTGCAAATAATAAAAAAAAAACATTAAAATCCCAATACATACAATATATAAAACCTAATATAATTTTGACTTGTAAAAGCGCTAAAAATAGTCTATTTGCAATAAATCTTTTCACTTCGACTTTACGTTTTCCTCCATCCAAAAATACAAATCTAATAGATATTACTAGAATCTAAAATCCGCCAAGTACCACTTCAGAAAATACCAATTGCTATTAAATTAAGTTTTGGCAAGGACATAACCTCTTAAGTACGGGATCTTGGCAACGGGATTTTTCAAAGTTCTTTTCCGGGGTTATTAAACGTGTTATGAGAGAAGCTTAATGAAAAAATATCTATTTAATTTTACGAAATTGTAAGGAGGTTTTGGTTAGAACACTAGATTGATTGTCTGCAAAAAAATTGTACGATTCTTTTTGTCGAATATTTATTATAGGTATGTAAATATGTGTTTATACTTTGGCTTCCTGGTAATCCACCAAAAAAAGAGAAGAAATCTCAAGTACAGTGCAAGAATGGCGATCATTAAACGGTACTACAAGTTTTTACCTATTACATCTTTATGTTAATCTTTTCAGACGAAGCATTCGTATAATGATGCCTTCCTATAACTTCACATAGGGTAAGTTCGTTTAATCACATATTATTTTGAGTGCAATAAAGTATTCTTATATTATACAGACTTCTGCCCACAGCTTCGCCCGTGGCGTGGCCTATGGGAAAATAATTCAACCACCCATTTCACCCTCTTAAGGGTAGAATTTCGAAAAATCATTTCTTAGCGGATGCCTGCGTCATAACATCTACCTGCATGCCAAATTTCAGCCCGAACCGTCTAGTGGTTTGGGCTGTGCGTTCATAGATCACTATGTCAGTCAGTCAGTCAGTCACCTATGAGTTATATATATTAAGATTGTAGCTGGGTCCTAGCTATATGCAGATTCATCCTCGTGAACAATGTTTGCTCACACTGTCCCACAAACTTCCGTTAAGGCGCGGTATAAACACAAAATCAAAAAATCAACTAGTCTTTTTCTCGCTCACAGCACTTTTTTGATGTCACTAATGCGTAACATTAATAATAATTGATTGTATGAAAAAAAATTGTGTAAATAGAAAACTACTACTAGTTTTTGTAAAATAAGAATAAAAAAAATTGACCCCCAAAAAAATACTTTATGAGCGTAGTTCTCCAAATTTTCGAAGATAGGAATACATTTTTCACAAATTAAATTGCCTGGCTTGGTTCCTAAAGAATGGCCAGATATAATATTTATTTGATGTCCATATTTCACGTCGCAAAAATTTACACATTTACATGCGCAGACTCAGTTGACAACAAATTATGGTTTTCAAATTTAAACAGATCGTAGAGACGTAGAGATATAGTAGAGACTCCGTCAGAAAATAACATGCTATAATGCGGGCTTAAGTCCGTTTAAATTCATTTCAGCGCTGAATTTTAAAACACCCAATTATTATATATACATACTGTAGCGCTCATAGCAAAGCTCGACTAGCCGTTTGGATGGGTGACCTCTAAGTAAATTTTTGTGGTACCGTATTTTGGAGGGCACGTTAAGCCGTCAGTCGTAAAAGAGTCAAGTTATAAGCTTCCAAGCGGTTTAAAATTCTGATTGCCCACTTGCCTCGACAAAGAAGGAGAAATAAAAGGTATGAAAGATTAGATGGATTCATATTTTTAGAACCAATGAGATCGAGAATTAAAGTGAACTACTTAGCAATATTGAACAATAAGTATAAAAATGAACTTTAGACTGATAAAGCAAATAAAATGATAATGTCATCACAAAATTTGGTGTACCTATGCCAAGAATTATTTTAGAGCATAATTCAGTGCAGCATACACTTCGCTACGATTTAATCTCACAAAGATTTGACCGAAGAAAAGTAGAACACCATTAACCTAGTTCTCGCTAGAAATACCTTCCAGTAGTCCGCGGTACCTATTGCTTTAAATTACCAAAGGTCGGGCACAAGTTGGAGTGCAGAATAAACTTTGATTGGCCGGGTGGAGATTGTAATATAAAGCGTTTTGTGGTGTTAATTTGGAAGATCAGTTTTATGTTTTTCTGCACAATAAATAACCGGCCAATTTATAGAAACATGGATGCATTTACAATCTTACCTTTCTTCCTTCTCGGGAATATAAGTACTAAGCTCGGTTATTTGAATTTTAAGCCACTTTTAAGCTTTTGCCTTGGTCTAGTCTAGTAAAAGTGGACGACGTGATGAAAACTTCATGAAATGCATATATAATTTCAAAGGTAAGAATTACTGTTTTAGATTAAATTAGGAGTTAAAACCAAAGTCAAAGCTCGGCTTAACAAAATTATTTCATAATTCAATTGATTTTAATTGAAAAAATAATCTAATATCACACAATTGAGTCCTACAAAACAAAATAAATAAACAAATACAGTTACATAAATCTGCGGCCCCTATAGCTCCAAAAGTAGGTGAAACACAATGCAATTCGTATGATCAATCTTGCAGATCACCCCTCAAGGAATACGTACTGTTTAGCGGAATATTAATGGTTCATTTACTGCAATTTCTGTCTTTATTTTATGTTGTGTATTAGTATGCTGTAAATATAACTTAGGTAAATGTATAATGAGAAAACAACTTGTCACAAGTTAATTAGATTTTGCCAGCGCAGGACTATTTTATAATTAAGTATATAACGTACACGTTTTTCATAACTAAATAAATCTGAGATTTTTTTGTAACAGTATTAAATTTACAATATGATGTATTCATTGCCTATTTTAATTCAATTTGAGTTTGAATATACCATTTTTTTTAAATACTAAGTACTACCTGTAAAATACATCGGTTATCTCAGAAACCAACAATATATGACTAAAACCTATCAAATATTTCTTTGTAATCTCAATATTAGAGTCACCTACCTAAATTATGGTTATGAATAAAAAGTTCATCATGATGTCATCTCCAAGCAAAACTTCCAAAATGACTCCACAAGCCGAGAAGCCAAACATGACTGATGTCGCTAACAGAAAGCAAAACGAACTGGAGATTTACAAAAGTAACGGAACCCGTCGGCCGAAGCAGTACAAGTGCTTGACGCGGCCAATGCCAACAATTCACACATTTCTACTTGCAGTGCGTTTGATGACGTTACAGAGACTGGAAGAGGCCTGGAGCTTGAATATATAGTCAAGATTTTTGTCGCGTTACTAAATTCAATAGACGCAATAAAATATCTCTTTAGAACAGTCACAGGCAGTCATCACTGCGATCTCACTGCGTGAACTCACGAGGACACTCTTGAGGAAAAGCATCGGACATGTTCAAAACCTGGTCAAAAATCGACACACTATGTGCAATAGTCGGAAACATATTAATTTAAAGTAACAGGTATTGTTTGCACTCGGTGATTCTCATAATCATCATCTGCTGGATGACGTCCATCAACATACATCTATGTCTGTTTTACTAGGTGGTAGGACTTTTCTGCAAAGTTCGTCTAGGTAGGTACCACCGCTTTGCCAGTTATTCTGCCGCCAAGCAGTAGTGTGCAAGCACTACTGTGTTCCGGTTTGAAAGGCAATGTAGCTAGTGAAATTACTGGGCAAATGAGACTTTATGATCTGATCTCACAGTCGAGTAATCATTACCAGACTGTATTGGTGTCTCAGGATGATGTGCGTGCAGTGTCACGCGAAACTTTATATTTTGGAGTTCCGAGTGACACCGTTCTGTTATGGGCGGCCGTGTCACTTAACATCAGGTGAACGACTAGCTTGTCACATCATTCAATAACATAAAAAAAAACATCAGCCATCCATGCCATCATCCATGAACATAGGCCTCTATCGTAGAGCGCCATAGTTTTGTCCGGCTATATTTGCCTCTTGCATCCAACGGCTTCCTAGAGTCCTGACCAGGTCATCGGTCCACCTACATGGGAGCTTTTCTTGGTGACTAAATAAATATATATATATTCCACTAGATCTGATATAGATCTAGCCAATTGATCTATTGAAAATGATGTCATAATCTCACACAAAGCAATACTTGCAGAAGAGCTCTAATCTCCAATTAAATATTGTTTTGTTTTTGAAAAATTTTAGTATAACTTTATTTTGCTTGGTTTAATATCGCCATCTTGACACTTGGAAATTGTAATTTTACCGGACATACCAACATAATAATAATAATACCACCCAACGAACACATACATAGATCTTGGACCCTAACTAGGATTCCCTGTGTCTAGGGACTCAGGAACTACGAGAACCATGGTCCCACAACACCCAGACTCAGAACAAGTAATTGCTTTTTTTTTTCTGTGCACATATACTTGTCCTGTCGCGAGAATTGAACCCACCGCCTCCAGGTTATGAGCCGACGTGCTCAATCACCACACCACAGAGACTGTCATAATAATATAAATTTTTAGTAATTTTTAAATTTGTTATGTCGACAATGGAGATCTACGTGAAACCAACAACTTTCAATTTACGTTCGCCTCGCCAGCTTACCCCCTTTTTTTACTCCTAAGTGAAGCGTACGTAAGTACGTAAAGAAGTTTTACTTTAAAAATGGACACTTCCAGTTCAAATATAACCATAGATACAGACGAAATAAAAGTGGCGTTACAGGCGGCTGTCTACGGCTTAGCTTTGAAAGGCTTCGGCGAGACGGCACGACTAATTGTCAACGAGCTATTGTGCTATTTGGATGAATACTTGTGTCTGAGTCTGGGAGGCTATAGGTGTTAGAGTATTTTCAGGTGCTGCAGTATGAAGGGATTTTGGATGTTTTTAGGTAACGAGTAAATTTTTGATGAGGGGTGTGAATGGGGAAAGGAATCTATAAGGAATAGATAGTTCCACGACTGCTTAGTCGGTACAAAAATAGTCCTAAAGATTTTTGCAATCACTGGGCATGCTCAGTGCCTTCCAACTCACCGAATTAGACGCTACTCCAAGAGATGTTATTAAATTTGATACGATTAATGTAAATGAATGAACAGGATTTGAACCCACATTCATCCGTTCTTTTAGTCAATGCATACTTTTCTTAGGCACCTGTAACAAGTGATTAGTTCCAAATGTATCCTTCACCTTTTACAATCAATTTATGGGGTTCCTAGATATTAATAATAATAATAATAATATTTGTGGACATTTCACACAGCGCCATCTAGCCCCAAACTAAGCAAAGCTTGTGCTATGGGAACCAGATAACTGATACAATAATTAGATACTTTTTGTTTGTAAATACATACATAGAATACAATATAACACCCAGACACAGAAAAAACACCTATGTTCATCACATAAATGTTTGTCCTGTGTGGGAATCGAACCCACAACGCACAGTTCAGAAGGCAGGGTCTTTTGTATGACTTTGGAAGTGTTATTGAACTGTTTCATTTTTTAAAGTGAAAACTTCTTTAAGCGCGTTGAGCACTTTTTGGGTGAATAAAAATCGTAACCCTCGCGTCATCATCACCAAACGCTTTCCATGAGCTATATGTATACTGTATATGTGTACTTTTTGGGTAAACACAAAACGCGAAACTCGCGTCATCGTCACCGCCCGCTTCCCACGAGGTATATGTCACAAGTTAGTTTTCACTTCTGCCCTGCCCATTTTTGATGTGTATTTTGATCATGTCCGATTATTTTCCGATATCTTGCCTTTGTAAAGGATTCTTGTATCAATTTTTTGCTGCATTATCCCAGACACAAGCAATCTACTTGCCCTAACTAGCTCCGTACTCCATCGCAACCCCATCGCTATTACCCTTCATCATAGAACTTAAAGAGCCTATCTACTCCCGTAGACCCCATCAGCCAATACAAACAAGCTCTATGCAAACAGTTTTTGCCCATGGCTTGTCATTATTATGGGCTTTAGAACAATTTCGTAGCTTAGTATCAGGTGGAGTGGCTGTTACACCGATGGGTAACTTGGATGGAAATGGATATTGTTACGGCCTTTAGTACACCACTATTTGTGGAGAATGGTAGTGCAGCTAATGTTAAATCCATTTTAAAATGCAATGATGGTTTAAATAGTCTTCAAGTACCCATAATGAAATGACTTTTGAAAATATGGAATTGAATAATTATTAGATTCCCTAACGGAACTAAGAGAGCCATGACCCCATGAATACCTAGACTCAAAACCAGTATTTGCGTTTTTTTTCTGTGCACAATATATACTTGTCCTGCCGCGGGAATCGAACCTACCACCTCCAGGTTATGAGCTGACCTACTCAACCACCATACCACAGAGGCTGTCAAACTAATGTTATTCATGAAGCAGCATGTTCAATATACGGCGTAACGTAATGCTAATACAAGAAAAGCCGAGAACAAACATTCGCTTACAGTGTGTTTTGTTCGTTGGCTCGCGCGCAGGCCTTTTCATAATTTGGGGATCACTTCTTATTGAGATAAATAAGAAAAAAGTATGTCTATTTAAAGATAAGACTGCTTGTTGAGACTTTTTTAGTAGATAAAAGTTCTTTTAAATCAAATATTGAATACTTCTTAATTAACAACACACAATAATACGTTTTTTTTATTATGGTAAAATGGGCATGCGTTTGACAACAACTCACCTGATGGTAAGTGACGAAGTTGTCTAAGGTGGAGCACGCTTGCCCATGAGATGCCCATTCACTTTTGACTTAAAAAGACCTAGGTTATACCTTGAAAAAAAACACTGTTTTTGGGAGAGCATTCCATTCGTTGGCCGTTCGGACTATAAATGAGTCAGCAAAACGCTTAGTGCGGACTTGGGATGTGGAAAAGTTGCCAGAATGGTATCGCTAGATACATTATGTTACCAAAATGATATCTTAATTAACAACACTCAATAATATGTTTGGAAATGTTACCAAAATGATAACGCTAGATATCATTTTGGATATGTGTAGAAATGTTACCAAAATTATACTAGATACATTATGTTACCAAAATTATATCTAGTGATATCATTTTTTTTTTCATTTCCACACATATTATTGTGTGTTGTTAATTAAGACGTATTCAATATTTGATTTAAAAAAGCTTTTATCTACTACATTCAAAAAACGCTAATCTAAAAGTTCTTCCTTCTAACCATATTTTACGGCGCAAATGTATGAAAATATATTCGTCTTGAAGTTTACAAAGCTCGCGCATCCGAAACGGCGCTGAAACAAATGTTGTCAGCGATTCTTTCTCACGGCATCTAGCGGAACATCACTGGCGACTTATGCATGCGTGGAGTACAAGTAAGACGAGCCAAGCGGTTGCGACACGGCTAGATAGGGCTAGATTGTAGCTAGGCATTGTGGGGAAATTCCCTATCTTGAAAGCACAATACCCTATCTTAAAAACACCGAAAACTAAGATAAACTATTATAATTGAATTGTTTGTTCACAGATTGAGATTTATCTATCTATATTTGAGATTTATATATCTTATGTATCTATTGAGATAAAAAAAACCTTAGATCTATGCTCATAAAAAAAAGAAAAATATAAACGTCCAACGATCACATACATAGATCCTGGACCCTAACTAGGATTCCCTGTGTCTAGGGACCCAGGAACTACGAGGACCATGGTCCCACAACACCCAGACTCAGAACAAGTATTTGCGCTTTTTTTTCTGTGCACAAATACTTGTCCTGCCGCGGGAATCGCTTGGGACCCCATTAATGTTCCAATGATTTCTCTTGAATTTTTACAGCCTAAGCATTTCCTCCCATTAGGCGTGCCTCTATGAGAGGATCAGCTGGCCAGCAGAATTTAAAATCGCTACTCTCTCACCTTGGACCACCCTAAAAGTACCTCAGTACCTCAAGTAAAAGTTGCTATTTTTCCCATCTTAAAGGCTTCTAATATCGCAGCTCCCGCCTCGGGCCGGTTGTCATTTGTCTGCTGCTCTGTAGGCAAACTTCGCTCAATGTTTGAAAGCACTACATTATATCCGTCTCTCTTTATCGTCTTGCTAGAGATGAGGATGGAGATATCGACAAAAATTCAATTTTGTAGTATGATTAAATTTAGTTTCACACTTATTTATTATTAATTATTTATGTTTTTTTTATGTTAATGAATGATGTCAGGTGCTAGTCGTTCACCTGATGTTAAGCGACACGACCGCCCTCGGAATTCTAAATGATTAAATAACATATAGACTGAATCGCCTCATAGACATTTATTTGTTAATATAAATATTATAAAATGCTATCCAAAACGTCAGCATTTGACCAGTTAACTTAATTAATTGATATTATTAATTACTGGTCACATCAGTATTACTTACTGGTCACCGGTCTAGATATGCCAGTTATCTTGCCGTCAAGCGGTAGTGCGCCAGCAAATGTGTTCCTGTTCCAAGCTAGTGCTAGTTAGTGTACTAGTGTAGCTAGTGGATTTACTGAGCAAATGAGACTTTAATACCTAATCTCACAGTCTAATATTCTTATCGCTAGACTGTACTGATGTCTCAGGATGACATGCGCAGTGCAGTGTCAAGTGAAACTCTATACTTAGTTCCGAGTGACAATGCAACTGATATGGGCAGCCGTGTCGCTTAACATCACGAGAACGGCGAGCGACAAAAAGCAATTTCCTATTTATAAAATCCTTTTGATGAAATTAATATTAAAACAATTTTGTATGTAGATGATTGTGTAATTATTACATGTTACGAACAAAGATTAAAATATCTTAATTTTCCTTCCCAAATACTTCAAAGGTATCTCTCACTTAATTAGTTTTATCACAATATAATAAGGATCATTTCGGCAAGGCATTACTTAATTGAGCAAAGGAACTTTTTAATTAGCAAAATAGAAAGCAACCCAAAAAGAGACACCGAAATTTAAAAATGTGCTCGAGAATAAAATTCGTCTTATAACAATTATGGGATAAACCTTAGTTAACTGTAAACCGAGTCAATGAAACCTAGAATTGTGGGCTATAATAATAATAATAATAACGCCCAACGATCACACATAGATTTGGCCGGCTATATTTGCCTCTTGCATCTAACGGCTTCCTAGAGTCCTGACCAGGTCATCGGTCCACCTACATGGAAGCTTTTCTTGGTGACTAAATAAATATATATATTCCACTAGATCTGATATAGATCTAGCCAATTGATCTATTGAAAATGATGTCATAATCTCATACAAAGCAATACTTGCAGAAGAGCTCTAATCTCCAATTAAATATTGTTTTGTTTTTGAAAAATTTTGGTATAACTTTATTTTGATTGGTTTAATATCGCCATCTTGACACTTGCAAATTGTTATTTTACCGGACATACCAACATAATAAAAATAATAACGCCCAACGAACGCATACATAGATCTTGGACCCTAACTAGGATTCCCTGTGTCTAGGGACTCAGGAACTACGAGGACCATGGTCCCACAACACCCAGATTCAGAACAAGTATTAGCGCTTTTTTTTCCTGTGCACAAATACATGTTCTGCCGCGGGAATCGAACCTACCGCCTTCTGGCTATGAGCCAACCTGCTCAACCACAACACCACAGAGGCTGTTAAATAATGATATAATTAATGATGTCTGGCAAGGCTTGGTTAAAACTCATTGTTTTGAAAATATCGAAAAGCTTACTCTCATCTCTAACTGTAGCAAGACTCGGCACTTCCTTACACGACTCGGATTTCTTTTTAATACCACACATTTAAACTCCAGTGTTGGAGCCACATGTCGCCAGCTAAACTTTTCTCTATGGTACCTAGTTAATATCTTACGGAGGAGTTTTAACTTGAGCTAGAGGTGAAATCATAATCCGGCAAAAAATTTGGCCGGAGTACTTTGGCTATTGATGATTATTTGAACAAAATACTGTATTTATAATAAATAAAATACTGATATAGGCAGCCCTATAATTTATTTATTTATTTATTATAAATTAACATGAAGTGAGTGAGTGTGGTTGAGCAGGTCAGAGGCGGACACAGAAAAAAAAGCGCAAATACTTGTTCTGAAGGTGTTGTGAGACCATGGTCCACGTAGTTCCTGGGTCCCTAGACCCACAGACACAGAAAATCCTAGTTAGAGTCTAGGATTGATGTAAGTGATTGTTAGGCGTTGCTATTATTATTTAACCCAATAACTTCGTAGCAATGACATCACACTTCACACTAATAATATAAAGGCGAAAGTTTGTATGTGTGTATGTATGTTTGTTACTCCTTCATGCTCAAACGGCTGAAAGGATTTGGATGAAATTCGGTACCAAGGTAGCATATGTACCGAGGGAACACATAGGCTAAATTTTATCCTGGAAAAGTGAAACGTGCTCATGGGATTAGCAAATAATTAAAATACTTTTTATCCGCGGGTGAAACTACGGGGTGCAGTTAGTAAAAAAATAAAATAGCTTAATGTTTTTTTTAAATTTCATTATTTATAAGCATGCACATACTTATTAGTCATATATCGTTTACAAATTCTTAATTAAAGGAAATTAAAAAGGCAAGATTTTAATCATTAAAAAATATGTAGACAATTTTCTAGTATGTTCTCACGAAATGTGCTACTCGTGTTTTAAACAGTCCAAAAATTGTCTGGACAAATATTAGCAAATATTTCAATTTATAAGCGACTGGATCTAAGTAACCAGGCGTTTCTAACTTAGTTAAAAAGTCTAAAAGTAATATAAAGTTGGTATGAGCGGATCACATGTCATATTTTTTTTAAGAAAAAAGAAAAGAGGAAATATTTTTATGCGTCTTAAGGTTGTCTAACAACGGCGACTACTCTAAAGTTTTGTTACCAGCTTTCAAAGCTTCGTAGAAACTTAGATATTTACAAAGTAAGTGTATGAAAATAATGTAATTTTTTTTTAATAAACCGACATACTATATGAAATATACACATATTATTAGACAGCTTCTGTGGTGTGGTGGTTGAGGAGATTGGCTCAATACCCGGCGGCGGCGGGTTCGATTCCCGCGACTAAAGTACGAAAAAAATGATGCCTTAATTAAATGTAGTATTTAAGTAAGTTATCATTAACTATTGAAGCATCTATACGAAAGAATACTTTACAGTAAACAAAAAAAACCTGTCACCAAGAGCCGCAGGGTTGCCAGCCGCAAAAACAATAAACTGTCATAAATCAGAGAGGGGGGAATTAATAAACTGACTTCCGTTTCTGGGTAACTTTCCCGCTTGTAAGCGATGTATTTTCCTAGTTTTACCCACTTTACTCCAGCTGTGATATTTTAAAGTTTACCTTGATATATTATTTGGTGTTAATTTTGAAAATGGACTTGTTTATGGTAGGGTGAACGTTGTAGATGTAGATAACACTTAGGGAGAATTTGTTGCTTAGCGGGACCCCTGATTTATCTAGTGGAGTGACTTACTAATTACTGGTCACGATAAAACAGCTGAAATAGGTATAATTTATTGGTTATTTATTTTGATTATAGTATCGCAACATCTAATAGGGATTTCCTAAATAGGGGAGTCTCAAAACTATCACCAGTCACGTAATATAGGCTTTATTATCAGCCTTTACAAGAAAAGGACAACAAATAACATTCTTGTTTAAATAAATTATAAGCTTTATCTACTCGAATCACTTATATAAAAATGAAAATGTATGTTTGTTTAGTTGTGTTGTTTTCGCCAAGACAGGCTGAATTAAATGAAATCTTGAAGTGAATAAAATTAAAACATTTAACACCCCTAAATAATTTTTTGTAAGATAAAATCTAAACTCACGTCAATTAAAAGGCGAAATTACGTGCTCGCGTTAGTATCTGGCTCCCAGAAGAAGGACATCAAATATGTCCGAAATCTGGAGTAATTTCAACTTTTTAGCTGACGTGAGTTTAGCCGTTATTTATCTTACAAAATGTTTCATAGTCACGATAGTTTTTCAACTAAAAACCATTTAAAACTTTAATTAAGAACAATTTTGATCATGTCCTCTTTCAAACAAAGCAAAAATCGATTCATTATCTTACACTAAACGTATAACACACTTTTGTTTTCGTCGGAAATAAGATTAGAAAACGTTAGACTTAGCAACTATAAGCTAAGTGCGGCTAGAAAGTTTCTCCATGGTTGAGCTAATCCGGGTAAGGCAACGTTGCCAGTACAAAAAATAATCCAGCTCGTAAGAAAATTTTCGTCTAAAAGCAAGTAGGTTTCATTCTCAACGACCCTCTGGGGCTAGAGGACGTCTTATGTCCGCACGTTCCTTACAGGATAAAATGAAATTTAACTGAGAATTGCTTAAAAACGTTGAAAGTAATTTGGTGAAGGTAATTCTGTTGAGGAAAATGTATCAAATATTGTTTAAGCCAGTGTAAGGAAGTGAAAAATAAGACAATTAGCTGTGTATTGCGTAGAGATTTTACCAAAAGAAGGTCGTTCAAAGAATGAATTATGAATTGTTTTGAATTTTCTGACTCGCTTGATTGGTTCTATAGGAGACATGACTTTATTGAAACTTATAATTGTTTTTACAATTGAAAGCATCTTATGTATCGGCTTGGAAAAAGTCGAAAACTTGGACAACAAGAAATCGTAATCAATTGTTTACCTCGACTAAGTTTAGCCGAACTACATAAGTTCCTAATGTCTCAGAGCACTTTAAAAAAAAAATACAAAATCGATTCGTTCTATATCACAGATAGTCTACAAATACACACCTCAAAAGTGCCCCTTTATTTGCGTCTGGAGTTAAAAAGATCACTGAAACGTCTTAACTGGTTTGCACTGTAAGGGTGCTCTAATCTACAAGCTCACAAAACATCACTTACTATGGTAGTATCTTAAAATGATTATTGTTTTATCAGTTTTGTGTTTACTTTTTGTTTTCGGCCTGTTTTTTGGAGAATATAATTTTATTATACAATGAAAGTCTCCCGTGGTTGACCTGCTATGCGATTACGTAATTTGATTGCAACCAATAGAAACAGTAAATTGTATGAATTTAACTGTTTCAATACGCATTTTTTGTGCCTATGCACAGTAACTATTTACTATGGAAATTTTGTATGAAAATAAAGGGATGATGATGAAATAACTCCTGTTTCCAATCAAAGTTTGTGATCATCCCCTGGTCAAAACTGCGAAGAGCAGTTGGTTGCAAGAGGCAAGCAGTCCCTCAAAGTGGTGCTCTATAATGGGGGAGGCCTATGTTGTAGCAATGGATGTCTGTAGACTGATGATCATGATTCAATAAAAATAAATCATTTATATACCCAGTTGACATACTAACTACAAAATAAATAGTTGAATAAGAGGAAACGAAATAGAAAGTTTTTTCTTTAGAAATGGTTGAACGCGTATCTTCTAAAAGGAACAAGTGTACCCTCCCACTGTTTTAAAACCTATAAACCAGCGGAAAATTCACACCCCATACCAAAACCCATACAATATTCAAGAGATCTTATTATGCAATGGGACCGTAAGAAGAAAAATCAATATGCCTTTTGTGTTACCAAAGATTTCAGGAGCACCTCTGTCATAAATATTTAAAAGGTGCTGAGTTGTCTTGCTTTATGGAAAATGTATATTTTTTCGAATATGTTTTCTGATGCCATGGGATTATAAGCTTGGGAACCGATGATGGAGAAAGTTGGTTTTTATCTGATTTTCAATTCATTATTCGAGGGAAATAACCGACGCGTCTACCTTTTTTGTTTTCAATTGATACCTTTTGGATTAGCGTAGTTGCGATGGGTAGGATCAAATAGCAAATAGAAATTAACAATGTTGTATGAATACCATACTGGAAGACGTCAGCTGGTAGGCCAGCTTCTATTATGTGAACTGAGAACCTTTTTAAAACAAAATTCATTCCGATCCCCATAAGGAGTCCTACGTTCCACAATAGACGTCTCCGACTGATTAATAATGATAATGATGCTATAACCAAAATATACATTAAAAACCAATTTTAAAATCCTTCTTATTAATTTTTCTTCAGTATTAAGCAATACAATCAATTTTCAAATAAACCTGATCTATGAATTATAGGCACTTTTAAATTAACACGTAATTCAGTTCAAGTTTTCAACATACCCTACATTAATTAAATAAGAACTGAACTTCAAATGCATGATCAGATTTTGTGAATGATAGTTAAGAAAATGATGTCACTCATAATACTGTCACTACTGAATACTTCAATGATATAACTAGTTACGCCCCGTAGTTTCACCCGCGGGTTGATAGTATTTTAATGATTTGCTCATCCCACGGGAAGCTTTCACTTTTCCGGGATAAAATGTAGCCTATATGTTAATTGAGTATTTAAAATATCTTGGTGCCCAATTTCATCAAAATCCATTCAGCCGTTTGAGCGTGAAGGAGTAACAAACATACACACATACACAAACTTTCGCCTTTATAATATTAGTGTGATAACTAATACTAAACATTACCAACTACAAAAATATGAAATATTATTAATTAATATTTCATAATAAGTACTCATAAATACGCAGATACTTACAATCGATAAATTTATGACACTTCTGTTTAGTTGAGGGCTAAAAGCAGCTGGCTATAAACTAAAGATCAGTATTTCGAACAGCAAAACTTTTATTGTATCCACACTGTCCTACTTCCAGTCCATTAAAATCAAAAAGTAAAGTATCGCCGACAGGAGCTTCGCAAAATCGTGAACAATTCGCGATTCGTACGTTCCAAAAGTATTTTCGTCGTATTACAAAAACTTGGAACTCTGCCCCGTGGGGCCGCAGATTAAATGAATCCAGAGAAACAAGTACCTCGTACTAAATCTACTTGACTCAGAAATGTTTGTAATTTCAAGTTGCGAAGATTCGTTTTAGTTTTGTTACTGTTTTGTTTCTGAACTACATGTCGTATGCAGTAAAAGAAACTACAACCAAAGGTTGAAATTGAGTTTGAATGTAATAGAAGTTTTTTCTGTTGTAGGCAAATTATGTTAAGAAATGACATGACAAGTTAACCGTTCGCCTGATGTTAAGCTACATGAGCATAGATTTTTGCGTGACACTGCACTGCGTACGTAACCCTGACACATCAGCATGGTCGAGTAATAGGATTATGTGACAGGTCAAGTGAGTCTCATTTGCCCAGTAATTTCAGTAGCTACAGTGCCCTTCAAACCGGAAACAGCACTGCTTGCGCACTACTGCTTGGCGGCAGAATAACTGGCAAAGCAGTGGTTCTGTGTCTGCGTGTTATATTGTATTATATGTATGTATTTACAAACAAAAAGTATTTGAGCATTGTATCAGTTATCTGGTTCCTATAATACAAGCTTTGCTTAGTTTGGGGCTAGATGGCGTTGTGTGAGATGTCCACAAATATTATTATTATGATATTAATTTTCATGGCTTTCGGGTACCAAATCTAGAGCCTATCTACCGGCTCATGCCCCCTGCACCAGGCACGTCGCGGCCGATCCGTTCGATCCGGTCCCCTGACAGAGTGCCATAAATTCCGCCGTCACTCTAGACGCAGACTGAACCGGCTGATTTCCCTAGCGGCGTAGCAAGTCTTTAAATTACCTCATTTGTTTCGGATGTGACCTTGACACGCTGGTCAAGTTCGCATGATTGGTTGGGAAGTGTGTGCCGGAATAGATAGATAGATAGAAAATTATTTATTGCACAAACAACAACAACAATTGAACGTGCATTACACATTATATACACGAGACATTTTTCTTATCTCGTGCGGAGAAGGTACAGTTTTGGATTTTCAATATAAACTGACAAATTTACATTGAAAAAAGAAATACATAGAGACGAATATAGTAACGCCTCCTTTTAGAAAAGTCGGTTAAAAATTCAAAACTTAACCTTCTCAATACGTTTTCAATCTAATCAAATGTTTGAATAGGTATTTACTTGGCTAGCATGCTACATCTTCGATCGCATCGTCACTTCCCATCAGGTGAGAGCGCGGTCAAATGCTAGACAAGATTGAAGTAAAAAAAAAAACAAAATTGGTATTAACACAATTTGTCCACAGATATTTATTATTATTAGAGACAAAGTAGAAATAAGTATACACGAGGCAATTTTTTTAACTAAAAGGTCCTTTTTTTTATTAATTGTTATTTATTCATTTAAAGCTACCGATATAGATTTCTACCATGTGGTTCTGGTGTACGAATAAGACTACCCCGTGTTATCATCATAATACCCTTCCTCAGTCAGTCTCTTAGTAACATTTAGTAGTAGCAGATATTAGAGAAGTAATTAAAATACTGCCAGTGTCCATGTTTCTAGCTTCAAACCAGGAGTGAAGAGAGAAAAAGTATCTTCTAAGAAATCATACATCAGATACTTTGTCTCTAGAATATCATAGCTCCGTTACATTTTTAGATAATTCAAAGTAAAACAATAAAAATCGGAAGGAACTGTTCCTCAACGCTAATCAACGCTTATAAATGTTAGCTTAAGAGTTCACAACTTAATTAGAAAGTTGAAAACGTTGGCAAAGTCGAAAGAGAATAACTTTCGGCAACGCATACGATGAATCACTGATTTGTTACTTACTACACGACTAAAGTATAAAAAGAGCTTGTGACACAATTGATCAATAAATCTCTGAACTGACTTACGGCTTACCAGGTTGAAAGAGATCCTACTAAAAAAGGAGAGTGGGCAAAGTCAAAATCAAAAGATTTATTGCAAATAGGCTATTTTTAGCACTTTTACGAGTCAAAATTATATTAGGTACTTAAAATTAAGTTATTTCACTAAGCAAATAATATATAATAACAAAGTGCTTATTGTCAAATAATATATAGCAAGCCCATTACAATATATGAGTTTGAAAAAATTTCTCACTACTGGTGCAAGCAATCTCTCAGGTCTGTGTTACTTCGAATACCGAAGTTAGACATTGGACTAAACTAGGCAGATAATTTTGGATGTTGATAATGATGATTGATGATGTTTGATAATAGTTAGTGATGTTTGGTGATGTTTGGTTACGATAATAGTTAGTGATCTTTGGTGATGTTTGGTCATAACCAGCTATTACCAAACATCATCAATCATCATTATCATCATTAATAACTATCTGCCTAATTTAATGTCTAACGACGGTCTTGCAAGGCACAGCAATTGCAATGGTGATGATCAATGAGAATATTATACCTAGTGGTCATATTTGCACTGCAAATTTATCAAACCAACTCTACCTAGAATAAAAATAACCTTATTTCCATAAATATGACTTTCTTTTTGTTCTCAGTTGCATGTTCAGCAGCAAACAAAAATTGTTCCCAATATTGTATTTCTCTATAAATGTCATAAGATCGTGAACTGTAAACGTTTCTCTAGGGTTGTCACACAACATCTTTTCTGTTTACTTAAGCAGTCCATGTTTTCATTCGCAAGCATAGTAAATAAAACGACGTGTATTGCAACCCTGGGAGTTTTAAGATACAGATAAAAGTTAAGAATGTTAGCGTTAATTATGTTTTTTTTGGCTCCACATCTTTGTTTATATAGCCAGTGTCAAGTGATAGATAATATCTTAAGTTAATTAATATTGTCTATATTAGTGTCAAGTCAAGTCACAATCCAAATCATCGAGTCAAGTCTATTCTAGTCAAATCATACTTCTAGTATGGTGGAAACTTTACTAGAAGCTTCTATGGAGTTTTGAAAACACACGAAAAGAAGCGTTTCACCATCATTATACCACTTCCCAAACTCATGCCTGTAGTCCAGCACTTAACAAATAAAATATCACCAATTTTATGCACTCACACTGAAAATAGCAAAAGTTTTGGAAAATAATATACTGCGGTGACGCGATCTTTTTCATTTTCCCGCCGAAAACTCCATGTAAGGAATTGAATACTTGTGCCCACTAGTACTACAATTTTACAGTTTCTAAGTTCGCACTTAACTGTCTAGGACGTATTTGAATAGGTACGTCACCTATTAAAGCAGTTGAGAGAAAGAGAAAACACGGATTTACTTAACATCCTGCAAGCCAAAAACCAATGTGACCAATTTTTTCACACATAAATTAGTCACCGCCACGTCACGTCATCGACATCGCTCTGTCACTCCGTCATTCCGTCACCTCGTCACTCGGTCACGTTGCGTCGCCAGTTAAAACAACATCGGTGGTACGACTTCCGTTTCCGCCCGCCACACAAGATGGCCTACCGCAAACAAACGGCCGGTTTAATGGACTGGTGTCTAGGTCAGGAGATTATATTATGACTGGCCCGATAGCTCAGTTGGTAGCAGTCCTGCCTTCTGAACCGCGGGTAGTGGGTTCGATTCCCACCCAGGACAATCAACTTGATTAATCGATTTGAGAAATTATTAATTACTTGACACTGGCTAAATACACAAAAGTGTGGAGCCAAAACAAAAACAAAAAAAATCTTATAGAAATGAGATTCCAGGTTACTTCTGAATTTCCGTTCGTCGACCGTATTAGTATTTAACATCAGATAGTCAACAACCGAAATCACACTAATATTATAAAGGCGAAAGTTTGTATGTACGTGTCTATGTTTGTTACACCTTCTCACTCATTCGGCTGAATGGATAAGAATAAGAATATTTTTATTTTATTTTATTTTTTTATGTTACGGAATGACGTGACGAGCTAGCCGTTCGCCTGATGTTAAACGACACGGCTGCCCATATCAGCTGCAGTGTCACTCGGAACTCTAAAGTATAGAGGTTCGCGTGACACTGCACTGCGCACGTCATCCAGAGACATCAGCACAATCTAGTAATAAGATTACTAAACTGTGAGATCAGATCATATAGTCTCAATTGCCCAGTAATTTCACTTGCTACAGTGCCCTTCAAACCGGAATACAGCAGTGCTTGCGCACTACTGCTTGGCGGCAGAATAACTGGCATAGCTGTGGTACCTACCTAGACGAACTTTGCAGTAAAGTCCTACCACCTAGTGAATTGCTCAGAAAAGACAAACAGAACCTTAAATATACGATAGGTAGGTACATTAACAATTCAGATTTTACTGATATTAACAACAGGTAAACTAGTAGGCAGGTGCTGAGGGAAATTCCATTGATCCAATTCCAAATATGAGTTATACTAATTATTACAGTGTCTGTTGTATGTTGGATTTGGATGAAATTCGGTACCAAGATAGCTTATACACTGGATTAACATATAGGCTACATTTTATCCCGGAAAAGTGAAATGTTCCCGTGGAATGAGCAAATTTTTTTTTTTACTTCAAACTTGTCTAGCATTTGACCACGCTCTCACCTGATGGGAAGTGACGATGTGATCGAAGGTGCAGCATGCTAGCCAAGTAAATACCTATTCACTCTTCTCTTGAATACGCCCGGGTCATATTTCGCCGGAAACACAGACGCTGGCAGGGCATTCCATTCCTTAGCCGTTCTAATTAAGAACGTGGAATCAAATCGCTTGGTACGAATGGGTGGTATTTCGACCACGAAAGGATGGCGCTTAGCCGAGCGTCTAGTAGTCTGGTAGTGGAATGGTGATGGGAGAATGAGATCATGCAGTTCTTGTGTATTAAGAATAATTAAAATACTTTTTATCCGCGAGTAAAACTACGGGGCGGAACTAGTTCAATATAATGAAATAGAAAAAAGTTTGCAACTGGCACGGTGGAGAAAAATAAAAATGTTTTAAGATATTCTTTTGTTGACTTTAGAATTAGATGGCGTATAAAAGTATATATAATTCGGGTGACCCACCATTTGGTAACTAGATAACTATGCATCAACTATTGGTTCTAGCTGGAGATAACCCAACGTTCTTTCATCATCAGCTTGAAAAGAAGAAAAGAAATAGGTATTTATTTGCTCAAACAAATTCTAACTAATTGTAAGTCACTAGATCCTGAGTCTGCGGGAGCTAGTACTTCAAGGTGTAGCTATTGCAATTAATAAGTATAAACAATATGTGTAAACGTCCACTGCTGATTTACCAGCCTTTCCCATTGTTTACGCCTTTCTATGCGTTATTGTCTATTCTCTCTCTACGGCCAGTAGCGTAGATTATATGTAGGCCAAACTGTCAGCGTGTGCGCATCTGCGCCACCAGAGGCGCTGCTTGCCATGAAGATGAGAAAAAACGTCAGACTAAACAGAATACTACAAGTCGTTCTCCATTGAACTTCGCATTTAATTCATCGTTTGTTTTCTGCAAGAAGAGCACATACTTGTGATCTTCCACTGTAAAGAAGAGACTCCAAGAAAAGAACTAATACACGGGCATCGGATCAACCGCAGTTTGTGTAGTGATTCGTTGTTGTTGCTTATCGCGCCGGCGCAAGCCCTAGGTCATCTAACCTCGGCTGGATAAAACTACGCGAGCCTTCAGGAGGACCTGGCAGGTTAGTGTCTGCTTATATCTTCCTACTGGCCTTTGTTCTCATTATCCGTGTTTTTTTTGGAGTTTCGGACCGCTACCTATATTTTTCCCGCATCCCCCACTTATGTGTGATTTACGACCACACATAAAGTTTGGTCCTTACGAACCGGACAGAACCAGTTCAGTTTTCAACAAATTAACCGCTTTTATTTGCACATTATTCCATTGAATAATTTGTACAACTCATTGATACTTAACCTTAACTCTTACATTAGAGTGAATTTATTAAAAAACTGCACTCATATTGCACCGCCATTTGTGCATTTTGCAATTCAATACGACGCGTCACATCTATTTCCCGCTTTTACATTCTTAATTGTATTCAAAAAACCAATTAATCATGTCTGAAATAAAAATAAAAATAAATGATGCGAAACGCAAAGCTATTTTTGAACAAATTAGCTCTCTTTTTTCTCAGGCTAAGAAATTACCTGCCACAGAATCTAGATCAAAACATGATTTTCTTGTAAAAAGTGCGAATATTGACCACCTGTATGATCAATTTAGTAAATTATGCGATGAGTACTATACATTACAGTTGGAATTGGATATAGATTTCAAAATAGACTATAGTCAGTGGCTGTCTTTTGAAGATGTATACACAGCTGTAAAACACACAAGATCACAGTTATCTCAATCTACTCAAACTAGGAAAGAATCATCATATGAGATATCTCTTCCCGCTTGTCAAATTCCTATTTTTGATGGAAAGCCAGAAAATTGGCCATTGTTTTATGAAAGTTTCAAGACAAACATACATAAAAATTCTAAACTAAATAATTCTCAAAGAGTCCAATATCTTGTTGGTAATTTGAGAGGTAAAGCATTACAAATTTTTGCAGGAATATTACCTACTGAGGAAAATTATGCTACTATATGGCAATCTTTGATTGATAAATTCCAAGATAAAAGATCTTTAGCCGCTTCTTACTTGAACAATATTTTTAATATTAAAAAGGTTTCAGACAATAGTTCTCAATTAAATGACTTTGTTGAAAGGTTTCATTCATCGCTAAGTGCTTTAAAACAACTTAAAATTCCTGATTTATCTGATTTTATGTTGCTTTATTTGGCACAAAATAAATTAGATAGCAACTTGGTTCAAAACTTTGAGTTAACCATGCGTCACAAAGACATTCCTTTATGTGATGATTTAATAGACTTTATTAGGCATCATGTAAAGGTTCTTGAAAGAATAAATAGTGATAAGAAAGGTGTACCTTCTCATACTACTCGCAATGTGAACTCACATTCATTCGCTTTGGTTGATAAGGAAGTAAAGGTGGAAGGGGTTTGTCCTTCATGTAAAAGTAATGAGCATACACAGCTTTACATGTGTTCAAAGTTTAAATCCTTGGAGGTCAATGACCGCTTTAACTTTGTAAAAAATTGCAATTTTTGTACTAACTGTTTAAGTGCAAAACACACAGGCAAGTACTGTAAATCTAAATCAACATGTAAAATATGTCATTTAAGGCATCACACATTATTGCATTTTAACAACAAAAATTTAAACACAACTTGTGTACAAAATAAAAATGATCATTCAGTAACCGCTGTACTGATTACCCCACCTACACCTACCCATTCCAACACTGACCTTGCACTTACACCTAGTTCATGTGATACTTCTGTGACACTTACTACTATGCCTGCTCAATGCAACAAAAGAAGTATTGTTTTGCTTTCTACAGCACAGGTTTATGCTTTTAAAAATATACAAAATAAGTTTGTCATTAGATGTTTGTTGGACAGTGCTTCACAAAACAATGTTATCAGCTTATCATGCTGCAAGCGACTTAAGCTTAAAATAATTCCATTAAATAATTCTTATATTAATTCAATTGGTTCTAATTCTACTAAAATTCTTGGGTTTGTTAATCTGACAATACAATCACGCTACAATGATACTACATACAATATAAAATTGTTGGTTGTTCAACAAATAATTGAAAAATTGCCTTCTTGTAATATTAATATGCCGGCTATGACTTACTTGGAAAACTTGCCACTTGCGGATGAGTCTTGGAATGTACCGGGTGAAGTTGAGGCCATACTAGGTGCACAACTATTTCCTTATTTACTGCTTGGGGGATTTTCGTCTTCATCACCGCTTTCTTGTCCCACCAACGCAGCCGCTAATTGCACCGCTGTTTGCGCCAAGATTGTAACTGATCAACATAATACTGATACCTATACTGCTTCCGCTGGGACTACCGCAGAGGTTTCCGGTCATCGCTCCGCTAATGATTTTGCTAAATGCTCCGCTCTACGCTCCGCTTACGGTGCGATTTATTCGGATGGCTCCGCTCGCCAATCCGCTTCCGCCGCGACTTTCATGGATGCCATCGATGGCTCCGCTAACCGCTCCGCTCTCCGCTCCGCTTCTGACATAATTTGTTCGGATGGCTCCGCTAACTGCTCCGCTCTCCGCTCCGCTTCGGCCGTGGTTTATCCGGATGGCTCCGCTCGCCATTCCGCTTCCGCCGCAACTTCTGTTAATGCCGCTGATGGTTCTAAGAACCTCTCCGCTTCCAGTGCGATTTGTTCGGATGGCTCCGCTTGCCGCTCCGCGTCCACTAAAAGCTCTTTTGATGCCGCTAATGGCTCCGGTAAACGCTCCGCTCAACGCTCCGCTTCTACGCTTCCAGTTCTCGAAACTTCGCTCGGATACGTCATCATGGGTGAAATACCTGTCGTCGCCGCTGACGATGCTGACGTAGCCTGGTCCTTCGGTCCTATAACAAATGATGAATTAAATAAAAGTTTAACTAAGTTTTGGGAATCGGAAGAATTATTTACTGAACCTATTACTGATCCTGATGATGTTGAATGTGAGGATATTTATGCCTCCACCGTCGAACGCGACCCGAACTCGGGTCGTTTTATTGTTTCTCTTCCGTTTAAGTCGGATCCTGCTTGCCTTGGCAATTCATTTCTGAATGCTAAGCGCAGACTTACAGCACTTGAGCGCAAGTTTAGGTTCAACCCAGATTTACGTAGCGCATATAATGACGTCATAACGGATTATATTGAAAAGGGATATTTATCGGAAATACTTTCTCCAGATACTAAACAAGACGGTTATTTCATTCCTCATCATGCGGTAGTTAGGCCAGATAAGAGTACTTCCAAAACTCGTATAGTTTTGGATGCAAGCGCATCTACGGACGCAAACAATTTGTCCTTGAATGACATTCTGCACACAGGTCCGAATTTACAAGCGGACTTGTTAGCACTTCTTTTAAGGTTTCGACTTCTGCCGGTCGCTGTCACAGCAGATGTTCAACAAATGTACTTACGCATTTTGGTCACTGAAGACCATCGCAAATATCAGAAAATCTTGTATAGATTTAACGACACTGAACCCATCCGTGTGTTTCAGTTTAACTCTGTTGCTTTTGGCCTTCGTTCTAGTCCTTTTCTAGCCATGCGATCGATTCGTCAGCTGGCCACTAATCATAAAGAGACGTTGCCACTCGCGTCAAAAATGGCCATTCAGGATATTTATATGGATGACATAACCACTTCTGTGGCTACCGCTGAAGATGGAATCGACTTGTCTCAACAACTTCTTACTATGTTCGAGTCAGGGGGCTTCCATCTTGTCAAATGGGCCAGTAATTCACAAGCTTTGTTGGCTCAGGTCCCTGAATCGCACAGAGTCGCTATAGAATTTTCGGATACAGATAATATAAAAATATTAGGATTAAAATGGCTTCCTGCCTCAGATACTTTCACGTTTACAACCAATGATGCTGATCAGGGTTGTACCAAGCGCATTATTCTGTCCGTCATTGCTAGGCTATTTGACGTTTTAGGCCTTGTTGCCCCAGTTATTTTATACGCTAAACTGTTAATACAAGAACTGTGGGTAGCTCAAATCGGATGGGATGAGGTCGTACCTGATTCAATTGCAAACCGCTTTCTACAGTTTAAACGTGAACTACCGCTCTTGTCAAAATTAAAAATTCCGCGACATTTAGATGTTGCCAACAACTGTGTCGTAAATATCGTCGCCTTTGGAGACGCTTGTCTCAAAGCGTACGGATGCGCAGTTTATTTGCACGTAACACACCCTAATGGTGACGTATCGCTTACTTTGGCTTGCGCTAAGTCCAAAGTCGCATCCCCAAAAATTGCCTCGTTGGCTCGATTGGAGCTATGTGCCACCGTATTGCTCTCTAAGCTTGTGCGATATGTTCATACCGCTTACCATGATCGCTATCCTATTACGAAGATATACGCTTTCTCGGATTCGACTATTGCTTTGTCTTGGATCCACTCGCAGCCACACCGTTGGCAAGTTTATGTTGCGAATCGTGTTTGTAAGATTCATGAAAATGTTTCACCGGACTGCTTCTATCATATTGAGGGTATTTCGAATCCAAGTGACTGCGCCTCTAGAGGTCTTCTGCCGTCGCAAATGTTAGACCATCCTCTGTGGTGGACTGGTCCCTCGTGGGCTCAGTGTCCAATCACTGATTGGCCAATTAAACCCTTCAAACCTTCTGAAGAGGATTTGCCCGAGACCAGAAAATCTGTTGTTCTCGCGACTGTAAGTGAAGTAGAGGACTCGCCTCTTTATGACGTTGCCTTGAAATTGTCATCTTGGCCGAAACTTTTACGCATCGTCGCTTACATGTTGCGCATGTCAGGGAAGCTTCCTCGTGATAATGTCATAAAGTCCTCTGATCTTGAAGCTGCTGAACTAGTTGTACTCCGGAATCTGCAAAATAAATATTTTCATAAAGATATAAAAGCCATAAAAAAGAAAAACTTACCTTCTGACGCGATTCGTAAATTAGACCCGTTCATTGATGATTCCGGTTTGCTGCGCGTCGGTGGCAGACTGCTGAACGCAAATGTACCTTTTGAAAACCGCCACCCGCTTTTGCTACCACGTCGCGATCATATCGTGAATCTTTTGATTGACTATTATCACCGCATCAATTGCCATACTGGCTCATACTTACTTACATCGTTGTTGCGGCAGCGGTATTGGATCATTTCCGCTCGAAATGTCATCCGTCAACGAGTGCGTTCATGCATTTCGTGTTTCAAGCGCGCACCAACAAATAATACGCCCATCATGGCAAATCTTCCGCCTGCTCGTGTGATGGAAGCCAAGGCTTTCACGAGCACTGGTGTGGACTATGCTGGTCCTTTAAGCATAACGATGACTAGGCATCGAGGAGTTCGAAGCACGAAGGCATACATTTGTCTTTTCGTGTGCCTAGCAACGAAAGCTATCCATTTGGAAATCGCTTCTGACCTTAGTTCTGACAGTTTTATCGACGCACTTAAGCGCTTTATTGCTAGACGCGGTCCTGTTGCGTCTATTTATTCAGACAATGCTACCAATTTCATTGGGGCAAAGCGTCATTTAGACGAATTATATACCTTTCTTCAATCAAAACAAACCGCTGCAGCTTTCAATGCTGAGTTATCAAAACACCGCATAACGTTTCATACAATACCTCCTCGCGCGCCCCATTTTGGCGGCTTGTGGGAGGCCAATATTAAATGTGTCAAGACACACTTATTTCGCGTCATAGGGCAGCAACTGCTTTCTTATGAGGAGTTGCTGACGGTTTTGACTCAGATTGAGTGCTTATTAAACTCACGCCCTTTAGGCCTTTTACACGATGAACCACAACCTGAAATTCTCACACCTGCTCATTTTTTGATGACAACGCCTTTGCAACATTTGCCCGCTTACGATGTAGCCAAAGAACCTAAAAATATTGTTCAGAGGAAGAGGTTGCTAGACTGTCTAGTACAGAGCTACTGGAAAAGGTGGCGCCTAGATTATTTACACACACTTCAACAAAAGCACAAATGGCTCAAGAGTAGAGAAAACATTAGAATTGGTACGGTTGTGCTGGTACACCAAGATGATGTACCACCGCTTCGCTGGCCTCTAGGAATAATAGAGCAAGTTTTCCCTGGTAGAGATTCAGTCGTTCGTGTTGCGTTAGTCCGCTGTCAAAATAAATTAATAAAGCGAGCTGTCGCGAAGCTGTATCCTCTTCCAGAACTGCATTAAGTACTCAACGCATCGCTTACGTATATTATATATTTTTCCTTATATTTATCTTATGTTATAACTTAATAAGTCAATGTTCGCTATACTTTTACTACTTCTGTTTCCGATGTATTATTTATCTACTACTATCGAACGCTTCACGGTTTCCTGTATTTTGAAACTCCTAGAGCTTTCAAGCCGGGGAGCATGTTTACGCCTTTCTATGCGTTATTGTCTATTCTCTCTCTACGGCCAGTAGCGTAGATTATATGTAGGCCAAACTGTCAGCGTGTGCGCATCTGCGCCACCAGAGGCGCTGCTTGCCATGAAGATGAGAAAAAACGTCAGACTAAACAGAATACTACAAGTCGTTCTCCATTGAACTTCGCATTTAATTCATCGTTTGTTTTCTGCAAGAAGAGCACATACTTGTGATCTTCCACTGTAAAGAAGAGACTCCAAGAAAAGAACTAATACACGGGCATCGGATCAACCGCAGTTTGTGTAGTGATTCGTTGTTGTTGCTTATCGCGCCGGCGCAAGCCCTAGGTCATCTAACCTCGGCTGGATAAAACTACGCGAGCCTTCAGGAGGACCTGGCAGGTTAGTGTCTGCTTATATCTTCCTACTGGCCTTTGTTCTCATTATCCGTGTTTTTTTGGAGTTTCGGACCGCTACCTATATTTTTCCCGCATCCCCCACTTATGTGCGATTTACGACCACACACCCATAGAGCGCCATTTTGAGCGGCTGTTTGCCTTTTGGATCCTTTAGTTTTGCCCAGCTAAGCGATCATGTAACTTGATTGCCACCAAAAGAAACAAAAAAATCGTATAATTATCATGTATGATAATCATACGATATTTTCCGTTTATGTGCATAGTTAGCATGGAAATTTTCCAATTCAGAATGAAATTTCTCCTGTAGCGTTGCGAGGTCCTCGAGGTTGTCCTGTTGTGGGGGCCCATTCCACCTAGTGGGGGCCAGTCCACCTTAGTGGGGCCCAGTTTACGCTCCTTATTAGATTCTTATTTTACTCTTTAGTCATATATCGCTTCACTATACTCCTAATAACAACTATTAGGAATAATTACCCAGCTATAGGTAGGTAGACAAACGTTATTAATGAATTCATTACTTGTGACGCGTGTAATGCTAGTTTGGCATTCGATTAATATAGATTAATTACGTACATCTGTGCACGTGTAGGTGTGTGGTGTGACGGATTGGAAGCGAGTGATTGAATGATTTTAGTACCTGCGTACCTACAGCTAGCTTGTTATGTCATCTTTCCTGAGGTAATTGCAATTACGAAAGATTCGTGTACTGTAACAATTGAAGGGATGAGATCAAGAAGGGTTTAACTGATTTTTCTTACAAAATGACATGGATATCGTTGGAATTAGCGTAAAATTATCTACAATAATACATTCTCAAAATACCAAAATAAGGCTTAAAACTCGAGATTGTCTAAAAATGGTTTATCTGACACAGGAATACAGTTCGCTTAGCATAAAAACATTATTATACTGTATTTTTACAGTAACTGTAGGAATTAATACTATTTTTATATTTAAATACATTTCTAATCAACTGAAACTTACATAAACCTTTTCTATTACCTTATTAAGCACTCTACATTAAAATGACGCTGTTGAAGTTTAAAGTCAATTTTCTCGAAACTATCAATTTGACAGTTAAACCCTTTTTGATCGCACCCCTTGAATTAAAGTATCATCGACTCATAAATGCAAACAGCTTGAATTGAGGTTAAATAGATAATAAATAAATGTGGACATTTCACACAGCGCTATTTAACCTCAAACTAAGCAGAACTTGTACTATGGGCACCATATAACTGATACAATACTTGGATAGATAAATAGATAAACTCTTTATTGACACCAAAATAACGAAATACAAGAAAGCTTATAAGTATTGAGCTAGTTGCTAGTCCCGCTTTTGACGGCTGGGCGCCTTAACCGTCAGCCCTCCCACCCGGTGACGCTGTAAAGGTTGGTAGAGATCAACAGCATTAGCACCTTAAAAAAAACGTTCGACTGTGCATTCGTAATCGATTGGCAAAGTTAAGCAATGGTCGCTTTATTCATTACTTGGATGGGTGATTGTTACAAAAAGTAGAGATTAAAACTGAGCGCTACCGTGCTTAGGAGGGCACGGTAAGCCGTTGATTTTGGCTGTTATCGTAAAGCCGACTGCAAAGCCTCGACCATAGACGCAAAGTTGCCAGTTTATCGATCTTCTATCGAGTGCATTTTGGAGAGTGCGCATTGGTGTTGCATAACCTGATCCGCCATTACCTTTCCACCATCAGACAACAAGATGTACGAAGAAACGCCACCGTTACATGGTTAATATCCTACATCTGCGAACAAAGTGATTTGGCTCCACATTTATCATGCAAACAGCCAAAGAGTGGAACGCTTTACCGGCGTCCGTATTTCCCGAAAACGACAACTTTAGTGTCTTCAAATCGAGAATGATTTAGGCAAGCGTGTTATATCTTAGACCGCATTGTCACTTACCATCAGGTGCGATAGTGGTCAAACGCAAACCTATCAAACAATAAAAAGACAGGAGCGTCAAAATTCCTTTGGGCGACCTAAAAATTCTGGCAGCCGTCATGGTGGACAGTTTGCCTACACGAGGAGAAAAAATACTTCAAATAATTTTACAGATAGCAAAAGTATCTTAAGCTTTAAGTAATAGAGAACTTTTTACCAAAACAGCTCAAGAATACAAACACACTTTCACCCCCGACTTTCGTCATCCACGGTACAAATCACACAGTGAAGTAACAAAAAGCAAAGCATCCGAACAGATTATTGAATTGAGCGGCAGTCGCAGGCACGTACGCAGCGCGGTGTACGTTAATATGTCGCACGTGTGCCGGCTGCCTAATGCCGGTTATAAAACGTGCCGGTACAGACACGCGACTTTATACCGGCCTTGATTGTGACGACGTGGGCCTGGTGACTGGGAGACAGTTGCTCTTGTTTCTGCCTTGAATCAAACCTGTTCACTCTAGCTCGTGAACAGGCGCTGCTTGCGGGAGCTGGTCTGCTCATGATGTATCATCATCATCATCAGCCTACAATAGTCCACTGCTGGACATAGGCCTCTCCCAAAGCACGCCACTGAGCCCGGTCTTCTTCATGATGTATACATAAATAGAAATAAAGTCTTTCAAATTCCCTATATTTAAATCTCTACTATATAAAAATAAGTCGGGTTTTCCTTCCTGACGCTATAACTCCAGAACGCACGAACCAATTTCCACGATTTTGCATTCGTTGGAAAGGTCTTGGGCTCCGTGAGGCTTATAGCAAAGAAAATTCAGGAAAAATTCAGGACAAACCAACATTTTAAGTAGATGGCGCCGGTGCGTGATACATTGTTTGACAGCTACTGTTACATAAAACGAAGTCATCTGGTGGCGAAACGGAGTTTGCTAGTTTTATATTAAAAAAATGTATGTCTCTCCCGTAAGGATTTTCTTAAAACAAAAATACTTCAAACAAATATGTAAGTAGTATATTTAAAAAAAGAGCGCGGACCCAAGAGTCTGGGGTATAGCAGATAAAAAACAAAAAACCTCTTCACTGAAGTTTATTCTCACTTACATGAAAAAAGGTGGTCAAAACTTAACATTTTGTTCATTGCTTATATAACATCAGGCGAGGTAGTGGTCAATGCCTATGAACCAATAAATAGACCCTATAGTAAAAAAAATCGTACCGTGTATACATGGCAGGCACAGCACTGCAAGTTTTACTCAGGTCTCAGTTTTGCAGTATTTGGTAATTGGATCAAAAAGTACTGGACCGATTTCATAAATTCTTTCACCATTTGAATGCTACATTATGACTAATTAATAAAATGTTATGGAAAATCGGGAATATATGTGAAATGTTTAGATACTGTCCTACACGGTCATAATGAAGAGTACAATCGCGCAACTTTGTTCTACCTTTCATTATGACATGCTAGTCCTGTGACGTCATAGATTTATTGAAGTAAAACTTCTTTATGCACGCTTGACTTGGGGAGTAAGCTGGTATATGCGTGACGAATGGAAGTTTTTGACGTAGATCACCATTGTCAACAAAGTTATATAAAGTTATATAGTTGTAATAAAGTTAAAAAATATTATTATGTTGGTATGTCCGGTAAAATGACAATTTACAATAGTCAAAATGGCGTCATTAATATTAAATAAAGTTATACCGGCCGGTAGAAGGAGCTAAACTAAAAAAAAATTACTTCAGTTATGTGGTCTAAAACACACTCGTTTTTTTATATTTCATTTCGCCTCATTTCACCTAAAACAAAATGACAAATATTAACAAATCTTTTATTTTATATATTTGTAAAAAAGCATGGATTATCTGTGGTAGCTTTGCGAACATTAGCCTAGAGTATATTCAAAACGGAGCTGTAAAGCTTTGTGCCAATAGTATCAAAATATTCATATAAATTCCTCTGAGGAAGTTCTTTAGACTCGAATACATCATTGAAATACATTTTCGCTCAAAATTGTAAAGTTCTCAATATTCTTCGAACTATCGCCTTTGAGAGAATGGTAGAGTTTAGTAAGAATTTAAAAAACAGATAATGCAGGATTATATTTTATCCCCAGAAATAAAAAACATTTCAGAAGAAAGAGTATATTAGTGTTACAAACTTTGAAAAAGTTCTGCGGCTGCGCAATTCAAATTAAAACGTAAAGTGAATCGCTATAAAACAAAATAAGGCCTTCCTGTATTATATATAAGTTCATGTTAATAATAGGCTTAATTCATAAATATAAAAAATTATCTAACAAAAAGCACGGACCCAGGTGTCAGTGGAAATGCAGATTAATAAAAAAAAAAAAAAAATAAGAATCTTTATTTTTTATGTCAAACGGTAATATAAGCTATAAATTTTGTGTGATTATAGTACCTATAGTAATCTGACTACACATAAAAATCCGCAATAAAAGTATATGTGTTCGGAACCATCAGTACACGAGTCCGATTCGCACTTATCTGGTTTTATTTGTAGTGATATTAATTTTATCGGTCAGATCGTTCTTAGCGAGAGAAATATCGTAAAATTTATTAATTGATTCTTACATTTTAAAAATTTAGAGACGTTCTTTAATTTGGTAGAATGTTCAAAAATACTGTTTTGGTTGGCAAACTGTCGGAAGGGCCATGTTGGTTGGCACGATCAGCCAATTATGGATGGTCTGACACAAGAATTTCGAGTTTTGCCCCCCACCAGAGCTGAAACGCTACGAAAAAGGCGAAAAGGAGTTTTGGCGGGAAAGCAAAAAAGATTGCGTCACCGCATTGTATTATTTTCCTAAACTTGTGTTATTTTCAGTGTTAGTGCATAAAAGTGGTGGCATTCTATTCGTAAGTGCTGGATTACAGGCGCGAGTGTGGGAAAATGGTATAATGATGGTGAAACGTTTCTTTTTGTGTTGTTTCCAAAACTCCATAGAAGCTTCAAGAAAAGTTGCCACCACTTTACTAGGAGTATGACTTTGACTAAACTATGACTTGACTTGATGACTTCGACTGTGACTTGACACATATTTGCGTGAAATAGCATTAACTTGATATATTATCAATCACTTGACACTGGCTAAATACACACAAGTGTGGCATGTCACATAACCGTATTTGGCTGTAAGTTTTGCTAATTAAGATATGTTAATGTTAAATTTTAAGAGCTGTGGTATTTGTTTAATAAATAAAATAAAATAAAATAAAAAATAAGATTCATCACAAAATAAACAATAAAGAGCTACTATCCTGTAATACTCCCTCACACGACAATTTCTTGCAACGCCCAATTTATTCCACCCCTTGTCTAAACCCAATAAAGATCAATTCTAAGAATTGCGAATTCTTAGAGAAATCTCAATGAAATTAGCAACAAAATAAAGGGAGACGGGATTTATAATTGGGGATGATTTTTGATGTGACGACTCGTGTTCTCAGGGGTTGTTGTAACCTTGGCAGGGGGTTCGGTAAATATTTGCGAGTCAACTTAATTTCAGACAAACCTTAATAAAGGTAGAAATTTAATACAAGGTCGAAATGTTAAATTATACATAAACGAAATTAAAGTATTTTAAACTAGAGTTTCTATTACTTATAAACCGTTTAGTTTATATTTATATTGTTTACTAATTGTTGTTTTACATAATGATAGGCTGGTTTTTCCACACGGGCTACTTTTTAGTAAAAGTAGTTGATAATATTTATTAGATAACATCAATTTGATTACAAAGGTTTTTAGCGAATTACAGCATTTTTTTTTTAAATAAAAAGGTTTGTCTTTGTACGCGTAGGTAAGTTATGTTTAGCTAGATTACATTATTATATGTTGACTGGCCCGATAGCTAAGTTGGTAGTAACCCTGCCTTTCTGAACTGTGGGTTGTGGGTTCGATTACCACCCAGGACAAACATTTGTGTGATGAACATAGATGTTTGTTCTGTGTCTGGGTGTTATTTGTATTGTATGTATGTAACTACAAACTAAAGTATCTAAGTGTTGTATCATATATACTATCATCATCAAGCTTTGCTTAGTTTTGGGCTAGACGGCGTTGTGTGAGATGTCCACATATATTATATGTAGCCTTGAAAGTACTCTGATATTCCAAAACAACGCTTTCGTGAACTGATACTCCAAAATCTTGACTTCACCAACAATTACCAGCCTCTTATTATTATTAGTTAACCCAATAAATTAGCAGCAATGACATCAAAAATTAAAATAAAATTGTTTTTAAAATTTCAATATTTATAAACGAGCACATATTTATTAATTAAAAGATCGTTTACAAGCACCAAATTAAAGGAAATTAAAAATGCGAAGTAATTAATCATAAAAAAAAATTATAAGGACATGTTTCTCGTATGTACTCACGAAATGTGCTACTCGTGTTTTAAACAGCCCAAAAATTGTCCGGACAAATATTAGCACATATTTCAATTCATAAGCAACTGGATCTAAGTGACAACGTTTCTACCGCCACCGTCACCTACCACTGCCGTCAACTACCTTCAAAAAAGGCAATCGAATCGTCACCATCTGCCCAATGAGTCGAACTGCGATCGGTGACACGGAAACCGCGCCATTTTTCACACCTGATACACCACATTCAGCTTTGAATTTACCAATAAACCCTCATGACACAGAAACTGTAATAGAAGGTTATCTCAAGCAATTCACATTCTTTGAAACAAATAATTCTACAAAAAAAAACGAGTGTGCTTTTAGATCACCACTACTGAAGTAGACTTTTTTAGTTTAGCGTCATCTAACGGCCGGCATAACTTTGTTTTTGCTTTGTTTAATGTTAATGTCACCATCTTGACAATAATTGTGAATTGTCATTTCACTGGAGGTAGCAACATAATAATACAATTTTTTGACTTTGTTATGTTTATAATGGGGATCTTCGTGAACCAACTTCAACTTCCGCATTCATTAGCTTACTCCCCAGGTCAAGCGTACGCAAAGAAGTTTTATTTCAATAATTTAAGCTTTGATCTTTTGTAAGTAGATGAGGGATTACCTTTACTTTCTTATTAAAAGTAGTAAGATTGTCTATATGTGTGTTTGTCTTTTATCACAAAATGGCTGAATTGATTTGGATACATTTTCACACGTAGATTGCGAACATTGTATTCAAATCATATAGTCATTTTTGTTAGCTATAAACGCAAGTTAGGTTTGCATCCAGAATGGAATATGTTCACCGCGTGATTTTAGTAGTTAAGGTTAGTTTTTTTTAAAGTATCATAATTAATATATTCCCAGATTCGTAAACTTTCTATAAAATAAAAGATAAAATCTACTTTTTGTAATACTTAAAAGATAATGGTACCTTGAGTAATGTCACGGACAAAATGTAACTCACATAGAACTATTAAGAAAATTTGGTAGTAAAAAACACAGATATGAAATTATTCCGATTCTAGTACTGGTAGTACGGGTAAGTAAGTACACTAAAACCAGTACTTGCAAACACAGTAAGCATCATTTGTAAAGTTTCCCACTGCTCCAACCTCAACTGTGTCTTCATTTCATATCATACAGATTCCACTTCTAATTTTGCCCCCAAAGTCGCGGTTGCCATGACAACGGATGATTTATCTCTCCCCGTCACATCTTTATTGTTCTGCGTGTGTCGGACAGGGTTTAATATTCCGCGTGATTGCCGACACATTGTGTCTTGAGATGGGTCTCCTATTGTTTAGGATTAAAATTGCGATTTGCATTACTGGGTGTGATTAGTCTGTGTCAGATTTGTAAGCTTGTAGGGACGTGGTGATATGCTAAAATAAAGTTACTGAAATTTTATAGAATATTTTATAGGATTAGGTTTGTGAACTATATCATGGCCGAAGATATAGTGCACGAATTTGGAAGGAACTAACAATTTTAATTAATTTAACTTTACATATTATAATTTCCGGTAAAGCAATTATAATGTAAAGTTTAACGTGCAATCTCAATATTAGCGCGGATCAAAATTGTTACATAATATACGTGGGTCCATCAAGTCGATTGGTTTTAGATTTCTAAATTACTCAAATTCTTTACGCAAAGATGTCGTTCATATTTACAGTAATCATTTTAAAAATGAGTGTGCTTTAGACCACACGACTGAAGTAAAACTTCTTTAGCTCCATCTCGCCCTTACAGTAATATATGAAACGTAACTCTTTCTATCTTCACGTAGGAAAAGGTGATATCAGACTATCTCCCTCACAACTTCCGTTAACCTCACCAGCTTACCCCCAAGTCAAGTGAGTGTAAAGAATTTTTACTTAAAAAAATCTTTCAAATTTATACTTGTGGTTTCGGTATTAGAATATGATCACTCCATCTCTTCCCACTGGTGCCACAAGCGCCGGCTCAGTGAATAGTTAGAGAATGGGCACCAGTGTTCTCTTTGATTACATTAAAATCTTCTGCGATCACTATGCCATCTGTCAAGCTTGGTGATTATGGTAAACTCCTTTATGATAAGTATCCAAAGTGCGATTTACGGGGAAGTTCATTTTCAGCGCTGAATGTCTTCCGGCTGATGATAATTTGATGACGACAACTTTTGGATGTATAAAAATATTACATTTTTATACATCCAAAAGTTGTCTAGAAGAGATCGCTCTTAGCGATAAGACCGCCCATTGTACCTATCTTATAATGTAATTATCTTTTCTACATGTTTATTTTTGGTGTCGATAAAGCGTTTTATATTGTATTGTATAAAATAAAAGTCCTTACTGACTGACTGACTTATATATCAACGCACAGCCTAAAACCATTGGTCCTAGAGACTTGTAATTTAGAAAGTGTGTTCTTTGTAAAGTGTAAGTATCCACTAAGAAACGGTATTTCAAAATTCCACCACTAAGACGATGAAATTGGTGGTTGAATTATGTATGAAAAAAATTCTTCTTCGTTTCTTATAGGCCACGCGGGTGAAGCCGCGGGCAGAAGCTAGTTAATTATGTAATAGAACAAAACTTTTTGCAGAATCAAAAAACAAGCCCTAAACCAAATATAAATATCTGAGCTCCTTAAAAAAATCAAATCAATCAACGCAAACCCTTGCCGGACAGGTCCGCGAAAGAGGTTAAACACCCAACATTATTGCCAAAAGAAACACGTCCCAATCCTCGTTTTGGAGGAAAGTGGAAAAAACCTTCCCACTTGATGGATTGCCAGCTTCCTTATTAGTGCTGGTTTACTGAGCCTGAGTTAGAAAACGTTCAATTTTACTTTTAAACTGTTTTGGTTTTTTCTGGTCTGTTTTTAGACGTTAATGAGGAGCTAAAAGCGTTGGAGTTTCTTTTAATTTTAAATCTTGGGTAATTGAATGCCTTGTGCCTTTTTTTTGCGGATTCATTTCTCTAGTGACTCGATTTTTAAACTGTTTTGTGATGTAAGTACTTAATCACCATCAGTTTGAAGACGTCTGCAGGACAAAAGCCTCCAAAATTGAGTAGCTTGCATCCAACGATTCCCCTGCTTTTGACCAGGGGCCTTACCACGTAAGTCTGGTGGAGATGATAATCGTGTTTTTTCTTGCTCGCACTTGTGGACTTGTTTACAAGCGCGTGCAGGATGGCAGGCGAAGCCGATTCTCAGAACAGTTACGCGATAGGGGTGGAAGTCGTTGGTTCACCTGATGGATTCATGTTGCCACTCAAGAATTGTTTTTTTCCTAAGTACTTAACTATGGTTGAAATGATATATGATAACTTTTAGCAGAAATTTCTAGGTAGAAACTTCTGGATCGGTTTACAAAAATTAATATTATAGTTTGAACCCAATTTTTTTTAACTTACATCTAGGCTATAGTCGCCTTTGATTTCAAAGACCTTTAGGTCAATAAAAAAATTAATACACTGTCACGTATTTTTGTTCTCTGATCTTTGTTCAGTACTAAATTTTGTACTAACTAAGTAGCCGTAGTATGATAGTTGTATTTACTTTTCGTTATAAAGTTTTGTAGTTTTAACAAAGTACACAAAGTTTTTTGCGTAGCTAATTCCAAAAGTGTCTAAACTGGTAACAGATAGGGTTGAACCGACAAGAATCCTTACGTCAGCGTGTTCGTTATAAATGATCAGGGAACCCTCGGTTCAGGGCTTTGTGGACCCTTGTTTCGTCCTTTCGGGTTTTCGGTTAAACTTAGTTTTTTGTTCAATCATGCGTGAGTTTTATTTTCTATAAAAATATTTTTGCTGTTGGTAATGCAGACATTGATGCCTACATGTTGGGTGCAAAATTTACCTGATAGTAGGCTGCAGGGCTAGCATGAGTTATAAACATCTTCTCTTGAGAAAGCATTGGACCAATAAAATGCAACAAGAGGCTTATGACGTGATCCTCGTGATCGTTCATTGGTTACAGGTTGTCGATATTTATAGCACTTGCTTGCCCTGCTGGAGCATTAAAACTGTAAGCTGTAAAAAAAATTGGAACAAAATCAAATGTGAACCAATGCGTCTTACAAGTCATGACCTACGGAGCGGAAACGTGAACACTCACGGTAGGACTGGTTCACAAATTCAAGATCATTTGGTGAGCTATGATCAGTGTATGTACGCCAGAGACCTAAAGTTATCGACATAGCTCAGTGAATTAGCAAGCTGTATTTACAGTGGGCTGGTCATATCTGCTAAAGAACCGATAACCGTTGGGGTAGACTTGTTCTGGAGTGGAGACCGCGAATTGGCAGACGTTGTGTAGGTCGCCCTGCGGCAAGATGGAGCGATGTCATACACAAGGTAGCTAGCAGTAACTGGAAGAGTAGAGCCAAAGACCGGGCTCAGTAGCGTGCCTTGGGAGAGGCGTATGTCCAGTAGTGGACTAGTGTAAGCTGATAATGATGATAGATCAGCGCGGCCAATAGAGAGTTCAAACAAGGTTTTTTTAAATGGTAGTGTAGCTAGCTTGATTTAATCGTAGTTGGAAAAAACGTATGCAATTATGACCATGTCAAGTAGATATTCAGACGTGTTCACACATACACACTAAAGAAAGTGACAAAATAGACCAAAAACTATTTTATAGGCACATATTTTTATCATAGACAAAATTGGGATGAAGCCCAAAATTTTGTTGTTCATCCGACACAACTACCGAAAATGTCACAAATTCCGATAAAAAATAATATAAAATGAACGATAAAAACGTTGCGTCACGTTAGGCGGATGCTATTGCCCGCGGCAACATGCCGCAGCGGTGTCGCGTCGCGCTTGGATGTCGTGTCGCGTCACGTGATGCACTGCAACGCGACAAATGCCGTGAGCGTAACGGTACATGGCATGGCGGTAAAGTATTTTAGATTTTGGTTCTAAAAATAGCAGTGAATTGGCCGGAATAATCCCTATCACTAGTTTCCTAATTCTCTTCCTACTGGTACGTATATAATTTACAAATGGTTTTTACATTGGTTATAGGCAAAGCATTTGAACAAACATATATATGTATGAGGCGAGATATTATTCAAATGCTTTATACCAAACTAAATTACCGATAGAGTTTTGCCGGGAAAACGAAAAAGATCACGTCGCCGCATTGTATTATTTTCCAAAACTTGTGTTATTTTCAATGTTAGTGCATAAAATTGGTGGCATTTTATTCTTTAAGTGCTGAATTAAAGGCATGAGTGTGGGAAAGTGGTGTAATGATGATTTCGTTTCGTGCTGTTTCCAAAGCTCCATAGAAGCTTCTGGTAAAGTTGCCACCATTTTACTAGGAGTATAACTTGACTAGACTAGACCATGACTTGACTTGATGACTTGGACTGTGACTTGACTTGACATACTATATACATTATATATTAATTAACTCGAAAAATTATCAATTACTTGACACTGGCTAAATATACAAAAGTGTGGAACCATACCAAAAAAAAAAGAAGAGCTGCCATGTTAAATACTGTTGCACATTTGCTAAGACACCTAGCTTATTTGCCGCTAATTTCTTCTGGACTGTTTGTGTGGCTTTTACGCTATGACATACGGTATAATGATTTGGATATTTATTATTATTTATTTTTATTTCCCACAGCACAGCCTGTAGTGAATTTAATGGTAAACATGCTCCCTTCTCAACTTATCGATTTTCTGTCAAAAAAAGACAAATCCAGCGACTATCGATCAAAATCGGCAATAACCAAACGTGCATAACTGCATTATTCACACTTTTCCGTCAACGCTCCCATGGTAGTATATGCAGTGTTAAGGGATACCAAAATTTACTAGGACTGTAGGACTTAAAAGAAAAGTTAAATTTTTAATAATATAATAAGAGGTTTTTACTTATGATTATAACCACTTTTTGAAATCCCAATATTTTGATATTTTGTAGTTACACCATGCTCACAGATTAGATTGATCAGAATTCATTCAGTCTTTTAGTTCACTCTGATCGAATAGAATTCAATCAGATTGAACAGAATTCGAAATTGAACTGTAAGACATCCACTGCTGAACATATGAATATAGGCCTCTCCCATAAAAAAGCCACTTTGGACGCATATCATTGAGGGGTTTGTCAGAATCAAACTTGGCAGGTGCATGCCTTGGTGATCGCAGAAGATTTCAATACGCCGATAAGAATGGTGCTATCCATCTCCTGGATATTTCTCTGGCCAGCTCTTATGGCACCCGTGGGAAGAGATCAGGGGGTATTATTCTCAAGTCGGTACTATATAGCAGACAGAACATGACTGAAGACTTGGGTGATAAAAAAGACAGTTAAACCATCCATGATAAGGTTTAAAACAGTAATAACTTGTTTTTGTTAATAACTTTGAAATACACGCCTATGTACCAGAGATTAGTCCTAATACGCTCGCATTATAATCTTTTTGGTACTACGCAAATTTTAATGGATTTTGATGCGGTATTTAATTACAGAACAATATCCTCTATTCTGCAGGATATAACGATAGATATTGTAGACTGTCCAAAAAAAACTGTAAATATATATCTAAATAATTAATATGTAGATATTTTACAAAGCACCATCTAGTTCCAAACTACCTATGTATTATGAGAACCAGATAACTAATTGATGAAACACTAAGATACATTTTGTTTGTAAAACATAATTATAATTCAATAAAATACCCAGACACGGAACAAATATTGATGTTCATCAATTATTGTGTTATAATGTTCAATTCACATTTGTCCTCGAACAATCGAACCGGCAACCTACTGTTCAAAAAGCAGAGCTACTACCAACTGAACTGTCAAGCAAACATTATTCGACAGCCTCTGTGGTCTAGCAATTGAGTAGGTCGATCCATAATCCGGAAGCAGCGGGTTCGATCCCCGCAGCAATAAGTATTTGTGCACAGAAAAAGAAGTGCAAATACTTGTTCTTTGTCTGGGTGTTGTGGGACCATGGTTGTCGTAGTTCCTGTCCCTAAACACAGGGAATCCTAGTTAGGGTCCAGGATCTATGTATGTGATCGTTGGGCTTTATTTATTTTTACATATTTATATTATAGACTATCAAACGAAGAGTCACCCTATGCGTTTGGGTTCAAAAACTATAAATTACGGTTACAAGCGATCAATCACACTCGACACTGTTTTGGATTAAATCTGTGAACACCATCGATAAGGTCGTAGCTTGTACACTAGCTGACTTCACTTTTAGCCTAGATTTTGAATTAGTGGAGCACTGAGGCTTTATTAACTATGAGACCTCGGCAGCGTCACCACGTCTAGATACAGTCTAAATGATTTTTATAGTAGGTAGTGATGGCTATTAGTAAATGTTGATATTATTCTAGTTAACTCAATTTTTATTTTTTTATTTAGATTTTATTACTTATGTTCGTGTTGTCTTGACAGTGGTGATATAATTAAAGGGCTGAGAACAAAAAGGGTTTAACTGCTTTTTTTTTCACAAAATGACTTATGGGTATCGTTGGATTCGGCGTGAAATTAAATACATAAATACATTCTCAAAATACCGAAATGAGGCTTAAATCTCGGGATTTTGAGTCTAAAAACGGTTTATCTGTCACAGGAATATAGTTCGCTTAGCATAAAAACATTATTATATTTATTTTATTATACTATATTTTTACAGTAATGGTATGAATAAGTACTATATTTAGTATTTTAAAATAGAATTAATACATTTTCAAGCAACTGAAACTTACATAAACCTTTATCTCTATTACCTTATAAGCACTCTACATTAAAATGACGCCGTTGAAGTTTAAAGTAAATTTTCTCGAAACTATCAATTTGACAGTTAAACCCTTTTTATTCTCAACCCTTCAATTAATGATCGACCACCTTTTTTTATTCCATATTTGTAAAACCCGACACAATTTTTTTTATAAATCTCTCCTGCTTTCCTATGATCGCTAACCGCCGCAATCTACTAGACTATTAAAACATACTATACTGAGGTCCGTATCACAAAACGATGCTCAGGAATCGATCGGTGCTCAAGTAGAGATTTCATTTATAAAGTGATCAATTAGTGTATGAAATCGCTGCTTGAGCACTGATTGATGGCTGAGCATAGTTCTGTAATACGGACCTAAGTGTCTTGTTCTAAAATTAATAAATTAATTAAAGTTTTATTTTACAGTTTTTTATTTTTAAATCGTGTGTTATGTATATTTATTGATAACGAGATTCCAAAAGTAGAGATTATTTTTTTAGATGTTTTGCTAAAATAATACTCCTGATTACAACATGTAAGTTCCTGTAACGTAAAGTAAAAATAGTATAACTAGATGGTAGGACTTTTGTGCAAAGTTCTTCTAGGTAGGTACCACCACTTTTCCAGTTATTCTGCCGCCAAGTAGTAGTATGCAAGCATTACTGTGTTCCAATTTGAAGGGCAATATAGCGAGTGAAATTACTGGGCAATTGAGACTTCGAAGATCTCACAGTCGAGTAAACCAATTGGAATTATAACAAAAAAGGACAAAACAAAAAGTTTTGCTATTAAAGATAATGTTTGACTCACTTGATGGTAAGCGATGGTGTGGCCAAACATGGAGCATGTAAATCTAGAAGGTAGCTCTCACCATGAAGACACCCAGGTTTCAGAAAACACAAAATATGGCAACATAAAAACTTATTCTATATTCGAAAAATTAATTAACAAACCTAAATTTATAAGTAGGGTCGTAATTACCGGGAACATTTACCTGAAACAAAATGAATAAAACATTATAAACAGTTGCGTTTTAACCTTGTAACCTTAGACTACAAGCATTACAGGAACAAACAGGCCTACTGAATTGGGAGAAAAAGAAAGACGATAAATTTCGTTAAAATGGCCACAAAAACATCGGTTGTGTGCGTAAGGATGGGAATTGACGGCGCGACGCCAACTACGTATTTCTAAACTTGTGTGCTGATTTTGCGAATTACTTTTGGGAATTAAAGAAAAACAAAAAGAATTATACAATTATACCCTGAGATGGAGCGCTACCTATGTACTAACTTAATATTATTGACAGCCTCTGTAATGTGGTGGTAGAGCAGGTCACCTCATAACCCAGAGGCGGCGCGTTCGATTCCCACGGCAGGACAAGTATTTGTGCACAGAAAAAAAGCGCTGTTCTGAGTCTGGGAGTTGTGGGACTACGGTCTTCGTAGTTCCTGGGTCCTTAGACACAGGGGATCCTCATTAGGGTCCAGGATCTGTACATGTGATCCTGGGGCGTTATTATTATTATTATTATAGGTAGCGTCTTAGTTTTTAAATCAAAGTTATTAAATTACAATTTACAGGAAAATCAGAGTACTTATTATTATTATTATATAAATTATCATTAACATACGAGTGAAGTAAAAGATTATTAAATAAATTATCAATATAAATATAAATACAAAATTTTGCGAATGACATACCGATTTTTACATAAATTATGTTGGTTTAACCACAAAAGATTTAAACAAGCCTTAAACTAGTGTTAAGCTGCTGTTTTCTATTGTCGAACACACGTTCGTCTGTCTAAGCCTTGTTTAAGTATTTGTGGTAGCACGGTATATCTGTCGTACCGTCAATAGGCGGCCTTATCACTAATTAACCTTCTTCCCGGAACGCATAAATCGAGAGCAGTACATTCCTCTTCGTTACTTGTTCGTACATGTTAGATTTTTTACGAATACGAGTACTAAGATTAATAGGTGTATTTTTTAGTTCTAAGGTTGTTGTGTGGTATTTATGTGCTAATTTTTATATGACTTAATATCAGATCCGGACCTAACTACACTAAGTTGTTATGAAAAAAAGGAAAAACATTTGATATGATCAACTATGAAAGAACACATCATATTACTAGTACTTTTTGTGTCTGAATTTGAAGTTGTTTTTCTACCCAAAGAGTACCCGTTCCTTTTGCGTTTCGGTGTTTTTTGTAGCTTGTTATTTTCTGTTAATTTTGATAATTTGGATCTTAGTATTTGTTCTTTTGGGAATTTTTCAACTTTTGGTGTTAGTTTTGGCATTGCCAGCAGTGAGCATATATACTTATTGGCTAGCAGAAACAATGTCACGGGTTAATTTTTTGCAGAAGGTACTAGAATTTTTTTAAGCCAATAAGCAAGCTGGCTAAGCATTAAATTGATCTTCCTTACATTTACGGCCAAAGGGCAACGCATGAAACCTGCAATATTCTATTAATTGATTATAATTGAATCAGTTAATAAGTATATATAGGCTGACGGGCTATGGGTAGGTTGCAACCTAACTATAGGCCGTCAGCATGCGCACCGGGCCGTGTCCGGTGCAAGAATGATCCGTATTTTTTTTTTTTTTTTTTTTTTTTTGAACGAGCTAATGCTGTTGGTCTCTATCGACCTTTACAGCGTCACCGGGCGGGAGGGCGGGCGCTTAGGGCGCCCAGCCGTCAAATGATCCGTAGTACACCGAGCGCTCCCTTTATATAGCCAGATGGTTAGGGGAGCGATGACAGTTGCCGGTGTTGCCACTGTAATAAATTTAAATGCTACCATTGGGTAAATTACGGTACTGCCCGCTGCTCATAGAGTTTATAACTGGACGTAGCCGCCGTCATATACGATATCCTTTTAAAAGTGCGCAATAGTCGTATTAGTGCGCAATCAAAAGGCAGTGTTTGCTCCGGCACCAATTAGCCGCACATCGCGCCACATAAATTGTAGCAAACTGCTCCGTGCCGTGGTCTGATGGCATGATAGTACACAGATACTATGGTTACTGGATGAGCTGCATAGATAACTCGTGTTTTAGGTCTGACTTTGGTAAAATGAACCATTAACTGTAACCTAAAGCATTTTTTATGCTAATGAATGATTTGACGAGCTAGTCATTCACCTGATGTTAAGCGACACGACCACCCATAACAGAACAGTGTCACTCGGAACCCCAAAACATAGAGTTTCAAGCGACACTGCACTGCGCACATCATCTTGAGACATCAGCACAGTCTGGTAATAAGATTACTCGACTGTGAGATCAGATTATAAAGTCAATTGCCCAGTAATTTCACTAGCTACAGTGCCCTTCAAACCGAAAAACAGTAGTGCTTGCACACTACTGCTTGGCAGCAGAATAACTTCCAAAGCGATGGTATCTACCTAGACGAACTTTGTAACAAAGTCCTACCACCTAGTGACCTAGCGTGAAGTTTAAGCGGCAATGCATTGTGCCAGTCGTCTTTGACATGTCACAGTTCAATGCCCCAGAATCTCTTGTATTTAGGTTTTCATCTTGGTACTTAGCCCATTTAGAATTTTCTTACATTTCGAAAGTTATTTAAATTTACTGGACAATCGTTATATTCTAGACACTTCTAGTAAACTACTTTCTGGACTTCTTCTAGCCCGGGAGCTGGCAAGAGTTCATTATCACAAATAAACTGGAGAGCCTTTCAGTTTTTATCGCAGTCTGAAACGCTCCTCCGCCGTCTCCCAGACTATTACACTACGAATTGTGTCAAGCGTTACTGTGCAATCGAAACAAATGATCTGCTGGTTGCATTATTTTTATTCATCTTTCGGACCACTTTTACCATTTTAATTAAGTTATTTCGGCTTTTGAAGAAACCCAAAGCTCATTTTTGTCATTGTTGTGCTAAAAATGTAAGAGTCAGAACTGATTGCAAAGCTTTTGACATTATCACTTTCTTATGCAGAATTATCGTTTTGCTCTCTGAAATGTGATCGGTACATTTTCCTGATGATGATTCGATATCAATTAATATACTGAAGATTGACTATCCAAGCAAGAATTTTTTTTTTCGTTATGAAGAAAGGAAGAAAGAAAGATAATACATTTATTCAAGACACAACGCTATATTTTTACAAATAGGCACTTATGCAAAACAAATAATACTAAAAAAAGAGTAACTAAAAAATATACCTCTGAATACTTTAGAGTTTTCACTGCACTACACACGTCATCCTGAACTGATGTCACAGTCTAGCAATAAGATTACTATTGCAAGCACTGCTGTGTTCTACGCACGTTATCCTGAGACATCAGCACAGTCTAGTAATAAGATTACTATTGCAAGCACTGCTGTGTTCCAGTTTGAAGGGCACTGTAGATAATGAAATTACTGAGTAAATGAGACTTTATGATCTGATCTCACAGTCTAGTAATCCTGACCTCACAGTCTAGTAATAAGATTATTAGACTGAGCACAAGCACTGCCGTGTTCCTGTTCAAAAGGCACTGTAGCTAATAAAATTACTGGGCAAATGAGACTTTACGATCTGATCTCACAGTCTAGTAATACTAAAGTCTCATTTGCCCAGTAATTTCACTAGCTACAGTGCCCTTTGAACCGGAACACAGCAGTGCTGCTTGGCGGCAGAATAAATGGCAAAGCGGTGGTACCTACCTAAACGAGCTTTGCAGTAAAGTCCTACCACTTAAAAGAGATCCAACCACAATGATACATTTTCACGAAGTAAACTGCATTTACACAAACCAAGGTTCTGCCTAATCAAGTCATACCGTTTGAAATGTTTAACGTTATCAAATAACGGGAACCTCAAGTAACCTTGCAACTTACTCGTGACTCGGTTTTAACTTGGTTTGGAGAATTAGCGTCGCGCCGGCTTCCGACACAGGTCGCCTTTGACTGCGGTTACGACAGTGAAGACGATTTTGTTACTAGTACCTACATGAAACATACATGTTACTCATTTATGTTGTAAATGATATGAAAAAGGCTTCAATAAATAAAGCCCGTTGCAATTAATTTTTTTTTCCTTATTCCTAGAGTTCCTACAAGGTTTTTTTTTTTTTTTTTTTTTTTATGCTAAGGAATGACGTGACGAGCTAGCCGCTCGCCTGATGTTAAACGACACGGCTGCCCATATCAGCTGCAGTGTCACTCGGAACTCTAAAGTATAGAGGTTCGCGTGACACTGCACTGCGCACGTCATCCAGAGACATCAGCACAATCTAGTAATAAGATTATTAAACTGTGAGATCCGTTCATAAAGTCTCATTTGCCCAGTAATTTCACTAGCTACAGTGCCCTTCAAACCGGAACACAGCAGTGCTTGCGCACTACTGCTTGGCGGCAGAATAACTGGCAAAGCGGTGGTACCTACCTAGACGAACTTTGCAGTAAAGTCCTACCACCTAGTAAAACTCTAATTACTCTAATTGAATTATTATAACGCCCAACGATCACACACATATATCCCAGGATCTATGTATGTGATCGTTGGGCGTCCTAGTTAGGGTCCAGACCCTAACTAGGATTCACTGTGTCTAGGCGACCCATGAAATACGAGGACCATGGTCCTACAACACCCAGACATAGAACAAGTATTTGCGCTTTTTTTTCTGTGCACTTATACTTGTCCTGCCGCGGGAATCGAACCTACCGTCTCCGGGTTATGAGCCACCACACCACCGATGCTGTCAAAATATTTAATGAAACAAAGAGAGAAAATTTGAAACTAGATTGAATCTGAATCAAGATTTTACTTAAAATTAAATAAATATGTTCGATTATGATATCACCAGAGGGATGGAGTCATTTTTTTTATTTTTTTTTATATGAACGCATGATGTGACAAGCTAGCCGTTTACCTGATGTTAAGCGACACGACCACCCATAACAGAAAAATGTCACTCGAAACTCCAAAATATAAAGTTTTGCGTCACACTGCACGGCGCATCCTGAGACATCAGCATAGTCTGGTAATGAGATTACTAGACTGTGAGATCAGATCATAAAGTCTCATTTGCTCAGTAATTTCACTAGCTACAGTGCCCTTCAAACCGGAATACAGTAGTGCTTGCACACTACTCTTGGCGGAGAATAACTGGCAACGCGGTGTTACCTACCTAGATGAACTTTGCAGAAAAGTCCTACCACCTAGTAAGTAGTAGTAAGGTAGTGTCGCCGAAGATGGCCCGGCTCCTAGGATAGCCCACTTTAAAAAAAATACAGTTATGATTAAACGAAACATTTTAAATTTCGCGGGTTTATGCTACTAGTACCATAGACAATAATGCAAGTGTGTTTTAATTATTATTATTACAACTTCTATTATGTTTTTTCTATACTTTATTTATCTGCAAGATTTCACGAGGTTTTGAAATTAAGTGGGCCTTCATTGGCTCCTGTACCTTAATCATATCGTTAAGAGTTTTAAAAAGATTGGGTAAACAAAATGTCTTACTTGAAGAATGACTAATTAATTCAGTCGGTACTGGTTTATATCTGATGTCTTTGCTTATTTTTTGGTTTTGATATAAGCAATATGTTTAGCATCGTAAACATAATGTATTTGATTTTATGTTAACTTACCAAATCAAACTCTCAGCATCTGATCCAATATATACATTAACATTTTAATAAAAGGGATTAAAGATCAATAAAAATCCAATTTCTTATTAGGGATCGCAGAGATCAGAAGGCATTACTTCGAGAATTAATTCTCGTGTGGTACTCGCGTTGCATTCTATATTGGGTACGTCATTCGTATTAATTTTCTTTATCTCTAGGGGAGAGGTTATTTCTTTTTGAAACCCTCCGTATTATAAGTATGTCTGTAATTTAATCACAAAACTGTACATACCCTTCTTGGTATACCTCCAACTATGTGCTATTTAAAATGTAATATCTACTACAAGTTATTATGTAGCATTAATTTGACAGCCTCTGTGGTGTGGTGGTTGAGCAGGTCGGCTCATAGCCGAGAGGCAGCGGGTTTGATTCCCGCGGCAACACAAGTATTTGTGCATAGGAAAAAGGCCAAACACTTGTTCAGTGTGTGCGTGTGGGTTCATGGTCCTCATAGTTCCTGGGTCCTTAGATACGGAGAGTCCTAGTTTGGATCCAGGTTCTATGTATGTGATCGATGAGCAGACGCGCATTGTCTGCATTGAAGTTTGCAAGCTTTTAAGTTTGGCCTTATCGATGACGTATCTACTGCGACGCATTTGGGAACCTACGTCTTAGATAAATAAGTGCGAGCTACCTGTCAATTAACTTTAATGCAGCTTAATTTTCACCACCAAAATATGAATCCTTATCAAATTGATAAATATATTATACTAGCTTCTGCCTGCGGATTCGTCCGCATGGCCTATAGGAAACAAAGAAGAATTTTTTTCATAAATAATTTAACCACTCATTTCACCCTCTTAGAGATGGAATTTCGAAAAACCCTTTCTTAGTGGATACCTACACTTTACAAAGAACACACCCTCTAAATTACAAGTCTCTAGAACCAGTGGTTTAGGCTGTGCGTTGATATATAAGTCAGTCAGTGAGGACTTTGAATTTTATATGTATAGATATCGTCAAAACTAAAACTATCTTGACCCACAGATAGTTATTCAGTATGCTTAATACATGTCCAGATCAATAGAGACGGTTTTACAAGGGGTTGCGGTTCCCTGATTAAATTCTGGATTATCCCTTACCCCGGACGTGATGCTATAAGATTATTGTCACTCCATTAATCCGACTGTGTTTAATTAGATTACGTTTTGTGCAAAGATCGGGCTCGCGAGAGTCGGAGTTGCGACATTCGGATTATGAGAATACGCGTTATTTGAATTCGGGAGATTGATAGCTTGAATATGTTTTACGGGAAGAAAGCTAAACTATGGGGTACATTTATGGATGTTTTACTGATCGAAATGTTTACTAGTGCTTTATTTGTTTTAAAACCTTAACAGCCTTATTAATAAACATGAACTAGCTTTAGACTAATTACACCATCTCTTGTGTCTTTCGATCCAGGTAAAAAGGACAAAAGCTGAAGTAACGAATCCGAGACCAATACCCGTTTATTAATAAGGCTGTAAAGTTTTAAAGTAAAACTTCTTTACGCACGCTTGACTTTGGGAGTAAACTGGTGAATGCAAAACGACAGAAGTTGAAGTTGGTTCACGAAGATCTTCATTATCAACATAACAAATTTAGAATTTGTATTATTATGTTAGTACATTCGGTAAAATGACAATTTACAAATGTCAAGATGGCAAACACACTGTCATATAGATAGTTTTGGCGGAAAAACGAAAAAAATCGCGTCACCGCATTGTATAAATTTCCAAAATTTGTGTTATTTTGGAAATTTATACAATGTTTACAGTTACAAAGTGTGTCATACTTACGATAGTTTTTAAATTAAAAAATCATTTCTGCTCTGAGACTATTTATAATAATTTATAGTAAATCAAACTCTGATCGTAACAGCCCTAAAGCTGAAAATTGGACAACATACTTATTATTAGCATTACCAGAACCCGATGACAGAAAGCAGAAAAGCAACAAATAAGCACATGTAGATATCATTAAAATTGTAACATAATAATAAAATGGGGTATTTTTATAATGGGAGTCGAATGAATAGGGTCTATTGTGTAACAACTGACGATGGGCAATTTACAGAACGTAGCAATGGGTCCAAGAGGGGTCCGACTCCAGGGGTCTGCAGAAATAGCAAGGTTACATTGTGATCGGTAAATTATAGTCATTCGTCTGTTATTTTATAAAAGGGCTGACGTTAAAATGATGTATCGGTTGATAAAACTGGGACTAATTTGGAATATAGTAGAAAATGTCGTTTACGATGTTAGAAGTTTCATTTTGGATAATAATAATAATATCCTTAAAAATAATCATATTAACAATAATTATTAATATACATTATATAAATAATAATATCATATAATAACGTAGTCATTTAGATAATAATTAAATAAGCAATAACACATGAAATGGAGATAAGAAAAAAAATACAATAGGTACCTAAAAAAAATGCCCAAATTATTTCACACTCAACAGTGGGTCTCATTGGCAGAGGAATAGCCAAATTTAATAAAATATATATAGCAATACTGGCATTTCCAATAATAAACAAAAATATTTCCCCATCTCAGCAATTTACTGAGATCGGTACACATTTTTTCCTTTTGAAATTGGCAAATATGTTCGTATGCTCGGGTATGTTATTAAATTCCTTATTGCTTACTATTTAGCTATATTAAAGAAGGTATGTGTGACAAAAATGAATCGTAATAATTTTCTGAGAACAGACTCAACGATCTCTTTTAGATTGTTTGTTTGCTTCAACTGTATTTACAGAATAATATGCCTGGAAACCGTCTTAGACTCTTAATGACAGTTTATTATCAAAACGTAAATAAAACAGAAAAAGCATAATTCATAGCGATCAAATACTTATTTTGGAGTAATACTTTAAGTAGCTTTTAGATGTTCAGTTAATATATATATATATATACATATAAAATTACAAAGTGCTTATTGTCAAATTTGACAGCATTTGTGGTAGTTCAGCAGATCGGCTCATAGCAAAGAGGCGGCGGGTTCAGGTTCGATTTTCGCGGCAGAACAAGTATTTTTGCACAGAAAAAAAGGGCAAACACTTGTTCTGAGTCTGCATGTTCTGTGACCATGGTTCTCGTATTTTCTGGGTCCCTAAACACAGGGAATCCTATTTAGGGTCCAAAATCAATGTTTGGATGGTTGGGCGTCGTTGGGAATCATAAATATTGTGTAGCAAGCACATTAGGTACAATATGTGAGTTTGAAAAGTAATACATACCTAAAGTACCATTTTGCTTTATAGGCATTGACTTTAACATAATATATTCTGTTCTTATTAATAGTTCAACAAAACTCATATTTTTTTTTTAATGTTACTAATGATTTGACGAGCTAGCCGTTAACCTGATGTTAAGCGCCACGGCTGCCCATAACAGAACAGTGTCAATCGGAACCCCGAAATAGAGTTTCGAGCAACACTGCACTGCACACATCATCCTGAGACATCAGCACATTCTGGTAATAAGATTACTCGACTGTGAGATCAGATCATAAAGTCTCAATTTCCCAGTAATTTCACTAGCTACAGTGCCCTTCAAACCGGAACACAGTAGTGCTTGCGCACTACTGCTTGGCGGCAGAATAACTGCCAAAGCGGTGGTACCTACCTAGACGAACTTTGCAACAAAGTCCTACCACCTAGTAACATACATTGACATACTTTTAAGTTTCCTACAAATTTGAGGTGTGTTATAAGTTTAATGTGGTTATCTGTATGCTTGTCTGTGGCACTAGCATCTTAGCTCCCAAACGGATGAACTGATTTTGATATGTTTTTGTTTGAAAAGTGACTCGATCAAGAGTGTTTCAAATATTAAATGGCCAAACATAATATATAATCTATACATGTAAAATTCAAAGTCCTGACTGACTGACTGACTTATATATCATCTAGTTGCACCCCGCGGTTTCACCCGCGGATACAAAGTATTTTAATTATTTGCTCATCCCACGGGAAAATTTCTCTTTTCCGGGATAAATTGTGGCTTATATGTTAATCCAGTGTATAAGCTATCTTGGTACCGAATTTCATCCAAATTCATTCAGCTGTTTGAGCGTGAAGGAGTAACAAACATACACACATACAAACTTTCGCCTTTATAATATTAGAGTGATGTACAGCCTAAGCCGCTGGTCCTAGAGACTTGAAATTTGGAGGATGTGTTCTTTGTAAAGTGTAGGTATCCACTAAGAAAGAGTTTTTCAAAATTCCATCCCTAAGAGGGTGAAACGGGTGGCTGAATTATCTATGAAAAACTTTCTTCATCGTTTACTATAAGCCACGCGGGCGAAGCCGCGGGCAGAAGCTAGTTCAAACATATATGTTTAGCCATTTGATGATAAACAGCTTTTTTCTAGTGGTTCAAGAATTTAATTTTTTTTTAAGTCCTCGTTTTACATCTTAGATGGAATCTGTTTGGTAGGATCCGTCGGGGATCGAACCAAATCATTAAGTACACAATTATAGTAATTATTTTCTATATATTTGAAGTAAAGTCATATAAAACATCCAAGGAAGCTTAGCAACAGTACAAACGTCAATAAACACCAATCAGAACACACCTGGCCGGCCTAATTCGTACCTCAAACGGACATCTGCTCAATCATGTCTCCGCACCACATTTGTTCTATCCAGGGCTGCCCCGCGTCCTCGTGACATGTCCCATAGAGGCTGGATGATGGATCGGGCGGCGTGTCATCGCAGATACAAATAAGGGTCCCATTCAGGGTCGACGGTATTGTGTTAAAATCAATTTGGATCAGCCCTAACGCGTGTATGTAGTGCTGGGACGTCCATCGATAGTTTGTGAACTGCACTTTTAGTGCGTTTTTAGTCATTAACGAATTATTACCTACTTATTGTTGAAGTGGAAAAGTATCATTATGTTGGATAACTCCCAACTATGTATACTAACATGTATTTGTCGTGGCTTATAAATCAATTATGCTTACGCTGCTCAATTCTCACGATTAATTTTAACTTGTAGTACTGTTTCGTATTTCCCGGCCATTACAGATAATTTTAAAGACAATAAGTACCTAAACTGAAAAATAAAAAGAAAATTAAATTGTTTTTTGACTTTTTATCCCCACTCCGACCAAGTAGGCTCTGCGTTTGCCGCGCCATTTTTCCGTCATTATCTGTTCTCGTTCAGTACCGGCCGTTACTCCTCGCAACATTTTTGTAATAATTACGTAATTATAATCCCCTACTTTTTAGCTTATAATTAGTGTTTTCAGTGATTAATTTATATCGAGTGAAATTGAACTTAAAAATGGGAAGAAAGCGGAGACACAGAGATGGAGACAGTAGTGAACGTTTATTGAAAAAACTGCGACATGAACTACGAAAAAGACGTCGAAAGGTCATATCTTCTAGTTCCACAAATGGCGAGAAAAGTTCGAGTAAGTGTTTACTTGCCATTCTTTTTCAGTGTTTGAATCATAAAAAATGTTTTATTTGCATGTAGGTATAGCTACATAATACTTACGACGAAAATAACATGTTTATGTTGATAAAATCTTTATATTGATGCGAGATATTGCTACCCTCATATTTTTATATTTAGTAAAAATTTAATGATTCATTAAGTAATCGAAAGAGCAGCACATACATTTGAGCTATTACCCTCTTATAAATTACTTACAACAACAACAACAAAAGTGCACCTTCAATAATGGACATTACGCAATACTTCTTCCTTTTATCTATACTGATGTGTACAGTACATATTGGGACTGTTACCGTCATACATTCATATCATAGGTAGTGTACAACATTCGACACTACGTGATGTTTACATAATTATGCTATTTACTTTAATAAAATTGAAGCATTGCTCATTATCTGTAAACTTGGGAATACTTCAGCCCCAAGCTAGTGATGCGAACAGTACGAATGGGGACTGTTACCTTCACAGATTAATATAATTGGTAGTATACAATTTTCGATACTATAACAATATCAGAGGTTTTGTGTACCTAACTTGATTAGTGATGCGTATGATTTTCGGGATCATTACCTTCACAGTTTTATTTTGCCATAAAATGTTATGGCTTTTCCAAGTTCTGACCAGTCTGAAGCGTATGTCCCTTACTACCCACGGTCAGATATTGAAGATTTTGAGACATATCCACCCGCAAGTATGGTGTTGGATGAGCTTACGCCACAGCCATCAACATGCGCAACCGCTGGGGCAGATGGTGACCAAAATGGCACATCTGTGGAGGCGCATCTGGATGATGACATACTATCACTTCTAGGCGAAGCGCCGAAGGAAGAAGCTCCCATAAGAAAAAATGTTCATGCTGAAATAGCAGCAAGATTACAAGATGTCCTACAAAATGGTTTAAAAAAAAGAGGAAAAAGATAAAGTGATAGAAGAATATCCGATCCCTGGAAATTGCCAAATGTTTAAGGCCCCAACATTAAATGCTGAAGTTAAAGCTGCTGTGTCAGAAATCCTGCAGAAAAAAGATGCGTCACCGGCTGCACGGCAAGGTCAAGTAGGTGCTGCCTTATCGGCTTTAACCAGCGCAATGGACATCTTAGTAAGTAAAAAATCTGGTAATAACCAAGATATTTTAAAACACGTGAGTAACGCTTGTCGATTGCTCTGCGACTCCCATTGTATTATAGATACAAAGCTTAGACGAAATTTTTTAATTTCCACTCTTTACAATAAACTGAAGGACACATTAAAAGACTCAAAACGAGATAAACATCTCTTTGGAGAATCATTGTCTGAAAGCTTCTAAAGTGATTGACAGGTCTAGCCAATACTTAAAATCTTACGTGACAAAACCAAAGCCTGCTACAAAAAATATTTATAAACCTGCGCATAACGTGACGAACCACTTAAACTGGAAGCACCCGCAGTCCAATCCTCAGAACACCAACCGGAAGTTAATGACATCTATGGCTCATCGGACTGCGAGCTCGAATGCTCATCGGAACGTGACAATGCGGAAACCAGTGCCGTCACGTGCCAATCGCACCAGTGCCTACTACAAGAACCAAAAGAAGCACTTGATACCCAGGTAACTAAACTAGCAGGTAGATTGAAAAACTTTTTTCATGTATGGCAAAAGTTTACAAATGATCCTATTATACTTTCCTGGATCAAAGGAATAAAATACCATTTACATCAGTGCCTGTGCAGACGGATTTTCCCAAAAACAAGCCTAATAATAAAAGTGACTTAGCAGCATTTCAGACTGAAATTAATAAGTTACTGTGTAAAGGCGCTATCTCACAATGCCAAAGAATTGATGATGTTTTTTTTATCTAGTAAATTCTTTGTGGACAAACCAAATGGAGACAAAAGATTTATTCTAAATTAAAAAAAAAAAAAATAATAATAATAATAATAAATTTATACAACCGCCCCACTTTAAAATGGAGGACCTAAGAACGGCTATAAAACTTGTTACACTACATTGTTTTCTAGCTTCGGTCGATTTAAAAGACGCTTATTTATTACATCTAGAACATAGAAAATACCTGTGGTTCGAATTTCAACAAAATTGTTATGAATTTACCTGTTTACCATTTGTTTGAACACTTGTCCACCGGTGTTACAAAAATCATGAAACCAGTCATGGAATACCTACGTCTGCATGGATGGCTATCTACTATTTATTTAGATGACATATTGTGTGTTGATAGCTCATAAAATATAAAGGAAGTACTAAAAACGTTAATGCTACTGTACGTCTATTAGAAAATTTAGGGTTTATCATAAATTACGAAAAAAGTTATGTAATACCCAAGACTAACTGTAATTTTTTAGGTTTTGAATTGGATATGGCTACGTTTTGAGTAAAACTTCCACAAGAAAAACGAAATAGAGTAAAAACCGAGTTAGAAAAATTCAAAACCATCTCTAAATGCAAAATTCGTGATTTTGCTAAATTCATTGGTTTACTCATTTCTATTTGGCCAGGCGTTGAATATTGTTGGTTACACACCAAATTATTCGAAAGACAAAATTTTTACTTTTAGGCTACAGTCAAAATTACGAAAAATTTATGTATATTGATTATAGCTTACTAAATGTTGACTTTGAATGGTGGTATAGCAATATCAGCAATTGTTCGTGTCCTATTCGCCCCCTTAACTATAGTTTTGAGATCTTTTCAGATGCAAGTCTGACAGGTTGGGAGGCTTCATGCCTGAATAAAAAGGCAAATGGTTTTTGGAATGACGAAGAAAAAAGTTACCATATAAATATATTAGAATTATTAGCAGTATTATTTGCTTTAAAGATTTTTGTTAAAGATGTTTTTAATACACAAATTTTGCTTAGAGTAGACAATACAACTGCAATATCATGTGTCAATCGTATGGGCAATGTGCAGTTTCCCCATTTAAATAAAATTGTCAGAAAAATTTGGAACTTTTGCGAACAAAGGAAGGTTTTTATTTACGCTTCCTATATTAAATCAGCTGAAAATATCATTGCAGATTTTGAGTCACGCAAATTGCAGCCTGAAACAGAATGGGAATTAGCGCCTTATGCATTTTCAAAGATCACTTATTTACTTGGGGCTCCCGAAATAGATTTATTCGCAAGTAGATCTAACACAAAATGTAAAAAATATGTTGCATGGAAAGCTGACCCATTTGCGTTTTGTATTGATGCTTTTACAATGAGTTGGACTGACTATTTCTTTTATGCGTTTCCTCCTTTCACAATAATATAGAAAACTTTAAATAAAATTATCACGGGCAAGGCCGCAGGTATAGTTGTTGGGTAGGCCGCAGGTATACCATGGCTGGGTGGGCCTGATTGGCCCACCCAGCCATGGTATCCGGTATTCAAAAAATTGGTTGTATCTGATATTGTATTTTTCAAGCCTAGTGATGATTTGTTATTTTCTGGTAATTCCAGGTTACAGCACAGTCTCCATAAAAGCCTTACTCTGGCAGCAGCAGTATTATCAGGGAAGCCCTCTTAAATAGAAGTGTGCCCCCCTCTTCCATTGATATTATGATAAACTCATTAGCCCCTAATACCCTAAAGCAATATGATTGTTATTATAAAGAATGGTACACATTTTGTGAAAACCACAGCGTTGATTATTTAGCAGCATCAGTTCCAAACATGCTTTATTTTTTAACTAAACTTTATAATTCAGGTTATCAATACGGAAGTCTAAATTGTTGCAAATCCGCCTTAGGCTCCGTTTTGGGTAAAACCATTATAAATGATGACAGAATTGTGCGATTTATGAAAGGTGTATTTAGATCTCGCCCACCACAACCAAAGTATCAGTTTACATGGGATGTTGACTTTTTATTGTATTGAATAATTTGCCACAGTTGTACCCAAATGAAAATTTGACTCTTGAATTGTTGTCTAAAAAACTAATCACATTACTAGCTATTGTCACAGCTCATAGAGTTCAGACTTTGTCGAAGATTGAAATTAAGAATATAATTTTTTCATGATTTCTGAATTAATTAAGACTTCAAGACCAAACGCTTATCAGCCATTGTTAAAATTACCATATTATAATGAAAAGCCCCAAATTTGTCCAGCACGGACCTTGCTGTGTTATAAAGATAAGACTGAATCTTTAAGAGTTAATGAAAACAATCTATTTATTAGTTATAGAAAACCTCATGCAAAAGTGACCACTCAAACTCTTAGTCACTGGATAAAAGATATGCTCAACAAAAGCGGTATCGACACAAGCATATATAGCTCTCATAGCTCACGATATGCCGCGACGTCTAACGCGAAAGCTGTTGGCGTTAGCGTTGACACAATTAAAAAGACCGCGGGTTGGAGCTCATCTTCTGCCGTTTTTGCGAGGTTTTACAACAGAGATATTATTTCACAAGATGATTCTTTTGCACATGCAGTGCTTCAATCCCTATAATTATTTATAATGAGATTGACTGATTTTAAATATGATTTGTGTTTGCTATATATTTAATTAAATATAGTTTGCAAAATACATACATTGATAATAATAACTTTTTAACTTCCAGATACATATGTACATGTAACATATGTACATATGTACATGTAAACCAGTCATATTATTTCTAAAAACGACTAAGGGTGATATCCTGATTTTGTTGATCTTTAAACATCTACAAGTTAAAATTAATCGTGAGAATTGAGCAGCGTAAGCATAATTAATGATAAAACGAACTTACCCTGTACGTGAAGTTCTATCATAATTATGCGAGCTGCTCAATTCGAAACGATTAATATAATAACCCTCCCAACCCTCCCAATTCATCAAAAAATCAGTATTAGCCAATATAGCAGTCATTATTAGAAATAGAACCTACCCAGGTACCTAATCTATTTGTTCCAGAAATGCTTTAAACTTAATGACGGAAAAATGGCGCGGCAAACGCAGAGCCTACTTGGTCGGAGTGGGGATAAAAAGTCAAAAAACAATTTAATTTTCTTTTTATTTTTCAGTTTAGGTACTTATTGTCTTTAAAATTATCTGTAATGGCCGGGAAATACGAAACAGTACTACAAGTTAAAATTAATCGTTTCGAATTGAGCAGCTCGCATAATTATGATAGAACTTCACGTACAGGGTAAGTTCGTTTTATCATTAATTATATACTGTAAATATATAAAACTAATAATGTTCAAATTTTGACAATTAACCTAAAAATTTAAGGGATAGTAATCATAATTTCCTTCGACCTGAATATTATTGTAATGTGACGACAGTAAGGCAATGTATGCTCTAAAGTGCAACGCCCTCACAGGGCTCATACAATGTAATATTGATAACTATAGATTATTTAGACTAAGTAATGACATTGCATGTAATAATAATAATAATTAATTTTACAAGAAATGTGATACTATAGCAAATGCACATACATTTTTAATCAATGTACTTATTTGCAATTGGAAGTCCGTGTCTACCAACATAGCGTTTAATATTCTATGAATAAATACAACGTCTCATCTATTTCTAAGAAATCTTTATATTTTAATTTTAATTGAAATTCATTTACGTATATATTAGAAATTTTATATGAAAATTTCATACCAGTAGATAAAACATATTTCGATTGCGTTGGAGATTTTGTTGAAGTTTTATTGCGACTGTACGGCAAAGTTCACGTAGCATGAACGGAACATTCGATTGGTAAGCCCTGAACCGAATAATGTTTGTTATTCGGTCATTATACTCTCGGAACACTCATATCGCGTATACCGCCCTGAGCGTAATGATCAACTTAGCACACTTGTGTCATAATGTATTATTAATAAACCTTAAACATCGATGTTAAGTCTATGCCCCATCACTAACAAAATCTGCATTCACTGCCAAAAAAAAATAGTTTAGGATTACCACCCCAAAAATAGTTAGCAACGGTCGAATATAACAAAAGTCAAACTACCCTAAAACGCAGCTAATTTGGGACAAGCCCAACTCTCAATTTTGTACCAAAGGGTGTTCGATTTCAATTTAACAAAACAAGTTTGTTGGTTTTTTGTCAACGGGTGTAGAGTAGTCGTTGAAGGGGTAATCTTAGAGTAATATCCTTTAAAAAGACTTGAATCACCTTAATTTAATATTGAGAAACATTTAGATACATTAAAATTATATTTATTTTTCCTGCTATTTAATTACCTACTTAACAAACTTAAGAAAAATTTTAATAATATACAATCGCAATTCAATTCAATTTCAATTTTTTTAATTTATCATGAAGGAGTCCTAAGTACAAAATTTAATCATATAACTAGTACAAAATTAGTTAATCCTAGATATGACTACAATTTATATTTGAAACATTTTTAAAGCATTTAACTGATAGTAAAAATGTAAGATATATATAATAATTTTTCAATTAATACAACGCATAAAATCTAAGAATAAAATCATAGTAAATATCCTAATAAAAAAAAAGTATTACTTTTGATTGTTTTAGTAAATAACATAACAATTCACACTGCTAAAAAAACTTCTCATTTCCTGAAATCGGTTGATAAATGATTAATGAGTATATTTTTTAAATCAAATCTAACAGAAGTAATCAATTATTTTATTCACAGACATACAAACGATTATATAAATTGAGGTAAAATGCTATATATTTACGAAGGCACCACTTACAGATGCTTTCTCCAAAGACAACAAACTCAAAATAATAAATGTAAATACTGCCTTTTGTCAATTCCATTCCATTCCAATTCAAACACTGCATCTTCTGAATTCCTTTCGCATTTAAGTATCTAGGGTTTGTTTATTTAATACGCGGCTTCAAAGTTCTTAGATGTATATTCATAGCGTAGTATATTTATACAATTTATATAATAAATTAGATTTTGAGTGCTATTAAATTAAATAAAAATTATGTCTTACACTGAGCTCGTTGTAATCAATTATATGACTAATTTTAAATCATTTTTATCTTGAAAAACATAATGAAATAACTTACACACACACATGCCCGTCTGCACTTAAGTTTGACAGCTCTTCATATCTTATATGTATAATATCTCTCTAGGACGAACCCAAAGCAGCAGGCAAGAGCTGTTAAAATTCAGTGCAGATGAACATGAACATGATTCAGTGCACCTGAGATAATATTGATCTACTTATAATTCAGAAATTTTTAAATCACTTTCGCAATACAGACATTTTTGTATAGTTCATAATCTGTCAAATAATTTAGAACTTTTAAATCTCTTTCTTTACTAAAATATGAAACGTATTTTTTTAGCAGGCATTGTGCCTTTAGTCTTGTTTGTATATGAAGCGTTCACGTTAAAAGGACTGATTCGATAAATAAAATTTTGCACCTATATATCGCTTATACTAAAAAAGAAAGAAGATTCACACATTCACACATCATCAGTAAAAAAAAAGCTCAAATACGTGTTCTGAGTCTGGGTGTTGTGGGACCATGGTCCTCGTAGTTCCTGGGTCCCTAGATACAGGAAATCCTAAATAGGGACCCGGATCTATGGATGTGATCGTTGGGCGTTATTATTATTATTTTCAGTCCATTTTCAGATAATTTTCAGCCTTCGAACCTTTTTTGAAAATTAAGAAAATTATTCTCGGGAAAATAGGTAAATTACAGGTGAAACTGCGGGCATTACTATATTAGACAATATACCAAAACCATCAAACAATCTTTAAAAGTTTTGACAAACTAAATTCATCGCACTAATATCAGTAATGTCAATAATCTAATTATATTTTAAGTAAACTTTCAACTTGTAATAGCGCACAAAGAAATCTTCAAGAAAATCTAAAACCCGCCAAACTTATTCACTCTACTACAAGGCATAATAAACAACTTTACTTCAATATAAAATGAGTTAAGCTTAAGAAACTTAACATCTTAAGTTTGTTGTTATTGACAACAGACTTCAGGCTAAAATATTTTACTTCTAAAAATACCGACGCAAGGGAAAGTAATAGAACATTACTTAAGAAAGGGGATCCCCAAAATTTGTAGATTGTGCCAACAGACGTTTGGCAAGTGACTGTTTCCATTATCAGATAAACTACGACTTTAAACCTTGTTGGTATATAATGTAGTCCTTATAGTCCTTATTTTTTAAGAACGCTTTGTGAAAGAAACTAAATAACGAATGTGCTTTCGGTGCTGTATACATACATAATTATTATTAAATAGTGGTTGGGTGGGCTAGAATTCATACGGTTGTACTGTGTGTAGGCTTGTTGGAGAACTTTATCCGGCATGGTATTATTATTACATTTTGTCGGTGTCAGCAGCGGGCGGAATGTCTGGTACGCTCTTTAGATCACACGATTGAAGTAAAATTTCTGTACGAATCTTAATTCTCTCTCTTTCTCTCTTTGTTTCATTAAACTATTTTTCCTTCTCAACTTCCATTCGCCTCGCCTGATCAATTTTCGAAACGCTCTCATTACGCATTCACCATCTTACTCCCTGAGTCAAGCGTGTGTAAAGAAGTTTTATTTCAATAACAACTTATTATCCGACGACTATTAGACAATTGAATATGTTCTAATTACGAGCCATTTGACTACATATTAGTTGTAACAACGTACTAAAGACTGATAAACATAAACAGCCTATTGAGACTTACAATCATTTATATGTCGCAATCGAGTCATTTTGGTATCACAGCGCCATCTATTGACGCTGTTGTGTTCAAGTCATATCCGGAACGCAAGCGCCATCTGTTGGTGTTCGATAGAGTTAGTGATACGCGCGCCATTGTGGTGTCGTGACTGAGGTCGGGACGACACTTCTCCAATGGTGGTCGGCGCGTGCGGACATCACTGAACCATTGCGCGTTCTGCTATTTATGGTTGCATAGCTATTTACGTGTTCACCTAATTATTACTGTACTAGAGATTATAATCTGATTGAGTTAAAAAGTCTGTTTCTTTCATCCAACATTACCAACCGACGCCCACATTGAAAAGGATTGACGATGAGTGCTACTGATGACGGTGATGGCCATCCTCCTCCGTCATATAAGTTTATCTAAATACGATGTTTAATTATTTTGTCAACCATCTAATAACTAAGTATGAATACTTTATGACGAAAAAACACTAAGTCCACCTGGAATAAATAATTGTTATTGCGTAATTAAAACAAATATTCCGGTGCTTTTTATCATGACGATTACCAACCATTCAATTATACAATACAGTAATAAATAAAACAAAAAATAAATATATGTAGACATTTCACACAGTGCCATCTAGCCCCAAAAGAAGCAAAGCTTGTACTATAGAAACCAGATAATTAATAGAATACTTAGATATTTTTTGTTTGTAAATATATACATAGAATACAATATAATACCCAGACACAGAACAAACATCATCACATTATCATCACATAAATGTTTGTCCTAGGTGGGAATCGAACTCACAACCTACAGCTTAGAAGGCTACTACCAACTGAGCTGCCCAGTCAAATAATAACCATGTAGTGTAGGAAAACAAACCTTATAAATAATTTCACAGAAACTTACAGGCTTGACGTGACGTGAGACAAAGGAAACGCTCGATCCCAACGAGCCCAGAACAAATATTTGCGTAGTAGACGCATCCGCGGGCTAAGTCCCGGTAATATCGTGATGGATCACGTCAGCAGCTTGGCTTATAGACCATGGAAATGCTTTCATACACGAGCGATTAGATGAAAACTGATTATTACAGTTTAACTATTAAAAACGGTATGATCATGAAGATAATATAAGACTTTAAACTGTTATAATGAAATATGACCCGGGCGTGTTCAAAAGAAGAGTGAATAGGTCTTAGCTAACATGCTACACCGTCGACCGCATCGTCACTTTCCATCAGGTGAGAGCATCGAATCGAATTTTAGATAAGGTTGTTGTAAAAAAAATTCACTAACATTTCTCAAACGTTGAAATAAAATCAAAATTGAACTTAAAATGAATGGAATAATTTTAAATTAACTACTACAAAAACACCTTCTACTGATTTCTACTAGCTTCAAAATGATTATAGGTAACGATACGTCGGTGGAAGTAAATATTTCAAGTACATCGGTTAATAGTTCAGAAATTACAGTCATGTAACCTTCAGTATTAAGGTCCAAATTACTTAAACCCGGAATTAACTCTATCTGTCTCTCTGTCCATTTGTTACCTTTCTATGACTAAACCACTAAACAGCGCTTGATATAATTTATTGACAGCCTCTGTAGTGTGGTGGTTGAGCAGGTCGGCTCATAACCCGGAGGCGGCGGGTTCGATTCCCGCGGCAGTACAAGTATTTGTGCACAGAAAAAAAAGCGTAAAAGCTTGTTCTGAGTCTGGGTGTTGTGGCACCATGGTCCTCGTAGTTCCTGGGTCCCTAGACACAGGAATTCTAGCTAGGGTCCAAGAATCTGTGATCGATGGTCTTATTATTATTATTATTAATTTAGTATTTAGACTTGAACACAGAAAGGTCGTAGGATACTTTGTATCCCTATAAATCGTAGTCAAAGTCCAGCAACGGATATTCATAAAAAACTCTCTAAAACCACGTTTGAAAGTTTTTTACCGGAAAAATGCCTTTATTCTTTCAACTAAATACTACAATGATATAACAACCACTACTAAACACTACCTACTACAAAAAAAAAAACATTTAGACTATATATATACTATATACTAGCCACGATGATCAATGGACAGTCTAAATGCTCCAGCCCACTACCAGTAGTTAGCGTATCCAACATGCTGGCAGCATTGCCCCGTTGAATTGCAATGTTGATTCGTTGTGCCAAATAAGTGCCAGCATTTTGGTCACGCGTAGCATCGACAAGGCATTCTATTAAACTTGAAAACTTGTTTGAAAGTTCAATACATGCAACTACAATCAATCACAGAACCAGTAGATATTCTACCTGAAACAATGGCTTGACAGAGAACACAAGTCACGCCAGGCAAATGCAAGTACACAGTACAGAGGTTAATGCTATCAAGCCGTAACCGACGGACCGTGGGTGAAGGCAAACGTAACCGCTTGCAAATGAAGACGACTGTACGGACCTGTCTTGGACAAGAGTTTCCAGGAAATGTGTGTAATGCAGGCCTTTGGAGGGTAAATATGGTTAATGTATCTAAATTATATGTATTTAACAAAAGTAAAATGCAAGGTTACAATGAGTGTAGTACCTAGGTTCAAATTTCAATCGGCCTTGTACTAAAACTCTTTGAGTTAAGTGCGAAATTTGTATCACTACTACAACGGTGAAGGTGAACTTAAATAGAAAATAATAATGCATTTACGATGCCTTTTTAACCGACCACCAAAAAGGAGAAGGTCTCATGTTCGTTTGTGTTTTTTTTTTTTCACAACTTAAGATTATAGGAAACACTCACACACACACACACACACACACACACACACACACACACACACACACGCACGCATGCACACGCAAACACACACACACACACACACACACATACACACACACTGGCCAAGTACGGGTTAGTCGATAGCGCAGTCATGTCCTTAAAATGGCGAGTTGTTGAGACTTCCGTATAATTTTTTTGCTAGGACTTTGTATTGCTACATTTTGGGAATTTCCTGACGAGAGCTTTAGACCTTAAAATTTCTGTTTTCTTAGGAAACGAAGAAAATTTTTTTCAAAGTCAAAGTTAATGTTTAAAGATTTATTGCAAATAGGCTATTTTTGGAAGAGTATAGCCGAGGACCGGGCTCAGTGGCGTGCCTTGGGAGAGGCCAATGTCCTGCTGTGGACTAATATAGGCGGATGGTGATGAGGCTTTTTTAGCACTTTTAAAAGTCAAAATTATATTAAGTACTTAAAATTAAGTTATTTTACTAAGCATATAAAATTACAAAGTAATTATTGTCAAATAATATATAACAAGCCCATTACAATATATGAGTTAGAAAAAAAGCAGTTCTCTTTCTCACTACTGGTGCAAGCAATCCGGCATAATAGATAATTAAAGGTCGTTATAATAGTTAATTCAAACACTTTTTTCACCCTCTAATGGATCCACCCATTAGAGTCTCACTCACTCACCTCTAATGGGTGGAATTTTGAAAAACCCTTTCTTAGTGAATATCTACACTTAAGAAAGAACACACGCTCCAATTTTCAAATCTCTACGTGCAGTGGTATAGGCTGTGCGTTGATATATAAGTCAGTCAGTCATTTAGGACTTTGAATTTCATAAATATAGATAAAAAATCCAGCCCGTATACAATTTTACTTTAATTCCAGGTCATGAGTTGACAGCCTTCAGCGAAGGCTGAATGTGTCGTTTCAATGCATTGTTGGTGGAAAATACCGCAAACTTTCTGGTTCGTATGTCAAACTAGCATTCAAGCCGGTTTTATTTATACAGCGACGAGTTAGGGACAGTGAGAATTAAAATTTCCTTTAAAAAAGCGGTTACATCGACTTCAATCGCGTTAATTTCACACTGTACATAGATAGATAGATAACTCATTATTGTCTTACCAACGAAATTCATAGAATACAGGAATTATTAAATCTTATATACCAGTGCAACAATGAGCGGTCTTATCGCTAATAGCGATCTCTTCCAGGCAACCTTTGGATGGAAAGTATCAAAAGATAATACACGGCGGTCTAAAACAATTTAGAATAAAAAGAAATACAGATAAAAATACACTATTACCTTGGTAAAAATAAATATAAATACATCCTAATACTTACATATTTTATAATAAAATAAACTAATACATATTTATTACAGAAGCAAGAAAAAGTTATAATATAATACTAGATATACTGATACAATACTTAGATACTTTTTGTTTGTAAATACATAGAATACAATACAATATACACCCATCATGGCACAAAGTACAAATATTGATGTTCATCACACAAATGTATGTCCTGGTTGGGAATCGAACCCACAACCCAAAGTTCAGAAGGCAGGGTTACTACCAACTGAGCTATCGGGCCAGTCAATTATGAATTCAATATCAAAAGGTTCAACGTTTTTATTCGTTTTATAATGTTTCGAAACTCTACAGGCTAGGTATCTATTACGATTGAGGTATCACGAATATGAAATCCGCGTTTCAACAAATATGAGCGTGTGTTTGTACGTACATTTGGAATTTCGTTTTCATCCGGCCGTAAGGCTATGAATGGTGCATGGCGGGCCGCTCAGCACCGTTCGATCCATTACATGATTGAACCCTGCAGGCGTATTACGGAACGATGCAGCAGCAATTCGATACTAAAGCAGTTGTATTTCGGTACTGAAAGGAATTACGTTATCCGCGATGAAATCTGTAAAAGCATTTTTCATTTGTCGACTTTTATAATAGTAACTGATATTATGGTTTAGATCGTTTCATTTTAGAAATGGAAGCAGAATGGTTTATTTTATTTGCCAAAAAATTCCTGACAAAATAATAATAATAATAGCGCCCAACGATCACATACATGGATCCTGGACCCTAACTAGGATTCCCTGTGTCTAGGGACCCAGGAACTACGAGGAGCATGATCCCACAACACCCAGACTCAAAAAAAGTATTTGCGCTTTTTTTGTAAACACATACTTTTCCTGTCGCGGGAATCGAACTTGCCACCTCTGGGCTATGAGCTAACCTACTCAACCGCCACAACCTAGAGGCTGTAAAAAAAGTTAGAGTTAGTTTTGCCAAGTTCAAAGATCTGCATTAATTACAAGTATAAAGGTTAAGTTAAAGTATAAAGAAGCTGATTCTCGGAAATATGTGTTTCTAATAATTATTTTATGGAATTGACCCAATAGAGCTGCGTGTCAACCATTTTTCTATTTAAACGAATTACATGACCTGCTAATCATTCGCCTCACGCAGCCGGCTATAACAGTTGCAGTGTCGCATGGAACTTATAAAGTTTCGCGTGATACTGCACTCTACACGTCATATTGGGACATCACACTGCCTAGTAAATAAAATAGTTTACCCTTATATCAATAATATTAATAATACTAACGATTCTGGACCCTAACTAAGATTTTCTGTGTCTAGGGACCCATGAACTATGAGGACCATGGTCCCACGACACCCAGACACAGAACAAGTAAATTGCACTTATTTTTCCTGTACACAAATATTTGTCCTGTTCCGGAAATTGAACCTGCTACCTCCGGGTATGAGTAAACCTGCTCAACCACCACACCACAGAGTCTGTCAATATATAAAATAAATATTATTACTAGCAGTAATTAACAATATTCGTATCCTATAATCAAAATTAGTGAATACATCACTTATATATAAAAACAATAAATATAGACACAGAAATGAATGATAAATTTAAAAGCCGGATCATATAAACTTATTACGATGAGTTCCCAGAATAAGGCTCTCAACGGATATTTTCATTACTTAAATAAATATACAATTTGACGTACATCAATCTGGTGTGATCGTTGGTCGGGATTATTTACGGAAGACTGCTGAAAATGGAGATTGACAACTCTATGGGAAATTATGTTTTTTTTAGAACACAATACGGTAAACTTCGTAGACATTTGCAGCACAATTAATAAGCAACCTCCAGATTTGTTTACTGTTTCACAATACATCGGTAATAGTTTCGTGGCATTCACTCCGCTGCCAAGAGCCTACTAACAATGTTCCTTCATAACAGTCGACAACAACGCCACCAAGCGGCGTGTCCACAAAACGTCCACAAGTCAATTACACTATTTAATACAACCTATTAATGATAAATATGGTAAACTAGCTGTACCCCACGGTTTCACCCGCGTGGTGAAAATTTTCCATACTTTCTTAACTTTTCAAAAATAATAAAGACAATAAAAAAAGAATTAGTGAAAATGTACCATCCGTTCACCCGTGATGCGACAACCAAGGGAAATAGAGATTCATTTTTATATATTAAGATAATTTGACTAATTATATAGCAATTGTTTGACATTTAATGTGTGTATGCGTATATAATCCTATATCGTTAACAATACATAGTTGAACAAGATGACAGTGGAGATCATTAACCTGAACGCGTCTATGAACAGGGCTCCCCGATAGAACCTCATTTTGACCTTCTGTTTGCCCCTGACATTCAACGGGTCCCCCCAGTTCCGACCAGCACCCTTACCACGGAACTGTTCTGGGAATCGACTTTGCCTGCCATCCTGCACTCGCCAAGTAACAAGTCCACGAGATCGAGCAAGAGAGAACACGATTACCATCTCCACCAGACTAACGCGGTAAGGCCTTGGCGATCACGTAACTCGATTGTAACCCGCGGCAGAACAAGTATTTGTGTTTATGCACAGAAAAAAAGCGCTAATGCTTGTTCTGAGTCTGGGTGTTGTGGGACCATGGTCCTCGTAGTTTCTGGGTTCCTATACACAGGGAATCCTAGTACTATTACTATTAGTACTATTACTATACACTTTTTTTCAACTGATTATGATAAAACATGAATTAAGGTCAAAAAAGATTTAGTTGCCTTTGAATTAAGAATTAAATTAAATTTTGCCACTACAACACTACAAAACAGCATCCTATATAATCCTGTTCACACCGCAAAACAAAATTTAAACTTTATTACAACCGTGGAAATTCTTAAATCTGTTGTATACAAATGTTAGACTAAAGGCGTATTTGTGAGAGCCGTCCGTCTGTCACTCACAATACATTATAATCAATTACTCGCCGACGATTTGCGAGTTAGCATAAAGTTTGTTTCGTTGAAGAACTGATTTTGATTTTTCTTCGTTTGTTTTTCTTTTATCACACTTTTAACTAGTAACACCTGGTGATTTGCTTGTATTTTATTCAACATTCTGGAATAAGCATTAAATGTCGCCTATAATTAATCTATCTGCCCACGTGCTTTAATTACATTCTTATATATGTTTTATATCTAAAATCGACAAAAAAATATTATTTTTACGATGTAGGTATATAGTTTATGTGACTTTAGAACCTTATTATTATGTAAGAACCCTAGAAACTTAGCCATTATGTTTAATATTAATTTTAGATTTATTTTTGTAATAATCCGTTTAAGACAGAAGCGAATGTTTGAAGTAAAACGCACGTTTTATTTGGGGAGTAAGCTGATGAATGCGAGATGAACGGAAATTGATTCGTGCAGATCTCCATTGCTAACATAACATTTTTTTTATATAAAATAATTTTCTTATTTACACTACTATTATTTTAAATTTTATAAAAAAAAATTACACAATTCCTAATTCAAATTTAATAATATTTATTTTCTATTTTTTAGTTTGGTTTTATTTTTTTAGTTTGGTTTTGGTTTTACATAAAGCGCTTTTTTTGGTTTTTTAAGTATTATTTATTTTATAATTACTTTTCACAAAACCGTTGTCCTTCGTCACAAATAAAGAGGAAATACTAAATATAATGTTTCATTCTAAACTAGCTTATACATAGTTAACGCTACGCAAAAACAAAAAACAGACGTAGAATATGAACCCGTTGGCAACAGAAAGACAAACGAGGCCATATCGCGTGCATCCATCACGATCGGTCGCATGTGTGCGAGACAAATGCTTCCTTAATCTGTTACTACGTTGCTGAAATGGTTGGTACATTTACTCTGCAGGTATATTAGCTGTACAGAATGTATTAAAGATCATATTAAAACAGTAATTTTGAAGTAAAACTTCTTTACGCATGCTTGATTTACACATAAATTAGTAAATAAAGATGGATGGATAAGATTAAAGTTGATAGATGTCTATAGGCTGCGGTAAACACTTCCTATCACACCTTCGTATCGACAGCCCCTGTGGTGTGGTGTTTGAGCAAGTCGGCTCATAACCCGGAGGCGGTGGGTTCGATTCCCGCGGCAGAATAAGTATTTCTACACATTAAAAAAAAGCACAAATACTTTTTCTGAGTCTGGGTGTTGTGGGACCATGGTCCTCGTAGTTTCTGGGTCCCTAGACACAGGGAATCCTAGTTACGGTCCATGATCTATGTATGTGATCTTTGGGCGTTATTATTATTATTATCAAGAGGCCCATAGGTAGGCTAGATTGATATTTATAGCATAAAAAAGGTCACAAACCCTACAAATATTTTACATTAAAAACTTTGTTGTTTTATATGCTCAGTACAAAAACTTAATTTAAGTATTTCAAGCAATTTCATTTTAACTTGTAAAATTATAAAAAATTGCCTATTTGCAAATGCAAATTACAATTTTTGGACTTTACTTTGAAATCAAATTAATGTATCATCTATTCTCATAATAGTTGAAATAAGCTGAGCTATTTGACGTTTTACTGGTAGCCATAAGATAGAAGATAGTAATTTTTTACTGTACTAAATGTATACAATATAATTGCGCCCGCAGAATGGCACTCGGTCGTCGATCGGGTTTTACTTGGAAATTTCTAAACTAATATTATGAAGAGGAAAGATTTGACTTTCAATGCAAACATTGAATAGGCTCTGAAACTACTGGATCGATTTGAAAGATTCTTTCACATAATTCTACATTATCCCTGATGAACATACGCGATAGAATGTATATAAAATACCCGTGTAAAGCCGGGGTGGGCCATTAGTCACATTATCACACTATCACACTTCACACTTCACACTAATATTATAAAGGCGAAAGTTTGTATGTGTGTTTGTGTGTATGTGTGTATGTATGTTACTCCTTCACACTCAAACGGCTGAATGGATTTGGATGAAATTCGTTACCAAGACAGATTATACGGTGGATTAACATATAAGCTACATTTTATCTCGGAAAAGTGAAATTTTCCTGTGGGGTGACAAATAATTAAAATACTTTTTATCCAAGGGTGCAATCGCGGGGCGCAACTAATAGTCATACATAAAACGATCGTTTTGTGAATATATTGTTGACTTGAGCATCGTTTCATGACTGAGCGTTATTCTGTAATTTAGACCTAATTTCGCTATCGGATACAAAAATGATTAGCAACAGTTCGTTGTAATGATGAAGTATTTTTAATGTATAGTTGAATACGAAGTGAGTAGCAAAATTAAATGACCCGAATAATGAGCATTATTCGGGTCATTTAATTTTGCTACTCACTTCGTATTCAACTATACATTAAAAATACTTCATCATTACAACGAACTGTCGCTAATCATTTTTGTTTCGTAACTACTAAAGGCATTAGTAGTTACGAAAATTATTTCGCTAACCTAAAGCTGATTATTCGGTCAGACATAAATGACTATTCATATCCCTTTTTTTCATTATGCAATAGGCGACGACTCTAGCTCACGTCATCCGTTAATATGAAAATATATATTGCTTAGAAAAGCGGGCGTTACAAGTTCGTCTATTTTTGTAGTGACGTGTGACATCTCATCTTCATTCAAAGTCCCGTTCAGTCATTGGCAACGGCTCAAGGACAATTGAGTGCAGTTTACGAAATGTTAAAATCGAAGTGCTTTCCCAGAAAAAAAAGATAGAAAATTTTGCAGCACAACTTGGATTTATTTTTATAAGTTAGTTAAAACTAAAACTGTCCATCCTCACGTCATTCAATCGTCTTTTTATTCATCCTTCTGGATGAATGAATGCATGAAGAGTGAAAGAGATAGAGAAAATAGACGGATGATCTTCTGATTCCGATTTTTTCTTACCTAGTTCCTAGAAACTCATAATTCCTACTTTTAAATAGGGATATGATCACACTAATCACACTAAGATTATAAAGGCGAAAGTTTGTATGTGTGTATGTTTGTTATTCCTTCACGCTCAAATGGCTGAATGGATTTGGATGAAATTCTGTACCAAGACAGCTTATACACTGGATTAACATATAGGCTACATACAGGAAAAGTGAAATGTCCCCGTGGGATGAGTAAATAATTTAAATACTTTCTATCCACGGGTGATACCGCGGGGCGCAACTAGTTTAATATAAAATATCTATGACTCTATAAAGAAGGTCAATCTTTGATCAGAGAAATTGAGTAAGTAAGAACAATGAGAAAATACAGCTTCCGGTGACTAGTAGGTAGTATTCTGTGCCAGAAGTTCTTTCAACTATGTGAAAAGGTTTAAAGGACTAGAAGATTTCATTGAAGTTTCCAGAATATTAGTGCTTTGGCAGCTCAGTGGTGTATTTATTTGCACTTATACGGCTTTGTCCAGACACTGATAATTGGCAACATAACACCTTCTATAAACAGAACCTACCATGATTCTATGGTTTCAAATTGGAAACTATGATAAAGAAAAATTTTTAATCAGCCGTCAGCATATTAAATTTAGTAGGATTCAAAATTTGAAAACTTTTTAATTGTGATGTGTGTGTGAATCATAAGTAGATTAACGATATCAGAGTAACTTTAAATTGAAAATTAATTTAAATATAGATTTCATTCTTGTGATCCTCTTTATGAATGGAACATTTATTATCGTCTTCTATCCGTATTCGATCCAAATACGAAATGGCCGATTGCCAGAGCGTAAAACATAAGTACCAACAAATAATATGCCTATGAGGTACAAAACAGCACTTCATAGGCTTAATGAATCCCTGGAAAGCGGTACCTACGTGTCCCGGCAAATTTATCGCCGTAATTTACGACTTATCCGGGAAAAAAGGGAATACAAATACGGTATAATGCGGCCGAAATTAGCGAGTTTTGGTTAGGAGGGCCTGGTGGTGCTTTAGTGAGGTCATCTTTGTGTGTATTAATTTTGGGAGTCAAAGTGTTGCTCCAGTCATATTGGGAGTAGTGATACGTGTATATACTCGCGGCACATTTACCAGTTCCTTGCTTATGGATTAGTGTAAATTTAAAAGTTGCTTTTGGAGTCAATTTGATTTCACAATGTAGGCTTATTTAGCAAATACACAAGAGAGATAAAAATAATTGATTACATCACATGAGTAACGAGGAGCGCTCGTCACTGTTTGTATAAAGTTTTAATTCGAATACCGAATTCACGAGTTAAATTATGAAAGCCGGAACAAAACAAATGATCATACATTTTGGACATAAAATAACATTTACACTTGTGTTAATTTCGGTTAAATTTCTTAGCGCTTATGTTTTATTAAAATATACATGGCTCAAAGTTACGGTTAAAAGTATGTATAATTCACATTTGCTTTTAAAATCAAGACCATTTTCTTGCTATCAATTCTGCATCAAAAAACAAAAAAACTTAACAGCACGTGCAAATGAACGCAAAGTTAAAATCGTAACAGCACATAAATCAAACGCAGACCTCATGATTCACTGCCGTCACAGAAACAGCAAATAACCACCTTGTTACTTAGCTTTTAAGATTGTTTATGGTATGTAAGTGTGTGGTTTATTTTACGTTGCATTAATATGAACTTATTAAGATCACTTGCTAGCGTCAAGCGTCCAATTGGACGGCGGGAACGTATGAGTTCTTGGTTTTTGGTTTTGTTTTGATGATACATTTTGATTTGCCTCAGATAAATTTATGAGGACATTTAGAAATTTTTAGACTTTGTATGCGAAATGTATGCACATCTTGAGAGTTATTTGATTCTTACTTTAATGAAAGATAGTAGAAAGTATCCTAGTGTCTATTTTGTGTACTAATATAGTGGCCACAAGGCATAATATGTATAAAACCAGGAGGGTGATCACGAAACTTTGATTGCAATGAAACAAGAAAAAATTTCATACTAACTATGCACATAAACTGCATATTCAAACTGTCAAAACCACATTTGTGTTTCTATCTGTTGCAATCGAGTTACGTGATCGCTCAGCAGAGCATTGAACCAACTGACCTCCGCTGTTAGTTTTGGAAACTATTATTGTTATACAAGAAACAATTATACAAATAAAGTTACACTTTTGTGTAATATCATTTGAACGATTACAGAATGGTGATAATAATATGATGATGACAGTTAAAAATCCAACTGAAGATATGTGATTAAAATCGGAAAATTCTGCATTTAGATTTCAAATGAAAATGCAATAATTACTGTAATACTAACACCTCGTTCCTCCGTATTTCAAAACCTTTAAAACACCGAAGCAACCGAAGCTCTATCAAATTATAAAGTATTTAAATTGAGACCGACATTGTAAAAAATCTAGTAATAGCTAAAAATAACTTACCTAATTAAACACGTATATGCTATAAACGACACAAACCAAATCACAACCTTGTTGCTACACGAATCTAATCACAAACGTCAGAGTCAGCTGTTGCGAATCTTCAGCCGCGTCTAAATAAGTTCATTCAACTTCTAAAAATACACCATTCAGAAACTAGTTCTACGCTATTTTAAACTACAGTTCTATTTTCAAATATGAATAAAAATCACAACACTTTTACGTTTACATTAAATGTAACGGAGGCTTCGCTGCCGTCCGCCCTGCGTAGCGCCTACGGTAAGACTACCGCCCGCCCAGCGAACGGTGCTGTAATCTACTGAATTTTTATTCAGGCTTTGGCGCGTTATCTCGCTGAAGTTTTGACTTGCAACGCGAGGCTTTCGTGTTGTCTTTATGTGGGAGCGATGTTTCGCAGACACGTGCGAGTTTTAAGTGACGATTGTAACTTTTCGAGCGGTTTTCTGGCGAGTCGTTTGTTTTGTGAAACGTCGTGTTTTGTTCTGTGCTTTTACATAGAAGAAAAACGATAAAAGGCACGGTATAGTACTCATAACTTTGCATTTACTTTTGCAATTAAATAAAATCTTGTTTTTAAATTATTCCATTGTTCATAGGTTAACACTATTTCTTTTAAATTCTATATAATTTCAGATAAACAACCACTGTATGAGTGGTGAGTATAGCTCAACCTAATAGGTTTTGATTTATTTTTGATTATTTTTTCATAAATCAATAGCGGTACACATCTAGTGCAATGAATATGAAATCTTCGTGATAGTTGTATTCTAGTCAGTTAAGATAGACAAATGGGAATAAAAATCTATCCATTCCAAAATCAAATGGACAAAATGGAAATTTCCATCTCTACGACCTTGTATAAGTTGCACCGAGACAATATTGAAAACTAACTTATTGTAAATTAAAACATATTTTAAGAACACAAAACGGAAATTGCGTATAAAATTTAAAGCTTTTGAGTACTGACAATATTTAATGACAGCGATTTGTACAATTCCTTTAAGGATTAAAAAAATAATTTACTAGCTCACTACCTTAAAAAATAGGTTAATTCCATCTTGACCCACGTCCGTGCGGTATCTATGACACACCGGTTCTGTTACCCCGGTTTTCTATTTTTACCCCCAGCTTGCGTGACAGTAGCGCCCTCTATCCATCACCTAGATAACGCTAGAATACTTAGCATTTGCATACACCTAGGGAGCTAGTGAATAGAATAACAATTAGACGGTTTTCATTTCTACTTTTGTAGCAGATTTGTGATAGAACGTGATATCTTCACGACAGGAAGATTAGTTTACCTTAAAATTCATTAAAAAGGTTTGTTTATTTTTTGATTCTTCATAAGGAAATCCAAGTAAAGTTCTTGCAGTTACGAGTTAGATCTACAATCGTTGACAATCCATAATGAATGAAGTAAAGCATTTATTCAAGACTTATAATCTTATCTTTGAATATTTCTTTGCGCACGTTTGACTTGCGTTGAGATGTTGGTTCACGTAAATCTCCGTTGTCAACATGACAAAGTCTTATTATGTTAGTATGTCCGGTAAAATGACACTTTACAGCTGTCAAGATGGCGACATTAACTAGTGTTAAACAAACAAAGCAAAAACAAAGTTTTACCAAATGATAGATGGAACTAAACTAAATAAGTTATACTTCGGTCGTGTGGTCTAAAGCACACTAGTTATTTTTTTGCATCGTTTAAACGGTATCCTCTTCCCATCGAGTCGAGACGGACTCCTGCACTGAGGGTTCCGTACAAACCTGTACAGGTATATATATTATTAATAATATTTTTATTATATGATGTAACTAAAAATGCATGCTTTGCGAAATGTTTCCTTTATCTGTGCTATAAGACGTTGCTTCGCACCAAATTTCAAGATTTTGAGACACATGGAAGTACCCTGTAAGTTTTGATTCCCTCGCGAGTGTCGAAAATTTTCAGCTTAAACAGCTGTATCTTTTGATTGCGTTGGCTTAGAAGTTTGATTTTTTCACAGCTCCAAGGCACACTCTAAAGCTAAACAAAATTAACATATTTCCGTCTTTTGCATTTCCCTTTTATCAGAAGAGTACCGCCATACTTTGAGTTTACTTTAGTTTTAGAGAATGCAACACAGAATCGATGCCAATGTAGCAGCTATTGTAACTAAGTACATAAGTGAAACAAATAACTAATCTGTTGTTCTGGTTTAAGTACCGGCGCGTGTTCATGCAGCCACACTAATTTGTTTATATTTACGATTATTTAATTATTTTCATAGCTTATTGCGCTTGATTCTGTTCAACTGTGTAATCTGTATAATTATTTGGAAATTCTGTAATTGAGTTACATAAATGATGAAATAAAATTGACAGCCTCTGTGGTGTGGTGGTTGAGCAAATCAGCTCATAGTCCGGAGGTGGCGGGTTCGATTTTCGGGGAAAGACAATAATTGTACACAGAAAAAAAGCGCGTGTTCTGAGTCTGGGTGTTGTGGAACCATGGTCCTCATAGTTCCTGGGTCCCTAGACACAGGGAATCCTAGTTGGGGTCCAGGATCTATGTATGTGATCGTTAAAAAAACGTAAATTAAATTTACTAGGTGATAGAACTTTGTTGAGGAATTGGTTTCTTTAGTAAAAAATAAAGTATGAAACCACCACTTGCTGACATTTTCTAGTAATCACAAGTCTACGTAAAAATCCTCCATTGATATCAAAACGAAACTCCGGTTTCGTGAGTATAATTCTTGACGTGTGAGTAAAACCTGCACTAACATCCCACTTGGGGTGTACTGTGCATACACTTGGGGTGTATTATGAATACGCTTGGGGTGTATTGTGCATACACTTGGGGTGTATTATGAATACGCTTGGGGTGTATTGTGCATACACTTGGGGTGTATTATGAATACGCTTGGGGTGTATTATGAATACGATTGGGGTGTATTGTGCATACGAATGGGGTGTATTGTGCATACGAGGTGTATTATGTTTCCTGAAGTCAGAAAATATAATATATGACATTTAAATTCAAATTCTAGCCCTGAAATGTTTAACGTTGACATTTTAATTTGCTTCACGTTTCATAGCTTAACGTGTTAACTAATATTTATTAAATAAACATGTAAAGTATCAAAGGCTTGCAAATTCGGCTACACGTAATATGTGCCAACTTTACATATATCGTAAAACTCTTGAGGGGAACTGCATAGCTTTCTTGGGAATACGGCTTCGTTTTAAGGATGCATTAAATTATTTTAACCGACTGTGAAATTTTACAACATCTGTTTTAAGCTATTTCCGATGGCAGGGTATGTTTTAATAATTGGTAGTACGTAGTATCAATATCACACCTAACAATTAAAAAACAAAGAGCTATCTGATCGATTGGCTATTATATTTTTTTTTTTTTTTTTTTTTTTTTATTTTAACATAATATATAAGAAGAGATAGCTGTTAGAAGTTGCTTATTGTTACAGTAATTGCTTATATTTAGGTTCTTACTGTTTTAAGCCGTAGAATACATTTTTGACGTATTTTATACTTACATATTTTTGTTTGAGGTTTATAATAGTAAAGTAGATTATTTTTCGATTACAAACATATAACGCAGCTTAGTCTTACGTAAACAATAATTATGTTAAAACTTATTGAACCTTCTACTTCCTTACCTACCTTTGATTATGAGTTAATGAGAACTTAACAAAATTATTATGATTTAACGAGAAAAAGCTCATTGACGATGACACTTTGGTTGGTGAAAGGCTCCAGAGCCTAGCACATCGACGTAAGGTGGCAAGTCTGTTGGTCTTTTACAGATTACACCACGGTTACAGATGGAATGCCTTGCCAGCGTCTGTGAACGTGAGCGAAATATGACCCGGGCGTGTTTAAGAGAAGAGTGAATAGGTTTTTACTTGGCTAGCATGCTACACCTTCGATCGCATCGTCACTTCCCTTCAGGTGAGAGCGTGGTCAAATGATAGAAAAGTTTGAAGTAAAAAAAAAAACTTTTGGTTTATTTCATTTTGTACTAAAAGTTTAAAAAGGCGTTATTTAGCCTATGAAACATATTAGTTTTAATATACATTTAACTTAGATGGAGTTTTTGGCGGGAAAGCAAAAAAGATTGCGTCACCGCATTGTAATATTTTCCAAAACTTGTGTTATTTTCAGTGTTAATGCATAAAATTGGTGGCATTATATTCGTTAAGTGCTGGATTACAGGCGTGAGTGTAGGAAAATGGTATAATGATGGTGAAACGTTTCTTTTCGTGATTATTATAGATTATAGCACTGAGCTGTACGTAAGATATAATGTTTATTTAAATAAATAATTTTTGAAATAAAAATAAATAATAAATCATCCAGGGAGATTTTTTAATTAAGACGGAGTACCATTGACTATATTCGTCAAAGCAGCAACCACAGTATGTCAGAAATAAAAATAATAAACGCTCTTTTACTACAGCAAAGTTTAATATCTATAACAAATACATCTACAATAAAACGTTTCAGTATGATTCTTTGTTTATAAGCACACGCTTATAGACATACGTCTATAAGCATGGGCTGACAGTAACAAAGTTATTGTTGTCGGGAACCTTGAGCTGAATCCCATTCTAAACAGATTGTTCAGTAATACAAGGTCCTTGAGTTTTACGAGTCTACCGCGGCTATATTAATCCCTACTCTACATACTCTACATACTCTACATCTCTGCTCTACACATAGGTAGAGTAAGAACAACGACCGTCTTAGTGCCCGCGTCATCTCGCGTTTTATGGCCAATTAAACTTGCAGTTAACAAAGCACCGTTTGTCTTAATAAACTCTGTAAAACGAGACTCGACGATAACCCACGGTTAACTCATGTTTAACAATCGCCTGATAAGTTACTGCGTGGTTTTGTGTGTTTTAGGTTTATCTAGAGGGTTTGTTTCATGATGTTGTGTATGTATTCTCTTTGTTTTGAGCCCATTCGGGGACGTTTTTGTTAGAGTTAATTTAAGTTTATTATAATATTTATACTCTTTGGTGTTTACTTAACTGTCCCTTAACGCCTATTCCCCGTATCAGGAAGTATTTCCTTATTTTTTCTGTTTTGTGTCAGTTTTGGTGTCATAATCTTTGAGCCACCAGATTGCTTCTAACTTGACTTACTACAACAGATGGGATGGCTGAATGTCTTTTCCAAAACACGGTAGTGCTCATTGAAAATGCCACTTTTTGTATTGGTCACCTCTCCAAGTAGTGACTGCATCCATCCGTCCCTAAACCTGCCATGACAAATGATATCATGTTCAAAATGTTCTCTTTTTTACAACCTAATACGGGGTTGGTTATCAGCGTCATCTATTGACAGATTCTTGAGAATCACTGCTTAGAGATGTATGGATGCGGATCCAAGAACATAATTAAAATGTTTCCTTTAAATTAAAATTAATCTCTTAATTACGCTAATCAGGTGATAATGCTGTACTTGAATAATTTGACTGGCCTGATAGCTCAGTTGGTAGTAACTCTGCCTTCTGAGTTGTAGGTTGTAGGTTCGATTCCCACACAGGACAAACATTTGTATGATGAACATCGAAGTTTTTTCTGTGTCTGGGTGTTATATTGTATTCTATGTATATTTTTACAAACAAAAATTATCTAAGTATTGTATCAGTTATCTGGTTCCCATAGTACAAGCTTTCCTGAGTTTGAGGCTAGATGGCGCTGTGTGAAATGTCCACAAATATTTATTTATTTGAATTGATATGCCAATTAAATCAATAATACAGACGCTACTTGAATCACTTCTTGTATTCTCCCTGTCTCATGTTAATAGGACAATGATGATTATGATAATGAGTGCTAAATGGTACAGTAAATTCTATACTCTATCATACAGTACTGCAACTCCCAAAACGGCATGCGCTCAGGAACCGAAACGTCAATTACCCCCATTCCCTTACATCGCCATATTAGCATTGAATAAAACTAAACGCCAATAAGGGGCGCAAAAAGGAAACCGCCATTGTAAATTGTATAAAACTAAACATAAGTATTAGGACCATCACATACTGAAGACTGTAATGCCCGTCTATAGTCTATTTTTTACGTTAGTGAAAATTATGATATGACAAGCTAGTCGTTCACATGATGTTAAGCGACATGGCCGCCCATAATAGAACAGTGTCACTCGGAACTCCAAAATATAAAGTTTCTAGTGACACTGCACTGCGCACATCATCCTGAGACATCAGCAGTCTGGTAATAATATTACTCGACTGTGAGATTAGATGATAGTCTCAATTGCCCAGTAATTTCACCAGCTACAGTGTCCTTTTAACCGGAACACAGTAGTTCTTGTACACTATTTGGCGGCAGAATAATGGCACAGCGGTGGTACCTACCTAGACGAACTTTGTAGAAAAATCCTACCACCTAGTACACAACTCATCTAAGTTGTATTCATCATCATAATCATCATATTACATCATATCATATCATAATGTTCTATTAACAAGAAGTGATTCATGTAGCGTCTGTATTAATTGAAGGGGTGAGAACAAAAAGGGTTTAACTTTTTTTTTTTTTTTTTTTTTTTTTTCACAAAATGACTTATGGGTATCGTTGGATTCAGCGTGAAATTATCTACAATAATATATTCTCAAAATACCGAAATGAGTCTTAAATCTCGAGATTTTGAGTCTAAAAATGGTTTATCTGTCACAAGAATACAGTTCGCTTAGCATAAAAACATTATTATATTCATTTTATTTTATTATATTTTTACAGTAATTGTATGAATTCGTACTATATTTAGTATTTTAACATAGAATTAATACATTTTCAAGCAATTGAAACTTACATAAACCTTTTCTATTACCTTATAAGCACTCTACATTAAAATGAAGCCGTTGAAGTTTAAAATCAATTTTCTCGAAACGATCAATTTGACAGTTAAACCCTTTTTATTCTCAACCCTTCAATTATAACACATATTACATAAGCAACACTTCCCAGGTTCTCTGATAATTTTGCTAAATTTGAGTCAACTTGGCATACCAAATAGTAAACGCTCATTGGTTGCCTGTTGAACATTGGTTGTCTCAACCAATGACCGTACAGTATTTGGCACGTAGACTTGAGATGAGTTTGGCAAACGTGCGAACTTACAAGCTGCCAATCTTTAGTAGAGGCATAAGAAACATTTAGTTAATCCTAACACCTTTTCTGACTCTATGATAATAATAATAATAATAAAGCTCAACGATCACATACATAGCCATACATACCCATCCGCATTTAAATTTTACAGCTCTTAAGTTCACGTTTTACTGTCCAAGATGTACCAAAATACATTGTAGTAGGTAAGTGCAAACTTAAAAGTTGGCAAACTGTAAGGTCAGTGGGCATTATCACACACTTGTGGGTACAAGAAGAAGAAATTTGGATGTGCAGTACAGAACATGAATTTGCTGTATTCCTTTTTTTTTTCATTTTCTATGCACAATTATTTGAATTGTACTGGAAATCAAACCCGCAGCCTCCAGCTTATGACCCAACCTGCTCAACCACCACACCGTAAAATAGCAAATAGTCGTAAATATACTTTGAGCACAATTATCTACAACAAAAATCGCTCAACCATTAAAGACACGGCCTACCTATTTTGGACTACACGTATAGCACCCAAATAATTCAGCTTTGTATATGCGAGAGCCCTAAGCGCTGCAAAAAAGCAAATACCATTGTAAATTGAATTGGTACTCGTCGGTCCGGTATGGTAATAATGCCATTGGTTAAACGAGAAATGCAAGTATGGTCATCGGATGGTCAGCTGGACTAAAAAGGTAATGAGCACACTTAGGCTTGGATGTGACATTCAAATAGCGTTATTTGATAAAAATTGGAATTTGCACGCATATAGTTTATAACTTTCCATGTTTTTTCTTAAGGATTCTGAACCTGAAGAGTCTGTTATTTCCATACCAAAGTTTATCAAAATCGGTGTAGCCATTTAATTATACAAAGGTAACAAATAGAGACAAAGTAACACTAAAATTTATAATTTTAGTATAGAAGTTATGGAGTTTGTTAACTCATCTACATCTATGCAGTTTTTTCGTAATGCTTAGATATCATATTTTGTCAAAGTTTTCTTTATCCTTCCTGTAAAACTTTACTAGTTTGTAGTTATATTATTTAAGTCTTGCAGGTTTCAATACAAAATACTCCCAAAAACCTCCATAAATTTAAATGAAATCCAAACAACTACAACAATTTGAGGGACATAAGAACAATTTACAAAAAGAATGAACGTAGGTATTGTATATTTATGACTGGCCCGATAGCTCAGTTGGTAGTAGCCCTGCCTTCTGAACTGTGGGTTGTGGGTTCGATTCCCACTCAGGACCAACATTTGTGTGATGAACATAGGTGCTTGTTCTGTGTCTGGGTGTCATATTGTATTCTATGTATGTATTTACAAACAAAAAAGTATCTAAGTATTGTATCAGTTATCTGGTTCCCATAGCACAAGCTTTGCTTAGTTTGGGGCTAGATGGCGTTGTGTGAGATGTCCACACATATAATTATTATTATTATTATCATTATTATTTTTATTTATTGTCTAGTTAAGATTAAAATAATTTATATATACTACATCTGAGGAATTATATTTTTATAAAATACACGAAACCCGATGGAAATCAAAACAAAACTTTGCACCTATTTTGTAATAAAAAAAAAATAGAGTGCCACCTCTACCCATACTATGTACAACTTTCACTGTAACAGCTACAGTTTTTGCCACATCCAAACCAGCTGTCGCATTGTTTATGGCTATACCAGTGCGGGTTTTTAGCTTTTTGTCGTGCGCTGATACATATAGCATTGCAAGGACACCGCCGCCTACGGCTGTAGTCTAGGGCATATAGGGGGATTTGCCCCTCTTTTCACCCTTTAAAAAAAGCATAAAAGCTTAACAATGTATATACAATATTTAAACTAATAGACCAATAAGTATGCAATTGACTGATGTTAAGTTAGTGATTATTGAGCGTGAAGCATAAAAACAATCTATTTTTTTTTTATTTGTTTTGATTCCACACTTTTGTGTATTTAGCCAGTGTCAAGTAATTGACAATTTCTCAATTTAATTAATATTATATATATAAGTCCAGTCAAGTCACAGTCCAGGTCATCAAGTCAAGTCATAGTCTAGTCTAGTTAATACTCCTAGTAAAGTGGCATCTTTACCATGTAGTTTTGGAAACAACAAGAAAAGAAACGTTTCACCATCATTATATCACTTTCCCACACTCATGCCTATAATCCAGCACTTAACGAATAAAATTCCATCAATTTTATGCACTAACACTGAAAAAAGCTCAAGCTTTGGAAAATAATATAATGCGGCGACGCGATCTTTTTAGTTTTCCCGCCAAAACTCAATAATTTTATTCTAAAATATAACTTGCTTGCCACTGGTCACAGAGTAGTAGAAGAACATAAAACCATAGACTAAAATTACATTCACCTTGACATTATCATGTTGCTAACATTATTAAAGAATTGGAAAACTGGCTCTCAACTCTCAAAATTATTCCCAAAAATTCATGACATAAGTTAATATAACCAGGTTCTGAGCCACAACTATTTAATAAATGTTTTTGCCACTAACGCACTGAGAAGAGTATAAATATGAATTGAAAAATATTCAAATATATTTTTAATGAACGGATTTGCAGTTAGATGTTTCTTTTATTTATGTCCCACACAAAAACATAATTTTTAATTAATAGTGATATTTTTTTAAACTGCATGCATTAAAAATTTAAGGCATGTAGTGGGGCGAATTACGGTTGCAGTTAAATGATATGATATCTTAGCCGATTTAGACCCCCCCCCTCCCCCTTACAAGTCAAGCCTTCTTATCGTTTGAAATGAAATAATAATAATGCTATTATCATAGTGCAGGCTGCAAGAGGCTATAGTATTTAACATTACAGGTGTGCCAAAGCATTTACCCCAAAATGCCTCTGAAACCATAGCTCTGACTACACTGGTCACTGCATACTTCATGAACCCGAAAGGGCGTCGTTAAGCTGTTACCGTTAGTTTTGGTAGGTAGAGATCTACATAAACTGGCTGATTACGTACTGTGCTTAGTTTAGGGTATAATATTGCCTTGGAAACTTTAATACGAGCAGTTTAGATAATCCAAAATAAGTTACTTTTATTAATTTCTTCAGCATAAATACATTTTTATTGCCTATGTGTAAACAATCAGAAATGAGTATGACGGCGGCTACGTCCAGTTATAAACTCTATGCGCAGCGGGCAGTACCGTAATTTACCCTATGGTGGAATTTAAATTTATTACAGTGGCAACATCGGCAACTATCATTGCTCCCCCAACCATCTGGCTATAAAAAGGGACCGCTCGGTGTACTACGGATCATTCTTGTTCCAGGCACGGCGCGGTGCGGACACGCTGAAGGCCACTAGTTATATAGGTTGCAACCTACACATAACCCGTTTCTCCAACAAGTACTCTCCCTAACCCTAAACAAATATAAAATAAACTCAGTTTTTTTTTTATTTCAAAAGAGATTACAACTTTTCTGTCTTCATTTAGTTAGTAAACTCATTGCATTAATGACACAGAGGTAGTGTACCGTCCCGCCTGCATTGTCTACCACCTAGGTACGTCTGCATCTATTGTGTGACTTGGGAGTCATGAGGTAGTAACTTACACCTGTATAAAATTATGAAAGCAAACCCTAATTGCATCGCTTTTTTATTTTTAAACCTCGTTTATTTCCAGAAATGATGGAATCGTTTTTTTTTAAGTCTTCAATTGTTTTATTTTTGCACTGAAACGCGTAGGCTATGTTGAAAGTTATGGCCTTATGGTTGAAAGTTAGAAACTTATTCCTAATTTTGAAATAAAAAGTTTTTAAAATAAAATTATTTCAAAATTAGAATTCTTGGCCAAACAAAAAAATACAGATTTGAAATGGCCAGTACTGCAGAACGGCAATTTCATAGCTAAACACTAAGGTTGTATTATAGTACCACTTACGTAGTATATTTAGAGATTTTTAACTAACTATCCTTTATAGACATATGATTAAACTATTCTTCAAAATAATAATCTAGTTATCGTTGGACAACTGGTCATTGAAATTCCAGCAGATAATGAGAAGTACATACTTATTGTATCATTCAATGGAACAAATTCAACTTGTTTTGACTTAATCAAATTTGGCTTAATTCCAATTACTTAGTCATTTATTTCATTAAAGCAAGTCCAAAGCAACAGGAATTTATAGGAGTAATTAATTATATACAAACTTCCTTTCGATTAAGTTTATTATGAGTTTGGAAGTTATAATACATTTGCATTAACAGTATTGTAGGAAGTTGGATCCTGAACTGTCAAAATACGATAACAGGTATGATTTAGGAAGATTTTATAATTGAAACTCAAAAGACACTCGTCCACAGTAAGGGTTATTATATTTAGTAGATCATTTACAGCTTCCAACCAGCCAACTTTGACAGCGCCTATGGTACGGTGGTTGAGCAGATCAGCTCATAACCCGGAGGCGGCGATTTCCGCGGCAGGACTAGTATTTGTGCACAGAAATAATCGCAAATACTTGTTCTGTGTCTGGGTGTTGTGGGACCATGGTCCTCGTAGTTCCTGGGTCCTAGATACATGGAATCCTAGTTCGGGTCCAGGATCTATGTATGTGATCGTTGAGCGTTATTGTTATTATTATTATTATTATTAGTCATTTATTCCAATCTATTATGCCCTTTGAAGAGAACATTTTAAAATATATATGAAATATAAATATTATTTAGGTAGGTAGTTAGAAATTCCTCGTCTTAAATGTACAACGTCTAGTACTTTATCCTATCCGCTCAACACTTAATACCCCAATAACTAGGCATGCGTAAAAATTACCACAAAATACTTTTTAAACGGCATTACCACAGACTCTTACTACTACTAAGTACTTAATAATGTACAGTATTACGCAGTATATTATTTATTTCGTGGCGAGGTCCAATTAATGACATCTGAATGAATATCAATTTGGTCCAATTAGTTTTGCAAATTGATTTAAAACAATTGAACGCATGAAACAATGAATTTTCTCATTACTTCATCGTTAAAATTTTAAATTTGTATAATAAATTTAAATACGCTGAATTTAAAACTGAATATATTTTTTGTAATGAAAATGGCGACAAATTAAATTTAATATTTAAAGAACCTGTGAAAACTTTTGGTCTGCTATAATATTCAATTATTACAAGGTACGCTCGAGGGCCAAAGTGTTACTCAATTACCGTTTTTATAATGTTAAACTCTTTCCCACTTAAATATTTAAGTGGTCATTTTTAGTCTTTAAAATTTGTTTATGTGCACAGCGAGACCGAGTGCAATAACTACTTTTTATACATTGAAATAGTAAATAAGTAATTACTACATAAATGTATAGCAGATACCTCTGTGCGAGAAATCTATATGGTCTCGGGAAATCGCGGTGGCCATGGCGAGTCTTTTCTGTAATAATTTTACAAGTCACTTTATTTTTATTGAGTAAATGTTATTTTAGTTAATTGTTCTTATATGTTTTGCAATAACGCCATCCACGTTCCATTATGATAAAGTTTTTCTTTTAAATTTACAACCAGCAAAATCGATTCATTACAATTTACAATTGAATTAAAAATATTTATAATTTATGTAACAGTATCGCCTGCTTAGCATAATCAACAGTTTCACTTTTACCGTAAAGTGAGTTTTTTGGCGGGAAAACTAAAAAGATTGTGTCACCGCATAATATTATTTTCCAAAACTGGTATTATTTTCAGTGTGAGTGCATAAAATTGGTGGCATTTTATTCGTTAAGTGCACAGGCACAGGCATGAGTGTGGGAAAGTGGTATAATGATGGTAAAATGTTTCTAGTCATACTCCTAGTGAAATGATGGCAACTTTTTCAGATGCTTCTATGAAGATTTGGAAACAACACAATTAGTATTAACTTGGGAAATTATCAATTACTTGATACTGGCTAAATACACAAAAGTGTGGAGCCAAAACCAAACAAAAAAAACGTAAATGAAAAAATTGAATCTCGTGATTGAACCCGCATCATCCATCCTAAAGAATCTAATTTGACATCTGATAAACATATTAAGACCACGTAGTACTCATTATATTAAAGCATAATCTGAGTGGAGTCTGTGGTAAAGCACCAAAAAAATGCATAATTATATCTGCTGTGACATGCATATTAACTCAACTAGTTTCCCCGCTTTTTATAGCCCTACACAACTCTTGTTCTTGATAAGAGATTCGACACAAGTCTATTGATAAGATTAGTTGTAACACTCGGCGTTGCTTGTTCTGAGATAACTTTTATTGGCGCATCTCTGTCAAAGCTGGTTCAATGATTATGGTGATAGTATGCTTGTTTCGTTATCTAAAGAGTTTGGAGCTCGGTGTTCTCTGGAATAGAGATGTTTTACTTTTTTTAGTGCGATCAAATATTTGTGGTGATGTAATAACTTAACTTAAACTTTTTTAGATAGTAGAAAGTGTGGGAGCGAGTGTGGGTTAGTGATAGGTGGGACTTTCAAACCGACGCACTATTCTCATCCCGCTTGGCCTTACATTTAAAGCTACATTCAGAATCTACACTTATTCTACAACGGTGAAGGGAAAAGTCGTAAGGGAACCGGCATGATCGAGAATTACAAAATTCGAGACATATTCTTGAATTTTGTATTTCTTATACACGTCTTGCCAACATCTTGTTCACCAACCCGCACCTAGCCAGCAGAGAGACAGCATTCTGAGGTGTAGTGGTTGAGCAGGTTGGCTCATAACCTGGAGGCTGCAGGTTTGATTCCCACTGCAGGACAAGTAAATATGCACAGAAAAAAAGCGCAAATACTTGTTTGGGTCTAAGTGTTGTGGAACCATGGTCCTCGTAGTTCCTGGGTCCTAGACACAGGGAATCCTAGTTAGGGTTCAAGATCTATGTATGTGATAGTTTGGCGTTATTATTATAGTGGATTACGGCCAACTCTTTCTCTCTGTGTCAGAAGCCTCGTGTACCAGCAGTGATAACGTACAAAGCTGATGACTGCACCTAAAGACAAAAATATCTTAAAAATCCTAAAGCATTCGCTCCAATTTTTTAGCCTTTCTTTACGTATCTTTTTGACTTTACTTTAGTCACAGACAATATAATACCCACTATCACTTTAGTAACTATATATAGCAGTATAATTTACAACAGTTTTAACACTTCCAAGCCCACACAGTGAACGTTGGCCTCAGGACATCGGAGTATAATTGAATCTATAACTTACTGAAGTCTACGAGCGGTTTGATTTGTAACTGGTAATAATTGTTTTCCGATTATCACCTTGCGATAAACTTTGCGTTGATATATTGTCTTGAAGTCTTGCGTGGGCTGTAATATTTAGATCATTACACTATATGCGCCCGGTTTTACTTGTGCTTTGCCGCGCGAACTATGCGTTTTCCTGACAAAACTACAAGCAAATGAGACATTATGCTGATCTCACAGTCTAGAAATCTTATTACTAGATTAAACTCGTAATGCGTCACGGGTGTACCGATTTTGAAGATTCTTTTTTATTTGAAAGCTGGTCCCATTTCAATTTGGTCCAATGTGACAATGGCAAAAACCGTCAGTCTGTATTCAGTTTTATACACTTTGCGTTTGTGATTCAAGAAGTCATCATCCAGCAATTTAGAGATTTTTTTTCTATTATTTTTGAACAAATTACTTATAAGCTTTCATCTCATTGCAACTGATTCCTAAGTACAACAAAACATTCAAAGCGCCCATTTCTCGGACACAACAAGTAAAGTAAACCCACTAAGATCACTATAAAGTCCTTAAACGTACTTTAACCCCATTTTCTTCGCTGTCAAGTGCCATTAAAAGTTTAAGCTCCTAGCCTAGGATAGCCGCGGAGCCGGCTCTCCTTTTACGATGGGATTTATTGAGGAGTAAATAAAGTAAAGCTTATTAAAGAGATAATGTGGAGGTGAGAACTTCTTTATCTTTATTTAAATATAGATATATGTTTCACTTTACAATAGATTAGAAGAAGTGAAGAATTAGTGAATGTTTTTACTGATGGCGGAGAATTGGCGATGTCATTCTTTATCACAAATCTAATGATAAATATAAGGCACTAGCTTCTAGTGGCCTGTTTAAATTAGGTGCAATGCACATAAGTTAAATTTTGAAGAAAAACGTTTACTTTTACTGATGACGGAGATTTGGTATACTCAATCTTCATCATAAATCCATAGGTAAATATGAGACACTACCTCTGTGGTCTGTTTAAATTAGGTGCAACGCACAAAAAGAGAGGGATAATAATTGGTGCCTATAGTATGTCTACTACTTTATATTACTATGCTACCAGTTTTTGATTGAGCGATGAGAAGAAGCATCCTCCATTTCTAATAATATTATGCATACATAATAATAAATATAATATTAAATCAGTTTTTTTTAATGATGTTTACCGATTTTCTAATATCATTATCAGATTGATATTTTTTTTAAATTACTAACAGTCTTAAAAAATTCTACATAACTGATTTAATATATGATGAGTAAGCATAACTAAATTTATTCAAAACTATCCCCATTTTGAACTATTTATTTTTTAGTTACAGTGGCGTGCAGCGCCGTGATGCAGTTGCGGCAGTCCTAGGAACTACAGTTGCACTACACTTATTCACAGATGGCGTTAATAGACCTAAGCTAACAAGCTAGCCTTAATACGTAACTATGATTCTGTCGAATTATGTAGGTACATACCCTTGTAAATATGCTCGTAGACTGAATGTTTTATAGTATCTTACAAAGATTAATTTTTACCGCTACTTTTTATCTTTTCTTGGGTATGTAGGTAAGAAGCTGGTAATTGCCCGATAGCTCAGTTGGTACTGATACCCTGCCTTCTGGACTGTGGGTTATAGGTTCGATCCCCACCCAGGACAAACATTTGTGTGATGAACATCGATGTTTGTTCTGTGTCTGGGTGTTATATTGTATTCTATGTATGTATTTACAAACAAAAAGTATGTAAGTATTGTGTCAGTTATCTGGTTCCCATAGTACAAGCTTTGCTTAGTTTGGGACTAGATGGTGCTGTGTCAAATGTCCTCAGATACTTATATTATCATATTTATATTTATAATTTAGAATAGGCTCTTTTAATATAGCAGATAAATTATCTAGCCTATGGAAGAAAATAATAATAATAATAATAACGCCCAACGATCACATACGTAGATTCTGGACCATAACTAAGATTCCCTGTGTCTAGGGACCCAGGAACTACGAGGAGCATGGTCCCATAACACCCAGACTCAGAACAAGTAATATTTGCGCTTTTTTTCTGTGCACAATTACTTGTCCTGCCGCGGGAATCGAACCCGTCGCCTCCGGGCTATGAGCTGACCTGCTCAACCACCACACCACAGAGGCTGTCAAATTACATGATGTATTCTATATACATACTCGTTTAATTAGGCTCAGAGTAATCAAGTGGCTAAGTTCTATAATATTTCAGGTTACATAATACAGTTACAATGCATACAGTACCAGTTTTCTTCATAAGCAGTGCGGTTCATTTGTCACCTGCGCGCGCAATGTTAATAACCAGCCGCCATGGCAGCTCGCCAGCAGTTAGCTGTTCGAAGGAGCTGGGGCAAGGTATAAGAGATAGCATTATCAGTATGTCGTACATTTATTGAAGTCAAACTTCTTTACTCACGCTTGAATTGGGGAGTAAGCTGGTGAATACAAGGTGAACGGAGGATGAAATTGGTTCACGTAGATCTCCATTCTCAACATAACAAAGTCAAAAATTACTTAAAATTTGTATTATTATGTTGGTGTGTCCGGTAAAATGACAATTTACTTTTTTTTCGTTTTTATTTTGGCTCCACACTTTTGTGTATTTAGCCAGTGTCATGTAACTGATAATTTCTCAAGTTCATTCAGAAGTTATATAATTAATATTGTATATGTGTCAAGTCAAGTCGCAGTCCAAGTCATTAAGTCAAGTCGTAGTATAGTCTAGTCAAATCATACTCCTAATAAAGCGGTGGCAACTTTACCGGAACTTTTATGGAGTTTTGGAAACAAAAAAACTCCCTACCGGTTTTAAGTATAAATCAAAATAAGAGCTTTTATTTGACTTAATTGATGTTTAATGTACTGAAACGTTTCAGCATCATTATACCATTTTACACCATTACACATCCATGCCTGTAATCCAGCTCTTAACGAATAAAATGCCACCAATTTTAAGCACTAACACTGAAAAATAACACAAATTTTGGAAAATAATAAATTGCGTTGGCGCGATTTTTTTCGTTTTCCCGCCAAAACCCTCTCAATTTATATAATTTACAATTGTCTTGATCGCGACAATAACATTAAACAAAGCAAAAACAAAATTATACCGGCCGATAGATAGAGCTAAACTAAAAAGATTTTACTTCAGTCGTGTGATCTAAAGCACACTCGTTTTTTTCTAAATGCGTGATATATTTATTCTTCAATTTACATATAAACATGAATATAATACAATGAACTAAACTAGACCTAAAATTTAAACTATATCTACTATAGCTTACATTTTTAGTTCTAGTTAAAAGCATTCTGGTCACTTAATGCTAAATTAAATTTGGTGAATATTTTTTTCTGTTTGGCAACACTGGCTGGCGCGTGAGTGAAACGGTTGAGCAAGATAACCTATTAGTGTTTTAGCATTCAGTTTACTATATAGTGAAAAGGTATAAGGTGATTTATTTAAAAAAGAAGAATATTTTTGTATTTTCATTTTAGACAAGTATTGAATAAATGTTTTTCTATTCTATTCTATAATAAATACAATGTTTAAAAGGTGCTTCCCGGTTTTATTCTTCTTCGGTTTTAATCTTGAACGGGTTACCACTGAGCCAAACTCACTCTTGCGCTATTCACACATTCAAAAGAACACTTTTTTTTTTCATGTAAGTGAATGGTGTGACGAGCTAGTCGTTCACCTGATGTTAATCGTCACGGCCATCTATAACAGAACAGTTTCACTCGGACCTCCAAAATATAATGTTTTGCGTGACACTGCACTGCGCGCATCAGCCTGAGACGTCAGCACAGTCTAGTGATAGGATTATTCTACTGTGAAATAAGATCATAAAGTCTCAATTGCCCAGTGATTACTACAATGCCCTTCAAACTGGAACACAGTAGTGCTTGCACACTACTGCTTGGCGGCAGAGTAGCTGACAAAGCGGTGGTACCTACCTAGACGAACTTTGCAGAAAAGTGCTAACACCTAGTAAAATACCACATAAACCCAAAATGTTATATTTCAGAAAGAAATTGACCAATTTATTTAGGATAACTAAACCTTGTGTATTCTGAGAAGTCACAATGTACACAACAAAAAAAGGGGTCCTGTTTTAAATATCCTCGCTAAGTCCATAACTTGACCGTTTTTCACTGCAGCAAAAGCGATGAGGCACCTATTCCGTAACTCCGAATATACTGGCGAAGAACCTCTGCCTAATTTCAATTTAAGACTTTGCACCCTTGCGCCAGCGTTTAATTGATTTCATTTCGGTTAGCTATTGAATTAAAATTTATAAATCCAGCAGTGGGACAGAATTACAGAGTTTGAGGCCCTGCAAATGTGATGACGTTTTTAGATTTCAGGTTGATGAACCACACCAACATGCAAGACCTTCGCATGCATCGTCGCTTAACATCAAGTGACTTAACATGATCAAACGTTGGCCTGGTTCATACATAAAAATCTACCTTATAACAGCTGTTTCCTATAATCTTCATTGTAGTTTTATTACAACACAGGGCTTGACCAACTGACAACTTCTGTGGTGTGGTAGTTGGGCAAGTCGGCTCAAAACCCGGGAGCGGCGGCTTAGATTCCCGCGACAGGACAAGTATTAGTGCACAGAAAAAACGCGCAAATACTTGTTCTGAGTCTGGGTGTTGTGGGGCCATGGTCGTCGTAGTTTCTGGGTCCCTAAACACAAGGAATACTGGTTAGGGGTCCAAGAATATGTGATCTAGGATCTATATACTTATTAAAGTCTATAATTTCCAACACAATCCGCAATATTATATTAAGTAAGGACTTAGTATAAATCTAAAGGCTAACTCCGCATAATCTACAAAATACCGAGCGAGTACATAAGACAGCGTTAGACTGAATCGTTTAGGTTTAGACTGGTCCAGGATTATAGCAGATAAGATGCAGCCAAGCCAACTCGGCGGTTGTGTTAGTTATTTCAACTTTAGTTTTGATGTGATTGGTTTTTAGTTGTAGTTTAAAACAATTTGCTTTTTATATCAGTTACCCAAACTAATATTATACAGAGGAAATATTTGATTGTTTGTTTGCATTGAAACTACTGGACCAATTTGAAAAATTTTTTCACCATGAGAACCTATCCCTTATAAACATAGATGATAGAATGCTAAGCCGGGCGGTATATATAAAGGTGAAAGAATTTATTTCTCATAAGAATTTACAAATTCACTTACAGAGAAATGTAATTTTATATTAATACTAAAAGCCGGTGAGCTGCAGGTTAGATATTTACAGTAAACTTATCAGATAATGTTGATGCTATTCTTAATTATATTGAAAGTAAAATAACAGAACAAGAGTGGAATATCTTGCCATCGTCCTTGTTTCCAGCCAACTATAACTTGGGAGTTTTTAAGTCAGAGTGAACAAGTATCTTCTAAGTAAGCATGTAACTTCATGACTTACCATGAAATGAGACAGTGGCCAACCATTTCAATTATAAAAAACATAAAAGCAAAATAAATAAAATTTCTTTTATAAAAAATCCATACTTTTTCAAACTTTATTTTATAACCAAACCGCGGTTTCATCTGCAATTTTCACGGTTTGTCACCAGTGCGGATAACATTTACTTCGTTTTATATTTCCGTGTTATTTTGGAAATACTTTTGGTACTCTAAAATGAGTGCCATTGTGAAAATACCTCAATTTGGCTTAGTCAACATTGTACTTAATTATTAAACAATAAACTATGCTTTGTTTGTATATAAAATATAATTTCATCCCTCGGTTCAGTCATTTTGTTTGAATTTATATATTAGCAAAGTGGTAAGGTTTATTTTTTTTTAATCATCAGGAAGTACTTAAAGATTAAAAATATAAACAAACCTATAAGACAGTACGCGTATGCGTAATAAAACGATGCATTAAAACGGTGTAGACTTAGCAAAAGGGTATAATACCTCTGAAACTTTCTCTAGTGTAGTAATTCATATTTAATTCCCTCTAAAATCGGAATTATGTGTAAGTTCACCTATTATTCTACTTACTCTAGAGATAAGGTAATAAAACTTATTTGCAGGATTATCCCGTGAAAACTTATGTCACTGTTGTTGGGACATACGAGTCCTGGATGTGACAAAAGTGTGTAGATAAAAACTCCTTTTGTAAATGAAAACTTTTAATTAACTAATTTAATAAACTAGCTAGGAGGACTTTTCTGCAAAGCTCATCTAGGTAGGTACCACTGCTTTGCCAGTTATTCTGCCGCCAAGCAGTAGTGTGCAAGCACTACTGCATTCCGGTTTGAAGGGCACTGTAGCTAGTGAAATTACTGGGCAAATGAGACTTTATGATCTAATCTCACAGTCGAGTAATATTATTACCAGACTGTGCTGATGTCTCAGGATGATGTGCGCAGTGCAGTATCACGCGAAACTGACACTGTTCTGTTATAGGCAGCCGTGTTGCTTAACATCACGTGAACGACTAACTCGTCACAACATTGACTAACATAAAAAAATAATAATAATAAGTTACGAAAACTTCACTAGTTTTTGTTATATTTGTTCCGTATTTTATTTATAAATATAATGTTTTTCGTTTTTAATTTTCAATAAAATCAATATTTACTTATTTACTTTGTATTTTATTTATTAATTACGAGTTTTCGGTGTCGGTGATACGTTCGCATTACCACAGACCAAAAGACAGGCAACCAATTTTTGTTCTAGCAATTTTTCATGACGTTGTTGACAATATTTTACATCGGATTCGGTTTCCATAATAATATTTTCTACTCTATGTCCTACATTCAAATATAATCAAGCAAGCCTAAAAAGTTTGCCTGTCGAAATATTTTATATTGGCTAGCACATTTGGTTGAAACTAACTTTCTAGTTAATAGCTAACAGCCACTTCCAGTAAGCCAATTATTATCTCCCGCTTAGACTATGCATTCAGATTTGCGTCGACGCGAACTATTGGTTTGCGCTATAGACTTGGCATGCTTAAGGACTTCTCACAATGTTTATAACATACTAGCTGAGCCCTGCGATTTCACCCCGGGATAAAAAAGACCTTATGTTAAGTCGCTATATATATTCTATATCTATTCAAAAAAACTATCTGTGTTCCGAATTTCATCCAAATCTGTTCTGTATTTTTTGGGCGTCCCACGGAAACATACTATCAGGATAAAAAGTAACCTATGTGTTAATACAGGTCATAAACTATGTATCTTCCAAATTTCATCCAAATCCGTTCAGTAGTTTTTGCGTGAAAGAGTAACAAACATTCATCCATACATCCATTCTCACAAACTTTCGCATTTATAATATTAATAGGATAAAATTGTGATAGAAATTTGTACTTTTAATTCATTTTCTTGAATTTAAAAAAGTAAATGGGTTGGTATTTTAAATTATTATCATTACAAATACACTAGTACTAGTAGAACTTTTTTACGCACGCTTGACTTGGGGAGTAAGCTGTTGAATTCATAGCGAAGCGAACGGAAGTTGATTTATGATTTATCTCCATTGCCAACATAACAAAGTTAAAAAATGGTATTATTATGTTAGTATATCCGGTAAAAGGACAAATTACAATCGTCAAAATGGCGACATGAACATTAAACAAAGCAAAAACATAATTGTACCGGCCGATAGATGGAGCTAAACTAAAGAAGTTTTCCTTCGGTCGTATGGTTTACAGCGCACTTTTTTCTTTCTTCCTTAACAATCAAAATTAAATCATGTTGAAGTAATTTTTTCACTAAAATAGGTTACGCAAGATGCATATTCTGTTTAGTCCAGTAGACTTAACATCAATGGTCTGTGTTTCTTCGCCTCCTCCCGCGGGCTGTTAATGGTCCATTACGGGACAACATTTATAGCCATGAAGTGGATACCTCATTATGGTGGGATAATCTTGGCAGTTTAGGAATAGTTGCCTACAATTGTTAGTAGTTTTGGTATTTTGGCAATGTATCTATTTTACATGCGTAGCTTTCACTGATGCAATTTCGAAAAATGCTTTTTATTTAAATGTCAAAGTCAAAGTCAAAAGATTTATTGCAAATAGGCTAATTTTAGCACTTTTACAAGTCAAAATTATACTAGGTACTTAAAATTAAGTTATTTCACTAAGCATATAAAATTACAAAGTGCTTATTGTCAAATAATATAGCAAGCCCATTACAATATATGAGTTTGAAAAAAAAGCAGTTCTCTTTCTCACTACTGGTGCAAGCAATCCGGCACAATGCAGAATTGAAAACTTTGATCCGAAGCTTCGATTACAACTGTAAAGAAGAAGCTACAAGAAACTTTACAGTGATGTATTTTTTTTGTCTTCTTTCTACTGTCTTTTACAATGTATATAATTCATTACAGTTGAGATAATGAATATGTTACAAAAATAACCACCACGTCACACCGGTGCAAGAAAAATAAAAAATAAAAGAAAACTTTTAGAAATTCGTAAAATAATAATAATTATAATATGTGTGGACATCTCACACAACGCCATCTAGCCCCAAACTAAGCAAAGCTCGTATTATGGGAACCAGATAACCGATACAATACTTTTTGTTTGTAATTTTTTTTTATAAATTTATTTTTACAGAACAAACACCTACATTAATCACACAAATGTTTGTCCTGGGTGGGAATCGAACCCACAACCCACAGTTCAGAAGGCAGGGTTACTACCAACTGAGCTATCGGGCCAGTCAAAATACTAGTAATGTTGACCTTGATTTGGTATATAAAATCTGATTTACAATACTAGGTGGTAGGACTTTTCTGCAAAGTTCGTCTAAGTAGGTACCACCGCTTTGCCAGTTATTCTGCCGCCGAGCAGTAGTGTGCAAGCACTACTGTGTTCTGGTTTGAAGGGCACTGTAGCTAGTGAAGTTACTGGGCAAATAAGACTTTATGATCTGATCTCACAGTCGAGTGATTTTATTACCAGACTGTGCTGATGTCCCAGGATGATGTGCGCAGTGCAGTGTCACGTGAATCTTTATATTTTGGAGTTTTGAGTGACACTGTTCTGTTATGGGCAGCCGTGTCACTTAACATCAGGAAAACGACTAGCTCGTCATATCACTCACTAACATAAAAAAAACTTAACATTAACTTTTATAAAACAGTTGGGTTGTAGCTACTTTTACAGAGTCACTAAGTCACGAATATATATATAATAGTATAAGGCACGAAAAACATGGAAGACAAATAGGTCAAGGAGAGTCAGCTTCGGCCCAGCTTCGCCATTATTATTATTATATTATTAGATAATATTATGTAATATCTTTGCAGGTAGGTCATCACTACTGACCGCATAACTTAATAAGCACACTGTCATGTCGCTAATAGCAACCTAACTTGTACTCCGCTAGGTAATTACAATTGAAGGGGTGAGAACAAAAAGGGTTTAACTGATTTTTTTCACAAAATGACTTATGGGTATCGTTAGATTCAGCGTAAAATTATCTTCAATAATACATTCTCAAAATACCGAAATAAAGGCTTAAATCTCTAGATTTTGAGTCTAAAAATGGTTTATCTGTCACAGGAATACAGTTCGCTTAGCATAAAAATATTATCATATTTATTTTATTATATTATATTTTTAAAGTAATTCTATGAATTAGTACTATATTTAGTATTTCAAATAGAATCAAAACATTTTCAAGCAACCGAAACTTACATAAACCTTTTTTATTACCTTATAAGCACTCTACATTAAAATGAAGCCGTTGACGTTTAAAGTCAATTTTCTCGAAACTGTCAATTTGTCAGTTAAACCCTTTTTATTCTCAACCCTTCAATTAACCTGCATACTAATAATACATGGGTAAATTATATAGCCAGCTGCAGGTGTAAGGCCACCAATTATGTAGTAGATTTAGTTGTAGGGAAATACTGAATCAATGAAAACCATTGTTTCTGTACTTTTGTTAATGAGTGCATACATTTTTTGACATTACATATTTAAGTAAATCTTCTTTACGCACGCTTGAATTCGAGGCGAACGGAATTTGAAGTAGGTTCACGTAGATCTCCATTGTCAACATAACAAAGTTAAACGTTGGTACTGTTATGTTGGTGTGTACCGTAAAATGACAATTTAAAATTGGCAAGATGGCGACGTTAACATTATACAAAACAATATCAAAGTTATGCCGGCCGATAGATGGAGCTAAACTAAAATAACTTACTTATATGACTTACTTCAGTCGTGTGGTCTAAAGCACATTCTTTGTCTTCTTATATGTTTATTATATAATTGAACTAATTGATGTTGATAGAAAAGAGAATGGTAGAAATGTAGACAAGATTTTTATAAAAAAAATTGTAATTAAATCTGCTAATATTGAAATCTATCTATAAATAAAAATGATTGTCTAATTCCCTTGGTCATCGCATCACGTGTGAACGGATGGAACATTAACGCTAATTCTTTCTTTGTTGTATTTACGATTGTCAGTAAAAAGTGTTTATAAAAAAAAAATGAATGTTAGAAAATTTTCACCACGCAGGCGTACCCGCGGGGCGCAGATCAATATATTTAAATCTATTATTTTATTTTTTTACTCACATGTCTTGGATTTGCTGTGCGTAAGCGTGAATAAATAACTATAGATAAACGTGATATTAATGACTTTCCTATCACGATATTTCTTTACAATAAAACCTTTTTTATCACAGAAAATTAAGAGTTCCGTAAGAAAACGGGATAAACTGAGAAAGAAACTGTGTTTCTATTAATCATTACCACACATTATCCCGCATTGTACCTACTACTATTGGATGGAGACTTTTCAGATTTTTCTTTAAAATCGCAATCAGATTTAGCGCTTGGTATTTTATGAGAACTTTAAATAACTTAAGCTTTTTACGTCTAAACTTAAGCACTAATTTAAATCGCAGACCGGTAAAAAGGCTGATTAAATCTAATTATGCGGTAACTGAACTTGCTTCAACAATTAAACTGAAACTTGCTCATTGTAGATTGCGAGCAGTTTACTCTTGAATTGCTTTCGGTAGTTTAACCTGGAATTTATTTTGTGAGGTGTTTTTTACATTCTTACCCAAGTACAAAACACCCAAATAACAAAAATAATAATAATAATAACGCCCAACTATCACATACATAGATCCTGGACCTTAACTAGGATTACCTTTGTTTACAGGAACTACGAGGACCATGGTCCCACAACAACTAAGAACATATAATTGTGCTTTTCTTTCAGTGCACAAATACTTGTCTTGCTGTGGGAATCAAACCAGCCGCCTCCGGGTTATGAGCCGACCCGCTCAACCACCACACCACAGAGGCTGTCAAGTTGACGATGTTAATAAAATTTTAACTCAACATTTTTTAAATATTTGACATGATTTTGGGACCTACCTGTGCCTTTTATTAAAAAATTTCGGTCACAACCTTTGCACAATAAAAGTTTTATCCATTTATTGATTTAAGAATAAGCGTGGGTGGGGGCTAATAAAGGAGGAAAGGGAACATAAGTAGTTGTTACCGTACTACAAACGTTATAAGGGTCAAAATCTACTGTAATTTAATTTTTATCTCAACATCTTTGCCCGGTTCGTACTAATTTCATTATACGAGTTACTCGCTCCAACCACTTGACTAATTTGCTTAAAAAATATACTTTCCTCTGAGACAAACCACTTTTTCAAAGGTAAAAAGTTCTTTTGAAAATCCTTTCGTCAGTGTATAATTTTGTGAAAGAAGTCTGGGTTTTCTCTTTGCCTGTGTTAAAGAGGACTTGCTGTAAGAAATTAGCTGTTATGCCTACTTAGCGTAAAGTTTTTATTAAGTGCCTGCGTACTGAGAATCCAACATTACAGATTACAACCAGCCAGATTACAATACAAGAAAGAAGCTGTGGAAAAAGGTTATTTTCTTTAATGAAGGCGTGATTTCACCCATAATTTACCAGTTTCTTCGTTGGTTAAGTTTTAAATTTCAAGGTTCAAATTGTAAGTATGTTGATTTTGGTAGTACGCCTAAGTTGTTTCTGTGTTTCGTCAAAATAGATTAAACCGTTTTGATGTGATGCCATGCAAATAACTCACTTTTTAGGTAGTGCCTCGGTCAGGTTTTGGTTATTAGTGACTAAACGTAACAGATTTATATTCTGTGGTGTATTAAAATTTTAAAACCTGACAAAAACTAATATGTTAAAAACATACAAATTTAACTTTATTTAACGGGATTTCCATTCATGAAGAGCAATAACAATAAATGTTAAATACTCCAATTACTCTAAAAAACTTTAAAAAGACCACCAAATATTTTTTGTTATATCCAGTTTTTTTCTTAAATTTTATTATCTACACATCTCTCGGTTCTTCTTAGGCGGAATGTGATAATTTTTCGTACATGACTGACTGACTGACTTATATATCAACGCACAGCCTAAACCACTGGTCCTAGAGACTTGAAATTTGGAGGGTGTGTTCTTTGTAAAGTGTAGGTGTCCATTAAGAAAGTGTTTTTCAAAATTCCATCCCTCAGAGAGTGAAATGGTTGGTTGAATTATCTATGAAAATTTTTCTTCTTCGTTTCCTATAGGCCACACGGGCGAAGCCGCGGGCAGAAGTTAGTGTGGTATAATTGTATTCTACCTATAGAGTATTTATATTATTCCTAATTTACGGAAACAAATCATTGTATTAATAGGTATCAACTATATCTAAAGCTGGATGTTATTTAATCCTCAAAGTTGCCACCCCCAAAAATTTCGGATTCGGTTTATTCAAAGTTGTTGAAATTTAATAATCTCAACAACGGCCTGGCAACTTTGCGTGTTTGTCTTTCTTTACCGGGTATGTCACACCCGGTGCTAGGGATGGGATATAAATACAGTATATTTAAACCTGTTCTATTTGATTCGGTGGGATTTTACTACTAAGACGTAGGTATTATGCTCTTAAGTATTAGGTAGGTACGACCGCTTTGCGAGATATTCTACCGCCAACAGTAGATTGCAAGCTTTACTGTGTTCTAGTTTGAAGGATATTGGTAGCTTGTAAAATTACTGGAAAATTAGACTTTATGACATAATCATACAGTGTAAAAATTGTTGATTACAGACCTTCAGGACAAGTGCTTTTTATATAATCTTTTAAATAAATCTTGGCGTCCGTACTTCACCTTTAAAACAACAACAGTTCTCGATATCTTCGACTGACGTACGGGCGCCTCGGAATATTAATTTATTATTTTCTTTAATTTTACTTTCCGCTTCTTCGTGACAATTCTCATTGCATCGTTTACAAATTTCGAAAAAATTTACCAAATAAATTCGAAAAATTTCGAAGAAATTTGTAAACGATTATTTGAGGACGGTCAAGACGCCAAGCTTTATTTAAAAGAATATATAAAAACGTAGGTCCTAGTTGCTGCGAAGGTCTGTAGTCGACAAAAATCTTATTACTAGATTATACTGATGTCTTAACATGATCTGCACATTGCAGAACCATGTCGCCCTGCAGTTTGACAAAAATCATATGTTAGTTGTGTAATTGAGAGGCAAGAAAGTAAAAAATATGAAAATACACCTGACTATTTTTCAAAAACAAGACTAAGGCTCAGTCTTGCTAAATCTCATCAAAATCATTTCATCCCAACCCTACCTCCGGATGGTTTTAATTCACCCCAGCGCCATCTGTGGCTGCAGTTCCTCAAGTTGGACCCGCGCCGACTTTATAATTTAGCTTCTGACAGACCCTGTAAGTTAGTCTTTTACTCACTACAGCGGGAAAATGTTTAGTTATTTTAATTTGCACCTAATTCTGTATAAATAGGTTTTATCATGGAATAGATTTTAAAGTGTGTTTGCGTTACTTCAATAAGAAAATTAGTAATTTAAAAAAATGCTGAGAAACCCAGATGTGACAAAAATTTAAGGCAAGGAGGGAAAAAATAGGTTAATCACGCGTGGTCCGAGATCAGTTGAATTTGGGGGCGCCCCGCACAAGCTTCTTAGAAATTCCACGATACACAGCACTATCAAAAAGATGCTTATATAGGCAATAGATTATTCGTAATACAATAACCTGAACACTTGATTTTTATGAAATTATTCGCGGGTGCATAAGCACGCGCCAAACGGTTGATATGCACACTTCACGTAGCAGTTTCTCGGTTCTATGCGCTTATGACAAGGACGGGGAGCGGATATTTATGTGGGAGTAAAAGGGATGGAGGATTGCACCTTGTCGCCCCTGTTCGCTCGTTCATTTTTAAATAAACGTATTTAATAGCGTTAGTGTAAACTATAAATTAGTAAATCGACATTGAGAATGCAAATTGCCGGCGACTTTGTTTCTTCAAATCAAGAGTGAACAGGTATCTTCTAGGCAAGCGTGTGCCCTCGTAGACTGCGTCATCATGCGGCTGAAATTTGGTACCAAGATAGCTAATACGTTTGGTTAACATATAGGCTACACTTCATCCCGGAAAAGTGAAATGTTCCCGTGGGATGAGTAAATAATTAAAACACTTTTTATCTGCGGGTGAAACTGCGGAGCGCAACTAGTGAGAATATATATAAGAGCCACGTGTGAATAATTTTTGTGCTTTGTACAGCAAGATAACAATTTATTAATTGTAATTCAATTACCTACTTTAAATAAATAACAAATTAATTCAATTACAACAATCTCGAGTTTTATCAAAATAGTCCAACTTTTGGCTAGATAAGTTAACAACTACCCAAATTAATGAGCGCTCGCGTAACCCACTTCTCTTCCTCTCAACCAGGTCTTCACATTCTGGTCGATTGTAACCAGTATATTTAAAGCTCTGTTCTGAGTTTGAACACAAGACTGTGGAGGTCTCGTGGAACGGTCTCGCATAACCTTTTGAGGGAACACGCTTGTAGTGGCTTAGCTACACTAATTACGTTAAAAAACAACACTTTTGGTCCTCAAACCAGACCTGTGAGTGGCGCTACATGACCTAGATTGTGGATGGAGTGTTTAAGCTTTGGGAACGGTAAAATAAAGTTGTCATACTTTAACGTGAATGTGTTTGTAATCAGCGCTTTGAGGAATACACATTTTTATTTAATGAGATTTTTTAAGTGCTGGTGTGTTTTTGAACTAGCTGTATAGCCAGATGCTTTTTATCGTGCGAGTTGAAAGTGAGTTACAGGAAAGAAATTGGTTAGATTTTGGAGAAAGTGCGTTCATTAGTTTCCATTCCATTACAGAACTAGAAGACTCTTTGATTATTGCGTCCATATGTCGTGAATGGACCTCCAATTTGCATTGAGCGGTTTGCTGAGTCTTTTTTAATCCAAATGGCCAAAGAATGGAATTCTCTCTCAATATCAGCATTCTCAATTAGCTCAGTTGTTAGATCTGCCTTCCGAACGTTCGATTCCTACCCATGAGAAACATTTGTGTGATGAATATCGATGTTTTTCTGTGTCTGGGTGTTATATTGTATTCTATGTATGTATTTACAAACAAAAAGTATTTAAGTATTGTATTAGCTATCTGGCTCCCATAGTAACAGCCTTTGCTGAGTTTGGGGCCATATGGCGTTGTGTGAAATATCCACAAATATTTATTTATTTGATTATTTATTTACTGGTTACACCCCAAGGTTTCACCCGCGGAAAAAAAAATCCTATGTGTTATTCCAGCATATAAACTATATGCGTGCCAAGTTTCACTAAAATCCATTCAGAAATTTTTGCGTGAAAAAGTAACAAACAGCCATACATACAAACTTTCGCGCTTATAATTTTTTTTTTTTGATAGGCTTGCGTTTGACCACTATCGCTCTTATCCTAATACTAGTAAGTATTATAGTTTAAAAAATGTATACGACCATGTGAAAGAATATCCTTCCAAATTTTTTCCGTAATCGGTTTTTAAGTGACGGAAATACATATGTAACATATATATAGGTAACATTACAAGAAAAGAAAAAAAAAACAGTAAGGCTTTTATAAAAACTAAAAACAAAACACAACCGAATTCACAACCTCCTTTTTAATATTGGTTGAAAATGGTGTTACAGACAAGGAATCATTTAACAAATGCCTTTTTCGGGGCAGTAAAAAGGCTGGAGTCCTAAAAAAACACACGTTCAAACTTTACAAAGCTATTTTTAATTGCGTCCTACAGGCTGAAAGGCGACGTGTCTTTGACAATTACGATTGATTAAAAGGAAAAAGATGAAACGCGGGTTGGAAATCGAATGTTCCCTGATTGAAGCAATCCCTTAAATATTTATGCTACAAGGGCATTTTGGTGCGATCGTTTTTGGTAGGGTAGTAGAGCTTTGTATTTTGGCTTATAGCAGATATTTTTAACGCAACATTTTAATTTATACTCGAAATTCTGTGAATTGTATAATACATTGCAAGTAGTATATTTTTTTGATAATTACTAGTAGTAAGAAGCTCCTTATCCGAGTTTTCATTTCTGTATTGTGAAATTTAATACAGATTTAATATTATAATGGACATTTTTCACAGCACACGCACACTAGGATCAGTTGATACTGGATCACAGCATCTTCTTTAATAGACTTCCAAATGAAAAAAAAATTTTTTTTATTAAATTGGTTCATCTTTGTGCAATATTTTATTTACTTGCACTCCTTTTGTTACATACAATTCATAGCACAGAAATTCTTAAAAATAAAATCTCGCTTGCAAACAATTTCACTCAACCAAAAAATAGTTGTGAAAAAGAAAACACGTTCTAAAACTCCACATTTGAATAGACGAAATTTAAAAAACGAACTCGCAACCTCTCGCTAACGTTGGCAGCATTGAATACCTACTTGTGATGCGACTTGTGAAGTCTGAAAAGAGTCGCACTCACGCACGCACCTGGGAAAAAATCCTTTTTTGAATTCTCGGCTGTAGACACGTACCGCGTGTGTTTTGGTATGAAACACCTTTCTGTAGATTTTTGCTTGGTTACAACGAAACATAAAAATGTGTGTACTTAAAAACTACTAATGCTTTGTGGGGAGCTACCATAGTTTTGACATATTAATGTAACGTTAAAATGTAAAAGTTTGGTTTGTTTCTGTTTAACTCACACAAGTCTTATTTTTTCTCTCTTCCACACTATTTTATTGCTTTTATATATTGAGCTATATTGATCTACTGTTATATTTACTTCAACTCTGGTTTGGAACTTGTAACACAAAAAGTACACAGATTTTCTTTAAAAATTTAAGTTAGTAGGTAAGTCAAATCAACCAAATCGCAAAGAGTAAAAGTATACACATTTTCATTAAGAAATCACACAGCCATTGAGGTGAGTTACGGTAGAACCTGTTTGGGGAAGTCTTGTCAAATCTTCTTTAGCTTTGAATCTTGAATTCAAGTACTGGTATTATCATTAATACTAGGTGGACCGATGACTTTGTCAAAACCTAGGGGGTCCGTGGCACCGTATTGAGAACGCGCGTATTTAATGCACGTCTACGAGCTGATGATGATGGTATTAGCCTATCAGTTAGTGAGCTCTTGGAAAGAACTAATAGTACCTCAATTCTTCAAGGTAGGCCCGCTCTGCCCAACCGGTTAAATAAAGCGGTACCCATCGACATGGGTCTATACATTCGTATCTACATACAAACGTCACAATCGCATCTTGTCTTCATAACCAATTATAATCTTTTAGTAAAATGATAATCTACGGAAAAGAATGGTGAGAGAGTGAGAGACCCGAGAGAAGTTGAGATAGAAAGAGAGAGTTAAGTTTCGTATATTACTGTAGGGGCAAGAGAGATGGAGCTAAAGAAGTTTTATTTCAGTCGTATGGTCTAACGCACACTTTTTTTTTGATGGGTGCTAAGTGCTCTTTTTTTAAATTAAAATTCACAGATCATAAATTGATGTCAAACTGGTGCAAATTTTGTGAGTTTTTTTTTTTGCAGATTACGTGAAATATGGATATTTGTTTCGACAAAGTACTTTAAGGTTTCCAAAAGAAGCTATGAACATTCATCAACTTGCTAAGTCAACGACCACCTACAAAATAAATCAAACGCAAATAAAGTCGGGAAGCGAAACGTGCCATATCACGAGATAACAACGAGAACAAAAGTTATTAAAGCTTTCCTATATTTTACGAATCTCGGAGGGCCGGAAGTTCGTAAGGACGAATCTAAAAGTTTGCGAGAACAATAAATCAATGTGTCGAATAATTGCTCCTCATCGCGACTCGAAAACTCTGAATCGAAAGTTACTAATCACCAGATCTTTATTAATAAGGAAGAGAAAGTTTCGAGTGGGTCTCGGGGACCCCGGCGACATTGGGGGGCTAGGAACAAGTTTGACTGCTTACTTGTTTCGGTTTTAAATGTTTGTTGCTATTTCGGGGATCCAACTTTTGTGTATTCATTATTTAAACGTTTAATTTTTCTTTCGATTTAACGTTATAGTAACACTTTTTAATGAGTTTTGGCGGGAAAACGTAAAAAATCGCGTCGCCGTATCGTATTATTTTCCAAAACTTGTGTTATTTTCTTGTGTGAATTGACACATATACATATATATATTACTTAACTCGAGAAATTATCAATTACTTGACACCGGCTAAATACACTAAAGTGTGGAGCCATACCAACACAAAAAAAATATAAATGAACCCGTACACTATACATTGTAAATATGTCACCGCGAGCGATCAAGCAGCAAAATTAGGTGCTAATTTGTGTACATTAACATAAAACAGTTGTCAACTTCGCGTCCATGGTGAGTTATTGTGATGTTTAAATATTTATGTTCCGGCGACAGTTAGTTTTGTTTTGTGTCACGTGTAAAAAAGTTATAAGCATGTTTACTTGATTACGCTGCAAAAAGTTAACGTCACACTTTTGGACCCATATTTTCTTAGAATACGGCGAGAGATTATCGTATTAAACTGATGTTTTTCGCAGATGTGAGATCTTTTTTTATAAATACTGTCTTTTTGAACGAGAGGTACAATTTATTTTTACTATCCTTTTTTTTTTGAGGAGGGGACGCGCTCGCTTTTCCCTGCCACCATGGGGGTTTGTGGGACTCGAACCCACTAAAACCCCCCCGTGAGCCCTCGTCCGCCGTACCGGGACGAGAAGGGGTCGCGACTGTAGTCCAGCCAGCTTTTTTTATCTATGCTAATCCAACACTGCTTTTAGTTAATATTTTGTGGTGTTACGCTGAACATAGTTAGCACCAGAGAAAAGATTAAGATACCTTTCGGAATCCAAATGAATTAAATTTAATTGTGAAAACATGGGTATAGATAAAGGTAGTGTAGAGTGTGTCATTACATTCCTGATGTTCGACTTCGAGAAAACATACATTTTTTTATGGATTATAATTAGAATTATATAAAATACCAGGTCATGAATCTAGTATTCAGCTTGTTTACAGCTATGTTTACAGCTTTAAATCTAATGAACTGTCGATTCGTAGATTTAAAAAAATCCTTTAGTGTTATGGCCGATGGCAAAGGCGCGCCACTCAATCGGTTAGTTTAAAAAATATTTATTAATCAATGGAACATTTTCTGCTATCCAATAAAATATGATAAAGTATGGAATGAGTACAATTAAAATCGATTAGGAGACACTTCTTGCAAAATTAACACTAGGTAGTAAGACTTTTCGTCAAAGTTCGTCTAGGTAGAAATCACCGCTTTCCAAGTTATTCCGCTGCCAAGTAGTAGTGTGCAAGCACTACTGTGTTACGGTTTGAAGGGCACTTTAGCTAGTGAAATTACTGGGCAATTGAGGACTAGCAAGTAACTGACAAGTAACTGCCAGTAGCTACCAAGAAACTCTGCAGTGCTCCGGAACAACGCAGGATACCCGCGGGCCTTTTGTGACTAACTATACTTTGTTAACGATTATTGAATAATTGTGTTAGTTGTACCAGTTTGTATTTTGTAATGTGCGTGTATAACAGTCTTTGGATTTGAATTCTCTGATCAAAAGCGGCCTTGTGATGAAATTTTCTGCGAAAATTTGTTAACATAAATATCACGGTTCCAAATAATAGGTATTTACCTATGAAATTGCCGTATTGCAGTACAGATTTTTTCAAACAAAAAAAAGTTTTGATTGGCTATGAATTCTAAATTCAAATTAATTTTGTTTTAAAAATATGACATTCTATTTACAATATAAGTCTTTTGTTTATTGATTAGCGTTGTATTTTCATTACATTTCAACATTTTTCCTCATAATGGATACTTTGAAATTTCGTGTAATTATGGAATATGAGTTCCATCGTGGCACCAACGCGGCACAAACGACACGTAACATCAACGACGTTTACGGAGAGAACTGTACAAACGAACGTACAACCCGTTATTGGTTTGCTCGGTTCCGTTCTGGGAATTTTGACTTGAAAAATGAACCTCGTGGTCGTCCGGAAACTTTGGTCAACAATGATGAATTAGAGGTGATTGTGGAAGCTGATGAATCTCAATCTACAGCTGAGCTGGCAGCAGCTTTTGATGTTAGCATCAAAACAATATTGGTCCATTTGCGACAGATTGCCAAGATAAAAAAGCTTGATAGATGGGTGCCCCACGAACTTAACGATCGCCAGCGCAACGTACGCGTCGAGACTTGCCTTGCGCTGCTTAACAGGCACAAAAATGAAGGAATTTTGAACCGAATTGTTACGTGCGACGAAAAATGGATTCTTTTTGACAATCGAAAGCGCTCAGCAAGTTGGTTAGATCCTGGTTCGGTACCAAAGCAATGTGCAAAACGAAAAATGACCCCTAGAAAGGTGATGGTCACAGTTTGGTGGTCTAGTGCTGGTGTGATTCATCATAGCTTTTTACAAAACGGCGAGAGCATTACTGCAGATGTGTACATTGAAGAACTGACCACAATGATGGCGAAACTCGCACGTCTGCAACCAGCTTTGGTCAATCGGTCGTCTCCACTGCTACTTCACGACAACGCGCGACCCCATACTGCACAACAGACCGTCTCTAAGCTGCATGAGTTGGGTTTGGAAGCTCTCCCTCATCCGCCATACTCACCAGATCTTGCGCCTACCGACTATTACTTTTTCCAAAATTTTGACAACTTTTTAGCGGGAAAAAAATTCAATTCCTGAGAGGCAGTACAAAACGCCTTTGAAGAGTTTGTTGTCTCCCGTCCTGCTGATTTTTTCAAGAAGGGCATCCATAAACTGCCACAGCGTTGGCAAAGATGCATTGATTGCAGGGGTGATTAGATTAGATTAGAAATAAATAAGTTCGAAAAAAAAAATACTTTAACTTTTTTCAAACAAAACGGCAATTTCATAGGTAAAGACCTAATATTCGGCCGCAAATCAAGAATGTGCAAGAACACGTGTTCTTTTGCACGCTTATCGTCGTTGCGCGTGCAAAAGTCGCTATGTGTTATTTAGTTATTGATATTTTCTCGAGAGTTAATTAATTAATATATAACGTGTTCATATGGAACTTTTGATATATGAATAACATATAGCTAGAATTCGTAACTTTTTAAACATTGCATTTATCATATAGCTCTTTTTACAGTATATTTGTATTGAAACAACGATTATAACTGCATCTGAAACGAAAAATAACTAAATAGCACATAGCTACTTTTGCACGCGCAACGACGTTATGGTCAAAAATAACACATGTTCATAAAATTAATACGATTTCTCACTAAAATTGGAGCTATCTTCATCGAACTCTCATAAAAACAAACATTAATAACCAGATAACGTAATACAAACAACATAAACGGACTACTAAATATACAATATATTTAAACCAACTCTGTCACTAAACAAATAGATCATCACAGAGAATATTATTATAAAAGCAAGTCCCCAGTTGGAGGATATAATTTAACCTTTAACAGCCCGTCTTATCCATCATGAGAGGCCATTAGTTTTTTAATCTATTTTTAAATCGCTTCAGTGCGATCGTCTGCTTTTTCTGTTAGAAAATAATTAGAAATGAAGTTGGTAATTACAAGATGGAGCCGATACTTAGATCGAGATATAGATGCAAAATAATGCTTAGAGCTTTAAAAAAAGCAAGTGAAATGATGTTACACGCTTGATAGGTATTAAGTAAGTATATTCTTTAGAGTATTAGTTAATAGTCTTCGTTACAGTTGTAATCGAAGCTTCGGATCGAAGTTTTCTCCAGGTCTTCAGTCTACTTAGTGTGAGGACGGCCTACGATGACGGTCTTCTGGTACATGGTTACTTCTTTATCGTCTGTCTATTGCCATTTCAACTTGCTAACGAGGTAAATAACTAAGTTGGTGGCTTTAGTTTTCTAGTAATCGTGTGCGATGGTATCACACCACAAAAACACAGCTTACGTTCAAAATGAACCGAAGAATAAGTACATCAGGACTAATAAAAATATTTGTAAAATCTTTATTATAAAGCCGTATCGATAACTTATATGAGATGCGATATAACTGATTGGTGTAAATGGAAGCTTCTTTGAAGAAGCATGATGAAATAAAAAATGTTTCTAATGACGTTTTCATCGTGTAATCAAGTCGTGATAGATGCGACGCGACGGTATTCAAAATGTCTTCCTATTTTCAAACCCTCGTATAATTTATACTCATGTGTTATTTTATGACAATATTCAATTTTTCAAAGGCGTGCCATAACAAATCATAACAAAATGCGCGTTGATATTTTTTAGTTAAGACTTTATTAACCGTGACAAGCGGTAGACGGGTTTTATTATACATACAAAATGAAATAATAATATCTACATTATGACATTCTAAAAGTTATAAAAGAAACCTATTTTTGTTACAGTTATATTTGACTAATTAAATTTTAATAATAAGATATTTTGGGACAAGCGTGGTCCAATTTTTTGTATGATGTGGATATATTCTAAAAAAATACATGTATGGGTACTTGGTATTAATAGAATTTTACATTTTCAGTTTTAGTGTTTGGAATAGAAGTTGATCTCACGTACATCATCATGTAGGCAACATAACCTGAAAGATAAGGGAAAAGTAAATTAAAGTTAATCCTATTTCTCTCTTTCTCTCTCTCTACTATTACTCAGTTATTAAGGTCTTACGACCTTAATTGCATGCTGAGTTGGGACCTATATAATGACGTCATGGAACATTATATTTTTAGTTTGTCTTTTTTCGTGTGATTGTTTTTGTATGAGTGCCTATTTGTAAGAATGTAATGTGTAAACACTTTATTCAGCGATTTATGTTTTTTTTTTTAAATTAGATTTCATAAAAGTGTATGTTTCTAACTGCAGGTCATTGTAGCCGATTGACCGTACCGCAGCTTAGATTAATAAATAATATGTCGCAAACAAAGAGAAATAAGGTTAAAAATAGCTTTAAACTGCTGTTCAGGTAATGGTTATAAGGGGAAATGTCAGTGACAAATAGCGTTGCATACTAACAAGTGCCGTAAGCTTAACTGCCGTATCGACCGGTACCGGCACGTGATGGGTTAAGCTGTCAATTTTTTATACCAACGGCATTTAGCCGTATTTATTCCCTGCTTAAAATTGTTAATCACAGTGTTAATTAATTTAAACGTGATTTATTGTTTTTTTAACGGGCAAGGTGCTATTATTCTTTTAGGTTTTTTTTAGGTTTATGATATTTATTTTCACTTAAAGAATCATATTCACTTGCAAGTGAAACTACAAAATAACATCTTTAAATGCGAGTAGGAACGGAACTTTTACTAACTAATTACTACAATAATAAAACAACTACTACTAGATACACTACCTACTACAAAAAAAATAAATTGGACTATATACTAGCTCCGATGACCTGTAGACAGTCCAAATGCACCAGCCCACTACCAGTAGGTAGCGTCATTCTGGCAGCATTGTCCCGATGAATTGCAATGTTGATTCGTTGTGCCAAATAAGTGCCAGCATTTTGGTCACGTTTGGCATCGACCAGGCGTACTGTATAATTTGGAAAACGCGATGAGCCAACGGATCCATGGTCTAAAAAATGATTTATGATTCACTAATTATTTTTATTTTTTGTGAAATTTCAAAAATCACTCGTTATTAATTGCAAATTAAAACTTATTTTTCATTTAAAATCATTGAAAACTTGAAAACGATAAACGTAATAAATAATTTTATCAAGTTAATAGCTTTGTATAAAAAAGAACAAAAGGATAAACGAACCATGACTCAAACTATGAAATAATCTAATGTTTGATAGGTCTATATAGGTAATTTCATTACAAAGCGATTATACACAATTAAAAAGGATTAGGTTATAATAATATAACCTAGCATTTAATAGTATAATGTTAAAGTTTTAATACAACCTAAGCCTTTTGAAGGTCGATGAGGCCTAAAAACAGCCATATCCATTGAGAGGTCCCGAGGCAAATTTAAAAATTATCATACGTATCACGTAACCCTTCAATCAGTTCCGATGAAACCCGTCATTATCCTTATTGATAACCGTCAATTTTGGTCAAAATAATTATGCTTAAGCTCATCTCTATAATTAGGTGCAATATCCTATATTATATGAAAATATGTAGGTAGTGTGTTGTTTTGAAATTCCTGGATGTGTTAGTCAGTGAGAAACGTTAAGTAAATCAAGGAAAGAACTACTAGATGGTAGGACATTTCTGCGAAGTTCGTTTAGGTAGGTACTACCGCTTTGCCAGTTATTCTGCAGCCAAGCAGTAGTGCGCAAGCACTACTGTGTTCCGGTTTGAAGGGCACTGTAGCTAATTACTGGGCGATAGAGACTTTAAGATCTGATCTCATAGTCGATTAATCTTATTACCAGACTGTGCTAATATCTCAGAATGATGTGCGCTGCGCCGTGTCGACTGTTCTGTTATGGCCGGCCGTATCGCTTAACATCAGGTGAACAACTAGCTTGTCGTATCATTCATCAACTAAATAAAATAAAATAAAATTTCGACCGCTGAAAACGTTGCGATTTAAATTCCGAAGCGCCTCATTTAGTGGACAATTAATTAGGGTAAATAATTATATTAATATCACTATTTTATCATAATTGAATCGATGACCTACAAATCATAATCACAGACATAAGATTCTGGACCCTGACTAAGATTCCTTGTGTCTAGGGACTCGGGATCTGCGAGGACCATGTTTCCACAACGCCCAGACTCAGAACAAGTATTTGTGTTTTTTTTTTCTGTGCGCAAATACGGGCATTGTCCTGCCGCGGGAATAAAACCCGACCTGTTCAACCACCACACCACAGAAGCTGTTAATAAGTCAATTATTTCAATGTAGTCACTACACATTCATCTTTTCTCTGAAAAGCATAATTCCTTTAAACGTCTTATTTACATATAATTTTTACGCCCTGTATTCTGCTCCGTCTTTCTTCAGTCTTCGGTTTAGCATCCATAAATATCCCACCCATTGCCCGCACACGTTCGCCAGCGTTTGTTTCCACCGTCAACGTATACAGCGATGGTCATCTTGTCAGTCGTAAATCTCGCTGCATTCGACGAAGATCGATCGTGACACCTCTGCGGTGCAACTACCGTAGTGTGGGCACGATTAATTCTCGATTGGAAATCGTTTTGAGCATAATTGATAGGTAATTTGCATAATTTTATCTACAATAATGTTTTGTTAATTTCTGAGCTGCTTTTGAAATAGAACCAAAGCATTTCAAAAGCTATAAAGGTAGTTGGAATTTTCTGCAAATTTCGTTTAGGTAGCTACCACCGCTTTACTAGATGTTCTGCCGCCTAGCAGTAGTGTGGCTTGAAGGCCAATGTAGGTAGTGAAATTACTAGGTAAATGAGACTTTATGGTGTGATCTCATAGTCTAGAAATCTTTTTGATAGACCGTGTAATGTCTCAGGATGATGTGCGCAGTGCAGTGTCACTTGAAACTTTAATATACAGTTACTGCACTGAAATCTGGGTGGCCAGCGACTTGCTCATCGTGACATTCAATTACATAAAAAAAAACATAATGAATGTGAGTGAAAGATTTATAGGTACATGTGGCCGCCTTTAACCAACTTACTACCAAACACGTCAATCAAAGAGACTCATTTTCTTTATCAATACATTATTTTAAAAATATCTAATTACATAAAATACACAAATAATGCAGTTATCAGTTTCACACACCATAATTTACATTTTAAAATCAAAATAATGCATTAATAATTTAATGTAAAATACCAATTTAAAATCCACAAATTGTTTGCGTAACAAAGTGTTTTTATTGACCTGTGTCCATCATCTCTCCGTCTTCAGCGAACATCTCGTCTAGAAATGTTAAAGTCTCCACACAAAGTGCGCTCGCCCAATATTTTCATGACAAGGAAAGATTATGCTCGCTCCAGTCGGTCGAAAATAAAATATTTTCGATATCGAATATAAATTCTTATTTACCGGCCGAGAATCGGTGGCAAATTGTCGGGAAGGTGGAACGTTTTAAAATATCTGAGGAGACGTACGGAGATCGAATATTTTGAGACGGCATTTTTATGAGGAGTTGGTTCTTCGATTTCTAGATAGATTTTTTACGCTAAAGAAGTTAGTATGCAGCTTCTTTATTTACTGAATAATTATAATAATAATAATATGTGTGGACACAGCGCCACCTAGCCCCAACTAAGCATAGCTTGTACTATGGAAACTAGATAACTGATACAATTCTTAGACACTTTTTGTTTGTAATTTTTTTTTGTTTACTTCAAACTTGTCTAGCATTTGACCACGCTCTCACCTGATGGGAAATGACGATGTGATCGAAGGTGTAGCATGCTAGCCAAGTAAATACCTATTCACTCTTCTCTTGAACACGCCTGGGTCATATTTCGCTGGAAACAAAGACGCTGGCAGGGCATTCCATTCCTTAGCCGTTCTACGTAGATACATACATAGAATAGAATATGACACCCAGACCCAGAATAAACACGTATGTTCATCATACAAATGTTTGTCCTAGTTGGGAATCGAACCCACAACCCACAGTTCAGAAGGCAGGGTTACGATATACCAGCTGAACTATCGGGCCAGTCGGTATAACCGGGGGATGGCCAAGGCAACAATTATATATAGAATAGATAGATATAAAGGTTTATGTAATCTATCTCACAAAGTTCTATTTGCTATGGTTGTTAGCTCTTTTTTTTAATGCAATTTTTTTTAAGCAGTAGTGCTTGGTGGCAGAATAACTGCAGGCAAAGCGGTGGTACCTTTCTAGACGAAATTTGCAGAAAAGTCCTACCACCTAGAAAGTGTCTGAAACCTTTAAATCAATCCTTATAAATGAACAACTGCTTAACTTCACGACTCACGGACACACAATTAATCCAAATTTCGCGACACATGAGACAGCTTGATTACCGATTTAACTCTGTTACATTTCAATTTATCAAGTAAAGCCGATGTAATTACCTTTTGTCGTGATTCAGATTTTCTCAGTCTACGTACTGAAAAGGTAAATTCTCACCTTAAAAAGGTTAGGTCAATTTCAGCTGGTTCTCCTTCACGAATCATTTGGAAATACCTACTCACGTTTAGGGCTTTTTTGGATGTAGTGATTTATCACATCACACTAATATTATAAAGGCGAAAGTTTGTATTTGTGTACGTGTGTATGATTTTTACTCTTTCACGCTCAAACGGCTGAATGGATTTAGATGAAATTCGGTACCAAGATAGCTTATACACTGGATTAATGTATAGGCTACATTTTATTCCGAAAAAGTGAAATGTTCCCGTGGGATGAGCAAATGATTGAAATACTTTTTATCTGCAGGTGAAATCGCGGGGCGCAACTAGTGATTAATACAATCTGGCAATGGTATAAATAACTTTTTCTATGGTTTCGTAGCTCGCTAATTGCATATACATGGCTGGAACATGCGTCCAGCTCGTGAACGGGCGTTGCTTGCGGGAGCTGATCTGCTCGTGGTGTATACGCAAATAAAAATAAAGTAATTGATATTTCTGATATTTATATAGTGTCCGAAAAAGGGTTTTTTTAATATATATAAATATAAATCCCCCACTATTGATTAAAAATAATAATGATAATAATACAACTAACAGATATGTATGTAGTATATTAAAAAAGAGCAAGCACCCAGGCGTCGGTGGTAAAGCAGCATTTTAAATAACTTTAAAAATTAACGCAACGTCTTGCAATAAATCATTTTACCTACAAAAAAAGGTTTATGGCGTGATTTACGTGATCGTTACTTGGTCAAACGCTTTTTCCAGAGTAGAGATAATAATAAATAATGACGCCCAATGATCACATACATAGATCCTGGACCCTAACTAGGATTCCTTGTGTCTAGGGACCCAGGAACTACAATGACCATGGTCCCACAATACCCAGACTCGAAAACAAGTATTTGAGTTTCTTTTATTTTTCCAAAAATACATTTCCTGCCGTGGTTTCGAACCCGCCGCCTCCGGGTTATGAGCCGACCTGCTCCACCACACCACAGGGGCTGTTAAATATTAGATAATTATGTCGATATTTATAGGTCATGCTAACCCTGCAGTCCACGCCAGTGTACTATAACCGTTACAATCCTTAACACAAATATTACCATCATCATTCATCATAGAACAAACGAAATCCACGGACTCTATTTTTACACAGTAATTTTAAAAAGCACACAGATGCAAAAGCTTATGTAAAGTTACATTCGTTTTACAGAAAAGTGACAAAGTAGAGGTGGCTGGACAGGCGGGCTGCCAGCTTCTTGCTCCGGGCCACTTGATATTGCACCTACTGTGCAGTAACATTTACCTAATCTGTGCCGTGATTCGTACACCGGGCACGGTGGACTGTAGAGACAGCAAAAACATACCAACATTTTTGACAGACTTTCAATGAGTGATTATAGTTGTAGGTACGTAATACTTAGATTTATTTAATAACCGCGGCGTGGCCTATGGGAAAATAATTCAACCACCCATTTCACCCTCTTAAGGGTGGAATTTCGAAAAATCCTTTCTTAGCGGATGCCTACGTCATAACATCTACCTGCATGACAAATTTCAGCCCGATCCGTTTAGTTAGTTTGGGCTGTGCGTTGATAGATCACTATGCCAGTCAGTCAGTCACCTTTGAGTTATATATATTTAAGATATGAAAATTTGTATGTATATGTGTGTGTGTGTGAGTGAGGGGGGGGGGGGTAGGCGTATGAGGGGGGTACGTGTGGGGGGGAGGTGTATATGCACGTGCGTGAGTGTCTCCGTAACTAATGAACCAATCTTGATGAAAGAAGATGAAGACAGTTTATACACTGGTCCGCGGGGTGCAATTAGTTTTTTTTTTAACTGTTTAATAGGCTTGAGTGTGACCACTATCGCACCTGATGGTAAGTACCGATGCGGGCTAGGATGTATCACGCTTGCCTAGAAGATACCTGTTTAATCTAATAATTATTTACTCTTCTCTATTAATTTAGTAATAAGGAATGTTGAGATATTCGAATATGTTCTTAACTAATTTATCATGACCTCTTAAAGTCATTGCTAAACTAAATTTTTTTACTTTCGGTACAGGTCCGATCTACGTCGCAGGTCCGGTCGGCTGCCGGTTCGACTAAATTGGCATGCATTGCGCTCCAGCTTTTTACACGCCTATTCTATAGCCGTTATGGAGCGCAAGTCTTGTACTGCAGCGAGTAACCGTTTGCATATTTTTTTTATTATTTACTAAATTAGATATATTTTTAACGCTACTGAGGCTGGTTTTTGGTATCTATCCAAGACGTCATCAAGAACCCGCGTGAAATGATTTTTTTAAATTATAATAAAGCAAGTAAAACTTCTTTGCGCACGCTTGACTTTGGTAGTAAGCTGGTGAATGCGAGGCGAACGGAAGTTGAAGTTGGTTCACGTAGATCTCCATTGTCAATATAACAAAGTTAAAAAAAAAATCATTATGCTGGTATGTCCAGTAAAATGACAATTTACGATTTTCAAGATGGCGACATTAACATTAAACAAAGCAAGAACAAAGTTTACTAGTCGATAGATGGAGCTAAACTAAAAAAGTTTTACTTCAGTCGTGTGCAAGTCTATAATATGTTCAACACTACAGGAATTAAGCTCTAAGCTCACCCAAAAATATATATATCGGATGATGAAAAATATAATTATTGCAAGTTTTTTTTTTTACGTTAAGGAATGATCTGACGAGCTAATTATTCACCTGAAGTTAAGCGACATGGCTACCCATATCAGTTGCAGTGTCAATGGGAACTGTTAAGTATAGAGTTACGTGTGACACTGCACTGCGCACGTCATCCTGAGACATCAGCACAGTTTAGTAATAAGATTACTAGATTGTGAAATAGTTTTTCATCTATACATATAAAATTCAAAGTTCTGACAGACTGACTTATATATCAACGCACAGCCTAAACCATTGGTCCTAGAGACTTGAAATTTGAAGGGTGTGTTTCTTGTTAAATGTAGGTATCCACTAAGAAAAGTTTTTTTTGAAATTCAACACCTTAGGGGATAAAATGGATGGTTGAATAATCTATGTTTCCTATAGGCCACGCGGGCGAAGCCGCGGGCAGAAGCTAGTAATTTTATAAAATGCTTTTCTCTTGTCGCTTACATCTTACACCATCAAATATGCTACTTCTGTAATAAGCACGTTCTCTAAACGATATGTTGCTCACGGTCCCATTACATTATTTCTTTTGTCCGTAGGCGAGAAGGTCCAGCAGTACAGGTTCCGTGGGTAAGTATGATAGAAGTTTTGTTTGGGCCTTGACCCCTTGACCCCCAATAACATTTGATACTGTTATTGTTGAAACAGTATTAGTGGAAGAAATAAAAATAAATAAATAATAATAATAACGCCCAACGATCACATACATAGACCCCTTACTAGGATTTCCTGTATCTAGGGACCCAGGAACTACGAGGACTATGGTCCCTCAACACCCAGATACAGAACAAGTAGTTGCGTTTTTTTCTGTACACGAATACTTGTTTTGTCGCGGGAATCGAACCCTGGGTTATAAGCCAACCTGTTCAACCACTCCACCACGGAGGATGTCAAAAAATTGTTTTGTTCAATTAACAATGAGATAATTTTGCTTAACAGCGAACATATTTTGTACGCGATATTGTGTTTGAGACAAAGGCGCTTTTTGTTTATTTAGACAGGTATTACCAAGCCGTGTCCTGTACCCTTGGGACCTAATCCGAGAGATAACTGTTCTGATAATCCTAGGTATACCTTTACACGTGTAAACTACTTACTAGTTTCAGGTACTTTGGCAGGAGAAATTGAGCCTTATAGATATATAACCGTAGCTTAACTGTGAACACATCTATATAATACTTACAGTATGTGTATCGAGATATGAATTACAAAACAAATCCACATCCCAATTGATGATGATGTGCACAGTGCAGTGTTGCTCGAAACTCACTCTATTTTGGGGTTCCGATTGACACTATTCTGTTATGGGCAGCCGTGGCGCTTAACATCAGGTGAACGGCTAGCTCGTCAAATCATTCAGTAACATAAAAAAAAATTAACATGGTTGTCTTGACTTTGTGTGCTTCAGACATTTTCAAAACTGACCTTGCCTTTTTTCCTTTGTTTATTATTATAGTTTGCGAAACCACGTGTTCAAAATGTATAATTAAAATAAAAATAATAACGCCCAAACATCACATACATCCTGGAGCCTAACTAATAGAATTCCCTGTATCTAGGGACCCAAAAACTACGAGGACCATGGTCCTACAATAGCCAGACTCAGAAGAAGTATTTGCGCTTTCTTTTCTGTGCACAAATACTTGTCCTGCCGCAGGAATTGAACTCGCCGCCTCCGGGTTATGAGCCGACCTGCTCAACCACCACACCACAGAAGCTGTCAATGTTCAAATTTTCTTTAAGAGACCTAAATCATTTGGAAAAACTAATTCTATATAGCCATTTGATTTGAAACGTCGTTGTCAAAGTGTTTCCTTTGAGACATATGTATTGTACAGTCAAGTCAACTGGCATTATCTACTTTTCCATACAACCGTACAATACTGGCCAAGTGGCATTGTAATCTATAACACGCATCTTCGATCGTTGCAAATGTCCCTTTGTGTTGGAGTGCAGGGGATCTAGGTCATCTAGGCTTCCAGGGTAAACTGACGCTGATTTGTGGCGATTGGCGTCATTTGCAGCCAGACTAATTACAACTAGAGTTTCCTGACTTGTTCTAGTTGCATTTGTAATAAGAATAAGATTTATTTCAGCAAACAATAGCAACGATAACAATACAATTGAAGGGATGAGATCAAAAAGGGTTATATATATAATTAGTGTATATATAGGTAATACTATATTAATTATTTTATATGATATTTTTACAGTAATTGTACGAATTAGTACTATATTTTATATTTTAAAATAGAATTAATACATTTTCAAGCATCGCTATCATGATCGTTATATTTAATAATAATAATGACCGTTATCATTATTATTATATAATATTTTTTGCAAACAGGTCGTTTTACGACATGAAAATGTCGGTTTTGGTATTCTATATAAACAAAATATTGTTTATAAAACGCCGAATAACTACCGTTGTTAAAGATAATCAACTTTTGTCAGACTCTCTAACCCCTGTATCCAAAACCCCATATAAATTAGGACTACGACTTAAAAACGCTCACGACGTCGAACATATTTAGCATTAGAATGATTTTTTTAAAAGAAATTTATATATACTCTCTAAAATGCTTTCATTTACAAAATAACAGCATCTCATTTAATCAATCATTTGGCAAGGCAAATAGGCAGCTTTTATGTATCTGCCCTTGAATCATACAAGTTACCAGCGCTTATTTATAAAAAAGTGCCTCCAAAATCCGTACAATTGCATCGGGCAGCTTATTACCGACCCCCGATATAATGGAGTAGACACCCATCAAGGAATTGGTCTAGACTGTGAATGCACTGGCTATTGCTCGGATTTGCCTTTGTTTGGACCCAGGAGTATTGCGGATAGTAATTTATTTGGTAGGTGATTTAGAGTGGGAAAATTCTGTGGATAAGATTGTGCGCTAGATTAAGAAAAATATTGGCAATTTTTCAAAGAAGGTATTTTATTTTATTTTGCATTCTATACAACGTAATGAAAATTTTAAGTAAGCATTAATAGGTTATTTATGATCACCAGATGAGAAGAACAGCTATTTGTGGTATATAAAGTCTTATATTTTATCTTTTTGAGGGGGGCAATGCTCTCGTTCTTCCCCCCCTCAAAATATATTAGGGTATGTGGGACTCAAACCCACTAGAACCCCCCCGTGAGTTTTCGTCCGCCGTACCGAGGCGAGAAGGGGTCGCGACTGCAGTCCAGCCAACTCGCTCCCAGCGGCAGGCCCCTTTCGGGCCTCCTCGTGCCAATGGATGTGTGGCCTTGCTCGCCAAGGTCACCCACCAGACGTGTGGGGCCGTGCAAGCCGGCGGAGAGTCCCCCGACTCTCCACCAGTGGCCCCACTACGGGGGAGAGAAGAGGTGTAGTAGTATACCAAGGAATAAGTAAACACAGATTTTTTGTAAGACGTATAAAGTATTTTACGTTATTATGCATATTTTATAGTCAAGTGGTTAGTCCAGTTAGGCGACCATGTTACTTGATTGCAACCAATACAATGTAAACACAAAATTGTATGAATTTGCCAGTTTCAATACGCAGCTTATATGCATAAATGATTGAATTATAAATTTTTCATAGTTAGTGTGAAAATTTTCAAATAAGGAATTAAATTTCTCCTGTTACATTGCAATTAACATTCTGTAATCACCCCACTGGTTTCAGAATTGTTAAGGGAGGGCATCTGACTCGGCTTACGATTGTTCTCTTACTCCAACAACCGCAACCGAAGGAGACAGCGTGGTCCTCGAAACTCTTTTACTACAAACTACATTTCAGACCAATCCTTGACTAGACTAGAACACAACATTTTTTGTTTATGGTATATTAACGTATGGGCAATATGGTCGCTCATAATCCCATTTTGATTTTAAGCTAAAATTAATTAAAAAAAGAAAGATGTGGCGGCATGCAACGGACTTGTGCATCGGCTGGCGGCGCGCTGCATTCTGAGGGCACTTTTTTTTTTTTTTTTTTAACGAGCTAATGCTGTTGGTCTCTATCGACCTTTACAGCGTCACCGGGCGGGAGGGCGGGCGCTTAGGGCGCCCAGCCGTCAAAAGTGGGAGGCAACTAGCTCAAGGGCACCCCTGGGGTGCGAGCCTCGGCTTGGGCCGTAGCCGGGATAAGAGGATCGAGAAGACTACGTCCACTGGAAGAGTGGACCCTATTGAAAGTCGCGACCGTTCTAGCTAACCTACGGGGGGTACGTCGACCTCGCCGGCGGGGTCGGTGTCTGATTGTGTTACGCTGGTATCCTATACCGGTGCCGAAAGCGGTACCTGAGCCAGAAGGGTTAGACTGGTCCGGTGATCCTAGCGCAGCCGATACTACGGCTGCTATAGGATCATCCGGGTCGCTCAAGACTTGTCTCGGGCGGCGACGACGGGGTGTCATTCTGAGGGCACGCAGCTCCACCGTATATTTATATGGACGCCGACTGCGGCATTCGATGTAAATATTTGTTAATATTATAGACTTAGCTTTAAGACAGTATTTAATAAAGATCTAGATATGTGCGTAGTATTATTTCCCTTAGGATAGTTAGAAATAAGATGATAAATAGATTAGTAATTCATTATTTTGTACATAGGTGCTCTCTAGAAGGTAAGGTTTAGACATAGGATAGTAGGTTAATTATTATTATTACTTTTAGCTTAGATTACTATATAAGGCCGATACTTCGTAAATAAAACACGAATTATTGAACCTCAAGTTTTATTTTATCGCCAGCAGTCGAACAGTAGCCAACGGCACCACAACAAACACATTTTTGGGTATTTGTAAATAAACTTTTTATTTTTAAAAGTCAAAAGCTGACTATAATATAATATTTTATGCTTTTACCTTTGTACAATTGTAGTAGGTATTATTTCCTACCTAACCTTAAGTACTTAAAAATAACTTTGTAACTTAAAAATAGCCTCTTTGCAATTAATTATTTGATTTTCACTGTGCTACTTTTCTACTGCAATAAAATTTAACAAAATTACAAATAGTAGATATCTCTTACTTATTTAGCAAAGTTAGTAAGTAGCTAGGGCAGGTAATTCCAAGTTTTGTTAAACGACTGCAAGACCACCAGTTATTCATGGAGCTGTTTCATTCTACGTTTTTAATTAACTTATGAATAAGTACGATTGTTTTACGAGTGACTTTATCGGGCGGTTTCCTGTGATGTAGACGTAAAAGTTTCACATTTATACAGAGATTATGAAAAGTTATGTTTTATACTTCTTGGTTTTATTTTACCTGTTTAGTCGAGCTGGGTTGGTTACTGTTTCATTTGTTTTGCTTTTTTGGTTGGCTAGTTAAATAAAGTTTTCATAGTTTATAAACTGTTTAAAAAGTTATCATTTATCATCTGTATTAATTTCGTTTATTTTATATGTATATATTTTTTTACTATTCGGTGACTGTAATGTTTCCTTATTTTATTTTAGTCCATTCTTGTTTATATTTAGTCCTTTCGTCATGTTAAATTGTAATGCCATAAATAAAATGTATTTTCTTCTTTCTTCTTTTATGAGGCAAAAAATTCCAAACAAAACACTTTTTGAATAAGCATTTTGCACGTCTGGAGAAAACTTACTTTTAAATCTTAAATCTCTCAAATATAAAATTCAGTCTTGACTGACTGACTGACTTATATATCAACGCACAGTCTAAACCGCTGGTCCTAGAGATTTGAAATTGCGAGGGTGTGTTCTTTGTAAAGTCTAGGTTCCATTAAGAAAGAAGTTTTCGAAATTCTACCCCTAAGAGAGTGAAATGGGTGGTTGAATTCAACCAATAGGAAACGAAGATTTTTTTTCATAGATTATTGTCTATTTCTAAAAATTCTTCGTTTCCTATAGGACACGCGGGCAGAAGCTATTCAATCATAAAATCTTATCTTTATTCATGGGCTTTGACTTAATAAAATATTAAATGAATATTTAAAAACTAATTGATTGCCTTTTTAACATTACTGCAGTACAACATTAATATAACTAAGATTATATGTTGAAGGCAAAGAGTGATTAAAATTAATCAATTAATTTAACAAACGGTTCTGTGGGATTGACTGGGAGACAATGAATAGAGCTCATTTCACTTGATGTAGAGACTTGATTTTTATGTGTACGTTTTTTTATGTGTACGTAATATTGATTTTGATTTTTGTTCTATTTTTTCATTCTATGCTGTATTTGTATTCTAAGTTAATAATATTGTGTTATGAAATATGACTAGATAAATTTACGTATATTGATTATGTTAATTGGCTCTGGCCGTGTAATTGATGAAATAATAAATAATTGATATTGGAGCCTCGCTTAAATGAAAGATAATGTTAGTAATGTTTGACAGCCCCTGAGCTGTGGTGATTGAAAAAGATTGTATAATTCGTGGGTGAAATTATGGTTTGACTATCAAGATTATGGAATAAAAAAAACTGCCACATAAATCGAACTTATTTAAAAATCTTATCATTTATTAAAAACAACACTTTGTAATAATAATTGTCAAGCTGCTCATAAAACCGTGAAATGGACTGAAAGTTCATAACTTTCCGGTTAAATACCGCCGGCTTACCGCTGATTAAGATTAATCACCCTAATCGCCAGTTAACTAATCCATCATGCAGTTTTATAGGACTTTTAACCGACTTAACCAAATTAAGTAGTTATGGTTTAACTGATCTTTGGTGTTAAACTTAGACTGTGGGTGGTAGTAAAATAAAACGATATTATATTAAGAACATCCAGTAGTATTTTTACACGCCGTTAGTCCGTTTTCCTACCCGTACTTTTAATTTTCCGGGATAAAAAGTAGTATATGTTTATCTCTGTAATGTCAATGTTTCAGCCGTTTCGACACGAAAACCATATATATAAAAAAATAAACCTTTCATTTCATCAAAGGACTACACTTGTTATTTTTATATTTCTGTAGAAGTTAATGAACATTAAATAATTAATTGTCATTATATTTTGTTTATTGTCAAATAATCTAAAATTTTCTATTCTAATAATCTAAAAAATTCAAAGTCCTGACTGACTGAATGACTGACTTATATATCAACGCACAACCTAAACCACTGGTCCTAGAGACTTGAAATTTGGAGGGTGTGTTTTTGTAAAGTGTAGGTAGGTATCCACTAAGAAAGGGTTTTTCGAAATTCCACCCCAAATAGGGTGAAATGGGTAAAACGCGGGAGAAGCCGCGGGCTGAAGCTAGTTTAACATAAATAAAAATAATTTAATAAAACTTCAATATATGTTTACTTGCAGTTTTGTGCACAATTCATTTTGTACACTGCAAAAAATTTTATTAATGAATTGATAAATAGCAAAGTATTTTTACGATCACTTACATATTAAGAGATATAAAAAGTTCGTAATCTAAAATTTTTCTGCATATCAGTTATTAATTTTCATATTGTGCTCTACGCTTGCGTACACGGGCAGCAGCTAGTAATCATTATAAAAATAGCCAGTCAATATTTGTATAATTAATTAATTAATATTAAATTTTCTGTCCAATGAACCCCACTTCCTGGAACTCGAGATAAACGTGAAAAACAAAGTTCGCTACCAACTTTCAACCCCCAAAATGGAAAGATCGTCGAGGATTTTAATTTTAATTTCGTCCAATTAGATTGATGTGAAAAATTTTGCGAGTTTGCATTCCTTCTTTCTCCCTCCTTCCATCAGTGCAGTTATTTTGATTCTTAAAATAACTTATTCTCTTAATTTACTGTTTGTTCCGGGAGAAGTTTGAAACCCTTATGTTGGGTGTAAGCGATAAGCTGCGGCGATTATTTTTCAAAACTTTTTGGTTTACTAGTCTCGCCTGTATGTAATAATGCAATGTTAACTGACTTTTTAGATTCTCATTTTTTCGTTTACTAAAAATATTAAAATTTATTTTTAACAACGGATATTAGTTTTAAAATAAATTTTAATATTTTTAGTATTTTTAGGAGTAGATGCATTCAAGGTTCTAAGCCTACGGAGGCTTAGAGCCTTGAATACATCTACTCCTACCATGATTGATATCTGAACTACATAAATGACGTAGACATTGTTTCGTATCTGTTATGGTTTTTATCTCTATGCGTAAAAGGGATAGATAGAAACGCTTGACAGCTTAAATCGCTCTCACCTAAAACTTGCACCACTCAAGTTGTCATCTCTACCCCCCTAGCGTTTACTCCGCGTTTCGCTTAGACATCATTGTTAAGAAACGTTAATTAAGCTTACATTTCTAAATTTCTAACGCGCAGTAATTGTTGCTTCAACTACCAAATTAAAGTATGAAACGTCTTGCTCGTTACAAATACACTTGAGGTCTCGTTAACGTAGAATCCAGAACAATATTTATCTAATTAGAAATTAACATCGTAACAGATGTCTGCGAGGATAATTATTTTCTAAAAGTTTGTTGAAATAAGATAGTTTCATTGTTTTATAAAATATTTTTGCAAATGGTTTAATATCAAAATGATACAGGCCTATAATATTTATTGTTGCTTCGGCAGCTGCCTAGTTCACGTCGCAGACCACGCGTTGGGCCGTGAGAGTGTGTCACAACCACGTGATCAACTGTGAATATAAGAGAGAAAGAAAATACATTCATTCAAGACATCACACAACATTACATTTTTACAAATAGGCACTTACACAAAACAAATTACACGAAAAAAGAGATACTAAAATATATAATGTTGCGTGACGTCATCATGTAGGTCCCGACTCAGGATGCAATTAAGGTCGCAAGACCTAAAAACTGATTTTCAGTCGGAACCCATATTCATGACATCACGAACCAGATATATTAAATAAGTGCCACGTAATGAGCTTTATGTGTGTTGCTTTTACTTAAGAGCGTCTGTATACTAAAATTAGTATTAGGAAGTATACAAATTATGCCATCCTTTCATTATAAAATGCGGTTTCGATAAATTGAAAAATTTTGAAAACTCTATAGAAATCTACGTCGTCGCAGGCGTCTACAAAAACAAAAATCGTCACTATTATTATGAAATCATTATTGCGATATAACGTCTTCCGAACTACACCAACCGAGCTCACCCACAATTCAAAGCCACCAGTCATCTCTATTCCACTTTTAGTGCACTCCTAATAACTCTGCACTTCCTAGTACACCACCCACCCCACTTAACGACTCCAACTAAGGCCGCCCGTAAACGTCCGTCACAGGTGCTCGATCGCTAATTTGCTCCGGACGCACGTAAAACTGAATATTGATACCACAACGCTGCGGTAATAAATGTAATACATACTGGATATGTAATAAACCACACGTGGGTTTGTGTACAGCAATATTGCATGACAATAGGACTATTACACTGAAGGTAAAAATCTATATTCTAATATATAATACGAGCTTCTGCCCGCAGCTTCGCCCGCGGCGTGGCATATGGGAAAATAATTCAACCACCCATTTCACCCTCTTAAGGGTGGAATTTCGAAAAATCTTTTCTTAGCGGATGCCTACGTCATAACATCTACCTGCATGCCAAATTTCAGTCCGATCCGTCTAGTGGTTTGGGCTGTGCGTTGATAGATCACTATGTCAGCCAGTCAGTCAGTCGCCTTTGAGTTATATATATTTAGATAATCCATAAAATTTCAGGTATGAATACCTTTTTCGGGGAATACTCTGAAGAACTATTCAATCTAATACAACATGCAGCAATAAAAAGGGGGGGGGGGTCAAAAGTTTCTTACAAGGGTAAGAGACGCTAGAAGAGATGATAAATACCTATACACCTATATACTTTCTCACAAACAGCTGATTACGGTAGTTTTCCAATACAACCAATGCCACCTAAAGGCGGGTTGTATACTCCTTGGGTTGTTGTACTCTGCCCGGCGCAGCGGTTTGGAGTGGGGGGTGTTAAGTTTTTTCGTTACGGAATTTCTGGATTCGGTTCCCACGCTCATGGACCGCGATAAAAGCTATGCAATAGCTTAAAAATCTTTACTATATTATTATGAAATCATTATGTTATGTATGTATCGTCATGTTACAGATGTCCATAGGCTACAATGATCTCTTCCCATCACAGTTCCCACACAGAAAAGCAGAGTTAAATGGTCTAGATTTATTGATTGGTGGGTGTGCTCAAGACATGGACAGATTTAACATTGTAATAGAGTTGGATGGTGATAATGATGTAGAAATAGGTTCGAAGATATTTTGATTAACAGGATTTGAATCCGCGTCTTTTTTACTTTCTGGCGCATGCGCTTCAGTATGTTGGAAGTCCAAAAAGTCATAGGGTCGTCCAATTTTCGTAATTATTACAATTTTGAGTAAGTTGAAGCAAACGTGGTTGATATATGAACAGCAAAAGCACTACATTGATCAATTTTAAACTTTGCCTACAATTTGCGTTTAAAGCCGTGAATGAATCTTAGGGATTCCAGAAGAAACCAAAAAATAAAAAGAACCGGCACAAAATTGTAATGCTCCTTATCAACAGGAAAGAATAAAGCAAATTGTCTGCCAAAAACCTGATAAATACCTTCCAACGGATACCCGGCGAAATTAACACCGAAAGAGACAAAACATTAATTCCGAAATAATTAAAGAAACGATTAGAGCGTCAACCCTGAACTCGAGCGGCCGAAAATTGTTAGCGAAACAGGGCTGTCTCAAGCAATAAACTTTGCTCGGGAATTTCATTAGTTTCGTTCAATAAATTAAGAGGTTATGCTCGTGTGTGTCGGCCCTGCAATTACCTCGTCTCGAGGTGTAATGAAGAACCACTCCAGTAGGGTGACGTCGGGGACTTACGAATATTGTATGGATGCGGCGGAAGCGACAGGTCCTCCGAGATGAGAATAATTGTGTAGCCGTAAGGAAACTTGAGAAAGGCGGGTTCGACTAAGATCTAAATTCTATTTTATGTGAATGCAGCTAAAAGTCAGTTATATATTGAAAAAAAAAACTTGTTGCTGTAAAAGAAAGATTCTATCATTATGAGAATGACAGTTTCTGCTAAGATCTAAATTCTATTTTGCGTAATTGGAACTGAGAGTCAGTTGTGTTTTAACAAAATTGTGATCTGAAGCTACAATAAGATTCAAAACTTTTTACTGTTTAATGTCATCTGAATAAAATAGTGACTATAGTCAAAGGTCAGAATGTAGAGATTTATGTCCGTCTGTACTAAAATTCACGCAATTTCATAGCAGTACGTAATGTCAGAGGGCTAAGTGCGAACTTAGCAACTGTAAAATTTCGCACAGACGGATATTAGCCATTTGTCTATTTGGCTCAAATAGCTTGCTAAAACTACAGGCAAAGTGGAAAATAAATTTGAAAAAAGAAGATGCCTCTGCTCTCTGATTTGTTGAGGTAACGATTTGTAAAAGACGAATTAAAAAATGTCAGCTTGAGCTGATTAAATTGAGAAAGAGATAAAACACAATGTGAACGATAGCGCATAACAAATTTCAAAATGTGAGCAATGTCTACTCACCGTTTTACCACATCCATAAAATCTCATAAAATTTGCTCGTTCTCACATCATCTAGTCAAAGTTTCTCATAATAGTTGTCTTGTCGCCTTATTACCTTTCCGCTCGTTTTAAATGTCCAATGAAACTATGCGCTTCGTAAGAGCTCGTTTCTACTTAGTTGGGTATAGCGTTATAATAAAAGTATGGTTGAAAACACAAATTTGATGCTTTTTTAAATTTGATTCAAAGTCAAAGTCAAAAGATTTTATTGCAAATACGCTATTGTTAGCACTTTTACAAGTCAAAATTATATTAGGTACCTACTTAAAATTAAGTTCTTGTACTAAGCATATAGAATGACAAAGTGCTAATTGTCAAATATAGCATAGCAAGCCCATTACTATATATAAGTGTGAAAAAAGAAGTTCTCTATCTTACTACTGGTGCAAGCAATCCGGCACAATGCAGAACAGAAAACTTCGATCCGAAGCTTCGATTACATCTGTAAAGTAGAAGCTACAAGAAACTTTACAGTGATGTATTTTTTAAAAACATTCTTTGAAATTCTCATTATTTGTAGATTTAGGCTTCCCGATAACTCTTTAGTAGATTTTTTTTTTTTTTACTTTAAACTTGTCTAGCATTAGACCACGCTCTCACCTGATGGGAAGTGACGATGCGATCGAAGATGTAGCATGCTAGCCAAGTAAATACCTATTCACTCTTCTCTTGAACAAGCCCGGGTCATATTTCGCCGGAAACACAGACGCTGGCAAGGCATTCCATAACTAACTAATAAGATAACTGTAGATTTCTATGTATGTTATTACACTATGGTTAAGTTCGTTCACTTTTTTATTATTTACTAGTTGCACCCCGTGGTGTTGCCCGCGGATAAAAAGTGTTTCAATTATTTGCTCATCCCACGAAAAAATTTCACTATTCCGGGATAAACTTTAGCCTATATGTTAATCCAGTGTATAAGCTTTCTTGGTACCGAATTTCATCCAAATCCATTCAGCTGTTTGAGCGTGAAGGATAAACAAACATACACACAAACACACATACAACCAAACTTTCGTCTTTATAATATTAGTGTGATTAAAGGAACATTTACCATGTAATTTATTCGGTTAGAAAAGGTTAAAAGGTTTTTATAAAAGAAAAAATGAAAAAAATTTAGCGGAAAATTAGAAAACTTTCACCACGTGGGTGAAACTGCGGGTCGCAGCTAGTGAACAATATTTTAGAAATGTTTATAATCATGACAAATGAAAATCTATTTTATGTAGTAGTTAGGTAGTGTTTAGTATTAGTTATTATATCATTGTAGTATTAAGTTGAAGATAAAGGCAATTTGCCGTAATAAAAAAAAAATATTATTTAAAATTTAGGATTTGGAGTTCTAAATAAAAGTATTGAAAATTCGTGTACGCCTTCATTTATTTTTTAATCATAAAAACTAAGTTTGATCCGTTTTATAAAAACCTTTTTCATTAGAAATCCAATACATTTTCCATTATCTCGACTCATTTGATAATTCCTGTCTCTTGCGCCTTGATTTAGTACCAAGCTTTGCCTTTAAGGGCGCCACTGCCGAGTTTAAAAAACAGTGGCATCATGATAAATTACCTTGAGTTATCTGCGTGTAATTTTACGCCGGCTATCAACTGACCGAGATTTTACAGTTCTTTTTGAATATAAATAGAGCGTATTTATGTTGAGTCCAAAATAGCTTATAATTTAAATTAAAAAAAAAAAAACAAGTTATTTTAAATTATTGACAGCCTCTGTGGTGTGGTGGTTGAGCAGGTCGGCTCATAACCCGGAGGCGGTGGGTTTGATTCCCGCGGCAGGACTAGTATTTGTGCACAAGAAAAAGCGTAATACTTGTTCTGAGTCTGGGTGTTGTGGGACCATGATCCTCGTAGTTCCTGGGTCCCTAGACACAGGGAATCCTAGTTAGGGTCCAAGATCTATGTATGTGATATTTGGGCGTTATTATTATTATTATTTAGAAAATTACACATCATATATCATCATCCTTTAGCGTCCACGGCTGAAGATAGAAAATTGTCCCACCCAATTAAAATATTCCAAGTCAAATTTTTGGAATAGGCACAACGTTCAATATAAAAACACAATTTATTTAATTGAATTTTCACTGCAAATGAAATCTACATCTTCACCAGATTTCATTTACCTGTACTTTTATGAATAAAACACAAAAGAAACGAGCACGAACGAGAAAGTTTTCCCATTACTCCCAGCTCCAATCTATGTCTAGTTTTAATTCAAAGTTCGACAGTGGTTCGGAGCCAAGGTTGCAATAAACAATGCGTCGACAACCGCACATGTCGTGTCCAAACTTCATGCACCGAAATAAATATGTCGGAATTTATCGACGATTTCGACATGGCAGTGGTGCAGCAGTGTTGGTGATTTTTTGAAATAGTGGAACTCAAATGTGTAATATTATGTTAATTTCTAAAATATTGTTATGGTTTATTAATGGAATTATCGGGATAATATATCTATACATATAAAATTCAAAGTCTTGACTGCCTGACTTATATATCAATGCACAGCCTAAATCGCTGTTTCTAGAGACTTGAAATTTGGAGGGTGTATTTTTTGTAAAGTGTAAGGATCCACCAAGAAAAGATTTTTCATAATTTCATCCCTAAGAGGGTGAAATGGGTGGTTGAATTATCTATGAAATATTTCATCTTCGTTTCGTTTTTCGTTTTCCTTCTTTGGCCATGCGGGCGAAGCCGCGGGCAGAAGCTATACCTATATATAAGTACCTTATAATTTACTTTAAATTGTCGATATTTGCCGACCATAAAAGCATTTAATATTGTAATGACTACAAACATGATGCAAAGGTTCATGCAATAAAATTTACTTATTTGGTGACGGAACTTTTTATGACAACTGTCCCCTACTGGAAAGAGTGGTGGAACAGACGGGAATATTTCACGTTGAGTACAAGTTTAATTGTAGTTTCAGTAAGAAAAATTTCACAAGCGTTTAACACTTTTTAGTACATGATTCAGTGATTGCTGCAGTTGGAGCCAAACCCCAACCTAACCTACAGTTCGAACAGTTACTACAACTTATATATAGACTTACTAACCAGCTGTGCCGAATTGCTCCTCCGATAATTTCAATCGGAAACTTGGTATTGATGAGCATTGCTGTTCGGATTAGAATCCCATTTAAATAAACCATCATTTTAGGGATTATTCTGTCCACGATTCATATATATATTCATAAATTATATTTATAATACACAGTGACACTATCTGGAAGTGCCTGTACCCTGTAACACAGTTTATACTAGTACAGGGTACACGAACTCAATACTTAAGTTGGATAAGACTAGTTGTATTAATTAATTATGGAAAATATGTTTATTTATAAGTTGTTCTACTTAAAAAATCGTGTAACCCAAAGCTATAAAGAATAAATAATTTGAATTTGAATTCAAACTTTTATCTCTATATACAACAAATTACAAATACAAATTTATTTATTGACATAATTGGTTACAACGTTATGATGAATCCGTAGACTACCGAACTAGTGACTAGAGGCTATACGTATTAAATATATTTTTATATTATTTATTTTACAAATTCGAATATCGAATTTTGAATATAGGTAAGTACCTAGCTTCAAAATTTAGATGTATACTAATTTTTCCCTAGTGTTTGAGGCATATATCTATTATTGACTTGTGTATCGTCGTGTCTTTATCTCTACCTAATCTCTAAAACGGCATTTGTTTATGTGGCTTTCACATTAGAAATGATTTTTAGGAACTTTTGCTTACAGATCGTTTACTCACACCAAATAGAATACGTGTTCTTAAGATTGCCCACGAGGAAACTGGTGAACGAGTTGTCTTTATCACACTTCACACTAATATTATAAAAGCGAAAGTATGTATGTGTGTTTGTGTGTATGTTTGTTACTACTTCACGCTCAAACGACTGAATGGATTTGGATGAAATTCGGTACCAAGATAGCTTATACACTGGTTTAACATATAGGCTACATTTTATCCCGTAAAGGTGACATTTCCCGTGGGATATAGGAGAGCAAATGATAAAAATACTTTTTGTCCACGGGTGAAACCGCGGGGCGCAACTAGTTACTCCGTAAAACTCTATTTCAATGTTTTAAAGTTCTATTTTAAAAAGAAGAAATGTGTTTGCATAATAGTTAATCACAATAATAATAATCACAAATGCCTATTTTTTTACACGGCCAATTGCCTTTATTTTCTAAATACTACAATGATTTAATAACTAATACTAAAATCTACCTACTACTACTACTACTAAAAAAATCTGCAATTCAACGGGGCAATGCTTCCAGCATGTTGGGTACGCTACCTACTGGTAGTGGGCTGGAGCATTTGGACTGTCTATAGGTCATCGCGGCCAGTATTTAGTCCCATGTTGATTAAGCGTTAAGCGTTTGTAGACAAAATGTTTAAAAAGTAATTGGATTCATGAACTAATCTAAATTTGCATCATCTACACATATAAAATTCAAAGTGCTGACTGACTGACTGACTTATATATTAACGCCCAGCCTAAGCCGCTCGTCCTAGAGACTTGATATTTGTTATTGTTATTTATTATTTGTGTGTTATTTGTAAAGTGTAGGTATCCACAAAAAGTTTTTCGAAATTCCACCCCTAAGAGGGTAAAATGGGTGATTGAATCATCTATGAAAAACATTCTTCTTCGTTTCCTATAGTCAAAGTCAAAAAAATTTTTGCAACTAGGCAATTTTTTGCACTTTTACAATGTATATTTTATAGACCACGCGGGCGAATCCGCGGGCAGAAGCTAGTAACTCTAGCTAGTAATTGTTGCCCTTTAGGAAATACCGGACAAAATCTATAGTCATTATCGTCACCAGCTTACGCGAGTCTATAGCAGAACATAATTTTCTCCCAAGGCACAAAATGTAACACCAAATAAAATTCTACGTTCCAAAAATTAAAAACAGCCCTAGCGGAACATATGTACTATTTCTCGCCGCATAATCATTGGCCGCACGTGTGCTTCTTACGAAAATTTACTGTATCTAATACAATAAGTTGGCACCCCTGGCACCCTGGGTTTAGTGCCGCCACAGTGGAATAGCAGCAGTAAGCAATATAGGTGTGAATTCAGTTTCGGCACCGGTTTTGGTTTATGATTCGGTTTATTTGATGGGTTAGTTTTATGAGTTATGAATTTTAGTGTTAACTACATTTTAAAACTAAGGCTTTTACGACTAACTAAATTCATCAATGCAGTGTCGTAAAGCATTATCATTTTTGTATGTAGATTTGTATTATAAAGCTGTTACCTATCGCGAAACAAAACCAAAGATTTATTGCGGCATTGACAGCCTCTGTGGTGTGGTGGTTGAGCAGGTCGGCTCATAACTCGGAGGCAGCGGGTTTGATTCTCGCGACAAGTATTTGTGCACAGAAAAAAAGCGCAAATACTTAAATACTTGTTCTGAGTTTGGGTGTTGTGGGACCATGGAGCTCGTAGTTCCTGGGTCCCTAGACACAGAAAAGTTAGGTCCTAGTTAGGGTCCAGGATCTATGTATGTGATCGTTGGGCGTTATTATTATTATTACGTCAGATTCTGGAACTAAAAGTACTTAGCAGACTGACATAGGCTAATTTGGTCGATGAACATTTTTCAACAAAATTTCTGCTCTCTCTACTGGCTTGCTCTACTGCATTATTGAATATTATTTATTTTTTACTTTGCTACGTCGTTAATCGTACTAATATCAAAAATTGAAAAGTTTGTATGTATTAATGTTTGTTACTTTTTCACGTTCAAATGACCGATTTGGATAAAATTTGTAAAGTAGATAGCTTATGGATGGAATAACACATTGTCGACTTTTTATCTGCGAGTGCAACCACGGGGCGCAGCAATAGTAATATGTAAATAGAAATAGAAAAGGTTAGATGAGTTTAAAGAATGTAAGCCTGAAGAATGTAATGTCTGTAAGCATCCTACTAATAAAAGTATGTGTGTATGGATGTAGGGATAAATGTTTGTTACGCAAAACCTACTAAACGGATTTGGATGAAATTTGAAACACAGATAGCTTATAACCTGGATTAACACATAGGATACTTTATATCGCAATCGTATGTTCCCGTGGGACAATTATCGAAGACCACGAGGGCGACGCCGCGGGCTTTTTACGCAAGAACTACTAACGGATTTCGATGAAATTTGGAACACAACTTGTAGCCTGGATTAGCACCTAGGATACTTTTTATCCCGATAGTGTGTTCCCATTCAAAGTCAAAGTCAAAAGATTTATTGCAAATAGGCTAATTTTAGCACTTTTACAAGTCAATATTATACTAGGTACTTAAAATTAAGTTATTTCACTAAGCATATAAAATTACAAAGTGCTTATTGTCAAATAATATAGCAAGCCCATTACAATATATGAGTTTGAAAAAAAAAGCAGTTCTCTTTCTCACTACTGGTGTAAGCAATCCGGCACAATGCAGAATTGAAAACTTTGATCCGAAGCTTCGATTACAACTGTAAAGAAGAAGCTACAAGAAACTTTACAGTGATGTATTTTTTTGTCTTCTTTCTACTGTCTTTTATTACATTAGCGTTCCATACCAAAATGGTAAAAAGGAATCTTTGGAATATAGATAGCTTATACAGTGGATATAGCCTACTTTTTATGGGCGGGTGAAATCGCAGGGCGTAGCTAGTAATTATTTTTATGAAATACTTAGTTATCTGTTTCAGTGTGAGCTGCGATCACTTCCCCGCAGGGTTGAACGTAGCGGGGGCGCGTACCTAAATTATGTATTTTATTGTCGCCCAAACCAATTTCATAACCCGAAGAGCGGCCGGGATGAGTCCGCAAAGGCCCTATATCCCATTCTATTGAATTTTGCAATACATACAAATGTGTTGATAGTGTTTTTGTGCGCGATAAATAATGTTTTGCTTGGAAAAATTCGATGGAAGATTTTGCTCTGAAAACGTTTTTGGCGATTGATAAAAAAGGTTCTGCGGAAAACTTAATGAGGATAGAGGAATAAAGGAGCGTCCTGATATATAATATTTTTATTGGTTATTATAGAACCTGATCCGAATACTGAACTAGATCAGGGCAATCATGTGATTTGATTGCAACCAATAGAAACACAAATTTGTATGGATTTGACAGTTTGAATACGCACTTTATGTGCATATTTCTCCTGTTGCATTACAATCAAAGTTTCGTGATAACCCCCCTGATATAAAGTGAACAATATAATATTTAATCTGTCTCAGTTTGAGCTACATTTGTCAGCACGGAATCGTATTTTTTCGTGCTTTATCCTTTTTTATCACTCAGGACGATCGTTATTTCCTAGAGCGAGAAGAGCGCGGTAGCGTCAGCGATGCTATAGCACCCACGTTTTCTTTCTCGCTCTGGGAGGGCGTGATAGAAAAGGATAGAGCGAGGAGAAATTCGTTTATGTATTTGAATATGAATTATTGATTTATATTTATACACATTTTAAATATTCCAAAAATTTGTGAAACCTATACATCTTTACACAACATGATCCTGATTCAACGAGGAAATAAATAAATAAGTAATCATAATTTCCTTTTTTGTAGGGGTTAAACGGACGTAAATAAAACGAATTTAATGCTGAAAAATACTTGGATGATGTTACCAACCGTCTTTTTTTCAATTATTTTGGTTTATAACTTTATTATATTGTGTAAGAGAGGGCGCACGAGAATCAAATGAGAGAGAGAGAGAGAGGAGTTTCGAGAGAGAACGCTTGTATTATTCAAACGTATTACAACAGGGTAGACCGACCGTATTAGTAGTGGTCGTTGAATAAACGAACAGTTTATTTCAACTGTTTCTCTGCCGTGAACGAAGAATAGAGTAGTTTAGTTACTAGTTTATAGTTCACTGATAAACATGTTTACGTATGAACGGCATTATCTATTGGTTCGCTCGTCCGTCGCATAAACCGTCGTAGACGCTTAGACGTTCTGTCTACGCGTCTACGACATCATCTAGTCCATGGTTGACGATAAACGGTCTCGTTGCGTCGACTGTAAGGGCGTCAACGACCCACCACTAGACCGTATTACTTTTCTAGTTCGGCCGTCCCAACGAGGTGGAAGCGGTGAATTAGAATCAGATATTATGGCGTTCTTCGTGAATGAAACGCTTGCGTGTTTTAAGGGTTGAGAACGCCATCTAGTTTCATTTCGTGGAAGCTCTTGGTTGGGGTGTTACAATTTTTATTATTAATTTTCTAAATTGGTTAATATATGAGGGACAAAAATAAAAAATACACCCGACTTGAGAACCCATGCTTTAAAGTCGGTTGAAAATGTGTTACAGTTACTATATTTCATCTCATCGTGTTTGTGATCATCTCATTGTGTCATAATGCCTGTTTATTTCAATTATAAATACTTTTTGGCAATTATTTGTTTTAAAAATACTAAAAAAATAATTAAATACAATAACGGGAAAAGTTCACATAAAAATAATTATATTTAATAAGCACAAAGAGAGATCCAAACTTCAACAAATCAGTTTCACGCCTTTTTTATCTTCCACCTAAAATATCTCAGAGTTATCAAGTGTAAAATTAATTTTACGGAAGTCATTCTCCAAGATAGTTCATCAAACTTCCGCGAGCAAGACGAGCATAAAATAAGGCGAAAAGTTCCCGTTAATGGAAATTGGATCAAATATTTTTCAGAATAGTCTATTTTCTTTTTCAAGTTTTTCCCTCCAACTCTTCCGGGGGAGCAATATTTGGGCTTTAGTTTTTCTGCTTATTTAAAAATCACATAATTGAAATATTTCAACACGCTATGGTTTCTATCCACGAGATTGCCTTCAAACCGTCTTGGCTCCAAAATGTTAGTTTCTCAAAAAATACTAGTGTGCTTTAGACCACGCGGCTAAAGTAGAACTTCTTTATTTTAGCTCCATCTATCGGCCGGTATAACTTTGTTTTTGCTTTGCTTAATGTTGATGCCGCCATCTTGATAATTGTAAATTGTCATTTTACCGAACATACCACCATAATAAAAATTTTAACTTTGTTAAGTTGACAATGGAGATCTACGTGAACCAACTTTAACTTCCGTTCACCTCGCATTTACCAGCTTACTCTCCAAGTCAGGTTGCGTAAAGTTTTACTTCAAAGGGTTCTCATCTAGAGCACCTAAACGTAGCAGAATTTGCGATAGAAAGAGATTGAAAGCGCGTTGTGATTTTAAGTGACAGGCATAGCTTAAACAACAAAGCAAGCAGTCACTCAAAATGGCGATCTATGGAAAACGCCTGAGTTCAGCAGTAGATGGCGCTGTGTGAAATGTCCACACATATTTATTATTATTATTCATTTATTTATTTTCAATCTTAAATCTAAGTTTTTTACAATATTTTTATAAAATAAGTATTACAAAAATATAATAAAAAACCTAAACCTAGTGTGCCGCCAGCAGCGGGGCAAGGCCCAAGCTACCGGTGGTTAGGGCTGCAGAGTGAGGAACCTCCTGACAATACGTGCCGTGTCAAGGAGTACTGCCTTCTGAATCTGACCCTTGATCCAACCGTCTAACGAGAGCCTCTCGAGGTGTTGGTCGAGGCTCTTCGCTATAAGGCCGTTAGCCGAAACGACTATCGGAACAATGCTTGTTGAGTCAACATTCCACATGGCGGTTACCTCGTGAGCTAAGTCAAGGTACTTACTGAGTTTGTCCTTCTCAGCCTTCACGAGGTTCTCGTCATGCGGAATGGCGATGTCAACGAGCACTGCCCGTCGTTGGGACCGGTCTATCAGCACGATATCAGGCTTATTGGCTACAATAGTCCTGTCCGTGATGATAGAGCGATCCCAATATAGCAATGCACGGCCATTTTCGAGAACCGGCCCCGGTGTGTACTTGTAGTACGGCACCTCGGACTCGACAAGGCCGTATTGAAGGGCAAGCTGCTGATGGATGATCCTGGCCACTAGGTTGTGTCTGTGTAAGTACTCTCCGTTAGCAAGATGAGAACAACCGGAAATAATATGACGGAGAGATTCTCCGGGACGGCGGCATGCCCGACAGATGTCGACCGTACCGTCCTTCATGATGTATTTCCGGTAGTTATTCGTCTTGATAACTTCGTCTGCAATTGCACAGACAAAACCCTCGGTTTCCCCAAAGAGGTCACCGATTCGCAGCCAGTTCACCGATGCAGGCAGATCCACATTGGGCCCTGTCAAAGCCCGATAGAACCGCCCATGCAGCTCCTTGCCTTTCCATACGTCCCTGCGGTCATCGGTGCTAAGTAAGCTTCTCTGCTTCAGAAAGTCGATGCGTTCCGTGACACAAGCCATGTAATCCTGGGGCCTGATACCGGTCCCAGCGAAGGCCTGGGCCACAAAGCGCATGACACGGGGGCGATGATTGCCCCGACTGAAGCAGACCAGCTTCGCTATGAGAGTCCTGAATGTAGTGATACGCCTCTCGATCCGTACCTGCCACGCAGGAGCACCATCGGTGGGACGCGGTGCTCGGTCAGTGTCCGGAAACTTGACACGAGCCACACGACACACCGCGATGGCCCCGCAGTACAATATCGAGTGCGTATCAACTAAGTCTTCGCTAGTCCGTAAGTACGGACCTAGCAAAGTGTTCAAAGCTCCCATTAGCACTAGGTTTCGTCTATTTGTGGGCAAACGTGGTAGTCGCGGCCTAGAGGTAGGCGTGGACCGATACCGCAAAATCGCGTCCTCCAAAGCGCTCCTCAATTGCTCATTCACCTGGGTACTTACGCTGCTATTCGCACATTCCTCCCCCTCGATTTCCGGTACTACCCGCGACATCGCCGGTGACGGACCTGTAGTCGGTCCCGGCGCCGGTTGTGTAACAGATAGGTCCCGCGTCGATGAAGTAGTTGCACGAACAGGCAGCATCTCCAGGCGCAGACGATCAAGTGTAGGCTCGTCCAACAGTTTACACCGTTGAATAGCCCGCACCTGATCCGACAGTCGTTGTGCGGATACGGCGACGGCTGGCTCAAGGTTCTGAAACAGTGACAGCATCCTATTCCGGTACGCAGTCAGGTTGTTTCCCCCCTCTACAGCCCCATAATAGGCCCGCATGCAATTCTCATTCATACTTTGAGTCCATCGCATGCGGCGCACTACACCACCGGTAGCGGGGGCCGGGCGCGGAGCAGGTTGCCCCGCAGGCCCCAAGCGTGCCGGCAGCGGTGGGCGACCACGTCGCGCAGGTGGTGGCGGCGGCGGAGGCGACGGTGGCCCGTCCTCGTTGCTCGACGCGGTGGTGTCAGGGGGAGTTCCATACTCATCTTCTGACGACGAACACGAAGGCGACAGGGCGGGCGGTGGTGGTAGGCGTGCGCTTTGTTCCGCTTGTTTTTTCCTTGATCTTGTAATCATCTATATTCTAATTCATTCCGCATTGTTTACTGATTTTCCCAAAGTGACAATGTCACTTCACATATTTTTGCTGTAAAAAGTATATTTATCGGTATGTTTTCGTTTTCCATTGTATAATGATGTTTTTGGAGATTATTTTTCTTCAATAGTGTGCTTATATAGTATGTTTATGTATTGTAAATATTTTTATAAAATTATTAGATAAAAATCAAGTGTTTGTTTGACAGCGGTTTTTTTTTTTTTTTTTTTATTATTATTATTATTATGTCTTCTGGCGACGAAAAAACCATGTCCTGGATGTTACCATTAAAATGGCAAAATTAATAAATTCCTATGGTGGCAAAGATTACCACTGTAACCAATGTTTAAAAAAACGTTCCTCCGCAACGATAAAACTGTATTTCATGCACTTATTATAAACAGAATGTCCCAGTTCCGAGCATTTCCTCCCATCGCAATAAACGCGTAAAAATTGCTGCATTTAAAGCGAATAGTTTGACACAATTTCCATCTTTGAAATCTTAAAACATGGACATTAAACGTCTACCTATCTCACTGCATTTTCTTCGTCCAAGATAATACGAAGTAGAACTCACGAAAATGTTGCTTAAGTCATAAGACGTAGAGTCGTCGTAAACTTTTTTCGTTGTGTGTAGGTTTCGTCATTACGCTTTCAGCGGCGTAAGCGCTCGAAAGCGCTGTGCTGTTTGCAGTACTAATTAATCTTTCCGGGCTGTAGTCTAAACCAATTACGCAGCTAGCCGAAAACTCGGTGTTTTTCACCGACTGCCGCTAAATTGTTTTACACGCAGGCTTTGAAGTGTTAAGCGCTTATTAAATTTCAAAGCTCAAAAGGGAAATATTGTATGAGTACAGAACGAACGAGTAGGCGCGCTTTTAAAGTCAACGATGCGGGTAAATATCGTCTTTGTTCTGTTCAAATTTAGGTTTAATTTCGCAATTTATAAATTAGTGTTCGAGCGGCTTAAAATGAAACATGTTACTCTATCGACCAAAAATTTTGAAAATATTTCTTCAATATATTTTAAATTTTAAACAGATGTAAGCGTGGACGGTGTAAATAGAAAGTTTGTACCGTTTGGTTTATTAACCGATTTAAAAAAAAGCGGAGGTTCCAATTTCGTTATGGTTTTTTTTATTATTGTCGCCTCTAAACTCCGTCAGACACAAAAACGTTTAACGTAAAAACATAAAACTTTTTTTTTAAATTTTGTTGTTATAACATTCTTCCAGATTAGTTCCACGAAAACGTCGAAATGGCTTATGTTATTTAGTTTTTATTTTTAAATAACTGAAATAAATATGTAGGATGTAGTAAAAGTGTAGCAAGTATTTTTCAGTATGAAATTTATTTCTTCATCATTATCTTAGAGATATTTCTACTTTTCTATTGTAGTAGAGATACCGAAGAAATAACAAATTTAAAATCAACCTTTTTCTGACAATCAAACTTTTCTTCAACAGCCAATATTTAACTTCGTAGTTAATTGCACACATAACTTATCTGAAAAATGTATTACCACTCTTCATAGGTTTAAATGGCCTCAGATTTATGTTCTAATCATGTTTTAATCAGGGCGTCGTATCACAAAATTAATTTGGAATTAACACCCCTTACTGCTAGGTACCGTTCCAAAGGAGAAACAATAAACCGTTGTAACGGGCCCTTAGAAAATTGCTTAAGTGATCGGAGTGGTTGTAAATATGCCATCTTAAGGGAGCTTATGTGGTTAAGCTCTTTTTGCCGACTTTCGAAAAGAATTGCTATGAATTGGGCGAGCGTGGGACTTTTACTGCTCATATTGCGTGCGTGTGGGTGTGTGTGTATGGTGGGTGCTATAAATATAATTTTACAGTGTATCTAAATTAAATATATTATTAAATAACAATTTACTACAAAAAAAAAAGAAAAAATACATTTATACACGCATATAAACTTACCTACAACCAAGTTAAGAACATAATATCTGTCTTTATTGAAAAAAGAAGAAAAAAATTTGTGCTTTACAATTAGGCTATCGTTCATAGAAAGATTGCTTCGTTTAGCACTAACCTAACGCCCTTACTGTTTATACAGTACTCGCCTTTAATTCACGAAAACCTGAAGTGCAGGCTGCAATCTGCAACAAAAACACAACAAAATAAAATGTGAAAAATAATTTCTAGTTAAAATAAATAAATTTAATCAAACCTAAATTAATCCTCGAAAATCCAACACTTCCAACTAAGCACGCATAAATTTTACTCTGCCTCTAAAAGGAGTTCGTTGCGCCATTCATTCATTCATTCGTTCACTCATTCGTTCTCAAGATCGAGCCGATTCATTTACGGGCGTCTCGGGCCGCGTCATTTAAAAAGGAAATTTCTAGAAAAGTACGCGAGCACGTGTGCTTTCAGCCGAGCTCATTACGGGTTTCTTTGAATACAGGTGTGTTCATTAACGGAGGCGGGTTGCAAAGGAATTTTTCATTAGGAACACGTATTGAGCTCCTTGGCTCTTATTGAAACTTCAATTGGGTTCCCGATTCAGACGGATATAGTGAAATTTCACTTGCTTAAGGCAGCTTATATTTATCCCTACTTCCTTAATCTCTATCCCCAATATAATGACTGTTTATTTATTTCTGTGACTTTAATGCCGTGACGAGCTGACCGTTTGTCTGATGTTAAGCGATACGGCTACCCAAATCAGTGGCGGGTTCACACGGAACTATAAATTATAAAATCTTGCGTGACCCCGCACTGCGCACGTCATCCTGAGACATCAGCACAATCTAGTAAGATTAATAGTAGATTAGATCATAAAGTCTCAATTACCTAGTAATTTCACTAGCTACAGTGCCCTTCAGACCGGAACACAGCAGTGCTTGCGCACTATTGCTTGGCGGCAGAATAACTGGCAAAGCGGTGGTACCTACCTAGTACTTTTACGTCAAAACAGCTCAATTGATTTCGATTGAATCTACTTCCAAAATTAGCTTAGTTATAATTTTGACTAAAGCAGAACCACGCGATTGAGACCAGGTTTACTAGAATTGGGTTTCAGGTTATCAGTTTGACTGCCACTCGTGAACTTTCTTATCTTCTTCCTCATCGGTTGTCAAATACAGGCAAGTAGCATCCAGATGGCGTTCTAAGTAGGAGGCCTATGTTATATAGGTCTTCCTTGTTTGATTATGATTAAACAAAGCGTAAATGCAAAGTGTAAAGTCAAAGAATCCGTAACTTAAACTCAAAGTAAACGGTAAATGCTCATCACAAATGAAATCAGAAAATATATTCCCAGCAAATCTTACAAAAGAATAAAGCTCAGTGTCAATTCATTTTTATCCGACTATTCCGTCTACAAATTAAAGGAAGCGTTGAGCTCCACGACGTCCCAGGTACACCTGGAGGTAAGAAATCTAAATAAGGCAGGTCTTTTAGACCGACTCGCGGTGCCCTCATTGTTGCCTTCAATTTTTTGTAGGAATCGTGCGCTTCAGGCGAGATTGTGGTGTGGAACAAGCTGAGTGCGTAAGCGGTGTTTTAAAATCAACATTTTTAACTCTCGACGTAAAAACGACGAGGTGTTATAAGTTTGATGCGTTTGTGTGTCTGTGGCGTCGTAGCTCCCGAACGGATGAACCGATTTTCATTTTGACCTTTTATTTTTTGAAAAGTTAAGTATTAATTGTACGGGATTTACTCACGTTATAATTGGCCGGACTATCCAACTATAGTTTCGACTGCGTTTGGCAGCCTTCCTCAAGTGTGAGTGAGTGCGCGCGCGCGACGGCGCAACTTGCTTAGCAGTCGAAACTATAGTCGGATAGTCCGGCCAATTATAACGTGAGTAAATCCCGTACAATTAATACAAAAAGTTAAGTATTCAGAAATGTGCTTAGCATTTTAATGGTAATCGATCCAAGATGGCCGTCGCTACGAAATGGCGGATTACATAATGTTTTTACAATTCCCTCAATATGGGTGTCAAATAAGACAGCTTGATAAGTAAAATACTAAACACGATAAAAAAATTAAAATAAAAGATTTCTGCCGCCACAAAATGGCGTATTTTATTTATTATTATTCAGTTTTTACCTGATGTTAAGCACCATGGCCGCCCATAACAGTGTCACTCGGAACCCTAAAACATAGAGTTTCAAGACATCAGCACAGTCTGGTAATAAGATTACTCGACTGTGAGATCAGATCATAAAGTCTCAATTGCCCAGGAATTTCACTAGCTACAGTGCCCTTCAAACCGGAACACAGTAGTGCTTGCACACTACTGCTTGGCAGCAGAATAACTGGCAAAGTGGTGGTACTAGACGAACTTTGCAACAAAGTTCTACCACCTAGTCAAAATTCAGTGTTGTATGATGAAAAAAAATATATAAAAAAATTATAGCTTATGTATTGGTTAAGTCTTTTGGGTTCTCTCTCATCCGCTTATTCAAAGCAGTAACTGATTCTACAGCTGTTAATGACTTCACTCGTTGATGAGAGAATTCAACCATTACGATGTGGCTGTCGGGTGACTACATGGTATCATGAGGACTCTCCCTCATCTCTTGATCCTCAAATGATTCTCAATAAGAATAATATGGTGGCGTATTTTGTACCCATCTTAATTATTATGAACTTTGGACATGAAAGTAAAAAAAATGGTACACGTCATTTTCAACTTCACCACACACGATCATCATATCATAACATCATAGGTAGGAATATAAAAAGTCTACAATAAGTATAATCTAGACTTTACCATGCAACAGCTGTCAAAAATAAATGCCTATAATTCATTTAGAAAGTGTCTTGCGAAATCGGGACCACCGTTTACTCTCATGGCTTAGTCCCTATGTTTTTACAGCAACCGCTTCCTCTTCTGTCTCGTCCAGATAGCCTCGAACGTGATCCCTGAACAGTCGGATCGCTTTGAATACCCGCTCGGGTGCAATAGACGGCGGGTTCGCTAAGGTAATGCGGACACGCTCTTTAAACTACTCCTCATTGGTTCAGTTACAGTTGATTTTTAAGATTTTCCATGTACTTCCCATTCTTTGTTCAAAAGCAAGGGATGTTTTTTGCGTTCATAATTTTAGGTGCTTGGTTTAATTGTTAACGTTTAGATCTTATTTTCTTGCTAATAAACGTGAAAGCTTTGTATGTATGGATGTATGGATATTTGTTGCTCTTTTACGCAAAAACTACTAAATGGATTTTAATTAAACTTGGAATGCTTATACGCTTGATAAATACAAAGGAGCGATAAGACCGCCTGTTGTACAAGTACTAGTATATTATGTAAGTTTTTCTTTTTGTAAATTGTTTTCTTTTTTACGGTGTACAATAAAGTGTTGATCTATCTATCTAGGATACTTTTTATCTTCAGGTGAAGCTACAGGGCGCAATTAGCAGAAAATAAAAGTGTCACTCGGATGTAACAAATATCTATATGTATTGTTTAAAAAACACAATTTAATCCGAAAGGATTTACATTTAAATGGGCGCTAAGTGGAATCATGTTTTTCGTATATTGGTATAGATTATGTATATGATCGTGTTTATTTATATAGATTTATTATTTCTTTATTTATTTATTTGTATATATTGCTTTAAAAAAATTGAGAAGATAATTTAAATAAACTCAAGTCAGGTTAACGAATGAAGTGTCTCTTTTATAATATTTAGATCGAGAAAGTGGAAATCAATGAAATTATTAATTCACCATCAATAAGGTTAAGTTTGCCTAATTACGTTTATAGTGTACTAGCTTCTGTCGTGGCCTATAGAAAATCGAAGAAGATTTTTTTCATAGATAATTCAGCCACCCATTGCTCCCTCTTAGGGGTGCAATTTCGAAAAATCCTTTTTAGTGGATTTCACTGAGAAATTTCATTCACTTTGTTACATAGATGTATATACTCTGTGGCATGGCGGTGCGCCGCGAGTAAAGACGAATCCATAAAACTGAAATGTATTTTATTTTATGATCTACCACATACTATAACACACTTTACAAAGAATAAGTCTCTAGGACCAGCGGTTTAAGTTGTGCGTTGATATACATAAGTCAGTCAGTCAGTCAGGACTTGGAATTTTATATGTATATTTAGTAAAATTAAGTGAGAGTTAAGAGAACCACCCTTATTTTTTTACTAAATGCACCCAGTGGCTTCACACGCGAAACTGCTAATGCAACATATAAGCTATCTGTATTCCTAATTTCATATAAATTGGTTCAGTAGTTACGCATATTAATAGTAACAAATATCCACAAACGCAAACTTTCTAAGTTACAAAGTTAATATAGTTTGTTTATATAATAAAATTACAGTTACAATATTAGAAGGATAGGCAAATGATTTGACCACTGTCTCACTTGATGGAAAGTGACGACGCGGTCTACGATAGTACATGCCTGCTTAGGCATGCAATTGGAAAAGTATTGCGTGACTGTTTGACAGCCTCTGTGGTGTGGTGGCCGAGCAGGTTGGCTTATTACCCGGAGGCAGCGGGTTCGATTCCCGCGGCAGGACAAGACAGTATATATGCATAGAAAATAAAGCGCAAATACTTTTTCTGAGTCTGGGTGTTGTGGGACCATGGCCCTAGTAGTTCCTGGGTCCCTAGATACAGAGAGTCCTAGTTAGGGTCCAGGATCTATTTATGTGATCATTGTGCTTTATTATTATTAATGTTCCACACGGTCTATTAATACTAGTATAACTAGCAAAAATTCAATAGGTATCCAGAACAAAATACAAATTTAGCTTTGAATAAAATGTTTAGAAGGCCGATAATGCATCGGAGAGCTATAAACACTCAATACATACATACGGACATAAAGCTCAGCGCACACCCTGCACATATACACACCTGCAACTCATTGCACGTCGCCGAGTCTGCAATCGCCGGCTGACACGGCAGGTTCTGTCTCGCAGCCTTTTATTCTACTATTCATAGGAAATATGTAGGAAATACTAAAGGTGAGCGTTGAATGAAAATTGCAGAGTACAGTGGAATTAATATGAAAATATTTTAGTCTACGGCAACAGCTGGTATCCACTTCAACCAGATTGGAAAGTTTTCCTAAAAATTGCTAGACTGATTTGCAATTTAATTTAATTTTCATTGGTGAAGAGGTTTTTGAGAAAAAGTTGTTTTTTTTTTAGCAGAACCAAAAATACCTAATTCTTTAACGTCTGTTTTTAGATATATATTGGAAAATATTTTTTTGTATCAATAAATAGAGCAAGGCCTTAATTTACAATAAGATTTTAAGCTCAAGCCATGACATTTACAAAAAGGTTGTAAGCTCAAAAATAACATACGCGTGACTAAGTAAAGTAGCACGTGCGATCAAAACAACGTACCGTGATGTGAGTCCTCCTCGGTCCTGTACTATTTTTTTTTTTTTCAATACATTATCTCTTTTTTATTTCCTCTTACAATGGTAAAGAAAAACCAGCATGTTAAAGAATCATTAAACCCCTTGTCATGATTTCGACATCCACTAACCCGCACTTGGCCGGCATGGTAGATCATGGCCTACACTATCTCTCTGTAAGAGAAGACCCGTGTTTGCGCAGAAGGAACAACGAGGATACTAACAAACCTATTATTAAAAAATATGAATGTAAACAAAACATTCCGCAAAAGCAGCCTTCGCAATAACATAAACTATCAACTCAATTTCTAGGGAAATAACAAGTGACGTTACAGTAAATATAAGCAGCGGGAGGTGCAATTATCGCGCCACAGTGTGGGGCAACTATGGTCCTAGTGGTGTCGGTGTCGCCCCAAATCGGCCACCCACCGTCTTATTGCAAATTGAAGATGATTATGTACGCAATCGCTGCAAATAACATCATAACTGCTTAGTTGTGACATTACTCTGCGTTATTTAAAGCTATTTGTGCCATAGAAAGCTATAGTGTTAAATAAAAGCTTATTTGAATAAGTACATGTATCTTTTAACTAGTTGATCCGCCCCGGCTTCGTACGCGTGAACTAGTAAATTCAGTCAAACGGGACAAAAATTATCGTATATCTGTTTCCTAGTTCTAAGCTAGCTCCCCACAAAAATCAGCCAAATCGGGTCAGCCGTTCTTGAGTTATAAATAGTGTAACTAATACGACTTTATTTTGTATATAATAGATATCCAAGTCCTTACCGAGGCACCTCACTGACCTAAGAGGTGATCACGTAATTTTAATAGCGATGTAAAATGTAATTTTTAGTTTAATGTCGTAACTATACATATGTCTGCGTATTGAAACTAAATTCGTACAGTTTAGTTTGAATCAGTCGCAAGTTACATGATCGCTACGATTCTTGGCATTCAAAACTTTGTACACCACGTAGAAACGTCCTATGTCTTATAATCTAGAAGGTAGAGTTCAATTTTGAAAGTTCAGTTTAGACAACGAAACACGTATCCTGGGAATTATTGAATTAAGCAAACTGAAAGCCCTGCGGTTGCAAACATGCATTATAAGTAATAAAATTGTTTGCTTTATTTACTCAAGGCTAGAAAATGCAACTTAACTTGAATTCAAGCGATTGAGGCAACTCATAATCTATATACTCGTATATAAAAGAAAAATGCGTTAGTTACACTATTTGTAATTCAAGAACGGCTGAACCGATTTGGCTGAAAATTGGTGGGGAGGTAGCTTAGAATCAGGAAACGGACATATACATTTTATCCCGTTCGAACACGTTTTAATAATTCAATTTTAATAAAATTTCTATGAAACAAATCTGAAAACATACCCTTTTAAATAAAATAAAAATTTTAATTAGTAACTATGTTATTGTTTTGTAAATAACGGAGAACTATGCTGACAGACATATAAAAAACGAATGTATGTAGGTAGACCACACGGCTGAAGTAAAATTTCTTTACAAAACGCAACTCTCTCTCTTTTTCTATCTTCACTAACTTATATCACCCTATCAACTTCCGTTCGCCACGCCCGATCAATTTCCGTAACGCTCTCGTTACGCGTTCACTCTATAAGCCAAGCGTGCGTAAAGTTTTACTTTTTTAGTTTTGGCGGGAAAGCGAAGTAGATTGCGTCACCGCATTGTATTCTTTTCCAAAACTTGTGTTATTTTCAGTGTTAGTGCATAAAATTAGTGGCATTTTATTCGTTAAGTGCTGGATTACAGGCGTGAGTGTGGGAAAATGGTATAATGATGGTGAAACGCTTCTTTTCGTGTTGTTACCAAAACTCCATAGAAGCTTCAAGTAAAGTTGCCACCACTTTACTAGGAGTATGACTGACTACACTGACTTGACTTGATGACTTCGACTGTGACTTGACACATATTTGCGTGAAATATCGATAACTTGATAAATTATCAATTACTTGACACTGGCTAAATACACAAAAGTGTGGAGCCAAAACGTTAAAAAAAAAGTTTTACTTCAAAAACAACTGAGTTGAGATTTTTCTATAAGTAGGTAATAAAATACTGTTAAACGAGATTAGAATATGATGACATGAAGTTGAAATTACCAGAATATCCCCTCCGATTGTTAATACAAGGCATTATTTATCACCTAAAACAGCGCATCAGATTAATCCCGATAAAACAAGTGAGGATGGCTGCGATAAATCAGCGCATACTGTAGATAATTTGATCGCTAAGCCCGCATTTCACACTCGAGTCGGCAATTACCTGCGATCTGTCTGATTAACATGCGTTGTCGGTGCCGCACGAGCGGGCAGGGCGAGGTGATACTGCTAGCGGGGAATAGATCAACCCGCATTAAAATACGCTATTAGAGACAAGAAAATGTTTAAGGTTCGTATCACAAAACGATGCTCAGTCATCGATCACTGCTCAAGCAGAAATTTCATTCATAAAGTGATCAATTAGTGAATCAAATCTCTGCTTGAGTACCGATCGATGTCTGAGCATCATTCTGTAATACGGACCTAAGAGTCGTATGTATGTAGGTACTTATTTAAATGTATTACAGAAATAATGACTTAGGAACACGTCGACCATATTATCACTTGACATCATACTAAATTTGGCCAAAAGTAAGCTTATTTGATAAAAATAAAAACGAAATCTTAAAGTTTGTTTAAGCAATTAACCCAGTGTGCTAATCGGTTCGCAAAGTAGAATAAGGTTAATGGAAGACCTCTTACTAACAACTAAGCGTAGTAGATCTAAGATATATAAAAATTAATAGTATATCTTAACTATAAATACATGTGGGCAGGAACGTGTTGTGGGTAGGTTGAAACCTATATAACTATAGGCCTTCAGCAAGTCCGCACTGCGCCGTGTCTGCAACAAGAATGATCCGTAGCACACCAATCGATCCCTTTATATAGCCAGACAGGTAGGGGCGCCATGAAAGTTGCCGGTGCTGCCACTGTAATACATTTAATGCCACCACAGGGTAAATTACGGTGCTCGATCGCTGTGCATAGAGTTTATAACTGGACGTAGCCGCCGTCACGGCCATACTGACGTGCGTACGTCCTCGTACGCTTAGCTTCACTTTGTACCTGGTGAGGGACATCAGTGTTATTGCTCGTTCATCCTGACAATTAAATTGGGTTAAACTTGGAGTCAAATTCAAAAGATCAGGTTTCAATTTGATTAGACAAAAGCATTTTAACCTGCCAGTCATCGTCAGGGTTAACCCTGGTCTCCTCTCCACAAAGGCCATTTACAAAGAGTTGTAATTGAAGGGTTAACCCTTCAGGACCATTAGTATACCTTCATTTATAAAAAATGGACCGAATAATGCTAACCGGATAGATATCCCTATAGCAACCAAAAATCATCATGCCTACATTTTTTTAATGGACCAATTAGTGCTAGACCGGATAGATATCCCTTTAGCAACCAACATTTTTTTTATGGACCATTAGTGCTAGTCCGGATAGATTATCCCTTTAGCATTCAGACACATTTTTTTTGTCATCATTTTTACATTCTCTTTTTTTCTCAAAAATAACGAATCATTACTTTTTTTTTTCATTTTTTTTTTCTCTGGTTTGGGTTAACCCTGCAACTAAATTTGATATTAGTGTCACCCGCCGTCACGTCATCATTCACATCACGTCTCGTCACGTTTCGCGTTGCTTGAAGAGTGATGTAGAAATGGGCAATCCCACTTCTGATGTGGGCAGGAACGTGTTGTGGGTAGGTTGAAACCTATATAACTATAGGCCTTCAGCATGTCCGCACTGCGCCGTGTCTGCAACAAGAATGATCCGTAGCACACCAATCGATCCCTTTATATAGCCAGACAGGTAGGGGCGCCATGACAGTTGCCGGTGCTGCCACTGTAATACATTTAATGCCACCACAGGGTAAATTACGGTGCTCGATCGCTGTGCATAGAGTTTATAACTGGACGTAGCCGCCGTCATACATATTGTAATAATAATATTTATTATAAGTTGTAACATCGCATTGGATATTTGTTTGTAATGATGCTACAATTCTGTTGATGAATAAATAAATAAAATAAAAATAAATAAAACTAATTATTGAATTTTGACTTTGATATAAAGCGCCAACACGACTTGGATTTAGCCATTATAGCCTTAAATATCTTACCTACATATTCTTTTAATTAAAACATGGTTTTCTGTAAATTCAGTTTACGGCTGATAATTTTACGTAATAATGTCATAAGAAAACACTTAGGCCGATCGTGCCTCTCTATCAGTTGTTTCGCGCTCTCGCTTGCACGCTCGGCTCAGGCGGAACGTGACAATTTTTCGTACATATAACACATATACATATATCTATACACATAAAATCCAAAGTACTGACTGACTGACTGACACTTATATTAGGTCTTTACCTATGAAATTGCCGTTTTGTTTGAAAAAAGTTAAAGTATTTTTTTTTCGAACTTATTTATTTCTTTTATTCAAAGTAATCACCCCTGCAATCAATGCATCTTTGCCAACGCTGTGGCAGTTTATGGATGCCCTTCTTGAAAAAATCAGCAGGACGGGAGACAACAAACTCTTCAAAGGCGTTTTGTACTGCCTCTCGGGAATTGAATTTTTTTCCCGCTAAAAAGTTGTCCAAATTTTGAAAAAAGTAATAGTCGGTAGGCGCAAGATCTGGTGAGTATGGCGGATGAGGGAGAGCTTCCAAACCCAACTCATGCAGCTTAGAGACGGTCTGTTGTGCAGTATGGGGTCGCGCGTTGTCGTGAAGTAGCAGTGGAGACGACCGATTGACCAAAGCTGGTTGGAGACGTGCGAGTTTCGCCATCATTGTGGTCAGTTCTTCAATGTACACATCTGCAGTAATGCTCTCGCCGTTTTGTAAAAAGCTATGATGAATCACACCAGCACTAGACCACCAAACTGTGACCATCACCTTTCTAGGGGTCATTTTTCGTTTTGCACATTGCTTTGGTACCGAACCAGGATCTAACCAACTTGCTGAGCGCTTTCGATTGTCAAAAAGAATCCATTTTTCGTCGCACGTAACAATTCGGTTCAAAATTCCTTCATTTCTGTGCCTGTTAAGCAGCGCAAGGCAAGTCTCGACGCGTACGTTGCGCTGGCGATCGTTAAGTTCGTGGGGCCCATCTATCAAGCTTTTTTATCTTGCCAATCTGTCGCAAATGGACCAATATTGTTTTGATGCTAACATCAAAAGCTGCTGCCAGCTCAGCTGTAGATTGAGATTCATCAGCTTCCACAATCGGCTTTAATTCATCATTGTTGACCAAAGTTTCCGGACGACCACGAGGTTCATTTATCAAGTCAAAATTCCCAGAACGGAACCGAGCAAACCAATAACGGGCTGTACGTTCGTTTGTACAGTTCTCTCCGTAAACGTCGTTGATGTTACGTGTCGTTTGTGCCGCGTTGGTGCCACGACGGAACTCATATTCCATAATTACACGAAATTTCAAAGTATCCATTATGAGGAAAAATGTTGAAATGTAATGAAAATACAACGCTAATCAATAAACAAAAGATTTATATTGTAAATAGAATGTCATATTTTTAAAACAAATTTAATTTGAATTTAGAATTCATAGCCAATCAAAACTTTTTTTTGTTTGAAAAAGTCTGTATTGCAAAACGGCAATTTCATAGGTAAAGACCTATTATAATATATCAACGCACAGCCTAAACTGCTCTAGAGACTTGAAATTTGGATGGTATGTTCTTTGTAAAGTGTACGTCCATTAAGAAAGGGTTTTTCGAAATTTTACTCTTAAGAGGATGAAATGGGTTGATAAATTATCTATGAAAAATGTTCGTCTTCGTTTCCTATAGGCCAGAAGCTAGTCAATTTATAAGACGTTAAAATGTTAAAATGAATAGTTTGATCCCACTCGCTTTCCGCTCTCACAATAAGCACTCGTACTACTTAGCACCAACTAACTGTCGGCTCGGTGGCTCCGACACGTGATCTTTCAGGTGCTTTGATTAATACCCAGATGTGCTCTGAGCTATTGTGGCGCCACTGGGCGCTAAGCTTTACTAATTTATTGTCCATAGGCCACGTTAATGTGCATCAGGTTCAACTTGTATCTCTATTGCCTCCTTGCCTCTTTGCCTCTTTGGTGTGTTGGTTGAGCGAGTCGGCTCATAACCCGAAGGCCGCGGGTTCGATTTCCGCGACAGGATAAGTATTTGTGCACAGAAAAAGAGGGAAAATACTTGTTTTGAGTCTGGGTATTGTGGGACCATGGTCCTCGTAGTTTCTGGGTCCCTAGACACAGGGAATCTTGTCCAGGATCTATGTATGTAATCGGTGGGCATTATTATTATTATTATTTATTATTTGTATTGTACATTCTTGTTGCTTCTTCTTTACAGCTATAATAGAAGCTTTAGATTGGCGTTTAATTTTCTACGTTGTGGCGTGCCAGTTGTGGGGAAAGAGAACTTTTTTATATCCTTGTATTATGGAGAGTTTCTATATTTGACATTAATTTTTAATTTTAGTTTGAAAACTATCGAGACTATGACTTTTTAATTGACGTGAGTTTAGCCGCTATTTATCTTACCAAATTAATTTGTTACTTTATATACTTAGAATAATGTTATTATTCTAAGTGTCATTTTAGCATTTTTCTTTCGCTAGATGGCCTTGGCGACAGTTTTGGTTACAGTATGGTGCGAGAATTAAAAAATCGACAAAATGATTGTAGGTATTCTTAGATATTTTTGGGAAAAAAGTGTTTTAATTTTTTTATATGAAACTTAAATTTAACCCCAATCTAGTGAAATATGTTATCAATTTTAAATAAGCATCAGGTGACCAGAATGCTGGCTTTTATTTTGCACAAGAAATAAGCATTGCCATTCAACGTGGTAATGCTGCCAGCATTCTGGGAACTTCCCCTCGACCAACAGTTTATTTTATATTTTTGGTTTTTATTTATTTTAAGTTCTTAGGTATAGTTTAGTTTTTTAGGTCTAGTTTAGTCTAGTCTAGTTATTAACGATTATTGAAATAAAAGTCAATTACCCATTAAAATATTACTTATTCTATGTGTTAAGTATTCATATGAAGAATTCTGATTTTAGCTTATCATCAACAGCTTTAAGACGTCCATCGCTTATCATAAGCAATTTTGATTTGAAAAATGGCTAAAGTTAGCCTTTTACAATAAAATATTTTTATTATTGGCTTAATAGCTCAGTTGGTAGTAACCCGGCCTTCTATAATAGAATTATAGAAGGCCGGGTTACTAAATAATTCGTTCTTCTCCGGTTTAGGGTACAAATATTTATTTTAATTCATTTAATATTATTTTTATTAGCAGCGTCCTATGGGTGTGCTAATCTTACATATTTAATTGCATTTGTCTATTACAGTATATCTACTGCTTACTCATTTGAATACTTTATTTATAATATTTTTATTAGTAGAAAAGTGTGAAAAAATTTATCGAAATGGTATCGATGTAAGTTATCGAAATTCGTTTCATCTCTAGCTGTAACAATTCTAGTCTGGTAAAGTTTAAAGTGCACCGAAGATATACGTTGCCTTGCCTCAGCCTCGGGCTTTAAAAAGTAAAAGTTGATTGAAACCCCATCGTACGTTGCTAGACGGTATTTGAAACTCCGAAATTCGCTACCATCTGTAACATCTCTAGCAACGGTTCATAAGTAGCTCTTCTTACGAGTAAACTTATCTCTTAAAAGTAATACGCGCTGCAAGCTTCAAGCAATTGAAGGGTTGAGAATAAAAAGGATTTAACTGACAAATTGACAGTTTCGAGAAAATTGACTTTAAACGTCAACGGCGTCATTTTAATGTAGAGTGCTTATAAAGTAATAGAAAGGGTTTATGTAAGTTTTAGTTGCTTGAAAATGTTTTAATTCTATTTTAAAATACTAAATACGGTACTAATTCATACAATTACTGTAAAAATATAATATAATTAAATAAATATAATAATGTTTTTATGCTAAGTGAACTGTATTCCTGTGACAGATAAACCGTTTTTAGACTAAAATCTCGAGATTCAAGCCTCATTTCGGTATTTTGAGAATGTATTATTGTAGATAATATCACGCTGAATCCAACGACACCCATAAGTCATTTTAAGGAAAAAATCAGATAAACCCTTTTTATTCTCACCCCTTCAATTGTAATTTATATTGTAGTATAAGTAATTTTATTGTGCCTCTCCTATGTAATCGTAGTTTGAAATGAATCTTCTACTTATTTTCAACTGACTCCAAAAAAGGAGGATGTTCTCAATTCGACTGTATATTCTTAAAATGTTTGTTGCCTCAGAACTTTTGACTAGGTGAACCAATTTTAATGATTATTTTTTATTTGAAAGCTGGTGCTTCCTGTGTAGTTCCATTGTAACTTGTTCAAGATCTGACAAGTAGTTTTTGAGTTATCTTTAATAATGCGTATTTCAATTTTGACATTGATGATGTTCTCATAAATGAATAATATAATAATAAATAAATAAATATATGTAGACGAAATAAATCATTTATTATTTATTTATTTATATCTCTCTCTCAACTTCCGTTTGCCTAGCCCGATCAATTTCCGTAACGCTCTCACTCCAGCTTACTCCCAAAGTCAAGCATGCGTAAAGCTACTTTGGTAACAAAAGTCACATCATTTTTAATGTCTCAGAAAGTGAAGAAGAGCATACGCGTATTCCGTCTATACGTTCAAACGGTGATCTTCTTCCTAGCAAAGTTATCGCGTGTATTTGTACAAGTGATCTCTCTCTGTCTTCAGACGCTGTCTCACTCTTCATAAGGCATTAAACCTATTGGATGATATCGACGGTACGACTATTTGTTTAGGGAACCTACTGTTGGAAGACGAAAGTTTTAAATAAAAACTGCGTGTTCAAAATACATTTTGCTTTATTTCATGAAATGTAAAGTGTGACAGGGATGAGAGAGGATGTTTGTGTGCTAGAGAGAAAAGGTGTGTGAAGTGTCTGTGTTTCAGTTTTTCAGTTTAAGGAACCCACTGCCAAAAGACAAAAGTTTTAAATAAAAACTGCCTGTTCAAAGTACATTTTGCTTTTTTCCATGAAATGTAAAGTGTAAGAGCGATAAGAGAGGATGTTTGTTTGTAAGAAAGAAAAGGTGTTTGAAGTGTCCGTCTTTTAGTTTTTCAGTTTATGGAACCTACTTTTGGAAGACGAAAGTTTTAAATAAAATCTGCGTGTTCAAAGCACATTTTGCTTTTTCCGTTAAATGTAAAGTGTGAGAAGGATGAGAGAGGGTGTTTGTATGTTTGAGAGAAAAGGTGTGTGAAGTGTCTGTGTTTCAGTTTGTATAGTTATTTATTTTGGTTTTCATTATGTTACTAAACCGATTGAAGTTTTACCTTCTCTACCTATAATTACTACTTTACTATAACATCCTTAAATAAATACTGCTTAAATTAACTAATAATATGAAGTTCTGCGCAATATCAAAATATGGTGAGCAGTTTTAACGAACTTCATAACATTTTAAAGATCCATAGAAAAATATCAGAGTAATACAAAAGAAACAAAAAGAGTCATTGTGAAATGAATCGGCACACACAGATTTTAAGCAATATCAATATCGAGACAATGTTTATTGAAGTTTTTTTAAGTAAAACTTCTTTACGCACGCTTGACTTGGGGAGTAAGCTGATAAATGCGAGGCGAACGAAAGTTGAAGTTGGTTCACGTAGATTTCCAATGTCGATATAACAAAGTAAACAATTTGTATTATTATGTTGGTATGTCCGGTAAAATGAAAATTTACAATTGTCAAGATGGCGACATTAACGTTAAACAACGGCCAATAGATGGAGCTAAACTAAAGAAGTTTTACTTCAGTCGTGTGTTCTAAAGCACACTCGGTTTTTAATGTTAAAGATCAATAAACTAGCAGACGATAAGCGATTACCGTCGCATGAACATACAACATTAGATATATTCAAAATAGTAACATTTATCATTAAATTATTGATTTACGACATAATAATCTCACATTTATCTCACTTTCCATTATCTTAAACATGTAGTGCCCCCGATTCAGAATCTATCTCTCAACTTTATGGGTCGCATTAAATTGAATTGTTGATTTTTGGCGAATTTTGAGGAGGCAATAAAACGTTTCATCCTCCCTCCTCCTCTTGGGCGGCCCCTATTTGCTGAAACAGGTAGATCATAATAGCGTGCTTTAGAAATAAATGGGGTGCAAGTATACTCCCTTTAATGTACCAAAGAATATATTTTTATGGCATTCATTTATCATTAACTTTGAATTTTTGATGAGACCTTGAAAATGATTTTCCAGCATTCATAACCGTTAATAATTTGTTTTTTTAGTATGTTTGTTTGTATGACTTTCAAGCTGCAAACGCTGACCCAATTTAGATAAAAAAAAAATCTCAGACTGCTTACTTAAATTAATTACAGCTCAAAAAGGAATACCTACATTTTATTGGAAAGAGCACTTAGAAAATCTTAAAAGACCGACCACCACAATATTTAACAAAGGATTGTATCCAATATATCTTGAACAAACAAAATTTTAGAACCATTTTTGGAATTTGTTTTTGTGGTTTATAGAAACGAAAAAAAACACCGACGACAACACATAGTCCGGGAGCTAGGCAACTTTAAGCGCGACGCAAACGGTCCAGCGAATTTCGTTTGAACGCTCATAAATCTGTCATCTGTCAAAGTAAGCCGCGTATCGAGCGGGCCAGCTCTCCGGTAAATTATGAACTATACGCCTTGGCGAGTTGTGCATTTTACATTGTTTTCTTTTGGAACGCAATTGCATTATTTTTAATAGGGTATTAGTATAAGGTAAAAATAATAATAATAATAACGCCCAACGATCACATACATATATCCTGGATCCTAACCAGTTCCCTGTATCTAAGAACCCAGAAACTACGAAGACTATCCACAACACCCAGACTCAGAACAAGTCTTTGCGCTTTTTCGCTGTGCACAAATACTTGACTTGCCGCGGGAATCAAACCCGTCGCCTCCGGGTCATGAGTTGATCTGCTCAACCACCACACCACAGAGGCTGTCAATATTATTATGATTATTAATAAATATTTAATTGATAAGAATTTATTTTATTTGGAAGATCCTGATCTGTTTCAATACTATCAACAATGCCAACAGGAAAACGATCAGTCTAAACAAAGAACAAAGCTCTTAGGATACTTAAAATGAGTCACGTGGCTCGCACGTGACCACAATCAGAGGTGGACAGGTGAGGAAATTGCAAGTTGCCGACTCTTTGGCTACATGAATAGACTTTTAGGCATATGTAAACAATAAGCCTATAAGAAAACAGCAGCCATCCGCTCAAAGTGGCGTTCTGTGGAGAGGACTATTATACACGGTGGCATTTAATTCACTCTTTTCCTTAAATGTATGTAGTCAGACCTGCTATAGAACATTCATACAAGGTCCAATTTAAAAAAAAAATAGATTTCGTTTTAGTGTTTAGTGCCTCTTAAAATGACTGCATGACAGCCGAAATGTCTATTTAACGGCACAGCGCGGGCACCAGCTGAATGCTTTGTAAATGTTTCGTAGGCAATAAAACACCTGCTTTGTTCAATGTCACAAGGCTTTTCTTTAGAATTTAAATTTGATAATACATAGATTTAAGTTTTATTTCAAAAGTACTTTTTTTATTTAGTTATATGGGAGCATTCTATAGCATGGACTGAATACACACATTAAAGGAGAGGAACGAATTATATTCCACCTTGTATAATAATAATGCCCAACGATCACATACGTAGATCCTGGACCCTAATTAGGATTCTCTGTGTCTAGGGACCCAGGAACTACGAGGATCATGCTCCCATAACACTCAGTCTCAGAACAAATATTTTCCTTTTTTTGTTAGTGAATGTGGTGTGATGAGCTAGTCGTTCATCTGATGTTAAGTGACACGGCCATTATACATAACAGAACAGTGTCAGTGTCAATTTTATCCAGCCTTCGTAGTGTGGTAGTTGAGTAGGTCGGCTCATAACCCCGAGGTGGCAGGTTCCATTCCCGCGACAGGATAAGTATTTGTGCACAGAAATCACTTTAAGCAAATACATTTTCTTTGTCTGGGTGTTGTAGGAACATCATCCTCTTAGTTCTTGGTGCCTTAGCTACAGGAAATCTTAGTAAGGGTACATGATCTATGTATAATCCTTGGTCGTTACTATTATTGTTAATATTATTATCCAATTCAGCCGTTTTTGTGTGAAAGCCACAGAAATAAACAAAACAAGAACGATTCACTTTTATGGGTATGTATCCAACAGCCTGAATACGTCCTCTGATAAACATTAGCCTCTCTCATTGAGCGCCACTTTGAGCAGCCGCTTGCTTCTAGCATCCATTGGCTCCCCGTGGTTCTCTGATCCGTCCACCAAGTGGGGAGCCTAAACTGCGTCTTCCGGTTCGTGGGCGCCACTCGAGAACTTTCTTCCTCATCAGTTGTCAGTTCTGCGAGTGACGTGGCCTTCACAATGCCATTTTAAGATTAAGGATCTAGAATATGGATAATACTTTACAAACATAGCTAAATCTACACATACGTGTCAGAAAATACTTCGCCCAAAATCAACCACTATTTTACATCAAATCCAAGGATCCACATTAATCATTTCTTCAACTCGCATCTCTAGAGGTCCTCCACTAGATTACGGACCCTCGCCGTAATGAGGACACGGACCTCTAATGATTTATAGGCCCCCATCGAGTGCCATTCAAATCGAAATGTGCTTTGCGTTTGTTCTTCAAGTTAATTGACTTTAACGAGATTTGGGTCTTGATGACGTCAGCAGGATTTATTTTGGGATTGAATTGGATAGGGATCTACTTGTGCGCGTTTTACGATTTTGTTTGTTTTCTGATCATAGAAGTGCATTGTCCACCAGTTGCAGTTTCCAGCTGGAATCTTTTGTTTCGTTGTTGAAAGGTAAAGCATATATTCATCAATGAACGTCTTCCAATTATGACAGATATGCTACAATAGTGATGGATAACAATTTATAATAATAATAATAAAATAATATTTGTAAACATTTCATACAGCGCCATCTAGCCCCAAACTAAGCAAAACTCAAAAACTCATGTGCAAACGAATGGAAAATTTTCGCTTTTTTGTGTTAATGTCAGAAAAAGATTTTTATGAAAGAAAAAAATAAGAAATTGTGCGGGAAATTAGGAAATTTTACCACGTGGGTAAAACCGCGGGGTTTAGCTAGTAACCAATATTGTTACCCACAATCCTTATTTACAATCTGGTTACTCGACGTAATCGTCTAGCCTCTATCGGCTAGACCTCAGATAGTAAAGGTCGCAGACAGTAGGTCAACTATTTAACGAGTATTTTTGTATATTTGTTGTAGTATTTATGAGTTACGTTGATAAAAGTTGGGGGGAGGGTTTTAGTTTGTGATTTTGTTTTATAAGCCGGCCTATACACGTAATGAAGTAAGTGTGGCTCAGGGTTTACCCGTGCGATTTCAAAACCGATGCACCCTCATTCAATTCCCGCTCAGCCCTGCACTGACTTGCCTTGTACTATGGGAACTAGATAACTGATGGAATACTAACTTTTTGTTTGTAAATATATATAATACAATATAACATCCAGGCACAGAACTAACATCGATGTTCGTCACACAAATGTATGGGTGGAAATCGAACACACAATCTACACGTCAGAAGGCAAAGTTACTACTAACTGAGCTATCGGGCTAATATTAATCATGGCAAACCCTTATTTTAAAAAGCACCCAAAGTATTTTATGCGGGAGGCCTAGTGTATGGTACTTTTTACTGGGATTGCTTAGTGGAAACGTATTAAAAGGATTATTTACCATTTTTCGAACTCAATACAAATGCAAAAGTATTAAATTGTTTCATATTTTGTTTTGTTTTTAAAATATCTTTATTTAATCAATATTTATAGTAAAAATTTTTAACTACAAGACACAGTCAAATAACTACTTAGTAATGTGACTTACAGGCTAAAACGTCTTTATTAAGTCTATTAATGAAAAAACTATTTATGCCTTTTTTTTAGTTTTATCTTACGTTTTACACTTTGTAAAACTTAAAAAAAACTAGAAATTAATTCAGTGTTCCTAGCTCATATTGAACTTTGTACGTCCCTTTTGTAACAGAGTGCATTTACTACAATTTTGTTTGTTTCAAAATTGTTTCATATTAGCCTACCTTAAAAGTAGTAACTAAACTTCTTACTTCGTGTGAAAAAAAACTAGAGCAAAAGTCCCTCGAAGGCCCACCGCGCTAGATCTCCACTGTTTCTAATAAAAATTCAAAGGACTACTTTGAATAATTTTGTTAGGTTGAACAGTCCATCAGCCCGCCTTTTGTAAAAGTGGGAAGATTGAGTTTCAAAAGGGGCTGACTTCGGTCGAGGAACAAAATGTTATTTGGACAAGCGGACAAGTTCCGTGATGTGTGATTTTTAAGAAAGGTTACTTGGGATTGCGTTTTTTGATAAGAAATAGAGTTGGCATTGTAGATTTGAAAACGCAAAAAAAATCAAGTTAATACACACCAAGTTTTTTTTGTTGGCAGGAAATCGAAAAAGATCCCGTCGCTGCCGGCTGCACGCTCAAAAAATTATCACGTCTTGACTGAGCCGAGCGTGCAAGCGAGAGCGCGGAACAAGTGGTAATCACGTAAAATTGTCGATTGTAAACTGACTTTATAGGCAACCATTTTTTTATTTAGTGTACCATAAAGTAGCCGTAGGCCATATATTCTTTACCTATGAAATTGCCGTTTTGTTTGAAAAAAGTTAAAGTATTTTTTTTCGAACTTATTCATTTCTTTTATTCAAAGTAATCACCCCTGCAATTAATGCATCTTTGCCAACGGTGTGGCAGTTTATGGATGCCCTTCTTGAAAAAATCAGCAGGACGGGAGACAACAACCTCTTTAAAGGCTTTTTGTACTGCCTCTCGGGAATTGAATTTTTTTCCCGCTCAAAAGTTGTCCAAATTTTGGAAAAAGTAATAGTCGGTAGGCGCAAGATCTGGTGAGTATGGCGGATGAGAGAGAGCTTCCAAACCCAACTCATGCAGCTTAGAGACGGTCTGTTGTGCAGTATGGGGTCGCGCGTTGTCGTGAAGTAGCAGTGGAGACGACCGATTGACCAAAGCTGGTTGCAGACGTGCGAGTTTCGCCATCATTGTGGTCAGTTCTTCAATTTACACATCTGCAGTAATGCTCTCGCCGTTTTGTAAAACGCTATGATGAATCACACCAGCACTAGACCACCAAACTGTGACCATCACCTTTCTAGGGGTCATTTTTCGTTTTGCACATTGCTTTGGTACCGAACCAGGATCTAACCAACTTGCTGAGCGCTTTCGATTGTCAAAAAGAATCCATTTTTCGTCGCACGTAACAATTCGGTGCAAAATTCCTTCATTTCTGTGCCTGTTAAGCAGCGCAAGGCAAGTCTCGACGCGTACGTTGCGCTGGCGTTCGTTAAGTTCGTGGGGCACCCATTTATCAAGCTTTTTTATCTTGCCAATCTGTCGCAAATGGACCAATATTGTTTTGATGCTAACATCAAAAGCTGCTGCCAGCTCAGCTGTAGATTGAGATTCATCAGCTTCCACAATCGCCTTTAATTCATCATTGTTGACCAAAGTTTCCGGACGACCACGAGGTTCATTATTCAAGTCAAAATTCCCAGAACGGAACCGAGCAAACCAATAACGGGTTGTACGTTCGTTTGTACAGTTCTCTCCGTAAACGTCGTTGATGTTACGTGTCGTTTATGCCGCGTTGGTGCCACGACGGAACTCATATTCCATAATTACACGAAATTTCAAAGTATCCATTATGAGGAAAAATGTTGAAATGTAATGAAAATACAACGCTAATCAATGAACAAAAGACTTATATTGTAAATAGAATGTCATATTTTTAAAACAAAATTAATTTGAATTTAGAATTCATAGCCAATCAAAACTTTTTTTTGTTTGAAAAAGTCTGTACTGCAATACGGCAATTTCATAGGTAAAGACCTATTAGCTTGCAGCCGACCTCTTGGTCTTGGTCTAAGCGAAACTATTGCTGAATATTACTGACTGGACAATGGAGATAGTACCACCTTTTTAAAGAGTGACGTAACTAAGCTTGATATAATTAACAGCTTCTGTAGTGTGGTCGTTGAGCAGATCAGCTGATAGTCCGGAGGCAGCGGGTTGAATTCCCGCGTCAGGACTAGTATTTGTGCGCAAGAAAAAAAGCGCAAATACTTGTTTTGAGTCTGGGTGTTGTGGGACCATGCTCCGTAGTTTCTGGGTCGCTAGAAACAGGGAATCCAAATCAGGGTCCAGAATCTATATGTTGGGAATTATTATTATTTACCTAGCACCAGTAGTGAGAAAGAGAACTTTTTTTTATATTGTAATGGGCTTGCTATGTAATATTTGACAATAAGCACTTTATAATTGTATATGCTTAGTAAAATAACTTGATTTTAAGTACCTAATATAAAGGTACTTAAAATCAAGTTAATTGACTTGTAAAAGTACTAAAAATAGCCTATTTGCAATAAATATTTTAAGTTTTTATTTTTTGACTTTTTACCGGTATCTTCAGGAAAATATGCTGCAACGTCGACCGCGACCTCACGGCTAGAGCACTAAGTTAATCTTCAGCAGCGCTCATCAAAGTATATCCTTATAAAAAAGAACTGAACCTTATATAAAAAGACTGGTTTTAGTAACTTCTAGCTTTCTTTCTCACTCAAACTGTTAAGTATGTATGCAGTATGTACTCGATTTATGTATTTGGGGAATCCTAGTTAGAATCCAGAATCTATGTATGTGATCATTAAGCGTTATTACTATTAATCTGCGACGATATAGTACGAAGAAGAATAAGTGAGTGAAATATTGCCAATAATACGTGGAAGAGTAGGCTCCATGTGAACAGGAGACCTCACATTAGGTCAGGAACCTGTTTCAGTTTTCTAACCTGGTCTAGTCAAATATCAAGACAAAATGGAAACATGCAACACTAAGTTCAGAAGGGCGTAAAATAATGCTTGTTACCAGAAGACGACGTTATAGATAAACCAAAGTGGAAATAGATGAGCAGAAATCCCGAATCTAACAATATTGCCACAACCAGGAAAAGAAATAGAGAAAAAGAAAGAGAGAGATAACTTGCTAGTTTATCAGGCACATTAGGCTTATTATCATTGTCATTTCTGAGCAATAAAAATATTCTTATTCTTATGACAAAACTAAAAACTAGTGTGCTTTAGACTACACGACTGAAGTAAAACTTCTTTAGCTCCATCTATCGGCCGGTATATTTTTGTTTTTGCTTTGTGTTATGTTAATGTTGCCATTTTGACAATTGAAGGGGTGAGAATAAAAAGGGTTTAACTGATTTTTTTCACAAAATGACTTATGGGTATCGTTGGATTCAGCGTGAATTGCCTACAATAATACATTCTCAAAATAGGCTTAAATCTCGAGATTTTGAGTCTAAAAACGGTTTATCTATCACAGGAATACAGTTCGCTTAGCATAAAAACATTAATTTATTTATAATTAATTTTTTTACAATTACTGTAAACATATAATATAATAAATTATATTATATGTTTACAGTAATTGTATGAATTAGTACTGTATTTAGTATTTTAAAATAGAATTAAACATTTTCAAGCAACTGAAACTAACATAAACCTTTTCTATTGCCTTATAAGCACTTTACATTAAAATGACGCCGTTGAAGTTTAAAGTCAGTTTTCTCGAAACTGTCAATTTGACAGTTAAACCCTTTTTATTCTCAACCCTTCAATTATAAATTGTCATTTTACTGGACATAATAATACAAATTTTAAGTAATTTCTTAACTTTGATATGTTGTAAATGGAGATCTACGTGCACTGACAACTTTCAACTTCCGTTGTTCACGCGACTGTGATTGCTTACCATCTGCTAGTTTATTGCTCTTTAACATAAAAAACGAGTGTACTTTAGACCACACGACTGAAGTAACACTTCTTTAGTTTTAGCTCCATCTATCGCCCAGCATAACTTTGTTCAATGTTAATGTCGCCATCTTGACTATTGTAAATTGTCAACATAATAATATTTTTTAAATTTGATGTTGATAATGGAGATCTACGTGAATAAACTCCAACTTCCGTTCGCCTCGCATTCACCAGCTTACTCCCCAAGTCAAGCGCGCGTAAAGAAGTTTTACTTCAAAAAGATTTAATAGTAAACAAAACTTCAACTTGCAGACACATTCCCAGTCAAAAGTCAACAAAGACGCCACACACTCGAAATCAGCCCGGGAGCAAACAGACTGAAAACTCTTTAAAGTCGAACTACTAAGTCTATTGTGAGACTGGAAGCCGTTCGACCCTCCTCCAAGATATATCGGTTTTGTTTCAAAGTCGCTGCGGACGTGCTGCGCAGCAGTAACAAACATCTCTCTTCGTAACACTTCGCGCACTCACACCAACGCACTAAGGTCCGTATTACAGAACGATACTCAGTCATCGATCGGTGCTCAAGCAGAGATTTCATTCATAAAGTTATCAATTATTGAATGAAATCTCTGCTTGACCGATCGATGACTGAGCATTGTCCTGTAAGTCGGACCTTAGTTTCACTTTATAATAATAATAAAATCCTTTATCAGCAATCTTAAGTAAATGTTTTATTTCATCTTATAGCTAATTTAGCACTACTATAGTTTCATTTTACTTTGTGAATGGCGTGCGGTCAGTTGTGCGTGCCAGTTTCAGCAAGTTTTTGGAGTAAAACTTCTTTACGCACGCTTGACTTGGGGAGTAAGCTTGCGAGGCAAATGGAAGTTAAAATTTTTTGGTTAACGTACATCTCCATTGTCAAACATAACAAAAAAATACTTAAAAAATGTAGACAAAAAGGACATCACTGTAAAGTATCTTGTAGTTGTTAACAGGTAATCGAAGCTTCAGATCGGAGTTTTCAGTAGTGAGAAAGAGAACTAATTTTTTATCTAACTCAAATTTTGTAATAGGCTTTATAATATGTAACGTTAAGGATTTTGTAATTTTATGTGCTTTTAGTACAATAACTTAATTAAGGTATTGTAAGTGCCTCTGGAATCTCATTTTCACTCGTAAAAGTACTAAAAATACCCTATTTACAAAAAATACTTTAATTTTACTTCACGGAAAAAAGTAGACACTAAATAGTTTAGCTTAGTTTAAGCTAAATTTAAAAAAAAGAAGGAATTTCTGTTTCTATAACCAGTGCAATTAATCCGACACAACGCAAAAGAAGAAATCTCTGATTGAAAGCTTCGATTACACCTGTAAGGAAGAAGCAACAAGATTTTTTTCCAAAAAGTCTCAAGTTAACATACTGTTTAGCGACTACGCTGTGTTCCGATCGAGCCTTCATTTTCGGGATAATGAAACTTCGGGAAACTTTACGGCAAAACGAAACTCACTTTTCTGTGAAGTCAGCGACGTAGGGATTATGTGACATGTAAATTATGAGAAGCTTTATGAGATTTTCTTTGGAGTTCGGTGACACAGTTTCCTACGGGGATAAGTGAAAAGTTAATTTCGAAGGCTATAAAAATCTGCTGATTTCGTAAAATGTGCGACCTTTTGAGCACGAGGGTCGTCGGAAAATTGCTAGAGTTTTGTTTTCTTAATAAGTAATTAAATTATTTCTACAATTGCATTTGTATTTTTTTATAAATATAGATGTTGTTGCAGAGAATATGAATAAATATATTATTTGTATAATTGCTACCGTGTTTCACAGGCCCGGCTATTTGTCGTAAGATATTTTCAATTCAAAATTGAAGGATTAAGAATAAAAACGGTTAAACTGCCAAATTGATAGTTTCGAAAAAAATGACTTTAAACTACAACGGCTTCATTTTAATGTAGAGTGTTTATAAGGTAATAGAAAAGGTTTAAGGTGCCTTGTAAGATTCAGTTGTGAATATGTTGAAAATATGTTAATTCTATTTTAAAATACAAAATATAGTACTAATTCGTATAATTACTGTAATAATGTAATATACTATAATAAATATAATAATGTTTCTAGGCTAAGCGAACTGTATTCCTGTGTCAGATAAACCGTTTTTAGACTGACAATCTCGAGATTTAAGCCTCATTTCGGTATATTGACAATGTTTTATTGTTAATAATTTCACGCTGAATCCAACGATACTAAGTCATTTTGTAAAAAAAATCAGTTAAACCGTTTTTGTTCTCACCCCTTCAATTGACAAGAGGCTTACCCATAAATAATATATAAGAATAAATAAAAATAACTGTCGTTAGGTAACAACAAAATTTGACAAAGATTAAATAAAGAATAACAAATAATAACGTCCAATGATCACATACATAGATCCTGGACCCTAACTAGGATTCACTGTATCTAGGAACTATGAGGACCCACAACACCCAGACACAGAACAAGTACATGCACTTATTTTTTTTCTGTGTACAACTACTTGTCCTGCCGCGGGAACCTTCGGGGTGCCTTCGGTTTATGAGCCGACCTGCTTAACCACCACACCGCAGAGCCGCAAGGATTGTAAAGTTAAACTAAAGTTAAAGTTCAAAAAAAGGAAAAGTTCACCGTTCGTTAAAACGACCCTGAATATATAGGGATACTAGCTGCGGCCCGTGGTTTCAATCGCGGATAAAAGGTAACCTATGTGTTAATCCACTATATAAGCTACCTATATTCCAAATTTCATCCAAATCCGTCTGCGTCAGTCGTTTGAGCGTGAAATAGAAACAAACATCCATACATACAAACTTTTGCATTTATAATATTATAGTAGAATTTAATATAATCACATCACACTATGACACTAATATTATAAAGGGCGAAAGTTTGTATGTGTGTATGTTTGTATGTTTGTTACTCCTTCACGCTCAAACGGCTGAATGGATTTGGTACCAAGATAGTTTATACACTAGATTAAGATATAGGCTACATTTTATCCCGGAAAAGTGAAATTGCCCTGTGGGATGAGTAAATACTTATTATCCGCGGGTGAAACCGTGGGGCTCAACTAGTTATGAATATATAATAGTACTTTTTAAGTGAAAATAAATATCTTAAACCTAAACCTTTACCACTCTGCAGTGACTCGATTTCTATTAGGAGACTGAAAGAGAAGTCGATAGAATCCAATTTTTTTATATCGTTCTACTTGACAGAAGAAATAAAACTGCAATGCTTATCCTGGAGTCTAGCAGTAAAGTGCGACGTGCGACAATCGCTGCCCTCGCCCTTGAGTCGCGCCCTAATGAAGCGGGATAACGAACACGCGCTGACGTCACCTGCTTCCGTGCGGGCTGTGGTGCTCAACCTTGGGACACATTTATTGAAGTAAAACTTCTTCACACGCGCTTGACTTGGGGAGTAAGCTGGTGAATGCGTAACGAGACGAATGAAAATTGTAGATGGTTCATGTAGATCTTCATTGTAAACATAACATTAAAATTTGTATTATGTTGGTATGTCCGATAAAATGACAATTTACAGTTGTAAAGATGGCGACATTAACATCAAACAAAGCGAAAACAAAGTTATACCGGTCGATAGATGGGACTAAAGAAGTTTCCCTTCAGTCACGTGGTCTAAAGTACACTCGTTTTTTAAAATTTATTTTGCACTTTATGCAAGTGTCGCTTTTAATGTTTTCTTTTTAATAATAATCTGTTAGTCTCATGATTTCAAATAAGTATCGGTAGAAGATAGTTTTGCCATTTCCGTGTTGGCATTATGACGGACCCAAAAATCCAATGATGGTTGCTCAACAGTAAAAGCAGAGATGTAAATCAAATACAATTTTTTTGTAAGGTCAAGCTTTTTTGAAGTAGAACTTCTTTACGCACGCTAGATTTGGGGAGTCAGCTTACTCCCCAAGTTAAGCGTGCGGTAAAAAAAAATTGCTCAAAAAAGTGTTTACAGGGCAAAGTCTGCTTTTTACACCTAAACATAACAACAAACTGTCCTGAAAACAAACAATTTTCATTTAAAATCAAACCAGCAGAGCGGAACATCACAATCTCGCAACCACTTAGCCCTCCAAGACTCCATTATTTTGCCATGCCCCACAAAAAAGCGGGGTCCTTTGTGAAAGTTTGAGAGCCTCTCTGTTCGAGAAAGAAACGTTTTGTAACTCAATTTGCGGCGAGTGGTGCAGTGTGCACTTACCTTTATGTGTTTGGCTATTGAAGAGTTTATAGGCATGTCATCGTACGTTAAAGGACCGTTTGAAATTTAACGGTTATTTAAAGTTGTAAATAAAATATGTTTCAGGAGTGCAATAGGTAAAATTTGGAAAATATGTTGCTGTCACTAACAAAACCGGGTTATAATATTATAGAAACTGAAGTAATATTCATAACTACAACCAGTACACGGCTAACACCCACGAGATACAGTTGAATAACTCGACTGGTGTTCGGGCAATATAGATAATAGATGCCCATCCCCAAGAAGTACGGCGCTGTCAGTGCCGAGCCGCCCCCGCCGCCGCACGTACTCTTTGAGGATGGACATCTATATTGCCCGAACACCAGTCGAGTTATTTGACTGTATCTTGTCAGTGAAAACCTGGTTAATTTATTATTACTCACAATGTCTTCAAACAGCGCTTGTGGAATGGAAGCAGCTATTATTTTGGACAGAACAAAAAAGATGACAATTCTGCATGCATATCATAGTTTTTAATATAATTTTTCTTCACTATTATCCTCCAGCACAATTCCGCCTAGTCTGTCTGTGTGCGTGCCTGCGTGCGCGTGTGTTTATGTGTGTATGTGTTCATCACAGTTCATCACAGTATGTGTAAATCACAGACGTGAGCGTGAAAATTTATTCAGAACCAATACTATACAGTGGTCGTCAACTCAATATTACTTAAGTTCCTGCGCCTGGCCCCAGCAATAGGGACGTATGTTCTCTCACAGATAAAGAGACAGATTGAACGCTATATCCTACCACGTAGACAAAGTGCGAACTTTTTTAAATTCTTGTACATGGTTCCTTTACTATAAGAGCGAGTCAATTTCCACGTATAAATTGAAGTCATTGGTGTAGCGCCGGGTGGGATTTGAACAAGGGTGCGTCGACTTAAAGTCACGGGCGACTATCGAGCCCAACTCACATTACAATAAAACAGTACCTACAACTTCACCTACAGTAAAAGGGAACCAGACCAATATAACGGCAATCTCGCCATACAAAACAACCGTTCAGACACCTTGGCCATATCTCCCGATCAGCGCTCATGAAGACACATAGCCAGATATAATGACCCATCGTCTCGCAGACGTTATTTCATATTAGACGATATCCTGGACGCACATTAGGCAGACAAATGGGTTTCATTACAACCGTAACGGCTAACTGGCGGTGTGTATAGCCATAATATTGAGTTTGTTTTGTTGGTCTGAGATACGGACATAAGCAAGATTGCTGGGTTGCTCGGTTTCTGGATGCATACTCTTGATTTAAGGACACTAAGCCAGATAAGATAGCTGGACGGAATGTTATTGTCTTTCTATGAGTTCAATAAATTTATGCATTTACAGTTGCACTGTTAAGTATTATGCCAGTTTTTTTATGGAATTGGAGGTCATCGAACCAATTTCTAATAAATAAACCCGAAGAACCCTAAAATTATTGGTCAAATATTTGGTTAAGAACTTATAACTCGCATTATTTTATTTTAATTGTAATAGACGCTTACTTGTCAAAAGTGGTGAAAAGTTCTCGAGCGGCGACCACGGACTGGAAAACGAAGCGTAAAGTGCGTACCAGACATTCCGCCCGCTGCTGACACCGACAAATGTAATAATAACACCATGCCGGATAAAGATCTTCCAACAAGCCTACTCACAGTCCAACCGTATTTAATAATAATTATGCATGTATACACAACGTACACATAAGTCGGCTCTACTATAGTTGGACTGACAGACTTACGCGGTAAGGCCCCTGATCAAAGCCGCGGGAAACCGATGGATACAAAAAGCAAGCTGCTGCTCAGAGGCTATTTATTGGGAATGCCTGTGTTTGGCTGTGGACGTCTGCAGGCTGTTGATGAGACACTTACTGCAATTTTCCAAAAACAACCAGCTATTAGTTCATTTGACTGGCCCGATAGTTCAGTTGGTAACCCTGCCTTCTGAACTCTAGGTTATGGGTTTGATCCCCACCCAGGACAAATATGTGTCATGAACATCGATGTTTTTTCTGTGTTACATTGTTTTCTATGTATGTATTTACAAAAAAAAAATAGCTAAGTATTCTGTCAGTTATCTAGTTCCCATAGTACAAGGTTTGCTTAGTTTAAGGCTAGACGGCGCTGTGTGAAATGTCTACAAATATTTATTTATTATTGATCCAACGCTTGAAATTTTATCACAACAGCTCTAACCAATAATTACAATTATCAGCGTGTTTGTTGTATGTGTCCGTGTGTGAGCTGGATCTAAGACAAACAGCATTACGAGGTAGCCGGCTACAGATCGGCAATCACTCGCCGTATCGCCCACGTCAGCTCACTCGATGCTTTGTTTGCGTTGCTCTTATCACGGCGGAGCTCAAACACGCGCGTCGACCGGACTCCCGGAACGAGAAATGTGGATATGGTGAATATTAGGGAGGTAATGAAGTGCAACCATAGGCATAAGCCTTTGGTAGACCCGTCGTCGCTGAGCTCGGCTCGTCTCGTCGAAGCTCTGCTTGCAGCTTTTCCTAAGTCATAAATTGAAATGGCCAGCGGGCGTCCTTCATTGCGTTTGCTGAGTAGCGGTCTCATTTCAAGGATATGATTATTCAAACGAAATTAAGTAATTTCCGAAAATTTTATGACATTTTTTTTTTGTTTTGGTATGGCTCCACACTTTTGTGTATTTAGCCAGTGTCAAGTAATTGATAATTTTTCGAGTTAAGTAATATATATGAATGTCAAGTTAAGTCAAGTCACAGTCCAAGTCATCAAGTCAAGTCATAGTCTAGTCTAGTCAAGTCATACTCCTAGTAAAGTGGTGGCGACTTTACCAGAAGCTTCTATGGAGTTTTGGAAACAACACGAAAAGATACGTTTCACCATCACTATATCATTTTCCCACACTCATGCCTGTGATCCAGCACTTAACAAATAAAATGCCACCAATTCTATGCACTAACACTGAAACTAACACAAGTTTTGGAAAATAATACAATGCGGTGACACGATCTTTTTCGTTTTCCCGCCAAAAAAACCTTTACGACATTTATAACGTAGTATTAAAATTCTCATGAGTGTGATTCATTTTAAATTAATATATCCCCGACTGTTACTCACGAATAATATGTCGATTTCTCGACCAGGTTTCGAGCATATCCGATGCTCTTCCTCAGGAGGTGAGTTCACGCAGCGAGATCGCGGCGGTGACTGCGGACGGCCGCCCGTTCGGCCCGGCGCGAGCGCTGAGGGGTCACAGGGGGGCTGGACTTGCACCGACGTCAGTGAAGGCAGCTCTGCATTTCCATTTTCGTGTGCGTCATAGGTGTCATCGCACACTACACTAACCGTATCACTTTCCAGATTGACCGTTGCAACATATTTTGGAGTACTGCACATAATAATTGGTTTCCACGCAGATGGTAGCACCCAACCACTGTCCCTGTTAAAATTGGGATGCCGACTGATCTCTATAGCCTCCCGTATTTTCCTAGGCACGAAAAACTTCTCTCTCGATAATACGGAGGCTTTGTCGAACCTGATGAAGTGATTGGTGCCTGACAGATGAGCATGCTCGCTCAAAGCTGAAGTCACCGTGTCCAAGTTCTTGATGCTTCTTATGTGCTCGGTCAACCTGATTTTGACCTGAAACTCACCTCCTGAGGAAGAGCATCGGATATGCTCGAAACCTGGTCGAGAAATCGACATATTATTCGTGAGTAACAGTCGGGGATATATTAATTTAAAATTTATAACGTAGCTTCAGATGTAAAAATAAATGAAATATTGGGCACAAAACAACATCAAAATAGGTAAATGATCTGGACAGAAATTTAGACGTAGAAATTACAAAATTAGGTCTATTTGGGATAAGTACTCTCATATTCTAGTCTTGTTATGATGTTTAAGGATAAACTAGACAGTTCTTCAGTATTCCAATTTAAAAATTTAGACGTAGTTGAATATTAGGGAAGTATTTCTCAAATTACCAACTCCACGGTTTCCAAATCCTTTCGTAACTTGCTTGCTAGGTACAGTCAAACAAAACAGCTGCCTAGCCTGACTCGAACTGATTAATAGCAGGACGCACCGAATGAATGCTTAGTCCTACATTTAGCAGATATATCTCCTGATGAATTGCACAGACCTGATGTAAACGTTGTTTTACTGCAATGGCAGATAGAGAAGAGTGAAAAGATTTACAATTCTGATAAACATTTTTTTTTTGTTAAAATGGGCCTTCATTTTACAACAGCTCACCTGATGGTAAGTGACGAAGTTGTCTAAGGTGGAGAACGCTTGCCTATGAGATGCCCATTCACTCTTGATTTAAAATTACCCAGGTTGTACCCAGAAGGTAACACTGTTGCTAAAAGAGCATTCCATTCCTTGGCCGTTCGGACTATTTATTTATTCATTTATTTGGCACACAAAATAGAATATAACCAACACAAGAACAAAAAATATATATTTTTACAAATGTTTTGAGCTAGGTTACATCCCAAAACATGTGTACACATCATGATAAACAAAACAAGTAGTAAAATAAGTAGTTAGTAAAAAATTAAATATGCTTTTATGGTATTGATTTGTATCTTAAATGCAAAATAATCAAACAAAGTTCAGAAATGATAGCTAAAACGTGTCTTTTAAATTTTGGTAGGTTTTGGTCACAAATATCCATTGAGCTGTGGTGTTTCTACAATAAAAGACTAAACGACATTATGATCTTATGATATTAGAAGAATTAAGCGCATTGGTTTTAGTTACTTTCGTATCTAAAATTAAATAGAGAAGCTTGCTATAGAAGAAGTCAAAAATTAAATGGCTGCTGATTAGCATAAATGGGATGAAAAGGCATTTTACCATTACATTTAGTGGTATATCCTATTAAGAGTAAGGTGGTGTTAGTGCAGATTAGATTATAGTTACGTCCTAGTTAATTTATAATAATGATAAATAATAATAATTATAACGCCCAACGATCACATACATAGATCCTGGACCCTAACTAATTTCCTGTGACCCAAGGACAACTATGAGGACCATGGTCTCACAACACCTGGATGCAGAACAAGTATCTGCGCTTTTTTCTGTGCACAAATACCTATTCTACCGCGGGAATTGAACCCGCCACCTCCAGTTTATGAGCTAACCTACTCCAGCACCACATCAAAGAGGCTGTTAAAATACAATAAAATGGAAAATATACACAACATAACCTAAATCAATGACTCTTTTAAATTAAGAAACAAGTGATAATTCTTTATAATATTTTATTGTGCAGCTTTGGATAACAATCTCACAATATTTTTTATGATCACATTTAAATTGCGTATACAGTTCTATGTAGCAAGACGTTTCCCAAACAACACAGCTACACACAGTTGATGAAGTCGCGATAGCCCGAAGACTAAGGGACTCAATAAGTAATAAATCAGGGAACAATGCAAACCAGCACACACACACAATAGATCCTGTCGGTTCGTCTGGAATTATCTCATTAGAAGCGTCGATAAGGATGCTCACCATTACTCGCCCGGTGGTCTCCGGGTAGATTCAATCGTTGTTTTCGTATTGATGGTCATAGGTCAATGTGTGACAAATGAGGCAAATAAAAGCTTAGTACCTACTAATTCAAGGCAAGGAACAGATATTCTAGGCAAACATGCCGTATCTCAGACTACGTCATTGCTTAACATCAGACGAGGAAGTGGTCAAATGCTTCGCCAATAAATAATAGTAAAAAAATTGAAACTATTTTACTAGGCATAAAATATATTTGACAATATTGTGGATTCACTTGAATTAATATCTACTATAACATCATAGGTATATTGGGAATAGCTCAATTGGGGCTGAATATAATATTTTTTTAGATATTTTCTTTTTAGTATAAAGGATTATTTTTTGTCACGTACGGAGTATTTTCTGCTCTTAAAGCTGGAATATACATTTCTCACGATACCGACAATCAAAGTAGTCATCATAAACTTTATCCTTCACCTTTCACAATCAATTTAATAGGTCCGTAGCGTCATCTATTGAGATACACTTAAAATTAACCTAACCAGCATAGTCAAGTACCATCAACACAAATCCTGTAATTATAAATTAATTCTAAATCGTAATGATTATAATAATCGTAATAATAATAATGAATATTTTTTTAATATCACGGGGTTTGTGCTTGCACAATATTTTGGGTCTTTTAAATTAAGACGTGTTTTATACACAGTTTTCATTTATAAATCCTTTGCCTTTCGACGTTCCACTGATTAGGTAATCGGTTGTGTTTTGAAAGAACGTCGGCTAGTTAGGTAAACGACATTATTGACGTTTTGCAATTAGTTGCAAAATGCTAGGAAATAAAGTCTGCAAGATCCGACATAATCATAGTGCTTTAACTTTGTGGATATAATGATGCATTAGTGATATTCTAAAATAAATCTAGCTTGTTAGAGTAAAATATGATATTTTAAATCATATAAGACGAGATTTCATGGTAATAATATGTGTGTGACGGCGGCTACGTACAGTTATAAACTCTATGCGCAGCGGGCAGTGTGGACACGGCGCGGTGTGGACATGCTGAAGGCCTATAGTTATATAGGTTGCAACCTACCCAAAACCCGTTCTGCCCACATGTGGATATCTCACACAACGCCATCTAGCCCCAAACTAAGCAAAGTTTGTATTATGGGAACCACATTACTGATACAATACTTAGATACTTTTTGTTTGTAAATACATACATAGAATACAATATAACGCCCAGACACAGAACAAACACCTATGTTTATCACAAAAATGTTTGTCCTGGGTGGGAATCGAACCCACAACCCACAGTTCAGAAGGCAGGCTTACTACCAACTGAGCTATCGGGCCAGTCATGTATTGGTATATGTGTGTAAACGATAAATCTATGGGTGTTTCTGTTTCTGCAAATCTGTTGACGACTTCAAAGACAAGACTAATCCATTATCATAACACAGAGGAACACTATCAATAGCCAACATGGCCTCATTAGATGTCCAGTGTCGGCCAGTGTCGGTGAGTGCACGGCAAATATTGGGGGTTTGACCGATTGTCGGCCAAATGGAGTGAGTAAACATTCATTAGGCAGATTAATTGTGGATGTTAATGCACCACTTACGCAGAAGTGTTCGTTAAACTTGCCCGTAATCCGAGTGATTGGGGGCAAGGAGGATAATAGCGGGTAAAACCATTTGTAGTAGATTACTGGTGGAGTAAAAAGAAGATTTTAGTTTGAAAAATATCGTTAGCATTATTTATATTAGAAAACGAGCTTCGCCCGCGGCCCTATGGAAAAATATTTCAACCACCTATTTACCCTCTTAAGGGTGGAATTTCAAAAAATCCTTTCTTAACGGATGCCTACGTCATAACATCTACCTGCATACCGAATTTCAGCCCGATCCGTCCTGTGGTTTGGGCTGTGCGTTGATAGATCACTACGTCAGTCACCTTTGAGTTATATATATTTAGATAACAATGGCTCCAAACTCACATCAATTGAAAGTCGAAATTACTGCGACTAGGTTTCAGACATATTCGATCAAATAAAAAAATATATTTGTGGATATTTCACACAGCGCCATCTAGCCCATATTAAGCAAAGCTGGTACTATATAATGATAAAATGATAAAACAATACATTGATACTATTTGTTTATAAATACATACTATAATAAAAGCCAGACACAGAACAAACATCGATGTTCAATGTTACAATGGAGATCTACGTGAACAAACAATTTTCAACTTCCGTTGGCCGCGTTATTCGTTCACCAGCTTACTCCCGAAGTCAAGCGTGCGTAAAGAAGGTTTACTTCAAAAAGTAACAATAATAAACAAACCTAGAGATGCGCCATCACTACTCGAAACTCTATCAAGAGCCATCCACGCGATACAAAGCGCGATTCGTCTCACGCGACTACTTTTAAAAGATACATTTACCAGGCCTGTCACATTACAGAATAAAAACAGCAACTCAACTTAGTACAAAATTATTAAAGTTTGAACATTGCTGAATTCCAAAAACCCGATAAAGATAATAACTGTTTTTTTAACCGACTTCCAAAAAAGAGGAAGTGCTATGTTCGTCACTATGTTTTTTTTTGTTCATTGATATTCGTTTTGGTGCTTTTTTATTAGATTGGCTAATAATCAATGTATTTGTATAGTGACAGTCTCTTTGGTGAGGTAAGTAGGTAAAGTAAGCACATACCACAAACAGAACATGCGATACTACATCACTTAATACTGCGTCCGAGGAGCTTAGTAAAAATAGCATAATATGTATTTTTTTTATGGCGTTTTTTTACTAACTTGGAATAAAATTGTAATCAATGTTTCAATCAATCGTTATCAATAACCAATGGTTTTGTATAGTGACAAATTCTTTTAGATAAGGTTAGTAGGTAAGTGTAGACGCATACTACAAAAAACATGTGCTACTGCATCATTTTATACTGCGTCTGAAGAGCCTCACTTGCGTTAGGAGAGCCCCTAAATCTGGACGGAATCCAAACTAATGGTCGGTGGACAACACTATCGATCATCAGAACAATAGAAACGCCCCGCACAAAAATATACCGAAACAGAAAACTTAAAATGATAACTGTTTATTAAAGCTTTACGTTACTCATCGAACCGAATGACTTTAAAATTAAATGGATTTAGTAGAGCCACCCCATTTGATCTCGCGCTTTCATAATAATAATAACGCCCAATGATCACATACATATATCTTGGACCCTAACTAAGATTACCTGTGTTTAGGGACCCAGGAACTACGAAGACTATGGTCCCACAACAACCGGACTCGGAACAAGTTTTGCTAGGTGGTAGGACTTTTCTGCAAAGTTCGTCTAGGTAGGTACTACCGCTTTGCCAGTTGTTCTACCGCCAAGTAGTAGTGCGCAAGTTCCAGTTCGAAGGGCACTGTAACTAGTAAAATTACTGGGCAAACAAGACTTTACGACCTGATCTCACAGTCTAGTAGTGTTATTACTAAATTGTGCTGATGTCTCAGGATGACATGCGCAGTGCAGTGTCACGCGAAACTTTATTATTTAGAGTTCCGAGTGACACTGCAACTGATATGGGCAGCCGTGTCCTTTAACATCAGACGAACGGCTAGCTCATAAGCTCATTCCTGGACATAGAAAAAAAAGTACTTGCGCTTTTTTGTGCACAATACTTGTCCTGCCGCGGGAATCGAGCTCGTCTTTTCGTCAATGAGCCGACCTGCTCAACCACCATACCACAGAAGGTGTCATAATGTACATAGGGAGGAAAATTCATAGAAACTTCACACCTCCCCCAAAGCTAAAAGTATTTTTATATAAACAGACCGAACTGTTATTGATGGAATTCAGATTTCGGTACAGATATCATTTATAATATTTTTTGCTACATCCATCCGCTCCCTGCACGATGCGACAAAATTGTACTGTTATTATGAAAAGTGTTATTAAACATAAACGGTTTTATTTTTGCTATGTACTCGTACACACGCCACTTTTATAAATTTAATAATGTTTAAAGTCTATGCCAAATATCAATATTATCAGTTAAATTTTGGTTGTAATTTTAGTGAAGCGTATTGTTAGTTAAATAAAATATATAAATAAAATAAATACTTACCTAAATATTAGAACTCTTTAAGTAATATATAATTGAACTATTAATTATGGAAATAATTTACTAACAAAATGAACAAAACAATAAAATAGTTTAAATTTACCCAAACTTAAGTTATTGTAAGAAATAATAACTGTAAGCCAGCTTGTAGCTCTATTAATAGGTATATCTATAATTAAGCACCATATTGTAACTAAATCTAATCTTAATCTAAATTTGATAATATCAAAAAAGTTTTTTACGTTTAATCAAACTTTCTATTTTCTTTATATTATACAAATTTACGCCATCATATTATCCGTTAGAACATCGGCATGTTGCATAACAATAGATTTATGAAAACGGCACCCGACATGTCAATCATTAATAAAATTATGTAATATCATTAATTTACCAAAAAGATTAGTTCCAGAAGTTGTATCAAACAGAAATATTTATCAAGAAATGAGCATCTTTATATGTAGTCATTCAAGAACTGGAAATTTATACACGTGGTTCTTTTTCATTGTGGTCTCGACATAACTATCCTAAGAACCTTAAACTCTTGTTAACGTGACTGTCCCTTACGATCACCGTCACGGTCCACCGGCAAGGGTTGATAAATCGAAACAATTTCAGACTGCATCTAACTGCGCCCTAAAATTTATCTTCTTCTTTGACACGTCATTTTTTGAAACGTGTCACGCCGTGTCACCAAGTATTATGTATCACGTTCCATCACTGATAGCGACAATGATATCCTCGGGTACGTATAAAAATGTCAATCAAATTGTTTAGTTAACTGTATGTATCTTTATTTTTTTCAGAATCACATCACACTAATATTATAAAGGCGAAAGTTTGTCTGTGTGTATATGTGTGTGTGTGTATGTGTGTGTGTGTATGTTTATTACTCCTTCATGCTCAAACGGCTGAACGGATTTGGATGAAATTCGGTACTAAGATACCTTATATACTAGATTAACATGTAGGCTACATTACATCCTGGAAAAGTAAAATTTTCCCGTGGGATGTATAAATAATTAAAATACTTTTTACCCAAGGGTGAAATCGCGGGGCGCAACTAGTAAGGTTATTAATATTAACCGCCACCAAGATTATTATATTTGCGCTACACTATTGACAGTGGCAAAAACCCAGCGAATGATTTCATTAAGACTGGCGTATCACGAAATTCGACCAGCACTTTTCGGGCACGAGAGACTTTGATGACCAAGCTTGTCAACTGCAGTATCGCACTGGAAGCGATGGGCCACACAGTATCTTGCATCCAAACGTAATCTGATAGCTAAACGAAAAGTAGTCGGACCTAAAAGGTTACCTGTATCAAAAGAAGGTATGGCGTGTAACCAGTCTCGACTCTCACACAGAGACTTCTAGAAGTCGAGCACTAACTGCGACGCTAGGACACGTATCTAAAAGATTTTTCCTTGCTAGTTCGCAGAGCAGTCGGCCCCACAGCCTCTTAAGGCAAGAACTACACAGATAACTGAATTTGAATTAGCTGCAAACCCCAGTTATTCCTGGTTTTGTACAAATAAGCTACTTCAAAAATATCTAAAGATGGCGTAAGATTTTTTCTATTAATTTATGTGTAATATGTACTGGAGATAATAACGCCAGTAATGCAACATTAGAAATTTGGCGTATCTCTTAACCTCCTAAATGCACAGGTAAGAGGCTCACTAAACTATCCTTAATATGAATCAAACAAAAATATGAAACAATGAGAGCCCCAATATTCATTTCTTCCCTATAGGTATCACCATTTTTCTCGATAATTCTCAGCTGCAAAATATTTCTCTTAAAATCTTTGTTCCTGCACAGTTGATTTCATTATTCTCAAACTCGGGTTGCAAATTTTTTATCAGACTAATCTTATTGTTTCGGAAAAATACAGCTACAACACATGCAAATCTGATACGGATCTGAGTAATTGTATTTTTCCGACACAAAGAGAATAGTCTTTTAAAAAATTTACATCTTGGAACCTGATCAGTATTAGATTTGTCCAGATTCAGGGGATTTATCAAGCTTTACTTTTTCCATCCAGGCTTTAAAATCCATTAGAGGCATACTCTATCTGTTACTTAACTTATTACCTATCCTATTATTGGACGTCGGGCAGCGTGCGCTGGAGTTTAACCAAATTCGACGTGCCACCAGCAGACAGTATTTTTATGCACATGTAAAACCTGGTAAGAATTAGCAGGCTTTAAAGTTTATTAGAGGCATACCTTTTTTTTTTGAGGGGGCGAAATGCCTTCGCACTTCCCTGGCACCACGGGGGTGGTGGCATTTCTAAGTGCAAGGGTATATAGGACTCGAACCCACTAAAACCCCCCGTGGGCCCTCGTCTGCCGTACCGGGGGCGAGAAGGGGTCGCGACTGCAGTCCAGCCAACTGGCCCCCAATTAGAGGCATACCTACTCCATCTGTTACTTAGCCTATTAAGTAACTATCCCATCATCAGACGTGGCGTGCGCTGGAGTATATTCCAGTCGACGAGGAGATTATTTTTATGCACTTGTAAAAGCCAGTCACATTTATTATTATTAATAAGCAGGATTACGCAATTCAATGCATGATATATTACAGAATTCAAAATTTACAGATTAGTTCATGTATAATTCTGGTATTCAGTAATTTTCTAGGAAATTCCAATTAAATAGGTCTTTTTAATACCAGTAAAATGGATAACGTGTTTTCGTGCTGAACCTTTAACTAGTATTTTGTAAATTGTTTAGTATTTATTATTTTATTTATTGTTTAGTTCAGGCTCATAACACGGTGGCTGGTTTGATTCCCGCGGCAAGTCAAGACGTACCTCCTAATTTAATATCACAAGGACAAGTAGTTGTGGGACCATTGTCCTCATAGTTCCTAAGTCCCTAGATACAGGGAATCCCAGTTAGGGTCCAGGATCTATCTATGTGATCGTTAGACGTTATTTTTATCATTATTAGTATATTTTATAAGTGTGTTACTCAAAAAGACTCATGAACAAAGTGTCTTCCCTTAATAGAGACATTAAGAAAAGTGTTAATGGACACATTCTTATGATTAGTTTAGCAGTTTAAGTTAAATTTAAATTACTTATTAGCCGTAGTAATGACTAGATTGTAATTTTAATGATGTACTATTTAAGGTACCTCATTACTAAAAAAAAAAAAAAAATTTATAATATCTACGATTGTGACAGTAAACGTCGCAATTATTTTTTTAAGTATAATGTTACAAATTTTAGTTTATAAATATATAAATAAATAAATAACAAATATCGTTGGACATTTCACACAGCGCCATCTAGCCTCAAATTAAGCAAAGCTTGTACTATGGAAACCAGATAACTAATAGAATAGGTAAATAGGTACTTTTTTTTGTAAATACATACATAGAATAGAATACCCAGATACAGTACAAACACCTATGTTCATCTCACAAATGTTTGTCCTGGGTGGAATCAAACCCACAACCTGCAGTTCCAAGGCAGAGAGAGAGAGAGAGAATTACCAATTGAGCTAGCGGGCCAGTCCAAAGTAGGTAACTCAACGTGTACAGTTTGAAGTAACTCTATATTTTCTGAATTCTGTCGCGAGTGCGCGCAGTAACTAATTCAGTTCAAATCCCTTATAGGACACGGCCATGGCGTGCCAGCTACATAGTCTGGATAACATAGAAACACCATCATCGGATAACTTAGAGGAACATACAAGATAGGGATAGGGATGGGATTGATCTGTTATGTCGACCAATTACTACTCTAAATTATCGTGTATAGAATTTAATAAGACTCAGTGATTTTAATCCTCGTACTTTGCACCCGTAAGACTTCCCAAATTCCAGATATACACATTAAATACATTATTTACATTAAGTACACAATTATTTCATTTAATAATATAATCTTTATAGGTATGGCATTATATCCATGCGCTGTCCGCGTAGCCTTTTAGATTTAATATGATTAAATATAGAAGATATAAAATGAATAACTAGGTGGTAGGACTTTACTGCAAAGTTCGTCTAGGTAGGTACCACCGCTTTGCCAGTTATTCTGCCGCCCAGCAGTAGTGCGCAAGCACTGCTGTGTTCCGGTTTGAAGGGCACTGTAGCTAGTGAAATTACTGGGCAAATGAGACTTTATGATCTGATCTCACAGTTTAGTAATCTTATTACTAGATTGTGCTGATGTCTCAGGATGACGTGCGCAGTGCAGCGTCACGCGAAACTATACTTTAGAGTTCCGAGTGACACTGCAGCTGATATGGGCAGCCGTGTCGTTTAACATCAGGCGAACGGCTAGCTCGTCATATTCCTTAACATAAAAAAAAACTATTTCCCTTTGCCATCGCATCACTTGTGAACGGATAAAACATTTTCGTTAATTCTTTTTTGTCATTTATATTATTTACAGGAAAAAATAAAGGCTCTTATAAAAGAAAAAATTAAGAAAGTTAGGCGGAAAATTAAGTAACTTTCACCACGTGGGTGAAACCGCGGGGCGCAGTTAGTTTAAAATAAATTTGTAAATCTTGCATTTTCTATAACTTTGAAGTTCTATGCTGAAAACATTGTGGCGAAACCGGCGTGATCAAGAATCATAAAACACGAGAACAATTTGTCATTCATCAACCCGCACTTGGTCGATTGCGGATTATACTCACCATGTAAGACAAAGGCCATGTTCCATCCATGATGCATATTGGGCTGATGAACATTGTAAAATAATATCTTATGACTCTGACTTTGAAAACTAATTTTCCATCACAAATTTTGAACTCATTTAAGTGATGGACAGGTATCTGTCTTTCTTTTTTCCCTACCTTATACACCCTTACCTTGATTATCAGTGTCGTTGAAGTATCGTTCATGTGTAAAACTATCGAAACTACATGCTTACGAAACAGTTGTATTTGCCAACCATTTTCAGCGGTAGAAGCCAAACACCGCAAGATAATTTTATTCAAAATTGTGTAAGTACAACTAAGCCACCCTGAGCTCTGCCTGTCGAAATCTCCCTTTATTGGACAAATAAACAACCAAGACGCACACAAATCAATTGTCTGCGTTTGAGACCGAGATACAAACTGATTGTTAAGGATGAAATATATTTTCGTCAAAGTGTTCCTTATTATAAACTAAACTCAACTAGGGGTACTAAATAAGTCCGATAATAATTTTTTTTACATTTTTTAAAGGTAAAATCTGGTCAAAAAATTAACAAAAAGCACTCTTTTTGAAAGTGCAGTGCGGCGTGACGGAAACAAAGTAATCAGATAAAATAAATATTGTTAATCACATTAATATTATAAAGGCGAAAGTTTGTATGTTTGTTACTTTTTCACGCTCAAACAGCTGAATGGATTTGGATGAATACTCCACCAAGATAGCGTATACACTGGATTAACGTATAGGCTACATTTTATCTGGGAAAAGTGAAATGTTCCCGTGGGATGAGCAAATAATTAAAAGCCGTTGTATCCGCGGGTAAAACCGCGGGGCGCAACTAGTAGGAAAAAAAGCGAAGAATAACGGTGATTTAATAGAATTTAACTAAGTATTCATATTCATATTCATTTATTTGCATTCATGTACAATTTATATATCATGTCAGGTCTTAACAACTAGTTTAGTAGGTACATGAACCCTGTAAGGGCGCTTGCAACTGAGTGCGATTAAAAATAAATTTATTGATTTCAATTACATAATAGATATATCGTCAATATTTAATAATATAATATAATATTTTCAAGCATTTCATTACTTAATTATTTGATTATTCAATTAATTACCTATTAAATATGGCAACTCAATAGGTAATATGCAACTAATCTAATCAATCAATTTATTTTAGTCTTTTTATGCTACTACCCACTCTTTACAAAAATAAAAAACAAATCCCACTGGTTCAACGTAGATAAGGCAAACAAGCATAACTGGATAGGTAGGTATACAACACATGGTGGGCCGGTTTATAACTGGACAAATTTTATGTTTATTTATTGTTATGAAACTCTTCGACCGAATAATAACATTTTTTTAATAGGTAGCTTTTTAACTTACTAAGAAAAATTTCGTCTTTTTCAACTTCTTTTATTTCGTTGGGGATTCTATTATAGACGTTCACGAATCTAAAGTTAGGACTTTTTCCAAATATATGTAATTTTGCAGTTGGAAGGATAAGATTGTGTTTGTTCCGTCTGTTGTAATTTTGGTGCAGTTCTGAGTTTGATTTGAAAAAGTGTCTGTGTTTTGTTACGAATATGCCTACTTGCAGTATATATAAGCTCGGTAAGGTAAGTATTTTCCTTTCTATAAAGTGAGGTTTACAACTATCTCGTTGTTTAATATTTACTAAGATTCTCAGACACTTTTTCTGCATGATAAATAGGTCCATGAAGTCGGTGCTTTCACCCCATATTATAATGCCGTAGTTCAGCCATGCATATGCATACGCATAATATGCTGAGAGGGCAGTACTATAGTTTGTATTTCTTTTAAGTACTCCTACCGCGTAAATAAATTGTGATAACTTTATCTTTATGTTTGCTATATGTTTTTTCCAGTTTAGGTTTGTGTCGAGGGTTAGGCCTAATAGTGTAAATTCCGATTTTTCTTCTAGATTTAATGTATAGCTCAGTTGGTTAAGATTTAATGGTTTTCGTTGATATGTTTTAAATTGTACTATTTTAGTTTTATTAAGATTAATTTGAAGATTGTGACTTTGGAGCCAGTGCTTTGTGTCACAGAAAGTTTTCTCTAATGTTAAATGATCTGCGTGACTAGAAGTATTAAACAGAAGAGATACATCATCCGCAAAGAGAATGCTGGGAGAATTTATAGCTTTAGGTAGATCGTTTATGTATAACAAAAATAGGGTACAGCCGAGCACACTACCTTGAGGGATGGAGTTATTTATAGTTTCGACATTAGATGGTACATCAAGTAATTCGTACGTTTTATCATCGTAATATTCGACTTGGACAAACTGCTTCCTGTTCTTTAGGTAAGACTGGAACCAGCTGTGTGCAGTCCCTCTTATTCCGGCATTATTTAATTTTTCTAACAATATTGTATGTGAAACTTTATCATAGGCTTTTGACATATCAAGGAACAGACCGACTGCATATCTTTTGTTATTAATTTATTTGTAAATTTCTTGTACATATTCGTAGACTGCTAGGGTTGTAGATCTGTTCTTCCTGAATCCATATTGATTGTTATGTAGGATATCAAACTTTTCTAGAAATGAATTTAAACGGGTAGTCATTGCTTTTTCAAATATTTTAGAAATTGAAGATAATAATGATATAGGTCTATAACTACTGGGGTTGTCTACCTTCCCTCCTTTTTTTGCAATGGGTTTTATTTTTGCTAATTTAAGTCTTTCTGGAAAACATCCTTGTTCAAATGATTGGTTTACTAAATAAGTCAAAGGCGGGGTCAGTTCAGATACGCACATTTTAATTAATATTTGTGGTATGTCATCTGCCCCAAAACTACGTTTGTTACTCATGTTTCGAATGATATAAATCATTTCTTGCTCAGTTACTGGTTTTATATATATGGATTTTGTGGAGTAAGTATGCACCCGGCGCGTACTCGCAGCCGCTGCCACAGCTGTGGCGCCAGCGCTCTGTTCCCCGACAGACGCGAAGTAGGTATTAAATTTATTTGCGACTGCTAGCGGCGAGCTAATCGACTTACTATCAGAGTTAAGAGTAATATTTGTATGATTTTTGGTTAGATTTTTTGGCTTAGATATTTGTTTAATGATTCCCCACATGGTTTTTGTTTTATTTTTCGATAATTTCATGTCGTTTATAAAATTAATTTTTCTAGATGATTTTATACACTTTTTTAAAAGTTTTTCATAGTTCTTATAATGTATTTTTAAAACATCGTTTTGTATTTGCTCATTCATTATTTTTAGTAATCTTTTATGTTTACACGACTTTTTTATACCCCTAGTTAAATAAGTGTTTTTATTTTTGGGAGGTTTTATTTTTAAACGTTGTTTTGGTATGGTTTTGTTTAATATTAATTGTAATTTAGTGTGAAAAATCTCATAGTTTTTATTTATATCATGTTCGATTAGTATATCATTCCAAATTATATAGCTAAGTTCCGATTTGAATTTTAGTAAGTTTTTGTCGTTGAATATTCTTTTAGTTACGTAGTAGCAGTTTTCGGTTTGGTTAGTTTTTAAAGTTATTTGTTTATACGTTATACAATTGTGGTCGGATATGCCGTTATTTATTACTTCTATTGAATAGTATTTATGATTTGTAAATATAAGATCTATACATGTCGAAGTACTGGCTGTAACTCTAGTAGGTGTTTTTATAATTTGATGGAAATTGTACTCAAGCATATCATTAACTAGTCTTAGGCTATCTTTAGAGTGAGACATCATATCTATATTAAAATCCCCGGTTATAATAACTCGTTTATTCTGGTAAGTAGGTATAACTAATTTCATAATTTTATCAAGCACGGAAAAAAACGTTTCGATCTCACGATCAGGTCTATATATTAATAATAATTGTGTTTTGTGATCTAATCTCTAATGCACAACATTCAATTATGTACTCAACTGAGAGTGCCGAAAAATCCGGTAAGTCGATGTAGTCCAGGCCCTTGCGCACCAAGATAGCGGTTCCCCCTCCACGGTGGTTGCGACGGCAGAAGGCTGATCCAAACTCATAGCCGTTGATAGTGATGAGGTGCTTCTGTTGTTCTTGTATCCAGGTCTCGCATAGGCATAAGGTACTTATTTGGCTATCCTGTAGCAGGTCTTCAAGTAGGTGTATTTTATTCTTAATGCTTTGAACATTCTGAATAAATATTTCAAAATCGAAACATGTTTCTGGGCCGAAATGTATGGGTACTATCTCTGGATTGATGATGGATATATGATGGATTGTTTTCTGCGCCAGCTGTAGCTTGGCTGTTTCTATGCTGTGTGGATTCCAATGAGGTATTGTTGTCAATCTGGGCTGTAGAAGTATTTCTAGTAATAGTTTTATTGATTTCTTTGTGCCTTTCTTGGTGTGATAGTTCTTTCTGGAGTTTTCTTTCAGCTATTGTTTTTTTGTCTAGATATTCTATTACATAAAGCCCGGTTGATTTGAAATAACGCACATTTTTTAAGATGTACTTGGTCATTTTCTTACTAATGAGCTCGACTTTGACTGGGCGTCGTGGTCCTCTTTTGCCAATACGCGAAATCTCCTCTATGTATCCGTTTAGGTCAATTCCTAATATGTCATTGAAAGCGTAGATTATTCTATGTTCAAGTTCATTTTCAGTTTCCGATTGGTATTCTTGTAGCCCATAAATCACAAATAAATTTGAGCGTTCGTGACTCATTTCTAGTGGTGTTATGGTTTGAGTATGTTTTCTAATTTCTTCTATTTCTTTTTGTAGCTTATTCTTTTCTGTTTCTAGATAGTGTATTTTCTGTTTTATATCAGCGATATTCTCTTGAAATATTGTTTGTTTTTGTAGTATTCCTTCCGTATTTTGTGCCATTTCTAACCTCAATTGGGCTATAGCTTTAGTGATTTCGTTCTGGAATGTAGTTCTTATTTCTGTCAGTATTGTTTGGTTGTTTTCCTCAAGTTTTTCATCTAATTTTGTGTCTAGCAGGCGGCTAAATTGCGTCAGTGTAATCTGTTGTTCGCTTTGCGTTTGCTGTATGTTTTTGTCCAAGATATGTTGTGTATTATGTTCTTGTGTAGTCCAGCTTATTGTATCTCCGGAGACGCTTTGGTCATCATGAATCTGATCATCGATGGACACGTTGGTCTCGTCGTGTATTGGATGGCATGATTTTCGAACTGGAGTATCGTCATTTCTTATTCTTCTGGTAGCATTTTCGCATTTTGGGCAGTGCCATGAAGTCATCAGAGTTTTTTTCTTCTCAGCATAGTATGTACTGGTCATATTAAGGCAACGATAATGGAAAACTTCGCTGCATCCACAACATTTAAGCAGCTCCCCTCGCGCAATTTGCAATGTACATCCTGCACAGCTCATTTTTAACTATCGTAGCCAACTTATTATATTAAATATCACTTCTGACGGTACCGGTATGGCGGCTAACGGTTAATGTCACGGCACGACGCGCACGATGCAATATTTGTTTACAAGATTATTTTTGCTATAACTTTTGTAACACTGGGAATATTTGAACGTAGTTTTCACTAATCTTTTCAGTTTTTTATTAGCTTTAATTTGATATTAAGCACAACTTCAAACGTTGAGTTGAAAACTGAATCGATCGAGTAACTATCTCGTTACGCAAGCACACGAGTGTTCACGATCACCGCCCGACTCGCACTCCGTAAGTAGTACGGTGTTCCAAAATAAAATCGTAGACTGACCCTCAAAAAATACTTATACTTATACTAATTTACCTAAATTTACCTAAAATTTAACTCTATCAATCTTTATCGACAGTGTTCCATTTTCGGCGATTTAAATTGTCTGACTGGTGTTTTAAACGTATCAACGATTTTTAAAACAACCGAAGTGCGAAATTCACCTCATTTCTCCTCTCTACAAAAAAAATTCGCAAAATTAACACATGTTCAAGCGCAGACCCAGTTTGACATCAAAAATCTTCAACTTTCAACTTTAATTTAAACAACATAGATAATAAATGTACATAAAAAAAATTGCTACTGCAAGGAACCCTAAAATCTCAAAAAAGGAAAAAAACCGTCACCAAATAAAACAAATCCCCCTAATTTGATGTTCCCGCACGTATGGGCGGGCGCTATACATCATTACGATCATCCAGTATTCCTATTCTAACCCCCTTGTTGGATTGAAAATGTTACTTTTTTCACTGTATATGAACTATTCAATTGTAGTCTTAGCGTAAAACAACATGTCAAAACGTTTTGCATAAATCCATGCAGTTTGAGTAAAATATCCTTCCGTGATCGCGGTAGATATTACTATCAATAGTTATAAAATTCAAAGTCCTGACTGACTGATTTATATAATATCAACCGCACAGCCTAAACCACTGGTCCTAGAGACTTGACATTTGGAGGGTGTGTTCTTTGTAAAGTGTAGGCATTAGCTATGAAAGGATTTTCGAAATTCCTTTCCCAAGAGGGGGAAATGGCTGGTTGAATTATTTTCCTATAGGCCACGCGGACGAAGCTGCGGGCTAAAGCCAGTCTGCACTAATATTAATTCTTTAGTCACACGACGAAATAAGGTTTAATTTAATTTAAAGTTACCATAGCACAAGCTTTGCTTAGTTTGGGGCTAGATGGCGTTGTGTGAGATGTCCACACATATTATTATTATTAATTTTACTAGCTAGTAGGACTTCTGCAAAGTTCATAGTTAGGTACTATCGCTTTGCTAGATATTCTGTTGCCAAGTAGTGTGCAATTGATGTGTTAAAATACTTTTTTTTTTTCACATTTTCCGGGTTCATGTCACGGTTAAGACCAGAGATATTTAAAAAAATTTGAACGCAGTTCTTATCATTCATATTATTCATTAGCATCAACGAGGGAATGTTCTAGTTTATTGGATAATCTTTCCGCAGAAGGTGATCCAAATTCTGTGTTTTATTTATAGCCCATTTTTAACTACAATTTAGTTTTTTAAATTAAATATATTTTAGCTTTAGATTTAGTTTTAGTAATTTTATTCATAAAATCAATATAAAATGTTCTTTCAATTAAATTCACTAACTACAATGTTCAAAGTACTTTCTCCCCTATGGATTGTATATCCTATAGTTCTTCGAATGTCAAAACGGTGACGTGCTTTTAAACTCTGTAAAGTTGAATTCGGCTAATTCGGTAAACCGCTTTCATGTCATCCAACATCAATTGTCTTTCAGCGAAAAGGTAATTCTGCTAGACATGTGAAAAATCAATAACTTACTTCAAACCTCAGCCTCATTTTATCACACTAGCTATTTTAATAGAGTTTCGCTGCAAAATGAACATGTAACAGCGTTTCCGTTAAAATAAATGTAATAAAAGCCTCCGCGGCAAATACGAGCTCCAATAGCAGACTAAACAAGAAATCTAATGAATTTCAAGGGTCGATTTCGCTTAAATATAAAGGACTAATATTAGAGCAGCACTCACGGAGGGTAATAAATGTTAATTCTATAGTTGAGAGGGCTAATTGCTACCCTCTCGTCGCAGGAGAAACGGTATGGACGCAGCCGCTCCTTATTTCTTCGCGCAAGGACCAGAGACGAGTATTATATATAACCGGGCTAATCTAATAGTAAATATGTTTTTATTCCATAACCAGTTATTGAAATGGTTTCCTAAAAAGGAAAGTAATAAGTTATAAGTACAAGTAATATCACAAAACATATTTTTTCTGGTTTGATAAGCAATGGGAATAAACGGTATTGAATTGGTAGACAATTTTTATCACCCACATTTCCAGAATTTAGAGTAAATCATTATATTGGTAAAACAACCTGAAAGGCAAAAACCTGCACTTTTTGTTATTTTGCTGAAGAAATAATTTGAAATACGAAGTTATTTAAAGAAGAAGGCGGACCATATGTAATAATTTTTACGTTTATAACAAAATTTAAACCACAGCGCTTAAAATTTGATTATATTCACGATATGATCCTGTAGTGTACACCAAGTTCTATGTGCAGTGGAATTATATATCTATAGTATTACAGTGCCCATTTGTTACATTTTCTATGTACTATAGGCCCCCAGACAACCTTTCACGGTAATATTAAGCTGCCGTTTCAAATTAGCATGATTTCGAGTCGTAGTGCTTCGGGAATGGTTATTTCCTGCACTATTAGAAAGGGCTAAATAGACCTGAATAGATAAATTTATAACACTAGATACAGTTACCTATATTTTTTTTCGAGTTGAGTTACTGTATATATCTGTAGTGTGTACTCTCGGCTTCGGCACCAGGCTAAATATTTACATGGCGCCATACTTGAGTTTAAAATTCTAATTTTATTGGATTCTGCGATTTGGATTGAGTCATTAACGGAGTATTTTTGACTTACCTGTTAACTGCTGGAACTGCTTACGAAGGACCTGAAACAAGAGGTGTTTTTAATAATGCGTGTCATTTATTTCTTCATACATATGGCCAATAAAAATATATTGTGAAATTTTTGCAGTTGATCAGCTCGGTCATCACGGTCTCTCGTGTTTGAAATTCGCCGGGCTCTTACTACCGCCAATGTTACAGCCATTCTCGAACTAAAAGGTCTCACGCGTGACGATGGTAAAAGATCTGACGGAATGACTCTGGTTCCCTGGAAGATGGGACGGCCCTTTGTGTGGGACACTACTTGCGTCGACACTTTGGCGCCGTCACATCTTCCCGAGACACCGCGCCGGCGCCGCGGCCAATTCGGCTGAGCAGCTAAAACGGCGCAAATATATTAATATCGGTGGCGGTTACATATTTGAGCCGTTTGGTGTTGAGACCCTGGGTCCGTGGGGGCCGGGAGCCCATCGCGTTTTCAAAAGTTTATCAGAGCGCCTGGTCGATGCTACACGTGACCAAAATTCTGGCACTTATTTGGCACAACGAATAAGCATTGCAATTCAACGGGGCAATGCTGCCAGCATGTTGGGTACGCTACCTACTGGTAGTGGGCTGGGGCATTTGGACTGTCTATAGGTCATCACGGTCAGTATATAGTCCAAATGTTTTTTTTGTAGTAGTAGGTAGTGTTTAGTATTAGTTATTATATCATTGTAGTATTTAATTTGAAAATTGTGGAATTAGGATGTAGGTTTAATACGATTCCTACTAACTTAGTGTCACCGTTTTTGCTTGGAAACCATTTTAAGTTGTGTTTAAGTGGGTGCGACAACTTACTGTTGCTTGCTACCTATGCATAATAATATAATTACATACACAGAAAATTATAAATAGGTACTTATAACCAAATATGTAAATACCTATTTTGTTGATGCACCAAATAATACGCTATAGCCATTCTTGTCATTGACAATGATATCTTTCAGGTCAACTTTGCATATTAAAAGGTGTTGATTCCTACAGATTGGAAGTTTTAAATCTACAACTATCAAGATATAGAAATAATATTATTTAGGTTCTCAGCAAATCTGCTAAGTGATCCTAATGAATATATTTTGCTTTCAAATTTTCGTCGTGAAGTTAAAACATCATAGTTATAGTATTCGGAAATGTCTTAGAGTATATCATTGCGTCTTAGGTACTAGGCAGACAATAGCAAACAACTATTCAGAAACTTTCATTCAAGTTCCAGCCGAATTAGGAAACTCTGATGGTCATGCACAGAGCACACGTTTTACCGAGTCTTCAGGAATTGTCAAAGCTTTGTCGCATACCTACTGCATCTTGACTGCATTCTGAATGAATACCGACTGCGTACCGTATCGACATTTGTTTTTCAAGTCTTACAGTGGCTGCATCCATATTCTAGAAATTCGTTTGGAGTTTGCCCACTTTCCGATTTAGAAATCTTTTTTCAAAATAGCTTTTTGAGTTATTTGTGCTCTTGGTTGTATTTTTGCGACTATTCTTAATATGATGAAGTTTACGATGTCTTAATATTGTCTAGTTGCGCCCCACGGTTTCACCCTCGAATATAAAGTATTTTAATTATTTACTCATCACACAAGAATATTTCACTTTTGGCCATAAAATATAGCCTATATGTTAATCTAGTGTATATGCTATCTTGGTATCGAATTTCATCCAAATCCATTGAGTCGTTTAAGCGTAAAAGAGTAACAAACATACACACAAATACAGATACAAACTTTCGCCTTTATAATATTAGTGTGATTATGGTAACTAAAAAATAAGATAAATGCTGTTTTTATATCTCTAAAAAAGCATAGTTATTTAAGACGTAACGAGATACATGTTTTTTTAAATCGATTGAAGCGATAGTCATTTTTTAACTAGATAAAAACTACGTCATTAATCTGGCATATCGTGGGATAGCGGTATCTCACTAACACCTTGATTTATCAGTTCTTGTAGTTAGACAAAATACGGCAATTGTAATGATACATTCACAAAATGAAAGTTGGGCAAAGCGCATCTGTCTTAGCACGCGCTTTTTTATCGTAATTCGGAACGTCCTAGGACCCAGGGACGAAGGAGGCGTTTTGCGCACCTTCTCCATCCTCCATAGTGGGGTCGGCAGTGGAGAGTCAGGAGACTCTCCACCATGCTTAGAGGTCTGGCGGGTAACCGCGGTGAAAGGTTACTCACCCACTGGCACAGATACTTGAAAGGCCCTACTGCTGGGGCGAGATGGTGAATTTTAGCTCGACCCCATCTCGCCCCTCTCTGGCAGCAGACGGATAACGAAGAGGTTTTAGTAGGTTCAATTCCCACACCCTGTTCTCTGCCAGCACCCCGTGGTGGCAGGGACATGCGAGGGAATTTACCTTCCCAAAAAAGAAAAAAAAAGCACTCCGACTACACAACTAGTGCGCCGAGTGAGTGAAGCGAGCATGATGCGGCAACGGCAAGAGAAGCGCTGATGCTTTAGCAGTTAAAAGTAATTTTGGCAAAAGCGTCGGCTAAAATTACTTTTGTCTAAACTGTATAGTCAAAACTACTTTTGCCTGTTTTTTTCAGTCAAAACTATTTTTTCCAATTTTTTCAGTTAATAAAATTCTTTTGACTATAACATATACAAATTCACTTTGGGTCTTCAGTTGAATTGCTCTAGTATGTAGACGATAGCAAGGCCCCAGGTAAAATGTGTAGATAACTTTAACTGAAATAAAATAAAAAGTCGTGACTTTCAACGAACGAACCTATTTTTATTACAAGACGGAGTAATCGTCTAGACAGGCCGAAATACCGCGCGCGGTGACAACAAAACAATTTTAATTTAGATAGAGTAACAGATCCGTTCGGTTCTTTCAACAATGTCAATACCTAGAAAGTATTTTCAACTATCGAAAGCTGTATCTTCTGCCTTTTTATACAAACTTACAATGGAACGAGCCTTTAGTTGTAATGTAACTAAAAAGCAGTAATAGAGTTATATGATTTCAATACAGTCTGCTCACTCTGAACGAATACACCTAAAATAACAACAACAGAACTCAACAGAACTTGACAGCCTCTGTGGTGTGGTGGATAAGTAGGTTGGCTCATGACCCGGAGGTGGCGGGTTCAATTCCCGCGACAGGGTAAGTTTTTGTGCACAGAAAAGAAAGCGCAAATACTAATTGTTCCGAGTCTGGGTGTCGTGGGACCGTGGTCCTCGTAGTTCCTGGGTCCCTAGACACAGAGAATCTTAGTTAGGCTCTAGGATCTATGTATGTGATCGTTGAGCGGTATTATTATTACTATTATACTGTATACTAGCTTCTGCCCGCGGCTTCACCCGCATGACCTATAGGAAACGAAGAAGAATTTTTTTATTAGATAAGTCAACCACCCATTCCACCCACTTAAGGGTGGAATTTCGAAAAACTCTTTCTTAGTGGATACTTACACTTTCCAAATTTCAAGTCTCTAGCGCCAGCGGCTTAGGCTGTGCGTTGATATATAAGTCAGTCAGTCAGTCAGGACTTTTTTTTATATGTACAGATGTATCTATTTTTTTTTGTTAAGGAATGACGTGACGAGCTAGCCGTTCACCTGATGTTAAACGACACGGCTGCCCATATCAGCTGCAGTGTCACTCGGAACTCTAAAGTATAGAAGTTCGCGTGACACTGCACTGCGCACGTCATCCAGAGACATCAGCACAATCTAGTAATAAGATTACTAAACTGTGAGATCAGATCATAAAGTCTCATTTGCCCAGTAATTTCACTAGCTACAGTGCCCTTCAAACCGGAACACAGTAGTGCTTGTGCACTACTGCTTGGCGGCAGAATAACTGGCAAAGCAGTGGTACCTACCTAGACGAACTTTGCAGTAAAGTCCTACAATACAATAATACTTTATTGAACACCAACTAATAAATAACAACCTTAAAAAAAACTTACAAAAAATGGTAGAACAAAGGGCGGCCTTATCACATTAAGCGATTTCTTCCAGGCTACCTTAGGATGGACAGGAATCAATGGAGCAAAATTGCGGTCCTACCACCTAATCATCTAATCTTATATTGACTTGTAAAAGTGCTAAAAGTATCAAATTTACAATAAAATCTTTTGGATCTGTCTTTGACTTTGACATAATACGTAGTTCCAACTGGTTAGTATCATATCATATTCAAAAGCCTTCACAGGCAGATAGACTCTAGATACATAAGAACTCTGTCCCGACCTTAACAACTGCATACACTGTCGTTTTCATTCCAATAGTAAGTTAGACAAAAGAGGATTCCATCGCGAATAGTTCCAGGGAGGCCGATAACCGAACTGTTCGAAGTTCCCCACTTCCACGTTTCCTTTTATCCGTTGGAAGTGTTTCACTAAATTATTATTTTTTTTCTCTCCCTGTGCTTTATGAAGCGAATGTGCCATCGGTGTGAAGTTGTATCAAAGTTTCAGACGCTGTTTTTTGTGACTTTTATTTAAAAGTTTGTAAGGCACTCGATGCTCAATATTATTAGATAACAGGGAAAGATGTTAACTTTTAAAACTTGCTAATAGAAAGGTTTGAAATTTTTACACTTTATTAGAAAGCCTAATAAACATTAAGTCAGATATCAAACAATAATCCCTATCAAAAGATAAATTTAGTATGTATTTGTTTGTTTTTCTGGCTTTCACACCAAACGCTTTATAACCAATTTAGTGAAATTTTGCACACAGGTTGCTTAAACCTTACCTGGTTTAATAAACGATACTTTTAATTCCGTAAATTGAAAATTCCCACGGTGTAGCAGAGGTAAGATAAGGGGGTATAAAAATTATAAAATAATAAAATAAAAAATAAAATAAGTGGGTAGATTCACAGGGCACCCTCTTGTTAGTCATAAACCAAAAAATATTCTTAAAAGTAGAATAAATTTCAACCACACGTATTTTCTGTGTAAAATAATAATCACATTTCTACACATAAACTTAACAAACAATATCAAGTGTATCCATTAAACGCGTAGTAAAGTAAGATTTGCGCACACATTCGCAAATAAGGGCAGAATTAACATTCTTTTGGAAATAATTTAAAAGGAACAGGCGCGCAAAGTAAGCACCTAACATAGAAATACTGCGGTGACAATGATTTTCAATAAATTCTGGCGCTTTGATGCTTTTTCTGTAAGGTTTTAAATATTTCGTAACTATTGACAGCCTCTGTGGTGTGGTGGTTGAGCAGATCGGCTCATAACCTGTAGGCGGCGGGTTCGATTCCCGCAGCAGGACAAGTATTTGTGCATAGAAAATAAGCTCAAATGCTTGATCTGAGCCTGGGTGTTGTGGGACCATGGTCCTTGTAATTCCTGGGTCCCTAGACACAAGGAATCCTAGTTAGGGTCCAAGATCTATGTATGTGATCCTTGGGCATTATTATTAATATTATATATTGTAGGAGATAAGAATATCACACGACCACGGAGGGTATAAAAGGCGGCGCAAGCGCTCGGCCGCTCTCTTTCCGCTGCGAACCACCGTCGAGGAAGCATCGTCCCGTCATATTAGTTTGTTTACGAATCGCGTTCGTGTAATTTTTGTAATTCTTTTAAATTTTGGTTTTTATAATTAAATTTTGATTTAATTTTGTATTTTTTTAAATAAATTGTTTAAAATTGTCAAGTATATATTATTTTTAACTTATATTATTAAGAAGTTTAACAAATTTATATAGGCCTAAAACTAAACAAAACGTGCACTTTTCGTTTATAAATACATACTTAGAATACAATAGTTGTATTGAACAATAAAAAGTTATTAATAATATTATAATAAAAAAATTATTAACATCGATGTTCGTTCTGTGCCTGGGTGTTATATTGTATTAATATTTTTACTGAAAATTTTAGATTTTTAGGCTACAAAATTAAACAATGTTTATTTTGTGGGGGGGCGAGTTGGCTGGACTGCAGTCGCGACCCCTTCTCACCCCCAATACGGCGCACGAGGGCTCACGGGTTTTAGTGGGTTCGAGTCCCACATACCCACTGCCAACTGGTGTTTCATAGTGAAATAAGTCAGAAATGATGGGTACTCCACGCCCTTAATGGATCTAGCACAATTTTTCTTGTAGCCCTGTATACTTACAAACAAAAAGTATCTATGTATTATATTAACAGTTATCTGGTTCCCATAGTACAAGTTTTGCTTAATTTGGGGCTAGATGGCGCTATAAAATCTCCACCAATATTTATTATTCATTTATTGTCCTGGATGGGAAACAAACCTACAACCTACAACAAGAAGACAGAGATCCTACTTACTGGGGCTATATACCATCACCGCTTAACGTGATTCTAATGAAGACAAAGTTAATTCCTGAAGTAATTAATTCAAATGAGGTCCCAATTATTTTGTATCATATTTGGTAAACTCTAGGATTGGTTTTGGTTACTTTCATATCGAAAGCTAGCTAGAAAAAATATGGGTTGTTGTTTGTAGCAAACAAGCACACGACCTTCCTGATAAGAAGAGGTCACCATAGCATATGAATACTAGATGCCAAAGTCAAAGTCAAAGAATTTATTGCAAATAGGCTATTTTTAGTACATTTATAAGTCAAATTTATAGAGTCAAAGTCAAAAGATTTATTGCAAAAAGGCTATTTTTAGCACTTTTATAAGTCAAAATTATATTAGGTACTTAAAATTAAACACATTTTACAAAGCATATAAAATTACAAAGTGATTATATTCAAATAATATATAGCGAGCCCTTAAAATAATTATATGATTTATAGTGATAGATTACAAAATTAAAAATTCATAAACTATCCCATAAAATGCCAAATTCCGTGTCACCCTCTAGTACTGCGCGCATTTTCACAGCCATGAATGGGGCAGGATAAAAAATCGCTTTTTTAAATAGGTTTTGCGGGTAGAAGTGATTTAATGATCTCTTGGTCGATTCTCATGCACCGCGCGAGGTGACGCGCGATTTTTTTCATTTGTAATTGATTTCTGGAGGGGAAGGTAGATTGAAATTCTTTAGCTGGTGTGAGGTGAATGCGATTAGGTATCGTTGGAGTTTTCGTGATATTTGGGAGAACTTTTCTTCTCATTATTTATATCTTTAAATATTGGCCTTGCCATTTTCTGAATTAACGATTGAGCGCAAAATGTTCTTGCATCTTTGTTTTTTATGTTTCATAATTTTTTGATTTATTTAACTCATAAAACTATGCGTTTTACCACAGGTACTCTTATTTATAACTAGTTTCTGCCCGCGGCTTCGCCAGCGTGGCCTATAGAAACGAAGAAAAAAAAATCATAGATAATTCAACCACTCATTTCACCCTCTTTGGGATGGAATTTCGAAAAACCTTTTCTTAGCGGATATCTACACTAAACATAAAACACACGCTCCAAATTTTAAGTCTGTAGGACCAGCGGTTTAGGCTCAGCGTTGATATATAAGTCAGTAAGTCAGTCAGGACTTTGAATTTTATATGTACAGATTTATTATATTTTCGAATATTTCTTATAGATTAAAATAAACAAAGTGTTTGTGAAATATCATCCAAATCAGTAGGTATCATATTTACAAAAAAGCCGCGCAAATAATTGTACTGTCCCGTCTCTCTCATATTTTTTTTACTATGACATCTACTGGGTCTAATAGTGATTGTAACGTTGTATTAATCCAGTCAACATTTCTTTCCTCTCATTGCTCATTAATAACGTGAAGCTGTGTAGAGGTGTAATACTATATCGAACCTAGGTCAATAGGTCACCGACTGCGGGCTAGATAATTGAGATGTAATATCTAAGCATCTATTGTCTTGTAGTTGTTAGAAGATTATATTATTAATTCCACGAAATTTGAAAATGGAATCAGAGCGCCTGGTCGATGCTACGCGTGACCAAAATTCTGGAACTTATTTGGTACAACGAATCAGCATTGCGATTCATCGGGGCAATGCTGCCAGCAGTACGCTACCTACTGGTAGTGGGCTGGAGTATTTGGACTGTCTATAGGCCATCACAGCCAGTATATAGTCCATTTTTTTTTGTAGTAGATAGTGTTTTGTATTCGTTATTATTACATTGTAGTATTTAATTTAAATTATGAATATATGGTCAAACCGAATCTGAGCAACCAACGAGCATTTGACCGTAACTTTAATTTTTACCCATAGTTTTTATAAGTTATAATATAAGTTGGTTAAAAAAATAACAGACAAGTATTATTTTGTTTATATACGCTTGATTTATTCATGCAATTTTCTTATATTTTGATCAAAGTGAGGCTATGAATTCTATTTTTTAAGGCAGTCATTGGCTCAAATTAGGCTTCAATTATCATTTAGCCTCACACTTTTTGTAACAATAACTTGAAACATAATAATAATGCCCAAAGTTACATACATAGATCCTGGACTCTAACTAGAATTTCCTGTGTCTAGGGACCCAGAAACTACTACTGAATATATAAATTTTAAATAAAATGATTGAATAACAAATGATTTTCGGATTTTATATTAATCCGTATTAATCGTATAGAAGCCCAACCAAACGCTGAATTCATGTAACAGGGCAAACTTCCCTAAAACCACTTATTCTCAAACCGCTCGATGTTCGTCTGAAAACAACCGCCTTGCCGACACTATGGCGAATTTCGCGTGAAAGCGATCGCGCGCCGTTAATTATTATAGTCTAGTGATTCTAGAAGGGTATGCGGGGCTCCGCCGCACTCTGTTGCAATCTCGAGTGTACGTATCGATCGACTTTAGAATAGCGCTGGTATTTATTTAATTAGAGAATATTTAAAAGTGGTTACATCGTGGTCTGGTTCAGAGAGTGGTTTGGGTAAAATTTTACAGTGCGTACTACCGAGGAATGTTACACTTCGTTTGTTTTTTACTTTCGATGGTTTTGTCTTTGACCACATCTCACCTGATGGTGTGATGATGAGGTCGAAGGTTGAGCACGCTTACCCAGGAATAACCTATTTACTCTTTATTTATTTATTATGAAACACCAACAGTATATATATTTAATATTATCTATAGTAGATCTTAAACTAATACATTTTTTTTCTGATATTTATACCTTTAACAAGTGCTTACAACATTACTACATAAACTCTTGATTTAAAGACAGCCAAGTTGTAGGTGGATGGAAACACCGACGACGAGAGTGAGTTCCATTCCCTAGCCGTACGCACGATAAAGGAATCTGCAAAGCGTTTCGTACGTACAACAGATAAATCAAAAACGTAGGAATCAGAACTCTGTCCTCGCCGTGAGATCCTGTAGTGGAATAGAGACAGTGGAATAAAACTGTGAAGTCCTGAAAAAACCAGTCTTTCTAGTTTTGACTACTAACTTAATCATGTAGCTGGATTACGGTAAAAAAAAAATCATATGACTTAACTCTTACCAGAAATCTTAGGATATTATTACCGCTACCCTAGCAGCAGTAAAAAAATTCAATCTAATGCCACCAACTGTTAAAATCTCGCTGCAATAAAATTGTAGTTGTAAAAAATAACGTATATTTTATACCTGTGTTTTTCTTCCATCTTTCCACCTTTTCTTCTCTTTTCATATTACCCAACCGAATGCTCTTGTCTTTGCAATACCTAACGTTGTACATGCCTAATACTGTATTGGGTAGCCGCGATAAGGAGCTCGGATTAGGCTGGGCTGCCGCGTGTAACGGGTAATTGACTGAGAGGGCAACACGAATGCATTGCTATGAATATAACATTATTGTTAGAAAAAAATATTAACGTTTTAAACCGATGTTTACCATTATAAATTACTATTGTAGCTTTGTGTTTGATTTCTATAAAAACATGTTGTGTGTGTATAGGATTAAAGCTTATTCTAGCTCAAAATAAAAGATGCGAAATACTCACTTTGAATCATTTATATACTTCACTGTTTTTTAATAATTTACACGTATCACTATTTAAGTACTTAGTTGGCAACGATAAATGGATCCATTACTATATTTTGTGAATAATACACTTACACACAATAAATAATGTTTATGGTCACAATTAATATATAATATATTTAGATGATATTAACCTTGCTTCTGAACTGTGGGTTGTGGGTTCGATTCCTACCGAGGACAAACATTTGTGTTATGAACATAGGTGTTTGTTCTGTGTTTGGGTGTTATATTGTATTCTATGTATGTATTTACAAACAAAAAACAAACTGTTTTAAATAGATTAAATGAAAATTAAAAACTATGCATTAGCAAAACTTAATCTAAAAAGCCGCTACCAGTAGGCAACGAGCCCGATATAAATATATATATATATTTATATCGACAAATATTAATTAAAATAAGTGTTATTAACATATGGTACCAACATCTATACATAAAGAAATCAACGCACAGCCTAAACAGCTGGTCCTAGAGACTTGAAATTTGGAGGGTGTGTACTTTGTAAAGTGTACGTATCCGAATCCGGGTATAGAGAAAGGGATATTCGAAATTCTACCCTTAAAAGGGTGAAATGGGTGGTTGAATTATTTTCCTATAGACCACGCGGACAAAGCCGCGGACAGAAGCTAGTTATGTATATAATTTAAATCAGTATAAGTATTTTGTTGTGAACATAAATTAGGTCAAGACTTCATCTTCATGCTTCGCCCTTTCTGTAATTTAAATGGAAAAGTTAAGATAATTTCTCCCTGAACAATATTATCCTTACATAAGTCGTTATCACTAAACTGAAATATTAGTAGATCCAAATATCAGCGGATAATACAATAGGGATACTATCATTCCAAAAAACATGTCTATTGGGTCGGTCAGTGACTCATTCCTAATTTTTCGGTTCATTTAACAGTCTTATGGCGAAAGGAGGCGCCGATGCCGGATAGATTCGCCATTCGATTGCCCGAATGGGGCTGCCCACCTACGCAATAAATTTACCCGTGTCAAATGTGGATTGTGGGTCTTAAGTTTGATTTTTTGATGTTTCGGAGGAGAATATTATTTAGTTTTATTATTTGATAGTTTCAAAGATGTCTCTGTTGATTACTGTTGTACTAAAGTTGTTTTAAATTGTATTGTCTTGTCTAAACCTTTTGTTAACGACATAAATATGTTTGGTTTTGTTTTATATTTTGTTGTCTATTTGTGTTTATATATTTATTAAATAAAGCTACGGAAGGTGGCGCGACCGAGATTGGCGTGAGGGTGCGGGGCAGTGAAAAGGGTAAGCGAGAAACGCGGCTAACGCTTGGTCGCCGCACGGTGACGTAGTCGATTGCAATATTGCGCTGCACCAGCGCGACAACCTCTCGCTCGCGACACAATCGGTCAAACTATGTCTTATTTTTTCGTGTTAATATAAAAATTTCCTCAATTAATATTGAACAAAAAATTGTCGCTATTTAAATAAAAAGTTATAATTTTCAGCTGTCTTTGTCTCAATGGTTTCAGCTACTGTGAGACAAAAACGTCTTAGGACGATCGAAAATATCCAAAGAAATAATATAGTATTGTCTGAGTAATTGGGTGGCTAGATAGAAAATAATGTATTTATTCCAGTTACTAACCACACTAAGATATAGTCTGTATTCGTAATAATACAATTGTCAATAATCCAGTCAGCACATCCAATCAGATCCCTAGAACAAACCAAATCCAATATCTGAACCCCCAAAATCTCCTTAAATCATACATAAAATTCAAACAGCGAGTGACAAAGAATGAAGGAAAAATAATAAAAAAGACATACATGAGTTCCTCCGCCCCTACCATTGGAGCGTGGCGAGCGACGCGATAAATCTGATGTGGATTAGAGAGAATTATTGTCAGGGTGATGGCCAATGGCAAGGAGTCAATGGCTGTAAACCCTTATAAAAAGATATAAAAACAAAGTAAATAACATCGACTGGTCCTTGTCTAGTTTTGTTTCATGCATGCCTTACGCGGGTCAAATGCCTTCTTAACGAGAAGCTTCGAAGTGGACATTAAAAACAAGCTTCTATTTAGTAAACAAAAAAAAAACAAGAGATTAGTAGATAATTGATAAAATAAGGCGTGAATTCAAGAAAATTCATCTTAAATAAAAATATCTAGAGTAATTCCGCTAAAAACTTAACTTAGTTTAGATATTCTTATTTAATTTTGTATTCAAAATGATCAGTATTTGGTAGACATTATACCCAAATAATAGGTACGTCCAATGCAAAACTCTCGTTTTGATTTGATTGCTCATAAAAATGTTTCGAAGCATTTTTACTTCATTAACTTGTTTTTTTTTGTTGTTAAGATTCTTCATTTCATTATTTTTCTTATTTTAAATGAATTATTGCTTAGCTATTATGCTCGTTAATGTTTTTTGATAACAATGATGCAAAATATATCTCGACAAAAGAAGTAGTGATATGACTCTCCCAGTATAATATCTAAGGATATGGCATAAATCATTAAGACATTGTTTAAAATATCACATAATGACGGCTAAGAGAACTTTTAATTTCTCTTTAATTGTTCCTTAACCAGTTAGCAGGCAAGGCCCCCTGCCTTGCCATCAATACAAGCTTTTAACGTTACTTTTGTTTTTCTTTCTTACTATTTATTAAGCATATTTAAACAAAACATATAAATTGCACTCAACAATAACATACATAGATCTTGGACCTAAAATCCCCTATATCTAGGAATAACGTACGCATTTAATGAGAATTCTACATTAAAAATATGGTGACATGACCGGAGCCTCGATAAAATATAAAACACATTGTCTTAAATATCACGAGATTATTTCCATAGACATAAACTATTTCATAACTTTTCGTATAAGGAAAATCCCATAGTTCCTCCATAAAGCCAAACTATAAAGATACACTCGCGGCGGGAAGCGATACGAATCAGTAAGATCTCGCGGAATGAGTCAATTTGGTCCCGGGTTCGATTCCTGTGTTCTTATCTTGCTATTAGATCTTTTTACTCAACTTGCACGCTTTATGTAGTGTGCTGATTGGTATTTTACTACTATTTTCTTGTATTTTAAGGAATATTTGAAATATTTTAAATTTTGAAAGTATATTTCATTGTGCTGTCTCAATAAATAAAACAGCTTATAACACTTTTTAAACTTGCGCGACTTGAACACGTATTGTAAAGATAAAATGTTGTATGCGAATAGACAATTTTAGATTTTTCTTTCTTTTATATTATATATCAATTTTTTCACAGCGCGGACCTAAATATGTTTAGCCGCCAACAGTAAGTAATTAAATACCACAAAATAATATTATGAATACTCTACATAAATTTATGAACAATAATAAGAACGCCCAACGATCACATACATAGATCCTGGACCCTAACTAGAATCCCACTGTCTAGGGACCCAGGAACTACGAGGACCGTGGTGCCACAACACCCAGAATCAGAACCAGTATTTGCGCTTTTTTGTGCACAAATACTTGTCCTGCCGCGGGAATCGAACCCGCCGCCTCCGGGTGACATATGACATATGACCCGACCTGCTCAATCACCACATCACAGAGTCTATCAATGATGAATAATCCGTTTTTGTAACTTACATTAAATAAAATAACAAAATATTTTAAATTTAAACATTAATCAGATTAAAAAACAACTGCAAATTCTTATTTTGACGATCTATGCTATTTTTAAAGTTAAATAAAAACGAAATGATTTTTGTTTTTACACTGGCGGCTGTTCCATCAAGCCACCCCATGAAGCAGCATCACGGTGTATCTGCGACTACAATGGGGAAATCTTAATTAATTGTTATTGTTGAAAGCTTTCGCAGGAACGAGGAAAAGATGGTGATAGCGATAGTGGGCCCACTTACTACCTTGTGAAAGTCAATTACTTACTACGACTTTATTTTCTTTGTGTTTACAATCATTCGAGAGTACGAGAGTATATTGTAGTTACAGGTATATACTACAGTTGCCAAGTGCGAGCTGTGGAGTGATCATGGAACTTGGATTGCAATTCAACAGGAGAAACTATATCTCATTACTAATCTGAAAATGAACATTAACATGTATTAATTAACAATAATACAGATATACTATGTATTGAAACTTTTCTTTTATTACGTAAGTACTCTTCTGGTTTGTTTTATTTTATTGTTCTCATTTGACTACATTACAACATATATAAATAACGATTCCTTGGTTACTTATGTATGACGAGCTTCTGCCAGCAGCGGAAAAATAAATAAACCACCCATTTCACCCTTGTAAGGGTGGAATTTCGAAAAATCCTTTCTTAACGGATGCCTACGTTATAACATCTACCTGCATGCCAAACAGCCCGATCCGTCCAGTGGTTTGGGCTGTGCGTTGATAGATCACTATGTCAGTCACCTTTGAGTTATATATATTTAGATGTGTATTTTATTGTAAGTAAGTCTCTAGCATAGTTAATTTATTGTATTTTTTTTTAAAGTTAGATGTAAACTGCTCCGTATTGACATTGTAACGGTCCCACCGGAGGACCAGCGCTGGTTGTATGGCAGCACGATGCTGAGTTGGGATCGATTCATGGCAGCTGACAATCACGATGTTTATAATCCCTATTATGTATTTTTTATGCTATGCGTACTCTTAGCCATGAATAAAAATCTTCTTTCTTACTTTCTAAAACTGTAAAATTCATACAAATTTGTGTTTCAATTGGTTGCAATCAGTTGTTTCCATTTTATTACTTGCTTCTTGCATGGAACTGCTCTCCACGGTTCTGACCAGGGGCCTTACCGCGTAAGTCTGGTGGAGATGGTAACCATGTTCTCTCTTGCTCGCACTTGTTGGTTTTTAACTGGCGCGTGCAGGATGGCAGGAGAAGCTGATGTCCAGAACAGTTACATGGTAGGGTCGTTAGCTGGTCCTAGTGGAAGGTCAACCTACGCTGCGATACTACGCTATTTTCCTTTTTTTTATTGGACAATAGTTGAAATATTAATAAACAAAAACATGCGGGGCAATCATTGGGGACTGCCGACAGAAATGAAAATTAAGTAATTTGTCATAATATTTGTTTAAAAATATGGTGCAAATAATATATTATCTGTCATGTTAACTGCTGCTATATAGTATTATACTATAACTTTTTCGTGCTTTTGTGATAAATATGCATTAGTTGATTTTATTATAAAATATGTAAGTTTTAGGATGTATTTAGATTTATTTTAGGATGTATTTACATTTACCAAGTTTTAGGTTATAGTTTCCATTTGTCTATATTACTTTTTATTTTAAATTGTTTTACGCCACCGTGTATTATTTTAATCTTGTGATACTTTCCATCCAAAAGTCGTCTGGAAGAGACCGCTATTAGTGATAAGACCACCAATTGTTGCATTAGTACGTAAGATTTAGTCATTCTTGTATTATGTGAATTTCATCGGTGAGACAAAAAGAGTTATGTATGTATCTATCTAACTTGTGACATATAGGTCTTGGGAAGCGTGCGGTGACGATGATGTGAGTTTCTCATCATTGTCTCCGCATCGCGTTTTGTTCACCCAAAAAGTACACTTATAAACACAGTAAACATAGCTCATGGGAAGCGTTCGGTGACAATGACACGAGTTCCATGATTTTTGTTCACTCAAAAAGTGCTCAAGGCGCCTAAAGAAGTTTTCACTTCAAAACTGGCTGCTATTTAACGTGACGAAACCGAAAACACCTGTTTTTTTTTTTTTTACAATCAAAACAATATTCCTCCACCATCTCCCAAGACCTTATTACATTCAAAACTACGACAATAATAGTTGAAGAGCTAATGGCTCACTTTTGTGCTTCAGTAATAGTTTGAGAGTAAAATGCGAGCAGCCAACCGTGGCGTATTAATTCCCTTACAAAGGGGTCCCAGCGCCAATTTCGGCGAAATTTCAGAGAAGACAGTTTCGAACTTGTTACATTTTGGGGTGGGTAAGGGGTGAGTTTTGACAACAATCGAGGTTGTGATTTGTTAAAAAAATCTTACATTATATTGTTTTAGAAAAGAAATAATAATAACAAATAAATTTTTGTCGACATTTCACATAGCGCCATCTAGCCCCAAACTAAGTAAAGCTTGTACTATGGGAACCAGATAACTGATACATACGAGTAATGCGATTTTGAAACTAGCACGCCCCTCTGGCCCACCTTGTACGATATTAAGATACTTTTTCTGTTTGTAAATATATACATAGAATACAAAAAACCTAATCCAAATGTTTGTCCTGAGCGGGAATTGAACCCCCAATTTAGTTCAAAATTTAAAAAGAAAGAAAGGAAAAGATTTGAAATGTCCATTTGTTATTTTGGATTACAGCATACAGCGGACGACTTCTTGCTGGTATTTGCTAAATTGATTAAAGTTAGTTTTCAAGACACATCACCATTATTTTAGCTGATACCAAGACATTTGAACCACGTTCTAAACTTGAACTCACCTCTCACCGCGCCTCTCGAAGTGCAAAATTAATATTGGCTCCGCGCAATGTTATCCGTGCCTTTAATGATAAGGCAGCGTTTACACCACGCGATGTTTCAGCGAGTTATTTACTATCAAAACCAAAAATTATACAAAATTTGATAATTTATGTTTCAGGCTTCGGTGACTAAATAATGTTTCGGAGTTTTGGCGGGACAACGAAAAAGATCGGATCGCCGCATTGTATTATTTTCCAGAACTTGTGTTATTTTCAGTGTTAGTGCATAAAATTGGTGGCATTTTATTCGTTAAGTGCTGGACTACAGGCATGAATGTGGGAAAGTGGTATAATGATGGTGAAACGTTTCTTTTCGTGTTGTTTCTAAAACTTCATAGAAGCTTCTGATAAAGTTGCCACCGCTTTGCTAGGATTATGAGTTGACTAGACTATGACTTGACTTGATGACTTGGACTGTGACTTGACTTGACTTGACACATATATATATATTACTTAACTCAAAAGTGTGGAGCCATTCCAAAAAAAAAATGTTACTTTAGCTAACCGTTAATGCAAATCTAGTCAAAGTCTAGTTAAAATAAAACGCAATGGCTATTAATTTTCTAAGGGACACGCGCATACAATTTTAACAGTTAGTCATTATAATAAATGGTCACGGAATTGATTTTAAAGTGTATCATGTATAAGATAGAGACGTAAATACGTAGATTTTCTTTAAACTATGGAATGCCACTATAGCTCGGTTAGGAGAGCGTCTAATCCAGTAAGAAGACGCAGGTTCAAATCCCGCAGATTTCTAAAATTTTATACACAAACAGAGACAGATGTCAAACGCAAACAGCAGCTTAACACTAGTTTAAGGCTTGTTTAAAGTTATTTTGTTAAACCCTTTATAACTAACGAGCTTCTGCCCACAGCTTCGCCCGCGGCGTGGCCTACGGGAAAATAATTCAACCACCCATTTCACCCTTTCAAGGGTGAAATTTCGAAAAATCCTTTCTTAGCGGATGCCTACGTCATAACATCTACCGGCATGCAAAATTTCAGCCCGATCCGTCCAGTGGTTTGGGCTGTGCGTTGATAGATCACTATGTCAGTCAGTCAATCAGTCACCTTTGAGTTATATATTTAGATAGATTTAATTGTATTCTGGATAGAAAAAGTAATAATGTTAAGGTAAAAAAAAAACAGAAGCTTTTCGTGCGTTGGTAACACGTAAGCTACTGAACAATACAAAAATTAAATAACCGACACAAAATAATCTTATTGTCTAAATGCTTGCTTAAACAATATGCCTACTACGTCTTTCCATGGCAGCTCGGGTATTTTTGGAACGTGCTCCGAGAAATCTAATTGGTTGAAATTTCGATTTGAAGCGATAATTGATTGAAACAATAGATTTAAGTCCAAGTGTTAATTGGAATTCTATTTCTGCGGAATTTCAAGGAGCGTTTTATGACTATTTATATTAAGTTTGGAATTAGAAGATAATATTTATGTTCCTTATTGCTTTACTGTTAATTATATCAGAGTATATTATCAATTAACGATCCATTCGTCCTAGGTTTATATACTTGCCCGATAGCTCAGTTGGTAGTGACCCTGCCTTCTGAACTGCGGGTTGTGGGTTCGATTCCCACCCAGGACAAACATTTGTGTGATGAACATCGATGTTTGTTCTGTGTCTGGGTGTTATATTGTATTCTATGTATGTATTTACAAACAAAAAGTATCTAAGTATTGTATCAGTTATCTGGTTCCCATAGTACAAGCTTTGCTTAGTTTGGGGCTAGATGGCGTTGTGTGAGATGTCCACACATATTATTATTATTATTACTTACATAGAGTCTGGAATTTATAAAACTAGTGTGGCTTAGCGGTTACCCATGCGACATTCACTGAGCCCTTCACCAATGATTTTTTAGGTAAGTGCAGAATTTACGCTCACTCTTGACAGCTTTTGTGTTGTGGTGGTTGAGCAGGTTGGCTCATAACCCGGAGGGGTGGGTTCAATTCCCGCGGCAGGACAAGTATAGCACAGAAAAAAATAGCGCAAATACTTGTTCTGAGTCTGGGTATTGTGGGACCATGATCCTCGTAGTTCCTGGGTCCTAGACACAGGGAATCCTAGTTAGGATTCAAGATGTATGTGATAGATGGGCGTTATTATTATTATTAATCTTAAAGCAGTGAAGGAAAACATCTTGAGGAAAACGCCAATTTAACAAATCACACAAATTTCAAAATAACATCTATTGTGGTTTATTATGTCCTATATATACCCTCTCCCTCTTTCCATATGAGAGAAGACCCGTGTCCAAGCAGTGGGAACGTATTGAGTTGAATAAAATCCATTCAAAAATTGATCATTTTACACCACTGAGATTAGCAGTTTTTTAAATAAGGAACTTAAACTTCTTACAAAAAAGGCCTACTGCTTTAACTTCCTCAACCCCCTCACTCCGACACTTCCTCACACCTGTTCATAGTAGACTAGATTCTGCCCGCGGCTTCGCCCGCGTGGCCTATAGGAAATGTAGAAGAATTTTCATTTTCATACATAATTCAAACACCCATTTCACCCTCTTAGCAGTGGAATTTCGAAAAACCCTTTCTTAGTGGATACCTACACAACACATCCTCTAAATTTCAAGTCTGCAGGACCAGCAACTTAGGCTGTGCGTTGATATATAAGTCAGTCAGTCAGGATATTGAATTTTATATGTATAGAAGTACCTAAAATTCGTACAAAGCATTTTGACTCCTCATTTATAATTTGAACAGTAAAGGAATGGAACACCTTACCATCATTATTGGTTCCTGACAAATGTAATCTGGGAGTATTTAAATGTAGAGTGATAATTTCCAGGCAAGCATGCTCCTTCGTCGACCGCATCGTCACTTACCATCAGGTGAGACCATGGTCAAATGTAAGCCTATAATGATTTTGAACTTCTAAGACAAAATAGTTAACCTAAGTTCTAAATTGTTCAATAATAAAACCATAATTGCCTTGTATGTGAAGTAAGTAAGCAACTCGCAGAGGTGTTAAGACCCAGCCGCAGACTATTTATTATTCAGTGTGACTAGATTTATTACTTACAGCTACATTGGTGTGGTTAAGGTGCTACTATTACAATAAAGTGGTTGAGGTGCATTGTATGCACGGTGCATAAGGTACACGTATCGTTGTATACATGATACAAAAATTTATACGTGATTTTTAATGAAATAAACGATCCTCTTTGACTTTTTGGTTTATCAGTTTACTTCTGTTTTATATATTTTTTTATATAATGGTACATACATTAATTATTAAATAAATGGTTTTAAAGGAAATTGTGACAAAATGGTTTAGTGTATGTAATTACGCGACTCTGTCTAATGAATCTAATAAAACTAAAAAATTCAAAACTTGTTTTGACAGTGTATATATATATGTATGTATATATATATATATATCTACTACTAGTCAATACATACTATCGATAATTACTATACTCATCACCATCAAGTTATGGTCTTAGATTAATAATTTCAAACACACTCAAATTTATAGTCGAAATATGATTGCTCTTACTAATATTCTAAGTCGTGGTTTTTCAATAATCATATAAAAGTTATTCATTGGATGAAACAAATGACAGTGAAAATAAAAGAATAACTTTATACATTGAACACTGCAGTAATAATGGTACTTTTATTTTAGTCGGATTATAATTTGTTAGTTGAATAACATTTATCCAGCCATTGAAAAATCGCACCTAAATGTAGAAGTGACAAAACATACGCATCTCAGCACATCGGATAAGTACACAAAGTTTTATTTATACTCCTATTATGGTGATTTATTGCTTGTTTTATTTATTAGCTGCGAACAATACTTTATTTACGATACGTGTTGTAACTAAGGTTAAATATATAATAAGGTTACCTAAATAGCGAAAGTCTAAAACATGAGTTTCACAATTTAGTGCCCATACATCAGAGCTCTAAGTATAGTTAAACTGCATAAATTAGTACATATCACACTAATATTATAAAGGCGAAAGTTTGTATGTGTGTTTGTGTGTTAGTGTGTATCTTTGTTACTCCTTCACGCTCAAATGGCTGAATGGATTTGGATGAAATTTGGTACCAAGATAGCTTACGCTATATGTTAATCCAGTGTATAAACACTGGATTAACATATAGGCTACATTTTATCCAGGAAAAGTAAAATTTTCCCGTGGGGTGAGCAAATAATTGAAATAATTTTTATCCGCGTGTGCAACCGCAGGGCCTAACTAGTACTATATATAATAAACTATATTTTTTACACGTTTAATATCTCGTAATTTTTATTTTGAATCTTTTTTTGTTTTGATACAAACACGGGATGATTAGTGCCAAAAACCCCGTCTAACGTTGCCATTACATTTTTCAATTCATCATTTCCAACGAAAATAGAAAAAACAGAATCTAATATTTACTTCAAGAACAAGTTCAATTTAACTTTCCTCTGATAGCGAAACTAAATAACTAAATTAATTAATCAGTGCAAACAACAAAATTACTTGCCAGTGTTTACATTCTAAAAATAACTAAAAAGGGTAGTTTCTTAAAATCAAATTGATTGATTAATTGTTTGGAATTTTTATAATTGTATTAAATACCTCGGGGTTAAGTTACATATATATTATAGATATTCCTTATAGGTAGGCATGTTTATCAAATGGGATATATAATAAAAACATTTATGAGCTGTAAGAGGAATGAAATATTGGCCGTAAACAGACTTTTTGAGTGAGTCGAAATTGTATTGGATGAGAGAGGAATGCACAAAAATAAATACACCCCGAGGATTCCCTGTACCCCTGTAAGAGCCATTGTCCAACAACACACAGACCATGTATTTGCGAGAATTTTCCTGTGCACAAATACATTGCCCTGCCCTCGTGTCCAGGTTATGAGCCACCTTTCTCAACTACCATACCAATGTTATCAATAAAAAAGAAATCTTGATGTTATATGATCTAAACATGCCAGAACCTGGCTATACACGGCTAAATCGTTAATGTTAATTAATTTAAAAGCTGATTAATAAAACATTTTCTGCGACAATACATTCGGTGAATTCCGAGACAATGTCACTTAATAACCTCAATACCCTGAAATCTCTCTGGAGAGGCACCTAAGTGTTTTATCGTGTTGGCAACACCTCAAGCACCTCGAAAAACGCAGAGCAGACAGATTGCGTTCACAAATCGTTAATTATGTAAGGAGAAGCATATTTGGAAGAGATTACCTGATACTGAATGTAATTATTAAAGGCTTGCTTAAATTAGGTTTTATTTAACAGTAGATTTGGGAATATAATGTGCCATGACCAGTTGTGAACCTTTTGTTTATTTACTTCTTTCCATGTTGTGTCGGGATGTGGCCGAATTTCTCTCTCAAATTTTAATTAAAATCAATATCCTATTTAATGTGAATAATTGATTAAACGAACTAGGGTTGTACTAGAGATGAAATACCAGAAAGCGGTGTGAGGACACACAAGATATTTTAGTTTGAAAACTATCGTGAGTATGACACATTTCGTAATATAAATAGCGGCTAAACTGACGTCAATTAAATTGATTGAATTGAATTGAATTTGAATTTATTTTTAATTTACATGAGTTTAGCCGTTATTTATCACACAAGATATTCCTAGAAAAACTTCAATTTGAGCACCGATTCACGATTGAGCGTATTTTTAAAATGTCTTATAACATGTTAAGTGCCTACATACATATAATTCAGTTATTAATTTATACATGCTTCAAGAAATTCGCAGACATTATGACACTATTATGGAAATTTGGTATAGGTGGTAGGACTTTTCTGCAAAGTTCGTCTAGGTAGGTACCACCGCTTTGCCAGTTATTCTGCCGCCAAGCAGTAGTGCGCAAGCACTACTGTGTTCTGGTTTGAAGGGCACTGTAGCTAGTGAAATTACTGGGCAAATGAGACTTTATGACCTAACCTCACAGTTTTGTAATCTTATTACCAGACTGTGCTGATGTCTCAGAATGACGTGTGCAGTGCAGTGTCACGCGAAACTAGAATTTAGTGTTTCAAGTGTCACTGCAACTGATATGGGCAGCCATGTCGTTTAACATCAGGCGAACTGCTAGCTCGTCACGTCATTCCTTAACATAAAAAAAACTCGTATAGGTATAGCAGAAAGTATAAGTGTAGCATACACTGCAGAGTAAATATAGATAGAGAAACCCTAGGAATGGCATTGGGATGATTCGTATTATGTTATGTAATAGTAACAAAGTAAAGGGGTACACAGTAGCTAATAATAACATAAGACTGTTTTATACCTCAATCTATACATATTAAATTCAAAGTCTTGACTGACTTATATATCAACGCACAGCCTAAACCGCTAGTCCTAAAGACTTGAAATTTGGAGGGTGTGTTCTTTGTACAGTGGTATCCATTAAGAAAGGGTTTTTCGAAATTCTATCCCTAAAAGGGGGAAATGGGTGGTTGAATTATCTATTTAAAAAATCTTCTTCATTTCCTATAGGCCACGAGGGCAAAGCCGCGGGTAGAAGCTAGTCAATGATAAAGAAACATCTGCTACAAAAATTAACCTTGTTTTTTGGTTCAAGTATCATTTCACCCTTTTGAATAGTCCTAAAACAATGCCAAACCACAAATTAAAGACAGCCAGAACCACCTGCAGTTACCCAAATCGGATAATTGCAAAAGCGTGACAAACTCGACAAATTAAATTACGTCTAATAACCGCTGCGTTTCACCCCACTTTCGGTTTTTTCTTTTAGATTCCACCCCACTTTTGTCTCACTATCTCATAAAAGACGCATTCGACGGAACAGGAAAATTAATTTCAGACAATGCGGGCCGTCAGACACGAAGCTAGAAAGGATTTTAGCACTGGAATGGTAGCACTGGAATGGTTTAGTACTGGAATTGTATTATTTACATCGTGGTCGAGAAATGTTCGGTCGTTGGTCGTGACGAGAAAAACTGAATAGGTTAGCTCACGGCTTTTGAAGAATACGGATGGTAAAACATTTTTGAAATCTTCAAGCTTTTATTGTAATTTTATTAAAGTTTTGACGTATATAATTGTGTAAAAATATGTAAGCCACGGGTTTGAGCACTTTACATTACTCTGTGATATTACGCATTATTATTGTTTACTGCAGAAAGTTATACATTTAACGTTAATTACACTTGTTTTAACTTGGAAATTTTAAATACAATTGGTCTATTTCTATTAATTAATATAAAAAAATTTATACTTTCTAAAATTATATTTAATAGAAGACTTAGGCCTAATCCTTTTGATCATATCAACTTGGTACTGGTACAATTAAAAATACTTACATTTTTATTTGATTCGATTTTTGCACATATTTAAATCTTGTTTGTAACAAAATTTTGCTTCTTTGGCGGTTATAAACTTATTACAAAAACTTATCGGGTAAAAAGTTTTAATTGGTATTTCTGAGTGATATCCAACAGTTTATATCTGTATAAAATGTCAAAAAGAAGACGCACACATATTTACTATGTGTGTCTCTTTCTCTTTACAATCCTTATCCGAATGTAATTATTAAAATAATCTAAGTCACCACAAAAAGATCAAACTAATCTTTTACTTTATCCCTTAAAAAGTCAAGTAATAAAGACCAAAATCGGCAATCATTTAGTAAAAAGCTGTAACGGTCCGTCTTCCCAACCAAAATATTTAAATAGGCAAAGAACACCATTGTGCCAGATTGGATGTCGAAAATTGCCTATTACGCGGGCAGAGTACGGCAATATTGCTGCTTTATCCAATTTATCGTTCCTTCACTATTCCTTGCCTATTCCTCTGAATTCAGACAATCGCGATTTATTTGAACTCTTTGAATGCGAACGGTGCCTGTAGGTAATAAATGTAGGTTTGAAGTGATTGTCGCTTTTGCGAATGTGTTCTTTGATGTGTTTGATTTCGAGGTGTGGATGTAAATTGTATCTAAGTGATTTGATAATAATGTTTATTTTAGTACTTGAAATAAGATTGAAAGGCGAGTGATCGGTTCAGATCATAACTAAACTAAAATTAAACCTAAATCATCTTTTCAGATTTTACAAAATCTTTTAATATAATAATAAAAAGAACTTTGAATTAAATTGAAATGTTTTTTGTTCATACTTATAATGTATTATGTCATACGGCATCTTACTGTGGGGTAAAGCCGCGGACATACAATCAATTTTTGTCTTACAGAAAAGAGCAATTCGTTCCATTTATAACATGAAATCCCGCGACTCTCTCAGGGAACGATTTAAGGAGATAAATATTCTTACAGTGGCTTGTCAATACATTTACGACAATTTGATGTACACTCGCAAAAACATTAGCTCTTTTCCCAGATATTGCGACATTCATAACTTTAATACTAGGAACAAAAATAAATTGAAAGTTCCAAGATTCAGACTGCAGAAAGTTAATGGTTCATTTATGGGAAACTGTATACGCTTTTATAACAAGTTGCCCGACGGTATCGAACAATTGTCAATGCGTAAATTTAAATTATTCATAAAGTCAAACTTAATGAAAAAAGCCTATTACACAATAAATGATTATGTGTCGGACAAAAAAGCTTGGCCTGAATATCCCAAGCTTAACGGTATGAAAGCTTAGGTACTTTGCCTATTGCCTATTCCTATCTATAAATTCAGTTTCTATTTGTAATGTTTATAATAAGATAATCACGGTATTTTTCTTGCACCGGTGTGACGTGGTGGTTATTTTTGTAACATATTCATTATCTCAATTGTAATGAATTATATACATTGTAAAAGACAGTAGAAAGAAGACAAAAAAAAATACATCACTGTAAAGTTTCTTGTAGCTTCTTCTTTACAGTTGTAATCGAAGCTTCGGATCAAAGTTTTCAATTCTGCATTGTGCCGGATTGCTTGCACCAGTAGTGAGAAAGAGAACTGCTTTTTTTTCAAACTCATATATTGTAATGGGCTTGCTATATTATTTGACAATAAGCACTTTGTAATTTTATATGCTTAGTGAAATAACTTAATTTTAAGTACCTAGTATAATTTTGACTTGTAAAAGTGCTAAAGTTAGCCTATTTGCAATAAATCTTTTGACTTTGACTTTGACTTTATACCAGTTATGGGTAGGTATAAATAAATGCCGCGCCTTCCCCCCTGCTCAAGTAATGTTTGAAGCAGCCCTTCGAGATCAACATACCTATAATATACCTTCTCACCTACCATAACTTCTCCAAAACATTGTAATGAAAATTTTATCGTTTCAACTTTCAATTAAGACCATGTAATATATCTCGGGAACAATATCCTAAGATTCCTGCTAAATTAATTCGCACTAGACCCATAATGAGGGCTATAAAACAATTGTTACATTAAGGTACCGCAATATATGCCTCCCTTCAGTAGTTACCGACCTGCAGGCCTTTTAAAATATATCGGTTGTGATATTAAATTTGCAGAAGGAAGCTGCCATATTGTACAACAAGAGTGTAACTTACTAGGTAGCGGGAAAAAAAACATCCTTTTTTAAACTCATTTATTATAGGCACAGAGAATTTTGTTTAATCTGTGATTATAGGCTTGCTATTATTTGACTTTAAGCACTTTGTAATTTTATATTCTTAGAACAATCTTACATTAAGTTTTTATATAATACTGATTTCCACTTGTAAATGTACTAAATTTGCCTATTTTCAATAAATTATATGACTTTGACTTTATACTATTCATTCTTCTGTGAAGATACTTAGAGAGTAAGTGGTTGTCCCTTGGAAATGTAAATAATTTGGATCACAGACTTAACAACTGCTATTTCAAATATAGAAACGAAGTTTCAAATGGCGGTGAAATTAATAGCAGTAGAGTAGAGTATAAATAAAATACAAAAAATTTTGGTCTAGCTACAAATATGTGAGAAATGAATAAATTTGTATATTGTAGGTGTAGTTTACATATTGAAATCCATTACATGGTAGTGTTTTGTAGTACATTAGATATATAATTATTTTCAGCAGGAATTAAATTCCATTTAAACTACAATAATCTAGACGGATTCTTGCAAGCCATCATATGTACTAAGAAGGAAGATAAGGTACCAGCAGCTCCTCAAAAGTGGTCTTCTTAAATTAGGTGCAATTTTTCAAGATAGTAGCATGAGTAGGACTAAACGACGCAAAAGCGCGTCTATGGATCTATCATAAAACAAAACACTAGGTCCCAAAGGTGCCTATTCTCAAACCGCTCGCAAGTTCCAAGCCCCTAATGAATTCGTAACGCTCGATAATTGACACGTCTCCTGCGCCTAATCCGGATCGAGTTGTAAGATCGCGACAACTTCTGATATTTCACGCACGAATTTCGTCAGATTAGTCGGGACAACGGAAATTGGTCGCGTAATTCAGAAATATTACTGTGCGAAATTGTTTGACGCGCTCTGTTTTGTTGTCGTATTGTTGCGTGAAAAAAGATTGAGGCGTTAACACTGTTGAATATTTTTGTTGTCTCGTTAGGAAACAATTTGTGATGTATAAGATTTTTTTTTGTCATCATCATTTTTTTTTGTGTAAGTCTTACGTTTTTAGAAGTTTAAGTTAAATTAAAATTGCTTATTAGCCAAATATCTTTAGCTAGATTGCAATTCAATTAAAGTGCCTACCTTGACGGTACTCTAGGAACAAGAAAATAATCATGTTTTGGTACTTAGTATTTTTCTTTAGATATTTTTGAACAACAAAAAGGGCAATCTTTTATTTTCTAATTTAAACCAACAAAAATGGTGTAGATTTTGAATTATATTTTCTAAAAATGAAAGTAAAACTTATTGTGTCAATATCTATCTGGAACAAATAAAATAACATCTTGGAGTAATTATAAAAACTCTAAGAAGATACTTCACAAAGACCAATCCTTGCCGTCCTCATATTAAGCCTTAATAGTAGAAAACGTAATTAACTCAGGTAAATCGGATTGGGTGAAAGTTTTCACACGATAACTGGAGCGGAAACCCTTCCACACCTCCCCCACTCCCCCCGGTAAGCCCACCTAACGAGGGTGGTTTATGATGCTCATTAAAATTTAAACTGTTAAACAATTTTGGTTTTTGATGCAACTGTAGTGGGCGACAATTTGTCGACCGATTTCGAAAATAAAGCTCATTATTAGTTGGTATTTTTTTTACTGCGGAAATTTTTGTATTTTGTTTATAGAAACAATTTGATTTCCTAAAATTATAAGATTTTTTATCCCTTTATTTTAGCTTTTATTCTTATTGTTATCACTTGACTTCTTCAAACACCAAAGTATAAGCGAACGGCTCTACCACTTACTATCAAAAATGCCATCTGCTTATTGTGTTTGAAAACAGTTCTTTTTAAGGCCATAATCACGAATGCTACATACATATAATTAACAACAGTGCATCCGTATAAAAACAACACCAACACCATAATTGCTATATCGTCGACCACACTTCGTTGTTGTCGTCATCGTTGTCACTTAACATCAAGAAAAACGCAAGCAAGTTTATTGGTAAAAAATAGCTAATAATAGTCCATGTGGCCGTGTGAAATGTCCACACATATTTATTTAGTATAAATAAAATCAGGTCTCTGATTGAATCGACCAAACATTTTACTTTCAAATATACAAAACGGCCATTTCACATTTACAAGAGAATCTCCGTCGCTTATTTATTAAATCAAAAACAAATGCAACTCAATAAAACGAAACAACGAAGAGAAGATTTCATTTACGCGATCTCTAGCTACGAACGAATCCCGGGGTTTTTCCGGAGTCCGGGATATCGCAGCCGCCCCTGTAGTTGTCGCCGTAATAATATAAAAAAGGAGGGAAAATTGTTATCATAAGACGGCGCGTGGTGAAGGTGAGTTTGGTCGGTGTTATGCAGAGACGGAACAGTTTGTATACAAGCACTATTATTTGTGAAAAAAAAAATTTGTGAAAAATGATTTACAGAATTTGGAATTTCAAAACATTTAAAATTATCGATATATATATTATCCACGAATAGTTTGTCGACAAATTGATTGAAGCTCATTAGGATTTTCGTACCTAGTAAAATAAAATGTTTATAAAATCACAAAAAATATGAAAAACTTCAATGACAGCCTCTGCGATGTGGTGGGAGAGCAGGTCGGCTCATAGCCCGGAGGCGGCGGGTTCGATTCCTGCGGAAGGACAAGTATTTGTGCATAGAAAAAAAACGCAAATACTTGTTCTGTATCTGGGTGTTGTGGAACCATAGTCCTCGTAGTTCCTGGGTCCCTACACACAGGGAATCTTGTTAGGGTCCCGGTTCTATGTATGTGATCGTTGGGCGTTATTATAATTAACTACTAGTTACTGCTGCATAATTATAGCAATTGAACAGTAAAATTATTTTCCCTGGAAAAAGGAAAGGTTTACGAGGCACCACTACTTGTAACTAAGAAAAAAAGGCTATCAAAACTTAAAGCAGCTGCAGTGCAGTGGCATCCCGGACAATTATTCAGTATTGACTGGCCCGATAGCTCAGTTGGTAGTAACCTTGCCTTCTGAACTGTGGGTTGTGGATTCGATTCCCACACAGGACAAACATTTGTGTGATGAACATAGGTGTTTGTTCTGTGTCTGGGTATTATATTGTATTATATGTATGTATTTTCAAACAAAAAGTATTTAAGTATTGTATCAGTCATAAGGTTCCCATAATACAAGTTTTGCTTAGTTTGGGGCTAGATGGCGCTGTGTGAAATCTCCACAGATATTTATTTATTTACTTCTTGGCTCCATCTTTACCGATCCTGTCCCGAGTAAGTTGTGTTCTTAAGCTGATAAAATGCAAATTCGTAGAGATTCATCTCAAGTTTTCTTATTACTTGCGCTAATAAACGGTTTGGGCTGTTTTTAGGGTTCCTTAGGTACTACAAGGATCCCATAAAAGTTCGTCACGCTAATAGTATAGTTATTATATTATCTGTAGTTATGGTAAATTTTGCGAATACTATCGAATGCCTCTAGTTCATACCACAAAATGTATATTCAAAGGTTATTCTGTCTATTTGTAACATTTTCACGACTGAATAAAATAAATAATATATTTATGAACATTTCAAATAGCGCTATCTAGCCCAATAACTGATACAATACTTAGATACTTTTTGCTTGTAAATACATACGTAGAATACAATATATTACCCAGATATACTCGTAGAAGAAACATCGATGTAAATCACACTTATGTTTGTCCTGTGTGGGAATCGAAACCACAACCTACAGTTCAGAAGGGAGGGTTAATTACCAACTGGACTATCAGGTCATTCAAACATAAGTGACTGATCAATGTGGATTGCGGAACTTTATGTAATTTGACATGTATAGATAGTTTGAAGCCTGAGAAAGGACATAGCGTACTTTTCATTGTAATGAACTGTAATCCACGCGGGAATAGCTCGTCACACTAATATCATATCAAGAAAGAAAGAAGAAGGAAGAAAATACATTTATTCAATGTATTTTCTTTTATCGCAGCACATTTATAACACTTCTAATATTAAACAGAAGTTTGTGTATGTATGTGTGTATGTTTATTCCCTCTTCACGCCGCAAGAGATTTTAATGAAATTTTAGATGGTAATGGCTTATGCACTAGATTAACACATTTTTTTAACAATTTGTGTCCCACTGAGGGGCAAAGGTCGTCCCTATTTCCTTCTACGTATCTCTATCTTGAGGCAGATATGAATGTGCGCGAAAATATTTTAGGTCTGGGTGAAACTGCGTCGCGCAGCTAGTTGTGAATGATGTGACGAGCTAGTCGTTTACCTGATGTTAAGTGACACGGCCGCCCATAACAGAACAGTATCACTCGGAACTCCAAAATATAAAGCGCGTGCCATTGCATTGCACACATCATCCTGAGACATCAGCACAGTCTGGTAATAACATTACTCGACTGTGAGATCAGATCATAAATTCTCATGAGCCCAGTAATTTCACTAGCTACAATGCACTTCAAACTGAAATACAGTAGTGCTAGCACACTACGGCTTTTCGGCAGAATAACTGGCAAAGCGGTAGTACCTACCAACACGAACTTTGCAGAAAAGTCCTACCACCTAGTAAAAGTTGTAGTTAGTCGTAGTAGTTGTATGTAGTACTTAGTAGTTTAATATAAATGCAGTATTTTGAGGTTTTGAGGCTATTGCCTCAAGTCCCAACTAAGTAATTTAAGACTAAGTAAAACTTGGGCAAGTTAACGCACCGAAATAGTGTTTAGTAAGAGCGGGCCATAAAATAAAGGTTAATGACCTCGCAGCATTTGTGAAGGAAATTTTATGGTCCCTCACATTACCCTTTTCAGTGTTAGGGGTTGGGGGTTTGGAGATACAGGTGCTGAAGACCCGGGTGCATCATACCTACAATGTTTTTGAACTATTATGTAACTGCATACAATTTTGATTAAATAGGGATACTATATATATTAATATTAATAATAAAAGTGAAATGTAGCTTTGTGTCTTGCACGACAACAAAATTCAAGTAAACAAATACTACTAGCTATTGAACATGTAGCGCCATCTAGTGATAAGATTTTGAATTTTGTACACTTAAAGATTAACATATTTTAAGGAAATGTACTAAGGAAGGGTTGTAAAAATTCATCACCAAACGGGGTCCAATTTTTTAAATATAATTTTTATTAAACCTTTTTTAATAAACCATTTCTATTAAATCATTTCGTTTTAATAATTTCTATTAAATCATTTTAAATATTATTTTTTTTATGAATTTTTATTTTTCATTTATCAAAGATTGTAGAGCAACATTGGTGAATTTTAATAAAAAATAAAAATTCTAGAAAAAAAAATTTATTAAAAATTATATATTTTATTAATAGGATTGTTTTCACGAAATCTTATATAATGTTGTGACATTATATAAGGTTTCTACTATCTATCGAGCAGGTTTAGACGTCAAGCTTTCTTTAATTTTATATCTGGAATTAAACAATTTTATTATGGTTTTGAATCGCATGTGACAAACTTTGAAAATAACTCTAAAACACAATAAAGGCACCATAATCCGAATCAAAATTGTAGTTGATTTTGCATTTTCATAAATTATTTTTATTACCAACCTTAAAACAACTATTTAAAAGTAATGAAACTCGTCACACGAGGACTTCATTAACAGCGATTCTTTTACAAAACTGCCGACTTCAAAACTAGGTCAGCCTTCAAACGTATATTCAAGCTGATCCCTAATGAGGGTGGCTGGAGTCAATGGTGGAGTACAGGAACAGGAAAATTAACTCTTAAGTGTTCTATAGTATTTTTCTCTCCTTGTTTATGTTTAGGTTAGTATACTTATACTATAAATAAAAGATTTTGTAAGGCTTGCGTGAACACAGCGCCTCTAGTGGAGGAAATTGAAATTTGTTTGATAATGTAAGAGTAACAATACAGAAAAAAAATTATTATTAGTTTACTGACGATAGTTTCATCCATCTTTTAATAATTGTATGTTCTATTGTTTTGAATTGTGTTCTATTCTATTAAAATCCATATCTAAGTTATAGAAGTACTGCTACTTTCATTCCTTGGAAATTTGAGTATTTGTAATAAATAATATTTAAAAAAAATTACATACTGCAATCATATCGACATATAGACGTCATAAACGACAATTATTACATTTTATTAAATGTATGTGTTTACAAACTCCACCCTTAGTATTGTATCAGTTATCTGGTTCTCATATTACAAGCTGACCACAATATTTATAGATATTTATTTATTTATAAGTATTAATGATATAATCAGTTCAAAATACAGTGACTGGCAGGGATTCCTTGATACTTATTTAGTTGTTTTTTTTTTAATGATTGACTTTAAAACCTATAGGAAACAGAACGAATTAGCTATAGTTTCAATTATTTTTACTTCATTTAAGAAATCAGTCAGGTAGTTCCTTTTCATTTATAAGCAATGGATAAGCTTAACTACTATATAAAGAATTTAGTCTCGGTTTTGCGAATGATTTTTCTCATTAACGATAACTCGATAGCATATTTTTAACATAACTATTTCGCGTTTATTTATAGAACGATTATAAACATATAAATAACGCTCAACTATCACAAGTTTAGATTCTAAACCATAGCTAGGATTTCTTGTATCTAAGGTCTCAGGAACTACGAGGATCATGGCGCATGACATGACATGACAACACCCTGAAACAGAACAAGTATTTAAGCTTTGGTTGCTGTTTTGTTTTGTCTGTACTTAAATTATTGCAGCGATTAACTAGCCCATACATAATTTAAAAGAGATTGTAACTGACATAACTATCACTTATAACTGGAGTGAGATTTCTCTATTTCTTATACAAATTTCGAGAAATTGTCACAGCAAATAGGCGACGGGGATATAGCCAGAAATATGAACCGCTAAGATTTGTGAGCTACTTCCAGCCACCTCCAGCAACCCCGAGCTACTTACTATAAAGTGCAACCGCTTGAATATATCGACAATAAACAACTAGGAAAAAATACATACCAAAGAGAATTGAGTTCTAAAACTGTGGGCATAAAACTGAAATTTTATTTAATGCCTCAGAGATAAATTTAAGTTGGAAAATATGTTACTGGATAAATTTGCACTGCTCTGTCGTAGAGTAGACATGGAGCTGCTTTTCCGTATCTCACCTCAGTTGCGTTGAAACCGAGTATATATTTTAGGGAAATTTTTGATGAAAATAGGTGAATGGATTTTCTGTCAGCTTCATGTGTGAAAAAATTTTTTGCTATTCACTTAGTAATACTAAAGTAGTGCGCAACCACTACTGTGTTCCGGTTTGAAGGACACGGTAGTTATTGAAATTATTGCGCAAATGAAACTGTATGAACTAATCTCACCGTCTATTAATAAGATTACTAGACTACTAGACTAGGATGACGTGCACAGTAAAGGTGTAGTATGCTAGCCAAGGAAATACCTATTCACTCTTCTCGTGATGGGCTTGAAATGGTATTGTAGTGTTTCTTGAACACGCCCGGGTCATATTTCGCCGGAAACACTGGAGACCGCCGCCGGAGAAATTGGCTGGGCATAGACCTTAGCCGTTCTAATTAAGAACATGGAATCAAATTGCTTGGTGAATGAGTGGTATTTAGACCACGAAAGGATGGCGATTAGCCGAGCGTCTAGTAGTCCGGTAGTGGAATGGTGATGGGGGAATGAGATCATGCAGTTCTTGTGCTCATCCACCATGGTGCTATCTGTACAAGACTGACAGACTTACTGTAAATAGACTGTTAAGAACAATAATTTACTTAATTTTAAATCATTATTAATTTAACCACCGCAATCCTTTCGAACAATGACACAGCAGCACAGTCCCAGCTAGTTGGTAAAGTTTCTAACAGCCGCGCAGTGAATTCTGGTAGTTCGGGCCCGCACCAATTTTACGGCGGCGCGGCTTCGCACTGCAATTTCAAAGTTCGAAAAAGTTTTTTTATTACGTTTATTACCTTGCTTAAGAAGCGCTTTGTTAAATATTTCGTTTATATGCTGACTGGCCCGATAGGTCAGTTGGTAGTACGCTTTCTGGAGTGTGGGTTGTGGGTTCGATCCCCACCCAGCATTTATTTGGCTAGCATGCCACACCTTCGATCGCATCGTCACTTCCCATCAGGTGAGAGCGTGGTCAAATGCTAGACAAGTTTGAAGTAAAAAAAAAAGGCATAAACATTTGTCTGATAAACATTTCTTCATTCATCTGATTTGTTCTGGGTGTTTTTTTTTATTTTATTGAATGATGTGACGAGCTAGTCGTTCACCTGATGTTAAGCGACACGGCCGCCCATAAGAAAACAGTGTCACTCGGAACTCAAACATGTAAAGTCTCGCATGACTCCTGCACTGCGCACATCATCGTGTTATATTGTATTCTATGTATGTATTTACAAACAAAAAGTATCTCAGTATTGTATCAGTTATCTGGTTCCCATAGTACAAGCTTTGCTTAGTTTGGGGCTAGATTTGTTTCGTTTCGCTTTGTGTCATGTCCACGGATATTTATTTATTATTTATTATTATTTTATTAGTTGACGTTGGATTATCATAAGATTCTTATGCACGTGTTATTCTCATACTTACCGTAATAAATAAATAAATATTTGTGGATATTTCATGCAATTGCATATGTCACAAAGGATTAAGTTTTTTAAGGAATAATTGTAAACATAGGAACTGCCTAACTTTAGTATAGACGAGCATTATGATCGCGAGCGACGTGTGAATGTATTGATAATTATTATTTGTTGATATTTTAAAACAGCGCCATCTACCCTCAATCTAACGTAAGCTTGTAATAAGGGAACTCGCCGCTAACTGAATGTGTAATAATTTTAATTTTCCAGTATCTTTTATAATTACAAGTATTTAATATTGAAAAAAAAAACATATTATTATTCTCAAATTTTATTACAATATCTTTTAATGCTTTAACTAAGTGTTTTATTTTTAAATGATCATACTTAATGTTATTTTTTCGTCAAATGATTATACTATAGGTACCATATTTTTAAGTTCGATGAGTAAATCACAGTCAAGTAAACCCATAATTCTAAATTACAGTGTATTGTGTCAAGTCTGTAAGATCTTTCTTTCTTTCTTTCAATGACAGTTTTGCCATTAAAACTGATTTAGAAATAGAAAACCAAAATACAACAATAGAATAATCAGCATTTAGAAGAATAGCAGTAAAGACTTTTTGGCGGGAAAACAAAAAAAATCGCGTCACCGCATTGTATTATTTTCAAAAACTTGTGTTATTTTCAGGTTAGTGCATAAAATTATAAACATTATATTCGTTAAATGCTAGATTACAGGCATGAGTGTGGGAAACTGGTATAATGGTGGTGAAACGTTTCTTTTCGTGTTATTTTCGAAACTACATAGAAGCTTCTAGTAAAGTTGCCACCACTTCACTAGGAGTATGTGATGACTTGACTAGACTAGACTATGACTTGACTTGACGCATATATATTAGAAATATTATTTTAAGAAATTATCAATCACTTGACACTGGCTAAACACACAAAAGTATGGAGCAAAAAAAAGCAATAAAACATTGCATATTTCATACTAAACATTATTTAGTAATGCAACTGTATAATGGGATAATAATCTATGATTCCAGACAGACAACTAAATAACAAGATCATCAACAATCATCATTCAATATAGTATTTTATTACCATTGTTTCCCTAAAATTATTAATATCAGTTTCGGGTAAATAAATCTCCGCGCATCGCCACCCCGCTGCATAAATAACGGTATAATTGCCATGCTGTGACAAACGACTAACGTTTACCCGAGTTTTAGGGAGTTAACTAGCAGACCGTTTATTATTTGTTGGTACCTTGTTATCCATTTTCTTGTAACGCGGGTATTTACTTGGATTAATTAATCGCACTGTAAAGTATAACTTTTCGTTATCAGACCATTACTTTCACTTGTAGGACACAAGCCATAGTAGCTGCCAAATCCTCTTCCTCCTTCTCCTTCTCTTCTTACTTCTCCTCTTCCTCTTCATCTTCATCCTCCTCCTCTTCCGCCCCTTCTTCTTCATCCTCCTCCTCTTCTTCATACTCTTCTTCTTCCTCATTTACCTGTTCATCCTCCTCCCCTCCTCCTTTTATTCCCCTCTTTCCTCTTCCTCGTACTCGGTCCTCGATGTATTGTGATTCTTGAACATTGTTTCTTCACAATATTACTCGGCCCTCTTTCACCGTTGTAAAAGTAAGTGGAAATTTCGCAAATAATTTCAGTCATTGTTGCAGGCTTAAGCCAGTCTGCGTGAGTTTGAAAGTCGCATAGTCTACCACTGAACCAGACTCACTCAGAAGTTTTTTTTTATTTGCATTTTTGTCTCTGATAATATATAAAAACGTGTTCGTTTGTGTGGCTTTCAAACTTGCTGAACCGATTGGGATGAACAAAAATTGCCAACACTGCCATCCACACGACATGTAGATGGCAGTGTTACAAAATTAAGATTTTCTGCAGTAACTGACTCTAAAACCACTTTCTAACACCTAATGATACAATTGATTAGATTCTAAGGCAGAAATTATGAAACTCCTCAACAAAAATTACCTTAAAAATTCATAATATTTACTATACAATTCATACTTTAAATCAAAGTACAGCAAATTCTTTATCAAACGACCCATCTTCAAAAGTGAAATCTTTCAAAGCAGCACTGAGTGAAGCCATATTGTCTAGCAAGTGAACCGCGCGGATGCACGGCGCGATATGCCAGTTCGATCCCGACTCCTACCTAGTGGAGCAACTAACTCGCCGAGCTACTGGAGCGACTAACTCGCCCCATGATGGATAAAGATCAAAGTTCAATTTTGTAGAAAATTTGCTTTGACCCTATAAAATATTTAGATTTTGTCTGTAGAAAATGAAAAATATTATTTTGTAGTTCAAAAGTCCAAAAGATTGAGGCATTTAGACGAGCCTGTGGTGCGTTTTACTAGCATACCACTTACAGGATAACACAACACGTTTTTTTTTTTTTTTTTTTTTTTTCATGTTATTGAATGATGTAACGAGCTAGTCGTTCACCTGATGTTAAGCGCCACGGCCGCCCATAACAGAACAGTGTCACTCGGAACCCTAAAACATAGAGTTACAAGCGACACTGCACTGCGCACATCATCCTGAGACATCAGCACAGTCTGGTAATAAGATTACTCGACTGTGAGATCAGATCATAAAGTCTCAATTGCCCAGTAATTTCACTAGCTACAGTGCCCTTCAAACCGGAACACAGTAGTGCTTGCACACTACTGCTTGGCGGCAGAATAACTGGCAAAGCGGTGGTACCTACCTAGACGAACTTTGCAACAAAGTCCTACCACCTAGTAACCACGTGTCCTAAACTATGATATAATTATAAATAATAATAACTCCCAACGATCGCATACATAGATCCTGGACCTTAACTAGGATTCCCTGTGTCTAGGGACCAAGGAACTACGAGGACAATGGACAACACCCAGACTCGAAACAAGTATTTGCGGTTTTTTTTTCTGTTCACAAAATACTTCTTCAACCCGCCTCCGTGTTATGAGCCGACCTGCTCAACCACCACACCACAGAGGCTGTCAAATATAATAGTATCATCCTTGTAAAGCACTCTGTTGTGAATAAGTTCACCGAAGTAGGTGCACGGTTGTCCTAACCATGAATAAAATTAACGGCATTTGAATATAATCACTCTAGTACGACGAAACATTTGCATGGAGGCTATTAATATGCGTTGATAACGCGTGTTTCGGTACGGATAGGCGAGGAGACGCTGGATGCTTTGATTACGTGAATTTGCTACCATAAAGATACGCGTAAATGCAGTCAAAATCTGTTATAACGACATCGAAGTCTAAAAGGTTTTGACTGTAGTTTAAAAATAAACAGAAATACTTTTTGGGTTCGCTCCCAAAAAGTATTTCTGGGCCTTTCTACAACGGGCCGTGTTATCACTAAAAGCAATGACTTCTAGCCAACTTCTGGATGAAAATTAGCTTGTTTTAGATACGGTATGGGTACAAAAAACTGCATCTGCGTGCCAGTACAATTATAATTTATGGCAGTTTCTCCAGTAATTCAAGGTTGCAATAGCTCCTGACCTAGGCAAGTAAGGGAGGTGAAGTAAGACGAAGGGGAAGGGTGAGGAATTCTGATAGAATTTTCATGTCTTGGTGATATATTACTCGGCGGCATGTAGAACTTTTGCTTACGAAGTAAGTTTCAACTGATAGGAGGTCTTGAGGTATTGTACAATGCTTGGTGCAAATTGGTGCTAAACATGGTTTAAATAACATACTTAAGGTATCACAGCTATTTAAAGAAATAGTTATTAAATTATATTGCATTTCAGTAATGTATCACACGACTGATTTTTGACTGACGAGCTTTTGCCCGCAGCTTCGCCCGCGGCGTGGTCTATGAGAAAATAATTCAACCACCCATTTCACCCTCTTAAGGGTGGAAGTTCGAAAAATCCTTTCTTAGCAGATGTTTACGTCATAACATCTACCTGCATGCCAAATTTCAGCCCGATCCATCCAGTGGTTTGGGCTGTGCGTTGATAGATCACTATGTCAGTCAGTCAGTCACCTTTGAGTTATATATATGATGATGACAAAATTATAGCACCATGCCAACAAAATGTTTAAAAAATACACAAAATGAAGTATGAATATATGAAGCTAAAAAAAATTTCAGCTGTAAACTTTTAAAGTTAAATATAAAAATAATTAGAAATGTTCCTTAGTATGAATTCTCCGTAGTATGATCGAAACCACATTGATTGTATTTCGTTCCAGAAACACAATCTGTACAAATTTGTACCTGGAAAGAGGGGTAGCCTTTTATTTTGGACCATCCGTCAAGAATATTCGCATCTCACATAAAAAAAACCAATAAGCAGAACAGTTATCATTTCCACTATAAACAAAAAACAAAACTATCATCCGGATTCACCTATAACCCACACCTGGCGCCGTATTTCGCTACCGGAGCGACCTCTATAAATTCCTGTAAGAAAACAGTTAAATTGAACGGCCCAAGAGATATATGCGGATGGAAAAAACACTATTTCAGAGGCGATGGAACCGATAAGATGGGCCAAAGTTGTTTGTGTATTTCTTTTGTTATCGGTGCGATTGAGAAATGTGAAAGGATTTTTTTAGACTACATATTGGAGTGTGGAGCTGGTATGTGTAATAATATGGTTTGTTGAAAGCTTTGTCATTGATTTATTTATTTCATAAACAATAGTGCTGGGCAGGCTATGTCCTATAGGATCATAGAGTGCCTTTGGTGATGCAATGCTGATAATTTACCGTGACCTGTTTCAATTAATGCCAGTTTCTAGCGCACGCTATATAAAGAGCTAGCTGCTACCCGCGGCTTCACCCGCGTGGCCTATAGGAAACGAAGAAAAAATTTTTCATACATAATCAATCACCCATTTCACCCTACTAGGGGTAGAATTTAAAAAAATCCTTTCTTAGTGGATACCTACCTTACAAAAAACACACCCTCCAAATTTCGGTTTAGGCTGTGCGTTGATATATAAGTCAGTCAAGACTTTGAATTTTATGTGTATGGATTAACAATTTTAAATGCAATATTTCTTTAAACTTTTTTTTTTAGTAAGAATTTCACTACGAAAATAACAATTTTCTTACCAGTAAAACAACACTAAAATAGTTTTCAAACATTTCAAACGGTATAAACTAGACCTTCCATTCCCACCTTCCCACGCCTTCGTTTATCAGACCCTATTACAATGAATTTAGCCAAATAATAAACAGTGTAACGGGAGTCACATTTGGAGCGGCACAATTTATGGGGGTCCCAGTGGAATTAGTTTTTGCTATAGACGCTAACTGGGGACCTGAGTGTCTTCCGGGAGAGACCGCAGACGGACCGGCAGACGGCGAGGCCATGGAGCTGGCGGGGTTGGCCGGGGCTTATTAGACCCTCTAATATTACGTCTCGTGAGAGTGAAGGTATCTTCCAGGCAAGCGTGTTAAACCCTAGACCGCATCGTCACTTCCCATCAGGTGAGATAGTAGGAAAACGCAAACCTATCAAACAATAAAAAAACGAGTTCATTTTTTTTTTGTTTTGTTTTGGCTCCACATTTTTATGTATTTATGCAATTTCAAGTAATTGATAATTTCTCAAGTTCATTAATATTATATAATGTATGTCAAGTCACAGTCCAAGTCGTCAAGTCAAGTCATAATCTAGTCTAGTCTAGTCAAGTCATACTCCTAGTAAAGTGGTGGCAACTTTATCAAAAGCCTCTTTGGAGTTTTGGAAACAACACGAAAAGAAACGTTTCACCATCATTATACCACTTTCCCACACTAACTTCCCAGCACTTAACGAATAGAATGCCACCAATTTTATGCACTAACACTGAAAATAACACAAGTTTTGGAAAATAATACAACGCGGCGACACGACCTTTTTCGTTTTCCCGCCAAAACTCACGAGTTCTTTTAGACCACACGACTGAAGTAAAACTTCTTTAGCTCCATCTCTCTTGCCCCTACAGCAGCATACAATATACGAATCGTAACTATTTCTATAAACTTTTATGTATGTATTATTACAATTTTAAAAATTCATCGAAGCGGTAGAACGTTTGTTCGAAAAGCCAGTTCTTCAGCTTAAGCAGTATGTAGCTTAAGTTATGTATAAGGCGCTATTGGGGAGTATTGACTGCTCACTAATATTTTTTCCCGTTGGTGATGTGCTGCCTACCATACGGTTAATGACGTGAGCTACGGAAGCTGCTGCGGGCTGCTATAGTTTATGATGTTTAATACTTCTATTTAAGACTCCGGTCTCCTAGCCACACGAAAACGACAAAATTCCCAACAGTTTACAGCCAACCTCCGGAATAGTTCGGAACCCTACCATCGTGACATATTCATTGCTCACCATTCGGCCAGGGTGTTTAATTTATTGTTTTAATTAACATCCGCGCGCGGGACACTTCGGTTTCGCAATATACCGTCTGTTTATGACGTATTTTTGAACTATGGTGCCTTGTTAGTACGTCTGGACGTTGCATGAAATATTGGTTAAGTTGTAACATTGGTTGTTATAGTGTTAAACATTATAAACAGTCAATTTATAAACAGATACATTTTATGGATGTTTAATAAAATTTTATAGTAGAAAAAGAACAACTCGTAAAATTGCCCGTGTTGCGCTCACATATAAAAATGATTTTCTATTTCCCTTGGTCACGCATGAACGTACGGAACATTTTCGATTTTTTTTGTGTTTATTATTGATAGTGGAAGGTTCTCGTGAAAGAAAAAAATAAGAAAATTGAACAGAAAATTAGAAAATGTTCACCTCGCGGGTAAAACCACGGGGCGCAGATAGTATTTGATAACGTTTAACCCAGTGCACCGTACTTACTTAGTAACTGATTTGACCAATATACCTTCGATATTGTTTCACGCAATAAAGTCTTTTTTATAAAGCCTTGTTTAAGTATTTATAACTTACTATTGTTATGGTCGAACATTTCCACTTCATTTTAAGCCACCTATGCCATCAACACGGTGCATGAGCATGAACAAAAGAGCGATGAAATAAAAACTTGCTTAACTAGAAAATTATACGAGTAATCCGCGAGAGAATCTAAGTTTGGTCGACAAAAAGTGTCGCCTCTTTAATAACTTTGTGAGATTTATTTAAGTGGTTCCTGGATCTTCATAAAGTCGAGATGTTAAAAGACTTTAGATAATTTTACATTATTTGGTAATTAATAAGATACGTGTCTATTATATTTTTATAAAATTGAAGACGAAAAGTCTTTTAAATTTATATAATATATTTTGCCAATTATTTGCCAATATCGCTGAATAAAATTTCCGTCTCTAAGAGTGATCCGGTATATTCTAGGTAAATATGTTCCATCGTTGAGCGCATCGTCGTTTACCATCAGGTGAGACAGTGGTCAAATGCTAGCCTATCTAAAATTAAAAAAAAAGAAAAAAAGATTCTACCCTACGAAAAATTTCCAATCATAGATAGACAAACTCTTTATTCATCAATAATTCTTTTTGATCATCGATTTTTCTATAACCCTAAATGTTGATATTTCTGTACAAAAGGCAATATTACCTTGCAGTTTCATGATCCCATCTAAAATATTGAGCCCCTTCATTCGACTCGCCAAGCTTCCGACAAGAGCACCGCAAAATGATGTAATTACTATAAAACCGGAGCAAATATTTTGATACGGAATAGCGTCTGCGCCGTATTAACCGACCTGAGCCTCGGGAGAGTACAGTTTAAACAAATCCATTAGTTAATGTATTGTTTTAACTTTAGAGGCAGAAATGACTGGGGTTTTTATTTATATGAGATCTTGTATATGCTAGTGGTTAGTTAGGCTTGCTGTCAGAATTTTGGTTACGCTAGGAAAAATTGACTGATTGCAAACACGACTCCAGGTCCATCATCATTGGCCCCACCACGACGGAAGCCTTTTTTATGTTAGTGAATGATGTGACCAGCTAGTCGCGCATTCACTTGATGTTAAGCGACACTCCATAACGGAACAGTGTCACTCGGAACTCTAAAATATAAATTTTCACGCAACATGTACAAGACTGCTCAGGAGGGAGTTTTTAGTGGTTTTGAGTCCCACATATCCCCTGCCACTATCCCTGTGGTGGCAAAAAATGCGAGGGCTAAGGGAGAGAAATCTACGAAGACAAATTTTCTTATCTATATGGTAAAATTTGACCACTGTCTCACCAGATGATAAGACCGACGCGGTTGACAATGAGCGTGCCATATTTTCTTTTACGGGTTTAAGAGCCTTATGAAGCGCAGATGCACTCACAGTGGTAATTAAATACAAAGTTTTTAATTACCACTGTCACACATGCGTGTAAGTGACAGTTATAATTAGGTGAGTATAGATATACGTAAACAAGCACCAGATTATGTCATATGTGGATTTTCCATAGCCAGATACAAAAAAAAAACACTAAAAATGTATGCACTTCTGATTTTTGTATTATTGAGTAAGTTTGTAAAGCTGTTGAATATAATTTATTATTTTTTTTCTTGTCAAAAATACTGAAATAAATTGTAGTGCGACATAATTTGGAAATAGGTAGATTAAATCAAGTACAAAATCGGGGAAAAGTCTTTCATATTTCTGGACTGGGAACGCTTAAGTCAGTGACGCACTATCCTCACTTTACACTGGAGATGGCCCGTAAACGGAACACATTTTTAATTATTTTATTTATTTATTGGAGAAGCAAATCTTTAGATATTTCAAAGTCAAAAAAGGAGACAAATTTATTTTCTTTTTAACATAATTTTTTTATATAAATTGCCGTCTCCTAATATTAAAACTAGACAAATAAAACAGTACAACCAATAAATTATTTTTGTAATTTATGCGTACAATAAGAAAATACTTTTGCCCGACTTAACTAAAATTGAAGTACTTTTTGGGGAATATAAATAATTGTGGATGTAAATCATTTTCGTATTTATGAAAACATTTTTGGAATGCTGAAATTCTCATATTTTATCATTTACAGCTATAGCTTGTCTTGAAAATAGATACTTTAAGAAAACAAAAATAGTTTCAAAAGAACTTAAACAACTTTAGAATAGTTTTTGCCGCTGAAACGTATTCAGTGTTTAGTAGATAGTAATCCTAACAATAATGTTCCAAATAAAACTTTTAAATAAATTAAGACTTGTGGAAAAATGTTCGTATTTTTTTAACGAGCATCGTCACAACGGCGCTCTTTGTAGAAGGCAGAGTTGTAGCGGCCTACGCCGTAGCATGAACTACGCGCTACGAATCAACAATAGAATGTTACTCTTATTTTCGTTTAAAACATTTCATTGTGTTCATAAATTATAGAATTGAATTTTCCATGAACAAACTTTCCAAAGTCTTCCATGAGACAGATGAGATAAAATATTATTTTCAGCTCGAAAAGTTGTAGAATAACTTATTTCAAAATTACATAAATCTATAAAATGTCGTATACTATTCAGCTTACCAATGGTCCCGCCAAACAATTCACAATAAAGTTCAAAAATTCTAATATCGATCGTATACAAAACCTACTTTACGCGCACTACTACACAATTACTAACAACTACTATTCACAACCGACTGAGTTAGCTTTCGACTACTCTAAAACTTCTAAAAATTCTAAAACACGAAGAACTTTTAATAACTACATTAATATACGCAAAAAATATTTCAAAAATCGAATTTGAATATATTTTAAATGCAGAACATCTCAACGCTTTTTATTATTGAGTAAAAACTTTTTTGAAAAAGTTTCGCGACGGTTTTTGTGCTCTGCAAGGCGTGCTTCAAGGCTCGCTGGCAGTCTAGCACTGGCTATCAAGCTCTGTAACTGTGATACAGTAGTCTAGAATCGTAGGTATACAGATAGACGGCCTAACTATTGCATGTGTGGATGTGGGAGAGGGATGGATATACGCCCTTTTGTACTTGTTGTAGATGGGTTGTAACTGGATGCAATAAGCACTTTGTAATTTTATATGTACAATAACTTAAATTTAAGTACCTAATATAATTTTGAGTTGTGAAAGTGCTAAAAATAGCCTATTTGCAATAAATCTTTTGACTTTGATGTATCGGGTTGGTTAAACATGACCTTCTAACTACAATAGAACTTAAACAGTTTTTTTTTACTATGTCATGAGAAATTTAACATTATGTTGCAATTTTTTAATAAGCGCATGCAATTTTTAACCAAAAAATTAAAAACAAAAAATAGTTAGTCTCAGAGAGCGGTTAATTCCAGTTTAGTTTCTGCAGATTTTAAGAAATCATTGTGGTATTATCCTAATAACCGATGGGGATGGTTCTTGGGTGGCGACCACGAACTGGAAGACGCAAAGTAGGCCGGATCCCAATAGGTGGACTGATTACCAGGCTCATCACGAAATTTTGATTGCAATGCAACAGGACAAATTTCCATACTAACTATGCACATAAACTGCGTATTGAAACTGTCACATCCATACAAATTTGTGTTTCTAGAATAGAATAGAATATTATTTATTGGCCATATAACTTTGCACGTTACACAAGGCAGGTCTGATTACATTTCAACTTATAATAATAATGATTATAGATACATTGAATGAAATTGATTATAAATTTAATAAATAATAAATAGTCGTCCAGCAACAACAATAGGTAACTTCACTATAACGAATAGAAAAGAAGGAAAGGAAAAGAATAAATAGTAACAGTATTACATAAGTCAATTTCACAAATACCAATTACCATACTATTTTTAAATTCCGTTAATCAAATAACTCAAACGATGATTCCGTTAGCTGCATAGTCAATCTATCAGTTGCAATCGAGGTACATGATCACCCCACTGGTTAAAGTCTTGGGGAGCTGATTGATGCAAGTGGTAAGCAGCCACTCAAAGTGGCGCTCTATAGGGGACGCCTAAATCCAGTAGGTGACGTGTACTCGCCCGGTTACGCTGTAAAGGTCAATAGAGACCAACAGCATTAGCACATTCAAAAAAGAAAAAAAAAAGCTGTGGTCGTGTTCATGTCATTGATGATGTTTGGCTTCTTTAACTGGGTGATGCGTGAAATCGTTTCTACTTATAAATAGCGTCAAACAAGAATGGCGCTCCCAAATGAAAATCAAATTTGTACATCGCCTGTGACATAATATCAGAAGTTGTTCCCATAAGAGATCCAATGTATATTTTGACAATTGACTCAACTGAAACAGACTAGCATAAGATTGTTCATTATTATTGTTCTCTGTCGTCCTTCTAGTTTAACACTAGACTGTGTAAAATAACAAAAAACACTACAAACGAAACTGTGACTTAAATGACGAACCAATCACGCGTAAATAGAATTCTTCTCTTTCATCTACCGAGACTTTCTGCTTCACGCAGCCGTTACTACGGCCGACCGCAATAAAAGCAATTTAATTCAATCTCTTTGATCAAGAGAAAACGTCGGATTCCAAAGGTGAAGTTTCGGCCAATTCGTATACACCGTCCCAAAATCCACGAATCAAACTTCTACTGTTATTGGCTTGCGCGTCACCAAAGAAATATATGGACCATTCACGGAATAAAACTGTGATAGACGTTTAAAAAGATAGATAAATAGATAGATAGATAAAAATCTTCTATCCTATTCTCTTCTTCTATTGAAACACCACATTATAGGAACAATTTCCAAGTGTCACTATTTAGATTCTTGATACTGAAAAAGAATGAGGAGTTTTGATTTAATGTTAATTATTTACGTCGTGGGTCATGATGTCAGATGCAACTATTGAATTTAAGATAAAAGGACATTTTGACAGCTGCTATGGTGTGGTGGTTGAGTAGGTCAGCTCATAATTTGGAGGCGGCGGGTTCGATTCCCGCAGCAAGACAAGTATTTGTGCACAGAAAAAAAGCGCAAATACTTGTTTTGAGTTTGAATGTTGTGGGACCATGGTCCTCGATTCTGGGTCCCTAGACACAGGTAATCCTAGTTAGGGTCTAGGATCTATATATGTGATCTTTGGGCGTTATGATTATTATTATTCATATTGCACAGCAAGAAGACGTCAACACTGATGGGATGTCAAGGTATCAATTGACTTAAGCATGACCTTGCGCAAATTCATCATGATACAATAGTATCTAGTGTAACTCCGGTAAAAAAAAGAGGTAACCTATATTGGTTAATCTGCTATTAGTAATATATTCTTCGTAATTTAAACTACTAAATAACGCTCAAAGAAAAAAAAACTAGTGTGCTTTAGACCATACGACTGAAGTAAAACTTCTTTAATTTAGCTCCATCTATCGGCCGGTATAACTTTTTTGCTTTGTTTAATGGTAATGTCACCTTATTGGTGATCTTAATCATTGTTAATTGTCATTTCACCGGATACACCAACATAATAAAAAAAGTTTAACTTTTTATGTTGGCAATGAAGATCTACGTGAACCAATTTCAACTTCTGTTCCGCTCACATGCACCAGCTTACTCCCCAAGTTAAGCATGCGTAAAGAAAATTTAATTTAAAAAAAAAATGCTGAACGTTAACCTCATGCTTTGCGGTGTCTAAGAGTTTTTTCCCTGTTGTAACACTACAGAATAGTAGGTACAAAATCATATGAGGGTGGTACAAAGCGTGATTTCGAAATAAAGGCCGGAAGGACGGACGAGCGTTTCGTATTTTCAGTACAATGGGGCACAAAGGCGCGATTGCGTTTAGATACGTGTTGGTACAGCGCCATCTATGATCGGAAATGGGAACCGCTTAGCCGGGCGTTGATTGAAACGTTGCGCGCGATGCAATTGCAGCCTTCCTTCGTTTAGCTTCAAGTGTGGATGTTTCTGATATTTGACTCGTTTTCGGATGTGGGGAGTTGTTCAATTTAAAGATTATTTCTTTTTTCATATAATTATGATTATATTAGAAGCTCTCGGTTGATTTTTAAAATGCCATTTTGTTAAGCATGCTGCTAGGAAAGTCAAATTTTTACTTTAATGGCCTTATTTACGTGTATTACAAAGTAATTTACCTACTACAAAGTTAAACTGGTTGTGGGTATGTATGTATTTGATCAACATTATCATGAAGAAATGTCATGAAGACATCCACAGCTGAATATAGACCTCCCCGATAGAGCGCCACTTTGATTGGCTACTTACCTTTTACAGTACGCAAGCACTGCTGTGTTCCGGTTTGAAGGGCACTTTAGCTACTGAAATTACTGGGCAAATGAGACTTTATGACTTAATATCACACTCTAGTAATATTACTATTAGACTGTGTTGATGTGTGCAGTGCAGTGTGACGCGAAACTATATGTTTTAGAGTTCCGAGTGACCCTGCAACTGATATGGGCAGCCGCGTCGCTTAACATCAGGAGAACGACATGCTCGTCACATCACTCCTTAACATAAAAAACTATTAGATACCCGCGGTTTTATAAAATATGTATAAAGTTATATACGCTATATAGTTTTATACGCTACCTTCTGGTAGTGGGCTGGAGCATTTGGACTGTCTATAGGTCATCGCGGCCAGTATATAGTCTAAATGTTTCTTTTTTTTGTAGTAGGTAGTTTTTAGTATTAGTCATTAAATCATTGTAGTATTTATAAAGTTTAAATTATGTATGTATTTCATAAGGCATAAAACTCTTTCTTCAATAAAATATATTGAATATTTGTGGATATGCCACACATCGCCACCTAATCTCAAACTAAACAAATCTGTACTGTGGAGCTAAACAAATGATACAATACTTGTTACTTTAGTTTGTAAATACATACATAATTATAATAACACTAATAATAAACCTACCCAGATAGAACAAATTACACACATTACACAAATATTGCCCTGTGTGGGAATCGAACGTACAACCTGCAGTTTTATTTTATTTTATTTTATTTTATTTATTAAACAAAAACCACAGCTCTTAAAATTTAACATTATCATATCTTAATTAGCAAAACTTACAGCCAAATACGGTTTTACATTTTTTAAATTAGGTACACGTGTGTTGCAAACTCTTTGTTTTTATATAAAACCGGTTTACTTAAGTTTTTATTCAAAATTTAAAAACTATATTTTTGTTCTCTTTTGGCATTAGATTTTGACAGATGGTCTTTGATTTTTCGCCTACGAAGTTGGTTGTATTTTTTTGCATAATTTTCTGCTTTTTAAATATACTAATATCATTGTACAAGTCCATTAAGGTTTTTATTATCATCTGCACCACGTAGATCACTTCAACGTGATTGTGTTGTTCAACTGTCATTGAGAGAGTGCAGCTACACAAGTCATGTCATGATATTAATTGTGTGAGAAAGAGGGTGCATATGTGATAAATGATAATACATATTTATGATAATATATAGATATATAATGTAATATGATAGCAAAACCTATACCTATAAATATTCTCACAACATACATACTTATATACTTATATAAATATAATATACTTACTGATACAAAAGTTTGTGTTTACTTAGTGGCTTTGCCAGTTTCATTTAGTACTCTTATAACTTCATGCTTAAATATTTGCTTACTCTTGTGAAACACATCAATATTATTAAATTTTTTATTGTATGTCCTGTGCAAACGATTCACCAGAGAGTTTTGGGCATAATTAGTATCTGTGTGCTTAATGGCGAATAAACTTGTATGTCTTCCGTTCCGTTCCGTCCGTTTAGTTCCGATCATCTATCTTATTCCAATTTACCCGCATTTTTTTCTACATTATTTTTATTTTAAATGCATCTTCATGACATTAAAAATCTACATGATCCCGTAACAATATAAATAAGCTTCGTAAACAAACAATTGTCTCGTCTCGTGTACTTGCGCGGACAGAGGAATTTACATAGCAAATTGTATGAGGCTGCGGCAATCCCAGGCGATTTTTGTAACCAGCTAGAGATGGGAGAAAAACTTTGTTTCATAGAGGTCTTGTTTTTTGAAGGTGGATAAATTAATGCACATAATATATTAATACTTACAATCTGAGATTTATGCTTTCGAATTTTCCTAGTAATTATTTTAAGCATTATAATAATGAATAATGCTCAACGATCACATACATGTATCCTGGACCCTAACTACAATTCCCTGTGTCTAGGGACCCAGTAATTAGGAGACTATAGCCCCAGAACACCCAGATTTAGAACGTGTATTTGCGCTTTTTTTCTGTGCATAAGTACTTGCCTTGCCGCGAGAATCGAACCCGCTGGCTCCAGGTTTTGAGCCAACCTGCTCAACCACCACGAAAATTGTCGTCGCTGTCGAAATACTAATATAAAATAGTACATTACAAACACTTTGTAACGTACCAAAGTACAAATGAAAATTTGAAATACAAATGTTGGTAAAACTGGTCTCCACAATACAGGAAATCTTAGTGTGGAGCCCAGGGCTCGAATAATGACATCCGCTGTCGATTAAAATTATGACTTTGCTTTGATTAATTCATATAAGTTAGGGTGGTATCTTAATCGTTGCTATTATTTGCTGAAATGAATCTTATTCCTATTCTTTACATTGGTACCGTCTCATTTCTTGATCTCAAAACAAATTAATCCCTCATAAAAGTTTTGGAACATTTTATTAATTTTCGAAGAAAACTTTTTTACGCACGCTTGACTTGGGGAGTAAGCTAACGAGGCGAACGGAAGTTGTAAGTTGTTGCTTAACGTAAATCTCCATTGTCAACATAACAAAGTAAAAAAGTTGTATTATTATGTTAGTATGTACGGTAAAATGACAATTTTTTTTTTTACTTCAATCTTGTCTAGCATTTGGCCGCGCTCTCACCTGATGGGAAGTGACGATGCGATCGAAGGTGCAGCATGCTAGCCAAGTAAACACAATTGTTAAGGTGGCAACACTAATTTTAACAAGGTAAAAAAAAAATACCCACCGACAGATGGAGCTAAACTAAGAAAATTTTACTTTAGTCGTGTGTTCCCCAGACTCGTTTTTTTGTTGACAAAACTCGGTCTTGTTTCTCTATGAAAATGAGACTTTTGAGTTTTGCTATCACTACACTAGTGACAGAGGCAGCTAGTTGGAACGCGTTTATCTTTATTTATGTAAGGTAATGTATGTATGCATTTGGGACATGTCGTGATCTATAAACTATTCCAAGAAGTCGGAGTTAGGTGATTCGGGAGATCGAGAGAAATTTGTCAACAGATTTTTTTGACAAAAGATTTAAACAAGCCTTAAACTAGTGTTCAACTGTCGTATTATATTCAATACACGTTTGACGTCTGTTTAAACCTTGTTTATATAATTGAAGGGGTGAGAATAAAAAGGGTTTAACAGATTTTTTGACAAAATAACTTATGGGTATCGTTGGATTCAGCGTGAAATTATCTTCAATAATACATTCTCAAAATACCGAAATGAGGCTTAAATCTCGAGATTTTGAGTCTAAAAACGGTTTATCTGTCACAGGAATACAGTTCGCTTAGCATAAACACATTACTACATTTATTTTATTATAGTATATTTTTACATTAATTGTATGAATTAGTACTATATTTAGTCATTTTAAATAGAATTAAAACATTTTCAAGCAACTAAAACTTACATTAACCTTTTCTATTACCTTATAAGCACTCTACATTAAAATGACGCCGTTGACGTTTAAAGTCAATTTTCTCGAAACTGTCAATTTGACAGTTAAACCCTTTTTATTCTCAACCCTTCAATTGTGTAATTGCTTAAAACTTTTTTTTTACGTTTGTTAGGTTTTTATTTCACCATTGTCCCACATTATGGTAATTTATATTCATCACAAAATTGTTTTTTCCGTTTCGTTAGTTCAACTACCAACGGAGTTATCAGGCCAGTCAATAATAATAATCTAAAAAAGTAAAGCAGTAAGTGGAAGTCATCTCAAGCACTCTCGCACACCATCTTCAGGCCACACCTGCTCAAGAAGCAGCGAACTGACAAACTAACAACTCGGAAAACAATTTACATGGCGGCGGAGGGTCCATTTCCATAACTAATTAAATTGTGGAACAAGTTGGTACACAGGTGCGACCGCGGGCGGTGGCCAGTCCTCTCTGCCGCTGTAATTTGTGGTGTTTGGAAGGATAATGCGCAAGAGGTTTGTTGATTTTAATAATTACATTTTTTAAATTGTTTTAAGGGTCCCATATACTACCTAGTACCTCTAACTTGATCGCGCATTGTAACTTTTTTGAACATATATAATTTAATTTAGTAACAAAAATCTGACTAAACTAAGCTCCCAAAAATAAAATGTTCCAAAATTGTTTTCACACAAAAAACATCTTTTTTTTTCTCTTTCTATCATGTATATCAAGCGTGTGCAACAAACAATATGTAATGTAATATGTATTTCTAATATTATTTTTGATGAATTAGTTTAGTCAGATTTTTGTAAGTTAATACAGTCCTTTAATATTCCCTATGATTCCCAAAAAAAGGGCTTCAACCAACTTCAATCCCAATGAGAACATCGTCAATATAGTCGAATACGCATTATTAAAGATAACTCAAAAACTGTTTGTCAGATCTTCATCAAATTTAAATGGGACTACATGGAAAGCACCATGTTTCAAAAATGAATTTTAATGCGACGACAACAAAATTTATAATAAATAAATATAAGTTCCACCTCTTTATATAACTGGAATTAAAAAGATACACCACAAATAAACTAACGTTATATCTATTACTAACCGAAACAGTTTAACCGGAAATCGAACCATTAACCTCCCATGTTACTCACTCACCTGGCCAATAACAGCCGATTCAATCCACTAGTGATGTGCCAATAAAGTTTTATATCGATTAACAAATGGAATCGAATGGAAGCACTCGATATAGATAGCGGCTCATTATATACCGGAACAGCTCAATTCCGGTCCGGGCTGTAAAGGTAATGAGCAGCCAAAATCCGATTGATGTCAGAGTATTTTATTGACTGATTTGAATATGGTTTTAAACATAATGTCCCCAAATATTTGAGCTCTTGATGATGTGACTTTAAAATAGCTGATTAGACGCGCTACTAATAGATTTATTTTTAAATTATCTATCCTTTTTGATACATAAGTAAAGACATAATCAAAAATGGCGGTGGCATACGTACGCCTTGTTTTTCACTATAAAAATGAGACTTTTGTATCTGTGTGTATAGCATCGTAGCTCCCAAACGGGTGAATCAAATTTGATTTTCTTGTTTGATCAAAAGTATTTCTATCAGTGTAATTAAGGTACTTCAGCCGTATGAAGTTAATCTTTTTTTGAATTAACAAAAAATTGTGGTATTTTTATATTTTGAACATTCACTTGTTTTTTTATAACTTTAATTCTTAATAATATCTGTTGTTTGAATGAGCCCTGACAAAAAACAATATGTGATGGTCATTTAAAAAAAACTATTTCAAACTGACATTCTGATATTTCGATGTTGTCTTCAATGACCGATTTGATAATGATTCTTAGTCGTCGAACTTGTAAAGAAAAAACAAACCGATTAACCACAATATATTAAATATTTTGCTTTGACTTGTTAATAAAATTATTTCAATAATACATTTATTTAAAAAAACGTGTCACGCGAAACTCTATACTTTAGAGTTCCGAGTGACACTGCAATTGATATGGGCAGCCGTATTGCTTAGCATCAGGTGAAATGTTAGCTCGTCACGTCATACGTCAACATAAAAAAAAACAATTATCTTTCAAAAAATATATTTTTAAAAGTCAAGTAAAGTCACTTTACTTATTTATTTTCGCTTACAAATCACTGAATATCCGTATGTTTATATCTTTATTCCATAGTGTTACTGTTAAAAATGGCGACATTTAGGTAATTGTACATTATTACGAGATGGTTCTTTGCTAAACTTTAGCCTGATCACATCAGTGACAGTGGATAAAATATTGATTATTAATATACACAAGTGACGTCAATAAAAGATTGTTAATTGATAATAATAAAACAATCTATTTAACCATCTCAAAGTTACAGTAACAAGAAGCAGTAGTACAATCTGATAGAGACAATGTGCCACAGTGCAGTGTATGCAGAGTACCTACTGCGCCTAACTTGCCTGTCCCGCACTTATCTATAAGCCAGGAGATAACAGTAAAATTTTACAACTGATACTACTGCGCTGGCTTATGTCTGTGTTGGTTTCAGGGCAGGTTCAGTTAACTGCAATTGCATGTAAATACTAGGTAACTTAAAATAACAATATTTATTTTTAAAAAAGGGCTGAAGCGACTTCGATCACCTTAATTTCATGTTGAAAAATACTTATAGGTACACTACTTTTTTTTTATAAATACATTTTTTGAAGTCAAAATTGAACTAGGTATTTCACTCAACCGGGGCTAATTGTAAATGCCAGAACGACACCATCTCGGCGGCGGCGGACGGATCACGGTGGGGTTTAAGTGGGTTCGAATCCCACAGACCCCCTGCCATCGCCTCCATGGTGGCAGGGAAGTGCCAGGGAATTACCCCCCTTCAAATAATATATTTCCCCCAAAACGTATGAAAATTAAAATATTGAGAAATTGTTCGCTTATCGTTTACAGATTTGTAAGGTTTTTCTACTTCTACACATTTTTAGAGTTAGTGAATGAATTTTGTATGAAACTGCTCCCTTCGACCCTTTGGCGTTGCCTCATTCTTAAAGGACCTTCTTACGACAGAAACTTTTCTGTAAAATATTTCCAAATACAAACATATGTAGAAAAAGAGGAGAACTAAGTTAAGATTAAATTTAAGTGCGATAGGCAAATCGGTCGAATCAATAGGCCATTTATTTTTAGAAAACGCCCACTCATTTTCCGCAAACTCAAAGGCAAATAAAGTTATTAAGCCCCCAGTCCCTAAGGGCTACTTCCACTTTGCATACATAATTCATACATTAAAATGACACATCGCACAGTAGGCACTTATTTCTGATTCCCCTATCTCTCACCGCAAAATGGTAAGCTGTGGGGTGTCAGTGTTTTGTTATTAAACACTTTTGAAGTGCATAAAAGCCGTAGTGCAGTTGGTCGACGACCCACAGGTGGATTCAAAGACTGGTATAACCGAATAAGCAAGACTCAGTTGCAAATCGATTTCAGTTGTAAGTAGAGATTTCATTCATAACATTATGACCATTAAAGAAGTGGTTTTGTGGCTCTAGATGAGAGGGAGACGGAGCGGACCGGAAAGCCGAAGTACGAGACACCACCGAACGATTACATCGTGGTTATCGCCTGGTGTACCAGGATAATGCTAGATGACAGGATCCTTAAAATGGCCAAAACCATTGAAGGTAGCCTTGGAGTCGACGCAAAGTCTTGGCAAAACTGGAAGGTACCTGAGATCCGATGGATCAATGGGGTTCCTGGGTGTAGTAAGACAACGTGGGTGGTCAGACACTTCGAAGTGGACAAGGACGTGATCATCACCACAACAACTGAAGCAGCTAAAGACTTGAGGGAGAAGCTAGCGCACCGCATAGGTGACTTGGTGAAAACCAAAGTGCGCACCATGGCTTCTGTACTCGTAAATGGCATCCAAAGGGGTGAAAGTAACGTTCGCCTTATGGTAGACGAAGCTCTCATGAACCAATTTGGGGTCATTATAATGGCTGCGCGGCTGGCTGAAGCTCGCGAAATTGTTCTCATTGGAGACGTCAACTAGTTGCCTTATATCGACATAGAGAACCTCTTCGAGTTAAGGTACAATCGCCCGAACCTGGTGGCCACCATCAACCAAGAATTCTTATGCACACACAGGAATACCATGAATGTCGCGTACTCGCTGAAGGATATATACTCCGATATATATTCCAAGACCCCACGTGTTAGGTCCCTGGAGCAGAGAAGGTACACAGGTGCGCAAATACCCAGCACCTCCCCAACACCCTTTTCCTAGTACACACTCAGGAAGAAAAGGAGACCCTGTCCAACCAGGGTTGTGGTGGAGGCACGGGGTCACGCATCCTAACCATCCATGAAGCGCAGGGACTGACATACGAGTCGGTCATCGTCATAAAGACCAAGGGCAAAATGAGACTGCACGAGAGCGTTCCGCACGTGGTGGTTGCAGTCTCGCGGCACACCAGGACATTCGTTTACTACGCCGACGACGAGGATGACGCCATCAGCCGTTTCGTGCGGTGTGCGATGGCTGCATCACCGGGGGCCATTTGCGAGTACAACTTGCAAATGGCTATCAAAGATAGAAACGTGGCGGTAATGGAAGCCCTGGGCCGGGAGGAAAAAGTTAATGTTAATAATAGGCTTAATTCATAAATATAAAAATAATCTAACAAAAAGCACGGACCCAGGTGACTGTGATATGCAGAATAAAAAAATTAAAAAAATGCGTCCACCAAACGCTTGACAAAGTTTTCACTTCTATCGGCCCCCCAAAGACTGCCCCTCACATATTTTTCCTTCTACCAGGACTACCCATTAGACACAGGGAACCCTAGTTAGGGTCTAGGATCTATGTATGTGATCGTTGGGCGCTATTACATCATTAATATTATTTATAAACAGAAACATTCGGAATGCCAGTGTTGCCAATCATATAAAAATCTGCAAGTTTAGTGTTGTACAAAACAATTGCTGTAGTAAAACTATTGTTGGAAATCCTAAGTGGTTTTAGTTTTAAAAAAAGTAACCTTACAATCAACATACAAATATTTATTAAGATTTACTAAGAACCGACAATTATTAATAGCGTGATTTTATAAAACGTCCGTCGCCTCTGAGCGCTGCCCGAAAAGTGAGCCCGAGCCTTCTTCGTCGCTCGTATATATACTACGCCGCTTGCATCAGCTCCCGAAGTGAAGTATTTTGTAACACGGCCGTTCCTGCTTGCGTGTTGTCCTCAACAGCTGCTTCATCTTCAAGCGGCACATTTTCGTCGACCTCGACCGTTGTGTCTTCTTCTATAACACAACAAAACATGATTTTAGGACCTGATGTACAGGCATAACGTTGGTAACTGAAACCATTTCAAAATTAAAATGAAGTTGTTGGTCAATTCAAAGAAATTTCAATTTAGAGAAATTCAACAGGTACTTGTAATAAACATTGAAAACGGAGACTGCAAAACAACTGTGTTAGAAGCACAAGCGTGCACTCAAGTACAACCAACGCAGTTCTCATAACAATTTTATGAAAAGATGTAAGAAGAAGTAATGGTTACAGGCGCATGTTAGCATTGTAAATAAAGAAAAATAAATGTATTGCGAATTTCAGAATTCTGGACTTCTAAACTTCGCCACACATTGTAATAGAAAACGGCAACTGTATGATATGACACTCATTAACACGTCAAACATTGCAAAAACGGTAACTGTATGAGATAATATTCATAAACCACATCATACATTGCAAAAACGGCAACTGTATGACATAACCCACACAAATCACGTCATACATTTCAAAAACAGCAACTGTATGACATAACACTCACAAATAACGTCATACATTGCAAAAAATGGTAACTGTATGAGATAACATTCATAAATAACGTCATACTTTGCAAAAACGGCAACTGTATGACATGGCACTCACAAACCACGTCATACATTGCAAAAAAAAAGAAGGCAACTATGCGAAATGATCACACATTGCAAACGACGCCACACGAAGTGCAGTCATCGCTGAGACAGATTTCCGCAGTGAAGAACGCAGAACAAGCGTCCAGCGTCCATTTGCCCCGCCAAAACACCATGTGATCGGCGGCCGCTTGCGTTGTCTTGCCATAAGACCCGCCGAGAAGTTTCAAGCTACAGCGGTGGGTGGCAGCACATGCAGGACCTTGTAGGGCCCCAGCATGCCAGAGTCCAGCTTTCCCGTAGATTGTGACGACCTGTTCACGAACACAAAATCGCCGTCGGTGAAGGTTCGTGACTGCTGACGACCTTTGTTGACGACATAAGCGTCTTGGAGTTGCTGGTCAGCGTCTGGTAGTGTGGACGCAGTATTATTCGTCACCGCATCTTAACGGTACACCATTGCGAGTTCTGTTTTGAATGAATAACCGGGGATGTACCGTCTAAAGTAACAAAAACTAACTTAGTAGCATTAAAAATGTCTAACCTCTTTAGACATTGCTTGGCACTTACGTGTTAACAGAAGCTTCTACCTTATGCTCGCTCGGTCTCACCTGACCATTAGTAATTATTTGACCTTAGTAATCTATTTCAGTTGTAAGAAATTCACATTTCTTAACATTGATGGAAAATCCTGCCTCAGTCAGTCTTTAGAATCACTATACTCGCGTTTTCGCTTGTTTTGTTGAACATAACCTTTGCGAAAAACACCACGAGCTCGAACGGGTGTAATCTGACGAGGTTTCACATAAATGGACAGAAAACACACTAAATTCATAGCAGCTGCGCGAATTTGAGGATCAGTAACACCAGCGTGTAACTATCGCTACAATGAACTCGTCACTCAAATCATTAACAATGCGTAACGTAACAACAAACGTCTAGCGTATTCTGCATACGTGGGGTAGTTATCGGAATCAGTTTTCATAACATCAAATAAAAAGTTCGCGATATTTACTCGTATAGGGCACAATGCCTTAAATTCACACTTGAAATTTGGCCAACTACGATCATTACTAACCCAATCGTATAGCCACGACCTCGCGTCACCTTTTAGACAATTACCTATGCGTGCTAAACACTCACTGTCGTCCCATCTATTTAGTTTGCGCACATGATCAATTTGACTACACAACGAATCAAAATCATGCAAAGACAGATCGAAATTCGACATAAATACATGGTTCGATCTTACCGGCATGGCATCATAGCATTAATGAGGTTTTCGGTTACTTCACATATAACCATATCCGCGGTGGGCGGAGGCGTGCTTGTACACGGCACGGACAGGTCCAGACTTGCAGGGTACGACTCGGCGCTCAACGCCGCAGTCAGCGGGCAGACGGCTCGCACGACGCAGCTGGCGTGCCGGAGCATCTGGTGCAGGTGCCGACATGGCGCGCGATGTACTCGCAACAACACATGCACTGCGTGTCCTGGAATCTTCCAAAACACCTAAGCAGCTTATGAAAGTTTGAAGCTGGGCTTCTAAACCAGGAATAGACGATCGATTTCGCTTACGAATTTTACGTTTACTAGTCTCAGACATAGCTACAAATATGTTAAGCGGAAAATCTTTAAAATCACAACAGCAAAATCAAAACAATATTTGAAATCAGAATAACCAAGTCAGAATTGAGTTAGATCCCACTTCTGATGTTGGAAATCCTAAGAGGTTTTAGTTTTAAAAAAAGTAACCTTACAATCAATATACAAATATTTATTAAGATTTACTAAGAACCGACAATTATTAATAGCGTGATTTTATAAAACGTCCGTCGCCTCTGAGCGCTGCCCGAAAAGTGAGCCCGAGCCTTCTTCGTCGCTCGTATATATACTACGCCGCTTGCATCAGCTCCCGAAGTGAAGTATTTTGTAACACTATATTAACTTTAACAATAATTTATAGAGAGCAAAGATGAGTGCCACTAAGTTACATCCATTATACACAAGTACAATTTTCTTGAACATACAAAAATAACATTTGTCAAGGGGAAAGATTATAAATGATACGAACTTTTTCCATAGTAATGTGTATGGAATGGAGGGTGCATATTTTGAGACAATTGGTCGGGATGATAGCTTTTATTGTTTGCAATCATGAGTTTGCATTTCAAATTTTGTAATACATATCTGAGAAAGGTAATGAATTACAAAATATCTTACGTAAGTTAGATGATACAAAATATATTATTAGACTTAAGCACTCTAACTTTATTTTTAATTTGACAGCTTCTTTGGTGTGGTGGTTGAGCAAGTTGGCTCTTGGCCTGGAGGTGGCGGGTTCAATCCCCAGGGGGGAAAAATATTTGTGCACTAGTGAGCCGTGTACGCTGTTTAAATGAATATGTCTGTGCCACCTAATTATTACTATCCGAAAGCACACCTGAACATCATGAATATTCGTAATAGCAAAAATAAAAGTCTATAGACCGGAAACTATGGGGCAATTGTTAATGAAACAAGACCAGCCTACCGATAATGTGACACACGTGGCTTATAGTGTGTAGCAATTGGAACCTTATGAGTATTCTCCCCTAAGTATTGAATCCAATAATTAACTATATATTTAAAAATGAATATAAACTAAAAATAAATAAAATAATAATTATAATAGGTACTGTAAGACAGGGCGCACGAGGAATCAAATAAGAGAAGGAGAAGTTGTAGGTAGGACCGTATTACTAATACTAGATCGGCCGTCCCAACAGGTGACACGTAGAATCAGATGCAGCTGTAATACTGGATGACGAGTACCACCAAACTTTTTTTTATTTTTTTTGAACGAGCTAATGCTGTTTGTCTTTAACGTTACAGCGTCACCATCCACTCAACTTATTCCTATGAGGTGGCCCTTGATACTTCGTGAATGAAACGCTTGCGTGTTTTAAGGGTTGAGAACGCCATCTAGTTTCATTTCGTGGAAACTCTTGATTGGGTGTTACAGTTCCTATTTTTCCTTTGATTTTACCTTTACATGTAAACCTTGATTGATCATGGAACTTTGTTTGCAATGCATCAAAAGAAATTTCATTCCTAATTTGAAAATTTCAAAACTAACTACTCATAAACTACGAATGGAGTTTTGGCGGGAAAACGAAAAAGATTGCGTCACCGCATTCTATTATATTTCAAAAGTTGTGTTATTTGTGTTAGCGAATAAAATGCAATCCATGTACATATAATCCATTACAGGCATGAGTGTGGGAACTTTCCCGTGGTATAATGATGGTGAAGCGTTTCTTTTTGTGTTGTTTCCATAACTACATAGAAGCTTCTGGTAAAGTTGCCACCACTTTACTAGGAGTATGCCTGACTAGACTAGACTATGACTTGACTTGATGACTTGGACTGTGACTTGACACATGTATGTGTATCATTAATTAACTTGAGAAATTAATCACTTGACACTGGCTAAATACACAAAAGTGTGAAGCTAAAACCAAAACAAAAAATCTACGTATTGTAAGTGTAAATCTATACAAATTCGTGTTTCTATTGGTTGCAATCAAGTTACGTGATCACCTCCCTTATCTCACCTGATGATTAATAAGGATAAGGTTGATAATGAAACATGCTCGCCTTGTTGTCACAAGTTGAGCAAATACTTAAGTTGTTACTTTTCTGTTCTTTTATGTCCCACCAATATTGCACTACCGCATAAAGCCTTTCACAATACACCAGGGTTAACTGGATGATAATGCTCTATAGCATAAAGTTCGTTGTATCTGCTATTGTTGTTGTTTGTGCAAAAAAGAATTTTCTATCTAAATATATATAACTCATAGGTGACTGACTGACATAGTGATATCAACGCACAGCCCAAACCACTGGACGGATCGGGCTTCAATTTGGCATGCAGGTAGATGTTATGACGTAGGAATCCGCTATGAAAGGATTTTTCGAAATTCCATCTTTGAGAGGGTGAATTGGGTGGTTGAATTATTTTCTGATAGGCCACGCCGCAGGCGAAGCTGCGGGCAGAAGCTCGTCTATGTATATACCGGTTCTCTCTAGCTTTGAAAACTCCAAGATTATATTATTAAGGAAACAGAAACTCTGGTTGTTTGTTCCATTCCTTTGCCATCCGCCCAATAAATGTTAAAACGAAACGCTTTGTGCGGATTGGAGAAATATCCGCCATAAACGGATGTCACGCGGTTGTAAAAATGACATGGGAGAGACAAGTTGTCCAAGTCCATCGCACATATTGCGAAGTGCAGCTTGTAAAAGAACGATAGGCTTTCCACATTGCGTGAATGCTCAAGGCTTTGTAGCTTAGCCCTCGCCAGCGTAACGACAACAATGAGCTTTATTCCCCCCTTCTATGAAGCAAGACATGTTTATTGTGGTTCTTAATTGGCTCTTAGGAGCTCAATTTCTACTGAATACCATTAACAGCAGTCGATCTTTAACTATTCCACTTACAGTTTTATTTATTCATAGGTGATATCAATCAATATTCAATAGACATAAATTGCAAGTATTTTATGTGATTTTCGTGTTTTTACATTTTATTAAGTTTAGTTAAAAAGAATTTTTATAACTTTATAAAAATTATTAGGTATGCTATCTTTTATTTCATTTCCATTTCCAACTAGCATGAAAATTAATTTAAATAAATTTTATTTCCAATGGGTAATTTATTTTGTGAAAACTGCTTTCAGCGCCACCTACAACACCGCACGGAAACTTTTAATGCAAAGCTATGATGGCGCAAAATATGCATTTTCTTTATGTATAGGCACGTGAATTATTTATAAAATTTGCCTATAATTTATTTTTACTATTTAATTTATTATTTATTGAATGTATAATTTTTTAATAACATAGACTTATATTGAATCAGCTTAAAGACTGACACAAATATTGTAAATATAACTTAAGTTATAATTGAATAACCATTATTTTTATTTTCTTCAAAAAGTTAGGTGAGATTCGTTTAGTGGGGTCCATTAGGACCTACCCCATTAATCACCTTAACGATTAAATAATTACATTTTTGAGTTTGGAATTATAACATAAGCCATTGAACACCAAAACATTGCAATATTGTATTGAAAACTGCAATTACATTTAAATTCTCGCCAATGTGTTTTCATAATTTCCAATTGGAAAACCTGGCTACCATCAAAATATTTCTCGGATGTCAGTAACATACTTGCCGCTCCGACATATGGAGTGAGAAGGGGAAATGGGGACACTTTATATATTTTATTATTATTAAACAGGAACTTAATAAAACAGGAACATTAAAGAAGTCTTGAATATATCTAAGATTTCTTTAATGTTTTTTCCTGTTTTTTGAAGTTTCCTTCAAAAATATCGTTAAGGATAAAAGGTGATGTAATAAAATAGATGTAATGTGAATGAAATGTAATGAAAATAGTGATGAATGAAATTATTATACTTATCTTATATTTGACATTCGACCAGTCGTAGGTAATACGTTTTTTTTGTTATATTTCTTAAGTATCGATAAGTTTTAACTAATTACTGACGTGCCAAATGTAAGAAACCACTGTTATAAGGTCAATACAAAATCTAAATCTGAATCTGAAGATATTTTTTTTCCGCACACCTTCAATATTTATTGATAAGGGTAATTAATTCATGAATGACTATTACGTAACCCAAGTTTTAAGTTTTGACATATAAGTTTTAGCAATTTTGTATTTATTATTAACGTCCAAAATCACTTCTTTCTCATACAGACAATTAAAGTAAATAATTGAAGAGGTGAGAATAATAAGGATTTAACTGATCTTTTTGACCAAATGACTTATGGGTATCGTTGGATTCAGCGTGAAATTATCTTCAATAATACATCTCAAAATACCGAAATGAGGCTTAAATCTCGAGATTTTGAGTCTAAAAATGGTTTATCTGTCACAGGAATACAGTACGCTTAGCATAAAAACATTACTTTATTTCTTTTATTATATTATATTTTTACAGTAATTGTATGAATTAGTACTATATTTAGTAATTTTAAATAGAAATAAAACATTTTCAAGCAACTGAAACTTACATAAACCTTTTCTATTACCTTATAAGCACTCTACATAAAAATGACGCCGTTGACGTTTGAAGTCAATTTTCTCGGAACTGTCAATTTGTCAGTTAAATCCTTTTAATTCTCAACCCTTCATTAGCATGTATAAAATTAAATCAGTTCATAAAACTATGTGCCCCCTGAATAAGCTTAACATATTTTTTATGATATTATAAGGGTCACTTTACCCTCACCTCCCCTATTATTTAAGTTCATACGTCGGTAATGGCGGGCGGAAATGGCGGCTACGTCAATATCCGGCACCGTAGTACCGTAGCATGGCGTAGCAACGTAGCAATGCTCAACCTAGAACAAATTGATTTTTATATACGATTTTTATGTTTTGCTTAACACAGACTACTTTTCAATAAAAAATCTTTTTCTTTGTCTTCATAAAGATACTTAGTTTAGTTGCGAGTTTATTTGTTACATGTGTTTATATGCTACGATGGTATCTAGCATAAAAAACAACACGACTTTTGTAACGTGTGTAATGTAGTTTCAAAAGAAATGCGTTTAAACTACGAAATTCAAATAATTTATTTAGTTTAATTTAATTTATTTTTTAATTTTACAAAATTATTTTTAGTATATAAGAGTATAACTGTAAAATTTCTTGCGTCTTCTTCTTTCCGAAGCTTTGAAAAATCGGAATTTTCTTTTCTGCGTTGTGCCGGATCGGCTTGCATTAGTAGTGGGAAGGAGAGCTATTTTTTTTATTAAAACTCATTTTTTATATTTGGCTTGCTATGTGTGACAATAATCACTTTGTAATTTTATATGCTTAGAACAATAACTTAAGCATTTAAAATATTCCTATTTGGTGTCTGTGGAAATGCAGATTATAAAAAAAATATTCCTATTTTAATATAAGATTTCAAACTATTAAGGTCATTTAGGTTTCTAAAATATTTTTTACGAACGTCATATTTACCGTTATCTGTTTGTTTCGGGTTACTGATATTTTGGGTGCTGTCGCAAGCCCAAGATCACGGTTGAACTGAGAAACTTGCGGGTGGATGATTATAAATTTACCCTCTTTTGAAACGTTCACTACGTGTTAACTACATGGTAAATATCCCGTTACTAAACAATCATCGGATTTTGACTTGTAAAGGTGATAAAGTAAGCTTATTTGCAATACATTATTTGATTCTAGTAATAAGATTTCTAGACTGTGACAGGCCATTCACCATTATTTGATCTGGAACATATTAGTGATTACACACTTAAACTTGGCGGCAGAGTATCTGCATGTATTCGCACCGCCCGTAGTTTAAACTGCTATCAGATTTTTATGAATGAGATGTCAATAATTGCTGGCCTGATAGCTCAGTTGGCAGTAACCCTGCCTTCTGAACTACTACTAACTAGGTTCTAGTTCGACCTTCACCCAAGACAAACATTTGTGTGATCAACGTTGAAGCTTGTTCTGTGTCTGGGTGGTATATTGAATTCTAGCATGTATTTACATATTAAATTATTTTATTATTGTATCAGTTATGAGCTAAGTATATCTGGTTCCTATAGTACAAACTTAGTTTAGTTTGGGGCTAGATGGCGCTGTGTGAAATTCCCACCAATATTTATTATATTATTATTATTTTGTTTTACGGTTTGATTGACATAGAAACTCTTTCATTTTTTAAGTCGGTGGAACACCAGGCCGAGAACTTCTCAACACGCCAGGAAATCATCAAACCAACACAAATCACAACACATACGTATGCATTTAATCTTCCCCAATCAATAGGCATATTCACTTAGATTGGTGCATTGAATCGGCACCCATCATCGAATGATCGCATCATCGAATCAGACGCCAATTGCCGAAAGGTGTGCCACTGAGCCCTTCAATATGTAAATTGTATCCGCAGCCTAACTGGCTATTGTTAGAATTATCAATGTCTACATAATAGCTGATACATACATATCCATACAATAATGCGTTTACCTAAAGTAATCTTTGGAATATTTAGTTCATAAATTCTTAAAAGATTTTACTTTTGGCTTTTATTGGACTTGTTGACTTTTGCTTTATACCTTACCCTTAATAATGGCCCATTAAATATGCTGATGAACCTTTAAATTTAGTGTTTTTTTCTATATGAACTTTTCTGCGAGAGTTCCTCTAATTAGTTACCACCACTTTGCCAGATTTTTTGCCGCCAAACAGTGACTGTGGTGTGCAATCGCTACGGCTAGATAGTCACGTCATTTATGTACAGAAAAAAAAAGTTTGGTAAACTGTATTAATACAAGTATACAGCCAAGTAAACACGAAAATTGTTTTAAGGTCAGCTGGGTGACCACGTAACTCGATTGCAACAAATAGAAACACAAATTTGTATGGAATTGACAGTTTGAATACGCAGTTTATGTGCTAGTTAGTATTGAAATGTCTCCTGTTGCATTGCAATCAAAGTTTCGTGATCACCCCCCAAAACTCAAAAAACGTACGTACGCTACGTATCACAGTAAATTATGACTTAATATTAGGTCTTTACCTATGAAATTGCCGTTTTGTTTGAAAAAAGTTAAAGTATTTTTTTTTCGAACTTATTTATTTCTTTTATTCAAAGTAATCACCCCTGCAATCAATGCATCTTTGCCAAAGCTGTGGCAGTTTATGGATGCCCTTCTTGAAAAAATCAGCAGGACGGGAGACAACAAACTCTTCAAAGGCGTTTTGTACTGCCTCTCGGGAATTGAATTTTTTTCCCGCTAAAAAGTTGTCCAAATTTCGGAAAAAGTAATAGTCGGTAGGCGCAAGATCTGGTGAGTATGGCGGATGAGGGAGAGCTTCCAAACCCAACTCATGCAGCTTAGAGACGGTCTGTTGTGCAGTATGGGGTCGCGCGTTGTCGTGAAGTAGCAGTGGAGACGACTGATTGACCAAAGCTGGTTGCAGACGTGCGAGTTTCGCCATCATTGTGGTCAGTTCTTCAATGTACACATCTGCAGTAATGCTCTCGCCGTTTTGTAAAAAGCTATGATGAATCACACCACATGTTTAGTGAGACATGCATAGTGGGTACCCTCAACTCACACAACACACCCACATTTTCCATGAATTATGTAGATTAATTTATGTAAGCATTTAATAATAAATGTAAGCTTTAATACTTAATTAAAATGGTGAGAAATACGTATCTAAATAAATAAGTAACTCCAAGTAATAAGTACCTGATCGATAACTACTACCTAGCACTGGCATCGTCAAGTATGTATTCGCGTGGGGTATACATATGTAATGTAATGTATAAGGTACAATCATCAATTTAAGAGCAATCAATTAAAAAAAAAAAAAACGTCGACAACCAAAGTCCCAATGATTCTGTCAGAATTATTAGTAAATTTAGTCTAATAACGAGGGACGGAATTGGATCTAATTGGTATTAATTCAGTAGAACTAAGATATGATGTGAGTATAAGTTCAACTCAAAACCCTAAATGAAACAACTTAGTACAACTTTATGTATGTATACAACAGTCCAAAGAAATTGTCAAATAGTGTTATACTTGACCGTAACTTTGAGGACTTCAATTATCCACTTCTGTAGATCGTTCGGTGCTGGGCCTACTACAGTTTAAATTAATATATGATATATAATAATTGCGTCAACAACTTTACTAAGAGTAACTTTTGAATCAACACTTCTCTCAATAATTGTTAATTTTGTCTCTGTGTATCCATTTCTTTATTATAGTGAATTTATGTATTTCGAGCTTATATAGTCAAGCCGTCAACATGTGTAACTACCCAGTTACATGCAATCAGATCGTTCTGGCAACGTTTGTATTTAGGGGCTCCCAAGATACAGGCTAAGCCTAGTTTGGGGCCCGTAGGTACCTAATTGAGTTATTATACTGCGACAAATGTTATGCCATTACTTACTTATGCCATTACCAGCACTAGACCACCAAACTGTGACCATCACCTTTCTAGGGGTCATTTTTCGTTTTGCACATTGCTTTGGTACCGAACCAGGATCTAACCAACTTGCTGAGCGCTTTCGATTGTCAAAAAGAATCCATTTTTCGTCGCACGTAACAATTCGGTTCAAAATTCCTTCATATCTGTGCCTGTTAAGCAGCGCAAGGCAAGTCTCGACGCGTACGTTGCGCTGGCGATCGTTAAGTTCGTGGGGCACCCATCTATCAAGCTTTTTTATCTTGCCAATCTGTCGCAAATGGACCAATATTGTTTTGATGCTAACATCAAAAGCTGCTGCCAGCTCAGCTGTAGATTGAGATTCATCAGCTTCCACACTCGCCTTTAATTCATCATTGTTGACCAAAGTTTCCGGACGACCACGAGGTTCATTTTTCAAGTCAAAATTCCCAGAACGGAACCGAGCAAACCAATAACGGGTTGTACGTTCGTTTGTACAGTTCTCTCCGTAAACGTCGTTGATGTTACGTGTCGTTTGTGCCGCGTTGGTGCCACGACGGAACTCGTATTCCATAATTACACGAAATTTCAAAGTATCCATTATGAGGAAAAATGTTGAAATGTAATGAAAATACAACGCTAATCAATAAACAAAAGACTTATATTGTAAATAGAAAGTCATATTTTTAAAACAAAATTAATTTGAATTTAGAATTCATAGCCAATCAAAACTTTTTTTTGTTTGAAAAAGTCTGTACTGCAATACGGCAATTTCATAGGTAAAGACCTATTATAAAGTATACGTGTATAAATAACAGCTATAAAAGTACCATACAATCGTTTGAAGCTCAGCTGTCTCACAAAGACAAACTTCAGCTTTCGACGGCCCTTAGCAATTGAATGAAATTGCAGTCAAAATGGGCAGCGCCGTATTCGTACAAAATTGAGTAGCACAGACCGCTGGACGGTTGGACAAAAGATACATTTACATAACAAATTGAAGGGCTACGGATGTGCTACGCCGTAGCCGTACTACGGTGCTACGGCAGTACGTAGCTTCGTTTGTTCGGCTTTGACGTCAAGCGAAGACTGGACTGTGAGATTATGCAATTTGATCAAGTGGTTTGTCTAAAGTATAGTCCAATAGTGGAATAATGCCTTTACACAGTAACAAAACTGCCCACGGTCGCTTTTTGGCTTTTGACTTGGAGAGTAAGCTTGTGAATGCGAGGTGAATGGAAGATAAAGATGGTTTAAGTAGATCTCCATAGTCGAAATAAAAAAGTTGAAAAATTTGAGTTGAGTAACATAAAAAAGTAAAAAAATTGTAATATTTTGTTGGTATGTCCGGTAAAATGACAATTTACAATTGTCAATGTGGCGAGATTAACATTAAACAAAGCAAAAGAAAAAGTTATACCGGCCGATAGATGGAGCTAGTCTAAAGAAGTTTTACTTTAGTCGTGCGGTCTACAAAATGCGTTGCGATCTTGTTTTTTCCTTAATCTAGGAGCTAATTTTTTTTTAAATGCTGTAACGGGCATACGTAAGATATCATTTCACCTGATGGAAAGTGGCGATATTTTCTAAGGTAGAGCTTGTTTGCCCATAAGATACCCATCCATTGTTAACTTAAAGATACGGTTACAGATATAGTTTGATGTCACAGCACGTTTAGTGTAAATTGGAGGATTTAGATGTTAATTTTTTGGTAGACAATCCTAAAATAAACTCGATATCGTAGTATTTTAAAGATAAATCAAACAAACTTAACACCTCGTCAATTTACAGTCCAGAATCTCCAACGTCAATATTAAAAAAGCCCAATTAAATTAAGTAACTTCCTAAGGAACAAAAGTTTCAAATTAAATTTATATGCAAACAAAAATCCCACTAAAAGCTTTTTCAACGTTAAACACGAGATGACAACTTATTCAAAGAAATAACCGAAGAGTTCTAAAAACGTTCCCCGGTTTATTTGCGGATAACCATTAATTTATTATTCAGCATGTAAATTGTTGGCCAACTTCTTAGATCGGAATGTAACTCAAATCGGAATCTCGAGAAGTTTGACTTTTTTAAATCTCCTTATTAATGCGCCGCATAAACTTCTCGATTAAGAATTTTCCCGAACATTCAGAATTAACATGGAAATGTACTTTTTCCCGTTTATCTTTCGGATTAATTTTTACATAATCATGAGGTTTTTTTCCCGTAATGAGCGGTATAATATTCATCGTTCTGCCAGACTTTGGTATTTCTTGAATCCAAATAATTGAAATGATGAATACCAAAAAATAAATTTATACAGTTTCATTTCAATTCATAATAAATTTATTTAAACTAATTCATAGCTAGCATATTTTATTATTTAACCAAGCATATAAGTAAGAATTTTTAAGAAAAAAAAAGGATGTAATTTCCAGGTAAAATACTTTAAAATGTTTTTGCAATGGAAAGCAAAGCCTTTTAAGTTAACCAACTTTAAAATATTAGGTAGATTTCAGTTTAAGAGCCTACGTGTTCAGGTGCATTTGCGAACCAGCCTCAAATACCTTAAATAAAAAAATCTGTTCCCAATCAATTTATTTCTTTAAATTCTTGAAGAAGCTCTGGCGGTAGTCTCATAATACTTTCACTAACAAACGATCTCCATATCTGAACAAAATCATTCAAAATGAATTTGTATTAACATTTATAGAGTGTTGGGGACAGATAGGAATATATTCATTGATATATAACACCCTGTAACAAATAAAACCTCATTCAAAAATTAATAATTGAAATTCCCGAAGAGCGTGGTTTTATCACCCACATCCGTAACAGTATGAAGAAATGACTCGACGTCGCGTCTTCGTGACTCGTGACTCATGAATAACATCTTCTATTATAGATGATCATAAGGCGTAGATTAATATCGTGCGTCGTTAGCTCTCTGATCTCTCAGGTATTCAAAATACTGGTTATGAGTTGGATGAGGGGCAATCCCATTTAAAATATAATAATAAAAAATTCCGTAGAACCCTTATAAGTTCCTCATGCCCATCTTTCCATACTTACTTCATGTAAAGTTATAAACCTACATCTACCTGAAACTTTACACAATGATAGTTTAATTAAAGAACTCGCGTTTGAACATGTATAAATAAAGTATTTTGTAAATATGGCATGGAACATTATCTTCTATCGGACCTCATTATAAGGTGTGTCGTTTGCGTAGGTACTTCAAAGTTGTGAATTGGTTAAGATATAAAATTTTATGTAATTGTATGAAAGGTAAGCATTCTTGTGCATGTAAAGTGGCGATATTTTTATTATATATAATTGTAATGAAGTTAAGGTAAGTAACATTTGTAATTTATATTAATATATATATTGTTAGAAATCCTAAGTGGTTCTAGTTTTAAATAAATAACCTTACAATCAACCTAACAATATATTTTAAGAAACTACAATAATTAACCGCGTGATTTTATAAAGCGTCCGTCGTCTCTGAGCGCTGCCCGAAAAGTGAGTCCGAGTCTTCTTTGTCGCTCGCATTTATACAACGCCGCTTGCATCAGCTCCCGAAGTGAAAGTATTTGGTAACAATATATTAGGTCTTTACCTATGAAATTGCCGTTTTGTTTGAAAAAAGTTAAAGTATTTTTTTTTCGAACTTATTTATTTCTTTTATTCAAAGTAATCACCCCTGCAATCAATGCATCTTTGCCAACGCTGTGGCAGTTTATGGATGCCCTTCTTGAAAAAATCAGCAGGACGGGAGACAACAAACTCTTCAAAGGCGTTTTGTACTGCCTCTCGGGAATTGAATTTTTTTCCCGCTAAAAAGTTGTCCAAATTTTGGAAAAAGTAATAGTCGGTAGGCGCAAGATCTGGTGAGTATGGCGGATGAGGGAGAGCTTCCAAACCCAACTCATGCAGCTTAGAGACGGTCTGTTGTGCAGTATGGGGTCGCGCGTTGTCGTGAAGTAGCAGTGGAGACGACCGATTGACCAAAGCTGGTTGCAGACGTGCGAGTTTCGCCATCATTGTGGTCAGTTCTTCAATGTACACATCTGCAGTAATGCTCTCGCCGTTTTGTATAAAGCTATGAAGAATCACATCAGCACTAGACCACCAAACTGTGACCATCACCTTTCTAGGGGTCATTTTTCGTTTTGCACATTGCTTTGGTACCGAACCAGGATCTAACCAACTTGCTGAACGCTTTCGATTGTCAAAAAGAATCCATTTTTCGTCGCACGTAACAATTCGGTACAAAATTCCTTCATTTCTGTGCCTGTTAAGCAGCGCAAGGCAAGTCTCGACGCGTACGTTGCGCTGGCGATCGTTAAGTTCGTGGGGCACCCATCTTTCAAGCTTTTTTATCTTGCCAATCTGTCGCAAATGGACCAATATTGTTTTGATGCTAACATCAAAAGCTGCTGCCAGCTCAGCTGTAGACTGAGATTCATCAGCTTCCACAATCGCCTTTAATTCATCATTGTTGACCAAAGTTTCCGGACGACCACGAGGTTCATTTTTCAAGTCAAAATTCCCAGAACGTAACCGAGCAAACCAATAACGCGTTGTGCGTTCGTTTGTACAGTTCTCTCCGTAAACGTCGTTGATGTTACGTGTCGTTTGTGCCGCGTTGGTGCCACGACGGAACTCATATTCCAAAATTACACGAAATTTCAAAGTATCCATTATGAGGAAAATTGTTGAAATGTAATGAAAATACAACGCTAATCAATAAACAAAAGACTTATATTGTAAATAGAATGTCATATTTTTAAAACAAAATTAATTTGAATTTAGAATTCGTAGCCAATCAAAACTTTTTTTTGTTTGAAAAAGTCTGTACTGCAAAACGGCAATTTCATAGGTAAAGACCTATTATATATATATATAAGAAAAACCTTTGTCTTTCACTTTGACTTTTAAGTCTATCTACTCAGAAAACCTAACACCAGAGTTAGCTTTGATGTCAGATTTTGTGGTCAGCCTACATTTCCAGTTTCGAGCAAGTAACTGTTGTCCTTATATCCAAGCTCTTAAATCAATATTGTATGAGTTTAACTATAGATTAATAAGTAGCTACCTAGAACACCTCATCCCCCGTCCCTTTTAAGCCACGTCCGATCTGTATTGAAATTCAAATGCGCGTAGACGCGATAATGCTACCTAGAGTATTACTACGGTATATCAATGAGCCCGTAAGAGGATTCCACGAACCGTCGCAGTTTGCTTTTTGTAGAAAATTTGGTGAATTTTTCTGCATTGTTATACGTATTATTATACTATTTTTAATTCACCTAAAGCCCTTTAAGTCATTTTAATATATAAAAATGAATCTCTATGTCCCTTGGTCATAGCATTACGGGTGAACAGATAGAACATTTTCGCTAATTCTCTTTTATTGTGTTTATTATTTTCAGGAAAAAATTCTTATGAAAGAAAAAGGTAAAGTAAAAGGTAAAGAAAAGGTTTACTAGGTGGTAGGACTTTTCTGCAAAGTTCGGCTAGGTAGGTACCACCACTTTACCAGTTATTCAGCCGCCAAGCAGTAGTGCTAAACACCACTGTGTTCCGGTTTGAAGGGCACTGTAGCTAGTGAAATTACTGGGCAAATGAGACTTTATGATCAAATCTCATAGTCTAGTAATTTTATTACTAGACTTTGCTGATGTCTCAGAATGACGTGCGCCGTGCAGCGTCACGTGAAACTATACTTTAGAATTTCAAATGTCACTACAACTGATATGGTCAGTTGTGTCGCTTAACATCAGGCGAGCGACTAGCTCGTCGTGTCATTTCGTAACATAAAAAAAAGGTAAGAAAATATGGAAAATTTTCACCACGCGGGTGAAACCGTGGGGCACAGCTAGTACGTTATAATTATTGTTTAAGCTAACATTTCCTAGGTTACATTTTTGCCAATGTAATGATTTAAAACTTTGCTTAAACATTCAATCGTAATTGCATTTTTATGCGTGTTAGGGTACACAGATTATTCTACAATTTAATGTAATAGATAAACAAAATCACAGTACAAGTTAAATGCGCATCATTGCACAGAACTTCCCTTGTTTCACGTAGATCTCACAAAACCTCCGTCATGTATCGACTGGCCTCTGTCCCGTACAGAACACGCGGCTGTCCGGTCGCGGGCCTTAGACAATAAATCCGTTGTGCCACGAAGCTGCATGTATACGTCACACAGTGACACAACTTGGTACAAGTTGACTTGTTTGAGCCACGCATACGAATGCAGTTCGTTACATACTTTTGTATATTATATACAGTAGCTAAACTACGAGAGGATTCGATTTATTTCAATTATATTCATCAATTTTCTAAACGCTCTTAACGTTGTTTGTATAGGAGTTGAATGGAAAATGTAGGCATGAATTTGTCGAGAATTAAAAACGAATGCCGCCATTGGCAATTATATTTCGGTGACACTTATGTATTTATTACAACTGAGTTTCGGAGGTCAAAGGTTTTGCATTCATTAATCCAGAAGGCTTCAGGTATTTATGACTGACATCGCAAAAATTTTCAAGTGGCCGCCTAGGATTACAATAGTATGGTCAAGATTCAACCATCATCCCAGAGGTTCTCCAGAGCCTGTAATCAAATAATTATAATAATAATGTTATACTTAGCGTCTGGACCTCGAATCAAAGTCATAATATGCATTTACAATTTTTGTATTGTAAGCCCATTATAATAATACAAAGGTTAATAACAAAAGTTGTCTGAAAGAGATCGCTCTAAGCGATAGAACCGCCTATTGTACTAGTATTAGTTAATTTGTGAGATTTTATTTTTGTTAAATTGTTTAGTTATCTGATCTTAAGCGTCCGGCCACCCATAACAGTTACAGTGCCATTTAGAGCTCCAAACTATAACGTTTCGTTATGACACTTCACTGCGCAAGTCATCCTAACACATCAGCATAGTCTAATAATAACATTTAAGACTGTGAGTTCAGTAGAGTCATTAGCTACTATGCCCCTTAAACCTTGCATACTTCTGCTTAAAGGCAGAATTTCTGGAAAAGTGGTGTTACTTACTAGACGAATTCTCGCTGAAAAGTCCTACCACTTAGTTAACTAATCTAGTATTTCATAAAGTGACTCATTATAACTTCTAAATATATATAACTCAAAGGTGACTGACTGACATAGTGATCTATCAACGCACAGCACAAACCACTGGACGGATCGGGCTGAAATTTGGCATGCAGGTAGATGTTATGACGTTGGCATCCGCTAAGAAAGGATTTTTGAAATTCCACCCTTAAGAGGATGAAATGAGTGGTTGAATTATTTTCCCATAGGCCACGCTGCGGGCGAAGCTGCGGGCAGAAGCTCGTATATTATAAAGTTTAAATGGGTCTATTTGCGACAAGAAAAATATGAAAACAGAATTTTAATTAACCTCGACGAACAAAAAGTATTACTATAACTTATTTAAAAAAAGGGGTACAACCTAATTCACTGTTTTGAAATACAGTATCTCTTGTCACGGCTTACTCCGGGCGCCGTGACCCTGGCTCCAGCTCCTCAATTGGACGTATCTTTGCGCTCGAATGCAGCCCTTATCTACGAAGCGGATGGAGAATGTATGGCGTGGTCTTAAGGCTATCCTCTACGATGGTTTATCTTCTATCTTTGATCTTTTATTCATATTGATTTGAAGGATTTCATTTCAAGAATAAGAATATCTTTATTGCTTACAAAAAAAAAACAGAACCTTAATTTTTTTTTTTATTGTTTGATAGGCTTGCGTTTGACCACTATCGCACCTGATGGTAAGTAACGATGCGGTCTAGGATGTAACACGCTTGCCTAGAAGATACCTGTTCAATCTCGATTTGAAGACTCCCAGGTTGTAGTTAAATCTACGCTATGTAGGTATATTAACAGTTATATTATAGTAATACTAACAACAGGTTAGCTAGTAGGTAGGTGCTGAGTTTAATTTCATTAATGTACATATGTGTTATGCTAATTATTAAAGTAACTATGTTATTAGTTTCAAATGAATTAAATCAAAACAAATAAAAAGCAGACAAGTATTATATTTTACTTCTTGTTGTAACTGTTTAACCATTTAATTAAAAAAAAAACAATATGGGAAGTCAATAATATCTTAAAAGTAGGTACTATGACGAGTATACTTACACCACACATCTGGAATATTTGCGCTACTTTTTTATATTTTCGCTACTCTCCGTAAATTCTACACAGTTTTCATTCAGCTTTGACAGCCTCTGTAGTGTGGTGGTTGAGCAGGTCGGCTCATAAAACGGAGGAAATGGCTTCCATTCCCACGGTTGAGCAAATATTTATGCACGGGATAAAAATCGTCAATACATTTTTTGTGTCTAACTGTTGTGGGATCATGGTCATGGATACATAGAAATTTATGTGACCGTTGGGCGTTATAATCATATTTTATTTTTATTTATTTTAAAGTACATCTATGAAACCAGCATTGTGTTATGCAAGTATGTAATGGAAAACTAATAGGATAAATGCCTCAAAAATAGTTATAGTTATAAATTAATGTAAAATCATTTGAATCATAAGCATTATTACTTTAAATAAATTATGGCATTTTAAACTACAAACGACAAGATTTACAGATTTTTCAAACATTTTTCCTGATAAATAAAGTAAACTGGATCAGATATCCGCCGCTAACCGATGACGCCAGAAATGAGTCAGGAGGGCAATCACTCGGCCGCCCGCCCAATCAATCGCGTCTCACCTGCAAAAAGTAAAGGAAGGCCCATCGTCCCATCGTCCCATCCATTGCTAATAAGTTTGCGCACTCTTGCATGCCGGAACGGAATTGGTGCAATTCCCTCTTAAAATTCGCAATCGGAACGCAAACGAGATTTTTCGCAGCTCGTTTTTCGCGATGTTGTGTTTCTGATGTGTTTGCAGGGTCAGTATGATGGAAAGTTAGGTTGTATTAGAGAAACCTTTTCGAAGTAAAATTTCTTTATGCACTCTTGACTTGGGGAGTAAGCTGGGGAGGTGAACGAAAGTTGAAAGTTTTTGGTTAACTTAGATTTTCATTGTCAACATAACATAGTTAAAGTTTTGTATTATTATGTTGGTATGTCCGGTAACATGACAATTTATAATTGTCAAGATTGGATTGGATTGCATTGACATTAACGTTAAAAAAAGCAAAAACAAAATTATACCGACAGATTTTTTTTTTTGGTATGGCTGCACACTTTTGTGTATATAGCCAGTGTCAAGTAATTGATAATTTCTCGAGTTAAGTAAAATATATGTATATATGTCAAGTCAAGTCACGGTCTATGTCATCAAGTCAAGTCATAGTCTTGTCTAGTCAAGTCATACTCTTAGTAAAGTGGTGGCAACTTTACTAGAAGATTCTATGGAGTTATGGAAACAACGCGAAAAGAAACGTTTCACCATCATTATACCACTTTTCCACACTCATGCCTGTGATTCAGCACTTAACGAATAAAATGCTACCAATTTTATGCACTAACACTGAAAATAACACAAGTTCTAGAAAATAATACAATGAGGCGACGCGATCTTTTTCGCTTTCCCGCCAAAACTCCCATACTGGCAGATAGATGGAGCTAAACTGAATATTTTTACGTCACTCCTGTGGTTTAAAGCACACTCTTTTCTTTAACTGATTAAAGATCAAGCACAAGAAGCGGTCGTAGTTTCATTGTTTTGTGTACAAGGTATACAACGCCATCTCTTGATTATTTATTGAACTACGTAAACAACGTCTTTGGTATAGTTATGATAGTGCATATTCTAATATGTTTTGAATAACTTTGTATTTATGAGAGGAACTGTGAATAGCATTATTAGTAAAGTTAACGTAAGCTATTTTTTTATGAATGCAAGACACATGAGCGCAAACTTCATAAAATATTGGGTTTATTATATTTCTTTCGTCATCTCTGCATTAAGATACCTTCTGATTGTGATCTTTGTTACCATCATTAATTACCCTACCTAAACTTTATTTTATTCCGTGAGTAGCAATATTCACAGCTACAACGTCGGGCACAAAATAGGTACATAGTCTCGTCGATGTTACCATACGTTACCCACACATCGAATTTCCCTCATTCACGGGTAAAAATCCGGGAAACGCCGCAAATGTCTCAACCAACAATATTAGAATAATTGATTAACTAAACGCAAAGAGAAATAATCACGATTCAGCGTTTTACCAGTAAGGCTGTCGACAAAACTGCGATTGTGGCATCCAAATTTACAAGACGAGTCGCTACTCGTCTTGTAAATTTGGATGCCTGTTTTAAAAAAATCTTGACTGGAGGTGATTATGACATAACAACTCCCCAAATCAGCGTCCAAAGTAGCGTTTTATGGAGGCCTGTGTTCAGAAGTGGACTTTTCTGGCTATGTATGTAATATAGGCACTGAGAATATGAATTAGCTGATAGGTAACCTATATTCACTTTTTATTGTTTTTTTTTTATGTTAATGAATGACGTGAAAAGCCAACCGTTTGCCTGATGTTAAGCGACACGGCTGCCCATATCACTTACAGTGTCACTCGGACCTCTAAAGTATAGAGTTCCGCGTGACGCACTGCGCACGTCATTCTGAGACATTAGTACAATCTAGTAAGATTACTAGACTGTGAGATCAGTTCATAAAGTCTCATTTGCCCAGTAATTTCACTTTCTACAGTGCCCTTCAAACAAGAACACAGCAGTGCTTGCGCACTACTGCTTGGTGGCAGAATAACTGGCAAAGCAGTGGTACCTACCTAAACGAACTTTGCAAAAAATTCCTACTACCATTTATTTATTTAAGATTTACTACATTATTTTATTTCTGTAAGGCTTTTCAAACTATTATGTATTCAAAGATAACCTAAGTTAAGCATGGACCTTGATAAATAATACAAAAAGTCCTGTACAAGGAAGTTCAGTTTCCAAACTAGCGCAAACACAATAACCAAGACAATTCTGTGAAAATAACGCGAAAACTCCTGCCCACAAGCAAACAACGTCTAGATTTTCTGCCATACATCACCCTATAAACTTACAAGCGATGATTCCTAATATATCATCCGTGTGCAGCTGGCCTAAATCTCCGGCGTGCCAGGAAAAATGATTTATAAAAGCTCACTGCTGACGCTCCATCCTTTTCCACCTCTCACATCTCGGATACTGCCATCTTTGTCTATTCTAGTCCAATTTCACAGCCTGGTGGATGCTTCCATAGGTCCCTAGTAATGCCTCTATTGATTAAGAAGCTTGAATATTCATTCAATTATATGCCAGCGCGGTTTTCTGATGAAAACGCTTGTGGTACGCGGTTTTAAAGGGTTTCGTGTTTACATTTTGGTCCGTGGGTTTATTGTTTAACTGGCTTGATTTATTCGTGTTCTGTTTGCAAATCATTAGGTTCAAATAGAACTGCGATGTTTGGGACATCTTTGTTAATATTTTATGGGAAATTGTTTGCTTGAGCTTTGATTTCTTGATATCATACCAAAAGTTACAATGTTCAGTATCTATATTATTTAGATACAGAATTTAAACCTTTTTTCTTTGTTGTGTATGGATCGAGGTTTTAACACTCTTCAATATTCAGTCAGTCTTGGAAGAAATTTAGACACGTCAAACCTACGTAATTCTAAGTGCAAAAGGGTCAAAATGCCTTAGAGGCTTATCCTAAGCCTTTTTCCAGTGGCTAGCGCACTGCATATTTAGAGTGACATAGGTGAAAAGTATTATACCCTGGCAACATCAAGTCTCAAAATTATAATCCCCAAAGTATATCACTCAGCCACTCTCACTCAAACCTTTTTACTTCTGTACAAATTGTACAGAATTCTATACGTAAACTGGCTTCTGCCCGCGGCTTCACCCGCGTGGCCTATAGGAAACGAAAAAGTAATAGATATTTTTTTTTTTCATAGATAATTCAACTACCCATTTCACCCTCTTAGGGGTGGAATTTCGAAAACCCCTTTATTAGTGGATACCTACATTTTACAAAGAACGCACCCTTCAAATTTCAAGTCTCTGGGACCAGCGGCTTAGGCTGTGCGTTGATATATAAGTCAGTCATTAAGTAATTCAGTCAGTCATTCAGTCATAAGTCAGTCAATGCTTCAAATTACTATGTATAGATTATATAAGCTTTTCTTATATTTTTCACACGATTTCTGGCAAAATGATACACGAAACTGAGTAGATTGCAGCAAATTCTAATTCTATTTAAGATTATTAATTCTAATTCTATTAAGATTATTATCTTAAAATCTAATTTAAGATAAACCTGGGGTTGTCCAAAAGACAAAAACCTTCGATGTTAGTTAGTTAGTTCTGTTCATGTAGTTATGACCTAACGAGTTAAAACATGAACGCTCATTATCAATATATTCGCAAGATCAAGTTCACTGTCCATCTATTTATCTTTCACTCAGTATTTTTGAATATTCTACCTCCTATATAACCGGGTTCAATGGGATATCAAAAGTATGAAAAACACGGATAAAACCGCAAACCACAGCTGCCTTAACCTAACGATAACTTTAACCAAAAAAAGTAACATTCAAAACGACATATTCAAAAGTTTAATATCGAATATTTGGTTCCAGACAATAACCGCGTATTAGCACTCAAGAGCCTCCCCAATCGGCTGACAATATCGCAGCTTGCAAACAAAATATTCATACGGATAGAGATTTTTCCGGGAGCGATATAAGAAGGAGGAAAGGAGGTTTCCTTGCAATCTATCGTCTGTATAATGGAGCTGTTAAAGACAATATGCTCGGAAACATATTGGATGCAGCAAGAGGAATGTGTAAGCGAGCGCGCGTCGACGACTACCGGCCGGCGGCGGCATACCGAGAGGAAAGGTTTCATATGTGTTTATTTAAGAACTTCATTCAATATCTGTTAAGCTAACTAACTTTTTGAAGTAAAATTTCTTTACGCGTGCTTGACTTGGGGAGTAAGCTGGTGAATGCGAGGTGAACGGAATGTGAAGTTGGTTCACGTAGATCTCTAACAAGGTTAAAAAACTACTTTAAATTTGTATTATTATGTTGGTGTGTCCGGTAAAATCAAGTTTTACTCCAGTCGTGTGGTCTAAAGCATGCTCAGTTTTTTTTTTTTCAAGTTCCGCTTATACTTCATTAATGTGTCTTCAGTTTAATAGAAACGTTAAGAAAAGTTTTAATGAATGTATTCTTAGTGTTGCCCATCGATCAGCTTTTTTTATACATCTAGTTTTATATTATTATATTGTTTTTAAAGTGTTTTTAAAATACGTATTTTTGATTTGTCTTTTGTTCTAAATGCAAAAGAGTGCACTTCAATTTGGCATTAATAGTTACGATACGATACTATACGATACCATACAATACAACGTAATACAATAATACTTTATTGAACACCAACTAATACATAACAATGCACCTTAAAAAAACTTACAAAGTATGGTCGAATTAGCATAGATTACTTTTTGTAATAGGCTCCCGTTTGACCACTATCGCACCTGATGGTAAGTGACAATGTGGTCTAGAATGTCGCTTGCCTAGAAAATACTTGTTTACTCTAGATTTCAAGACTCCAAGTTTGTAGTTTTCGGGAAATACGAACGCCAGTAAAGCGTTCCACTCCTTAGCTTTCGCATGATAAATGTGTAGCCAAAAGTACATCAAATATAAAATAGTTTATTAGTCGTAGTAATCGGTAGGTTTTAATTTTGATGAAGTACTGCGGTTCCAGTGAATTGTTTACGTTATTAGCAGAATTGATATTCTGCGTGTAAAAACAAATAAACCCAGGACCCACGCACACGTGTCTCTCAGTGTGTGACCCAGCATGCGATAAATCCGTAGCTACATCTGGGCAGGCGCTCGATCCAATTTTATTACTATTCTCTCCGACTTATTTGATCCAGCCGTCAAAGCGAGCGCGCTGGATACATTATCGCCTTCAGACGGCAACTTATCTAACCCTTTGAATGGCGAAAAACTGAATCAATCCCATCGGTTCCTGACTCTCTATCGTTGGGAGCTAATTATTTATTGCTTGCTAAGTTACTATAAGGTGCTTTTAATATGGGATTAAGCGATGTGATTTTATGGCCTTATTTTATTTATATTTAATTCTTTCTGTGCTGTTTGCCTGTGATTATAGAAAGAATGGTGATTGCCTCACGAGATAGATAGATAGATAGATAGATAAACTCTTTATAGAAATACCACATCTTACATAATTAAAAATTAAAAAAAAGTGAACAAACTTAATTAAACCAAAGTGTAACAATGGGCGGTCTTATCAATCAGAGCGATCTCTTTCAGACAACCTTGCACGAAAAGGAATAACACGAGATGTTAGTAATGTAACAGCATACATAATAGTATTGCGTAATGATATACTAACATAGTTCATAAGATTTTAATTGAAACCTTAAAACAAAACACCTTGTGATTTTTGTGCGAAAATATGGAAAAATAGACTGAAATAAAATAAAGAGAATTGATTAAACAAATTGATTGACGACACAAGGTAATTAGTTTGATTATCTCGACGTAGGTCTTAACCTGATAATACTTACCGCATAATTTGCTTACTTTTCCTAAATGTTTTATTATTTATAAATCACACTTCACACTAATATTATATAGGCGAAATTTTGTATGTATGTATGTGTGTACGTTTGTTACTCCTTCACGCTCAATCGGCTGAACGTATTACGATGAAATTCGATACCAAAATCGCTTATACACTAGATTTACATATAGGCTGCATTTATCCCGAAAAGTCAAATTTTCCCGTGGGATGAGTAACTAATTAAAATAATTTTTATCCGCGGGTGAAACCGCGGGGCGCGATTAGTTTAGATATAGTTATAGATTTAGATACCTTAGATTAATTTCAATTTTAGTTATTATATTTTGTTTATTTTTCAGTACATATTGAAATAAATGTCCTTTTTATACATCATAATTCTGTCAATTTATATTAAGTCAAATGCACCACCTTCCTCACTTCCACCTCACACACTTGTATTACAAAATCTGTAATATAAAGTTTCACTTTATGGCTTATTACATCTTATCGCCTTTAGAATTTCGTTCCGCGATCGAATATACGACAATGCAATGGTTATCGTCCCATAAACTTTTTATTGAATTTACAAATATTACGAAACTATTATACGAAGCAAAATAAACTTAAAAGTAAAATAAATCGTCCAAAGTAAAAATATATCTTTATATAAGTAGTTTTGATTAGGTTCAATTAAAAAAGTGTTTTTGATTTACGCTTTAGGTACTTTGATTGTGCTATTTCTGCTTGAAGATAATTATTTTTCATTAAAATAAATTCACATTTTGAAAAACATCTTTTGAACTAAATGTACAGCTCATATTTTATAATGAATATGATGAATTTGACAGAACACGATCGCCATATAAATTTAATAATATACATGTTTATAATATTATGTTATACTTATAATGTAAACTTGTAATGATATATTAATATGATAAGGTATTGACATTGATAAGGTACAAAATTATTAATTGGATTCAAATTTCATTCTAGAGTTAATTAATTTTACAGATGACTGTGTAGTATTTATTAATGAATCAAAATGCACTTAGAAATTTTACTTATTTTTTATTGTGTAATGAAAAGTGGTGCTAATGCTGTAAATAAAACTGATGACGCTAAAAATTTAACTGAAATTGGAAGAATTCACGATACTTTGGCTATGGTGAGTTTAAGTTATGTAAATAAATAAAAGTAGTTTTTTATTAATTCAGAACTATGTGACCAGTTTGTCCTTCACCTGATATCAAGCGCCACGGCCGCCCATTACAGAACAGTGTCACTCGGAACTCTAAAATCTAAAGTTTCGCGTGACACTGTCTGGTAATAAGATTACTCCACTGCGAGATCAGATCGTAAAGTCTCAATTGCCCAGTCATTTCACTAGCTACGGTGCCCTTCAAACTGGAACACAGTAGTGCTTGAACACTACTGCTTGGGCAGAATAACGGGTAAATCGGTGGTACCTACCTAGACGAATTTAGCAAAAAAGTCCGACCACTTAGATTATGCACTGAATTCATTAAACGTGTTAGTCAAAAACAAAACAATACTAAATACTAACAATATATTAAACATTAATTTTTATTGTTCGATAGGCTTGCGTTTGGCCACTATCGAATATAAATTAAAACAATATATATATTATGGTATATTAATTTAATTATCTTTTACACTGTCATATTTATTTTTATTGTTTTTGTTATAATTAATTTAACTCAACTTTGTTTACAGAAAATTTTAATGCCTACAGTTAAAAATCCCCAAAACACAGTGATATCAACACTTTCAATACAGCTGTCATTCTGCAAACTGGCTTCTGTAGCAAGAGGTGCGGCTAAGGAGGAGCTTATGAAGGCTTTGGGTTTTACTAAAGATGAAATGGTCAGGGAAATCTATATTTAATTATGTCAGGGCATTGGATAGTTTTGTATTTATAATACCTATATCACAAAAAGGCTCTCGCTGACGACGGCTTGGATTAATTCAAAAGTCAATGCTCCTTGAAACATCACGAATCGTTAAGAGGTTCTTCACTGCAGAGTGAAACCACCTTTACTAGCTTTTGGCTTTTGGCTAGTGGTTAGGGTTGCAGAACCCTAACCACTAGCCTAGGCCCTGCCCTACTGCTGGGTGGAACAACTAGGTTTAGGGCTTTTATTATATTTATAAATTCTTATTAAAATTAAAATAATGTAATAAAACTTATCATTTTTTTTATATTAGTGAATGATGTGACGAGCGTCGTTGACCTGATGTTAAGCGACACGGCCGCCCATGACAAAACAGTGTCACTTGGGTCTCCAAAATATATAGTTTCGTGTGACGCTGCACTACGCACATCATCCTGAGACATCAGCACAGTCTGGTAATAAGATTACTCGACTGTGAAATCAGATCATAAAGTCCCAATTGCCCAGTAAATTCACTAGATACAGTGCCCTTCAAACCGGAACACAGTAGTGCTTGCACACTACTGCTTGGCGGCAGAATAACTGGCAAAGCGGTGGTACCTACCTAGTCAAACTTTGTAAAAAAGTCCTACCACCTAGTATCATAGTTATCGTAAGAAATCTAAGTGATTATACATTCAATTAAAGTAATTTATTAAAAGAATTTAAAAAATCATTCTAAATACATTATCGAATATTGTTTAGTATATATATTTTGTTTTTTAGATTGACAATTTCTACGCCAACGTCCGTGATATGCTGCTTAGATTGCAACAATCCGATCTGACGCACATTAACGAAATATATCTCGATTACAAAAGCTCGATAAATATGAGTTTTGCGGAAAACTCCACCTTACATTACGGAGTGCGAGTTGCTAAAGTCAGTTACATGTACCCCACGGCGGCGACTACTTTTATCAATAACGCTGTAAGTTTAGATTATATGACATTTCGTAAAATTTCCATAATTAAACATAGGTCATATTTTGTATGTATGATTTAGTCATTGTTTTTTATTGTTCCTCTTGTTATTTCTCCGACCAATAGGCCGAACTTGTTGCATAAGTTGTTTTTTTATAGATCGGACTATTGAAATCCAACTTTTATCCTACATATATTTATTTATTATATATATTATGCAAAATACTTAGCTTTAGTTAATATTATACCTGATTGGTTTGAATGTCATCAGAAAAAAGCAATTTAAAGAAAACTTTATTTTTGTTATTGTTTTCTGTTTTTTAAAACTAAAAGATAGTATCTCGAAGTAACTATTAATTGTACGTATATTTTCGTTTTAAAATATAAATCAATATATTCATAACAAATGTATGTTACAGACCAGTACACAAGCAAAACTATAACAAACAAATTAAAAAAAAAATATATCTAATCCAATATGCGAATATATCCAATGTGCGAAAGAAGCATAGTATAGCAATATTGTTCCAATAAAAAACTTATATTTTACTGATTGGCCTTATGAAGTCCGTGATAAAAATCATCTGATATGAATTAACTTATTGGTTGTTCCAGATTTCTACAGCAACATACAGACGTGTGGAAGACATTATACAACCCAAGGACATTAACAATCTTACTTCTATCGTGTTGGTCTATGCGGCACATTTTAAAGTAACTCTAGTCATATCTAGTATTCTTGAGAGTGAATTCAAACTTTGCACATATGTCGAAATTGGTACAGGACCGAGAGGGTTATGGAGTTGGTTGTTTTGGCTTAAAAGTTCACGACCATGGGGATTTTGGAGTTGGATATTTCGACTAAAAGTACAGGACTGAGGGGGTTTGGACTTGGATTTTTGGGCTTGAAGGTACAGGACTGAGGGGGTTTTAACCTTGGGTATTTTGGCTGAAAATTACGAGAACAAGGGGCTCAGACCTAAGTTTTTTGGCTTAAAATTTCAGGGTTAAGGAGGTTTTGGGCTTGGGTATTTCAGTTTAAGAGTACAGGACTGAGAGGGTGTTGAACTTGGGTATTCCGGATTAAAAGTATAGGACTGAGGGAGTTTTGGACTTGAGTATTTCGGCTTAAAAGGCACACGGGCTACCGCTAAGCCACACTTGCTCTCTCGTTCACCCTTAAGAGCTTGGCAACGATTTATTAAATTCTTTATTAAGCTTCTAGCGATCATTTTTGAATTAAAAATATATAAAATAGATATTCCAGCTATGTTGTTGATAAATTTGTGAAAAGTTGTTTTGTATTTACAGCCATCATGGGAAATGCAATTTGACCATACTCGTACAAAAAAGAGAAAGTTCTACGGCTACGATAAAAGCGTCATTGAAGTACCTATGATGGCTAAACTTGACGAGTTTCTCTTGCACGACTTTAAAGATTTTAAGGTAAAATGAAATGTATTAGTCATTATTAATCAACTCAAGTCAAATTCGGTAAAATTTGTCATTTAACAACCCGCACTTAGCCAGCATAATGGATTAGGATTATTCCTTACACTTTTTCCGTGTCACAAGAGAAAAGCCGTGTGTCAGCGTGTACAAAGCGTTTATAAATTGGTTGTATAAGACGTTACATCTTATTACCATTTTTTCAAACCAAGTAAGCTTAATCTTCCAAATGTTTTATTTTACAGATCCTCTCAACGAGACTCAGAAGTTGGGGTGCCACAATGACATTCGTCCTGCCAACTTTTTTGAATATTGACGGGTTTCTCAATATATTGCAACATGACCCAGATCTCTTAAAAAAGGCAAAAAAGCTGATGAAATGGAAGCACGTAAGGTTGGTGATGCCGAGCGTGAAGATGAAGTGCCATCATGACTTAATTGGATTTCTTAGACAGGTGATATAATTATAATACCTACTATAAGTATTCACATAAGTGTATATATGCTTAGGCAGGTTGGTGGTGGAGGTGGACCGACGGTCTGGTCAAAACTGCGACGAGCAATACTCACCTCTTTGAACTTGCTTCTTTTATCCCGTTGGATGAAAGTGGTGCTCTATGAAGATGGTCTAAATTCAGCAGTGGACGTCTTCCGGCTTCCATTGATGGTGAATATATAATAGTTGCGCCCGATCGCTATCAACACAAATTAACTTTACAATTGTATCAATATAATAATCAATCCAATACAATATTAGGACGTTTAACGTCAGTGGAATATATGATCGTTTAACAGTTAACCAGTTTATAAGAAAACCGTATTGTTAAAAAATCGAGTAATCTTCTGATTGATGATTACAAAACCTTAATGTCCGTTGTTTAAAGTTTTCTTGTGGAAACTATATGTCATGAAATATATAGCATAGCGTGACGACTGTTGATCTGGAAAGCCGTTGGAGTTGGATAAACAACCTAACGACCTTTTGCTACGATGCAAAAGAGATGTGACCTTCATCTAGTGGTCTATCCAGTTTCATCCAGTACAGAAAATGTACTTTTAATTATGATAGATAAATCACCCTAGACCAATTTCATAATGAAGCAATCGTTTGACTTTAAGCATGTATGATATGGCTTAGCGGCAGTTTTTGTGGCTTTCTAACCGACCAAGGTTCAAATCGCAGGCCCACTCAGCCTTGCACCAAAGACTTATAAAGTTATGTACAAAATTGGCATTCGCTCTTACGACAGTGAAGGAAAACATCGTGACGAAACTGGCATGTTCAAAAATCACAAAGTTCGAGAGCATATTAATATCCACCAAACCACAATTGGCCAGCATAGTGTATTGGAGAAAAAGCCCGTGACCTATAGTAATGGGAACGTATGGACTGATGTTGTTGACTTTCAGGTTGGAATCAAAGAAGTTCTAGATAGAAACTCAACAGGGCTCAATGCCATTCTAAATGAAGGAGCTGTTAACGCGAGTAACTTATATGTTAGCAATATAAAACAAAAAGTTTTTCTGGAAATGGACGAATTTGGCGTATACAGAGTTAATAAAGGTAATGAAAATGGCCTAACATGGTAGACCAATATAGAAAGAGATCGTGAAATTAGCGTTCATCCAGCTGGGTCTGGATCATCTGAACTGGTCATAAGTAAAGCGGAATGAGGGCGAAGAAGAAATATATGAGAACAAGAAGCGGGTGAAACAAGCAACCTGAGGGTCACGATAGCCCCTATACATCTCTTGTATACTATCCATGCAGTTACTGTCCTCGTCATCTCCGCCCGAGACACGTCTTAGGTGACCCGGACAACCCTATAGCAGCCGTAAATTCAAAATTCAAGGAATTTATAAATTAATAAAGGATTACATATTTTTTAATTGTATTGAGTAAGAAATTTGAATATATTTATGGGATTATAAGCCCATCAGTCTATAAGAGTTCCGATATTACAGACCCCTAAAAATTATAATCTAATCTTCATCACAAAGACTTCTCCAATATATTTTATGATTGCTATGTACTGTACTTACAATTATTTTGCTTTATTTTATTTTTTATTTTTTAGTTATTTATCATTGTGTTCGTACTTGTACTTGTTTTATTACTTATTTTGGTTACTTACTCACCTATTATATTATTTTTTTTATATTTTTCATTCATTTTTATTTATATTTTCCATTGTTGTAAGCGGATCCGTGACGACACCGAAACAGCCCCAACGGAAGATCAGCGCTGGTCGCACGATGGTCGCATTATGCTGAGTTGGGACCGGTTCATGGCAACTGTCAATTATATTTGTTACTTAGAATAGTTTATTGATTTATTTGCTGTTGTCACGAATAAAATATTTTTGTTTTATTTCTTTCTTTTTTCTATTTTCTTTATTTCTGTGTTGTTTTTGAATCTCCATAAAAGCTCCCAGTTTGATCTTTTTGTCTAAGGAACATAACATATTATTGTTTTCAGAAATTTTAGACCTTCTGCCACAGCCTATGGAACCCCCCGGAACCCAGGAGTTTGTCCTCGACCACCCATTTTACTTCACAGTCAGTTTAGAGCCAACAGAAACCGAGACTTACCAACTTTTTAGCGGCGTGTATTACCGACCTGAATAATGATTTTTGAAAGCATTTTGTCCTGGCCCAAAAATAATTATATCTAATAGAATAAATAAATAACTGCTCTCAAGTGAATTTAATAATATAGTAAAGTTTTTGACCGAAAATAAAAATAGTCGTACGATGTACCTTGGATTCGTACGACTCGGTGGCCGTGACGACGAGTGGTTCGAAACGACGAGATAAAACAATGGAACCTCTGAAGAATGGAATTTTTTCTCTGTTCATATTAATTTAAAACCTCGTATTTATACTGCATCTTTATTTTTCAAAAAGTATATACAATTGGAAGGTTTTCAAGTTAAATGAATAAGTATTTTCTAGACAAGCATGTAACTTTTCAAAGCATGTTGTTATGGTGTAACTTTTTTTTTTTTTTAATTTAAGGAATGACGTGACGAGCTAGCCGTTCGCCTGATGTTAAACGACACGGCTGCCCATATCAGCAGTGTCACTCGGAATTCTAAAGTATAGAGCTTCGCGTGACACTGCACTGCGCACGTCATCCAGAGACAGCACAATCTAGTAATAAGTTACTAAACTGTGACTCAGGTCATAAAGTCTCATTTGCCCAGTAATTTCACTAGCTACAATGCCCTCCAAACCGGAACACAGCAGTGCTTGCGCACTACTGCTTGGCGGCAGAATAACTGGCAAAGCGGTGGTACCTACCTAGACGAACTTTGCAATAAAGTCCTGCCACCTAGTAAACGAAAAAAGTAACTGCAGTCAAATGCTTACTTACACTACAATGATAAAAATAAAACACTAACAAACATTCTCCTTTGAATTCGTTCTAACCTGATGCACGCAACCTCGCTTTCTGAATTTTGTCAAACCACCAAATTTTTTTATTTTATTTTCATGAATGACGTGACGCGCAAGGCGTTCGTCTAATGTTAGCGACACGCCCATATCATTTGTAGTGTAACTCGGAAATAAAAAATAGGGTTTAGCGTGACACTGCACTGTGCTGCAACTGTCAGCACTGTTTAGTAATAAAATTACTAGATTGTGAGATTGTGGTATGCTTTTTAGCTACTAGGATTTAAAAAAAGAATGTGCTTTAGACCACACGATTGAAGTAAAACTTCCTTAGTTTAACTCCATCTATCGGCTGGTATAACTTTGTTTAATGTCGCCATCTTGACAACTTTATTTTAATTTTATATTCAATTGTCATTTTATCGGACATACTAATGTAATAATACAAAATTTTAACTTTGTTACATTGACAATGGAGATTTACGTTAACCAATAACTTTCAACTTCCGTTCACCTCTCCAGCTTACTCCCCAAGTCAAGCGTGCGTAAAGAAGTTTTACTTCAAAAATTAAGATTTTTGGTAACTTCAATCAATATGTTACTAACAATACCCTAAATAATAATAGTACCCTAAAAGTCCAGATAAATTGAAAGTTTGAATTTGTTCAGTAACTTCTGTAGCTGACTCTACATTTCTACAGCACCTCGATTGCCCTCTTCTGTTACTTAGTATGTATATACAAAATACACTTACAATATTCAAATATAGTGAAATAACAATCATAAGCGTTTGCGACTGGGGGACTTGGAAATGTAGATATGTTAATGAAATATTTATAGAGCCATCAGTAATCATGATGGATGGGATAAAATAACTCGATTTAATAGAGAAATTTGGAGAAATTAGTTAAGAGTGTGCTGAGTAAGATCTTTGGAGAAGACAGGCGACTAGGGTTGCTTTGAAATTGGGAACGCTGTGTAAGTTGCCTGAACCGTGTATCAGAGTATCGGCTTATTCTATGTAAATATGTCGGTTGTATAAGGTATACATTGACAGCCTATGTGGTGTGGTGGTTGAGCAGGTCAGCTCATAACCCGGAGGCAGCAGGTTCGATTCCCGCAACAGGACATGTATTTGTGCACAGAAAAAATGCGCAAAAACTTGTCCTTAATATGGGTGTTGTGTGACTATGCTCCTCGTAGTTCCTGGGTAGACACAGGAAATCCTAGTTAGGGTCCAGAATCTATGTATGTGATCGTTGGACATTATTATTATTATTTACCGATATCTTCAGGAAAACATGCTGCAACGTCGACCGCGACCTCACGGCTAGAGCACTAAGCTAATCTTCAGCAGCGTTCATCAAAGTATATCCTAAAAGACAGGTTTTAGTAACTACTAGCATTCTACATTCAAACTTTCTATACTACGTATGCAGTATGTATTTATTTTCTTAACAGATTAATTTTTGTCTATAATTGTATTTTTTAATACATTTTCATTTAAGTTCAAGTTTATTTATATTGCTGCACATAATTATGCATTTTTTATAGTAAGACAAAAAGTAAAAATACTATGGTACTTTGATGCGATTTTAGCAAATACTTTCATCAGTTAAATATTTTAATTTCTATCATAATATTCATTATTTGCCGTATTTCCCGAAAACTGCAACCTTGGAGTATCTGAATCGAGAGATCATTTAGGCAAACTTGTTACCTCCTAGACTACATTGTTACTTACCATCAGGTGCGATAGTGGTCAAACGCGACCTTTCAAACAATAAAAAAAATTAAGAAAAATGCTTTAAAAAATAAACAAGTTATTAAACTCATGTTTTACTTCGCAAAGGGGTGCTTAAAATGCATTTTCATGTAGCCAATTACTTGAATGAATTCATTGTAACGACACAGTGTAATTGGTCAGTAACTAGTTTTTATTTCCACCCTTTGTCATTTCACCCCAACAAAGGGGTTGATGGGGTGCTCTGTTCATTTTGATAGGCACGTGATACACACGTGGCTAGTTAGTTAGCTATTATTGACAATTTGAGTTAATCTTTCATTTTGAAGGAAAGTGCATGATTAAATTATGAAGTTACAATAATGTACTGAAATACTATAAAGGTCGTAGAACCTAAAAATATAAGTACCTACTCGTAAGTCAGTCGAAGAATTCAAATCGGATAAACTTTAACTCGCTCGGCCCTGTTACACTCGACCGTAGGACATAATATGCTATCTACCTACTTCTTTGAATGACATCTCTCATCATTTCGCGCCTACTTACCTACTCATTGTTGAAGTGGAAAAGTATAATTATGTTGGATAACTCCCAACCATGTATACTTACATGTATTTGTCGTGACTTATAAATCATGTATATACTATAAATATTTAAAACGAATAATGATCAAAGTTTGACAATTAACCTAAAAATGTAAGTGACAGTAATCATAATTTCCTTCGACCTGAATATTATTGTAATGTGACGAGAGTTAGACAATGTATGCTTTAAAGTGCAACGCCCTCACAGGGCTCATACAATGTAATATTGGAAACTAAGTACTGTATAGATTAGTTAGACTAAGTAATGACATTGTATGAAGGCATGTAATAATAATAAATAATAAATAAATAAATAAATAAGTACATAAATTTTTGACAAGGTAAGTGAATAACGCCCAACGATCACATACATAGATCCTGAACCCTAACTAGGATTCTCTGTGTGTAGGGACCCAGAAACTACGTGGACCATGGTCCCACAACACCTAGACACAGAACACATTACATTTTTACATTTTTGTACACATATTATACTTGTCCTAGCAACTGGAAGAGTAGAGCCAAAGACCGGGCTCAGTGGCGTGCCTTGGGAGAAGGTTATGTCCAGCAGTGGCTGGACCTACCTACCTAGGCTGATGATGATGATAATGATACTTGTCCTGCCGCGGGAATCAAACCCACGACATCCGGGTATAGTTTTCCGAAAATCTAGACGCCAGAAAAGCAATCTCTTCTCATACGCCGGCAAAGATCCATAAATTTACAAACAAATCAACGCATTCTTGCGTGAAATGCCATAAAAATCGACAATTTTGCTTCAAAAAAGCTTACAGAAGAAATGCCTAAAACCATCCAAATCCTTGCAAGTGACCTAACTCAGCCCAACGTCGGCTCCACGCAACGCCCTCGAAGTTGACAGTCAATGGCGCCGGCGTCCAAAGCCAGCCCGCTCCGGTCGCCCGACTCAGTCGGTCACGGCGACTAATTGAGCCCTGCGGGACGTCACCTGTCGGATAACGGACGAAGATCTCCCTGAAACTTGTCATTGATTTATTAACATGTAAAGATTTAAGGGATGTAGGTAGTTTGTACATAAATAAAGTCAGATAACCAGTGTTTACGCACATTCGTGTGCTCTTACTAAGATTAAAAATGGAAACTAATCTAAAAACACGTCGCTATTAGCAAAGTAAGCAAGTTCAAAGATTTTTTCAGATTTTAAAAGATTTCATACATTGTAAATAATGCAAAGTTTGAGCTATCATAAATCCATAAAGATATTATAGTTTGACAGCCTCCGTATAGTGTGCTGGTTGAGCAGGTCGGCTCATAACCTGGAGGCGGCGGGTTCGATTTCCGCGGCAGGTCAAGTATTTGTGCACATACTTGTTCTGAGTCTGGGTGTTCTGGGACTATGGTCCTCGTAGTTCCTGGGTCCGTAGACACAGGGAATCCTAGTTAGGGTCGAGGGTTTATTATAGTTGGTAATTTTAGCTTTGTGTGTGGTTTACGCTTTAAATCCATTCCATGATTGTCATAAACCCAGTTCATCAAGCCCCAAATCAGTAATACCCCGTGGACCAGACGCCCCAACCTAGGCATATTCCCACAAACGCTACATTAATTGTGCCAACGTAGCGGCACCAACGGCAGTGCTGCCAACCGCACCTACATCAACCCGGGTACGGTGCACAGAAAAATCGTGTGCCGCGCGAGCAATGACAGCAGGTCATTTGTTAATTCCCTGAAATATGGCCGCGGGCGACGGCTATTCATTATAAGGCCGGCTCGTTTGTGCCACACGTGTACTGCAGTAGCGTCAGCATGGATTTGTTTGTGTATAATTGAAGTAAAACTTCTTTACACACGCTTGACTTGAGGTAAGCTGGTGAGGCAAACAGAAGTTGAGAGAGAGATATACTTATAACTCCCTCTCTACGTGAAGATTGAAAGCAAGAATTACGAAGAAGAGATGAGAAGTTTTATTTCAGTCGTGTGTTATAAAGAACATTAGCTTTTTATTGAAAAAAATTATGCACCCTTAAATATCATTCACAAAAGATTTTTTGAACATACTTTACATAATATAAATAAAACCTCAAGAACATCATAATATGGTAAAAGAAGTATAAGGGTGCATAATTATTTAATGATCTTTGTAAAACAATATCTGTGTTTAAACAAAACCAAAAAAAATATAATCATGACAATGATTTTTAAACTTATATACCGTCAAATCATCTGGATAATATTTAGACTGATTGTAAGTAGATTATAATATAGTTATCATTTATACATACTTAAGTATGTATAAATTATAATTTAACTCACTATAACTTAACTCAAAGGCCCCCTCTATGCCGAGAATATGTATTAGTTTATTTATAGTTTTTATAATATTTGTCATCATTTTGATCTTTCTGCTAATATGTAAGTAATGTTTAGTTAAATAAGTTAACAGCAATAAAGGTTTTATTTATTTAACTTAACTCATTATAAGTGAATTGTGTTATGAGTAAATGAATTCGTTAAACCTAAACCTAAAATGGCAACACCTGCATTTTTGTAACAATCGTTCGATTTGTTCTTCACTCATTTAAAACAGAGAGTTGTTTGGCTACTACCAATAACCCATTCATTGAATAAATAAAAGAAATAGTTTGTTATAAAAACCACCACATTCTCAAAATAATAAAAAAAATTGATCATTCGTAACAAACTTTTATAATTTTTACAAGAATATTTGTTTATGGTAAGTCTTGTCAGTTGAAATCAAAGTTAATCAAAGTAAAAATCTTGCTTGATGAATTCTAAAATCAGCTCCCAAAAAGAGGCAACACTTTCTTATTCCACAGAATAAATAATAGTACTCGGTACAAATTATCAATTTACCGCGCGTAAAACTTTGATCCATTTTCATTTCGGTGCCAAGCCCTTCAGTTTTTGCAAACCATACAAGAGTCACCTAAATGTTTATTCTGTACTATTTCTCTTGCTAACTGTAGTACTTGCAGTCAGTGCATTTTAACTTGTGTATTGACGACGACATTTCTATGTTTGTCTCCCTCTTTTTCATTTCACCTGTATGTTTTTATCTCATTTTAGCGTTAGATTGAAACGGTTTTATTTTGTAAAAGCCTATGTTTTATTACATGTAACTTCAAAAAGAATATAATTAGTTTTTCAAAAGTTACCTCACTTTAATACCCAGTTTTATGACCTTGTAATAAATCAACGGTACATGAATAACTCGAATAGCAAAGTGCCTTTATTCTTTAAAATAACTACTACGGTGGCACTTAGACCAACTGGGCCTATGATGGAATCTTTAGAAACCCAGAGAATTTAAGAAAACTGCTACTTATTGGGTTAAAAATATACAGTTTTTGAATTTCAAAGAATAATAACTATTAATATACAAATTAGTATACACAAATACTCCGGTACAAAGTATAAAGCCTAAAACTAAATTAAATGTTAACTGAAATGAACTAAGTATCTAAACTTTAAACTATAAATAGTAATAATAATAATATGTATGGACAACTCACACAATGCCATCTAGCCCCAAACTAAGCAAAGCTTGTATTATGGGAACCAGATAACTGATACAATACTTAGATACTTTTTGTTTGTAAATACATAGATACAATAACTAATTTTACCAGATATATAATAGAACCTCCTCCTTTTTGAAAGTCAGTTAAAAAGCGTCTGTTTCCGGCGAAATATGACCCAGGCGTTTTCAAGAGAAGAGTGAATAGGTATTTACTTGGCTAGCATGCTACACCTTCGATCGCATCGTCACTTCCCATCAGGTGAGAGCGTGGTCAAATGCTAGACAAGTTTAAAATAAAAAAAAGGCGTTTATGTCGCTGTCTGAAATAATTCATAATAATTAATATTTAAATAAGGATTATTTAAAATTAATAAAATAAATATAAATTTTCTGGTGGACCACAACATGCATGCACGCATGCATTGAGTGTATATAGCTGTGCACACAGTAGGTACACTGTACATAATGCATTTACACGAGCTAGGTATGTAATGTGCTTATGTAGTGACCACGAATCACCCCAAGGGTCATCCCTTATTCACAATAGTACGTGAATGGAATATTAATACTACACACATTACCCTACGGTGGTTAGTAGTAAGTAATCACGTAATGGGAGGTGATCATGAAACTGCAGTAGATGATTAAGTATTTCCACATCATCCAATCATCACTGCTGGAACATGGACTTTCATCTATACATATAAAATTCAAAGTCCTTACTGACTGATTGACTGACTTATATATCATATCATATATGATCCCAGAGACTTGAAACTTGGAGGGTGTGTTCTTTGTAAAGTGTAGGTATCCACTAAGAAAGGGTTTTTCTAAATCCCACACCTAAGAGGGTGAAATGGGTAGTTCTTCATTTCCTATAGTCAACGCGGGCGAAGCCACGGACAGAAGCTAGTATAAATATACAAGGTATGGGCAGCACCTACTGCAATCACCAAGATTGTGGCTAAAACGTGGCGATTATGGGATATCTCCCACCCAAAGAGGGACTTGGTAGTAAACGTCTTAGATCTGCTAAGTGAATTGATTAGCCTGGCCTCATAGCTTAGTTGGCAGTAACACTGTCTTCTAAACTGTTGATTGTAGGTTTAATTACAAATATTTGTGTGATAAACATAGAATAGAGTAGAAATAGAATAGAATAGAAAAACATTTATTCAATACTTGTATAAAATTATAGTACAAAAACCGGTTAAATTTATACACATATTCAATCTTATTACAAAACGTGGACTAAGTAGAGGTCTAAGCCTGGACCAACTAGTCCTAGTTTGTTACGGTACTAAGTAGTTAGACCTTGACTCATGTTTCATGTTTCCATCACCGTGGCGCTAGTTTCTTTCCTTTAGCGAGTTAGTACCATAGTTAAACTAAGGACTTCGGAGGACTAACTTTAGACCATGGACGATCCCCTTATCAGCGATAAACTCGTTTTTGTAATAAGGTTTTTAAATAGTCTAGGTTTAGACCTAGTACTAACTTTAGTCCACGCTTGGTCTGCGTTTTGTAATAAGACGGATTATGTATATAATGAATAGAAATAAACAAGTATCGAGTGGGCTTCGGCTCAGCATATTGCTGGTCATCAGATACATCCAGCGCTGATTTTCAGCCTAGACCCTAGACCCAATGCACAATTCGAAAAATATATTTTTATTAATGTGTGTGATATTAATGAGTGTGAGAAACAGAACAAACACATAGGCGTTTGTTCTGAGTCTGGGTGTTATATCGTATTCTATTTATGTATGTACAACCAAAAAGTATCTAAGTATTGTATCAGTTATCTGGTTCCCATAATGCAAGCTTTGTTGAGTTTGGAGAGCTGTATGAAACGTCCTCAATGTTTATATATTATTTATATCAGAAAAACTATTTTCAAACCTTTTCAAAAAAGGAAGAGGTTATCAATTCGACTGTATCTTTTTATGGTTACCTCAGAACTTTCGACTGGAGGAACCGATTTGATGATTCTTTTATTATTTGAAAGCTAGTGCTTTCCGTGTGGTCCATTTAAATTTGATAAAATTTGACATGTATTTGTTGAATTATTCTTATTGGTATTTCGATTTCAACTACATTGATGATGTTCTCATTGGGATTGATGCCGGTTTAAAACTTTTTTAAAGGAATTATTTCTATTTTTTTTTTGTTAAGGAATGACGTGACGAGCTAACCGTTCGGCTGGTGTTAAACGACACGGCTGCCCATATCAGCTGCAGTGTCACTTGGAACTCTAAAGTATGGAGGTTCGCGTGACACTGCACTGCGCACGTCATCCAGAGACATCAGCACAATCTAGTAATAAGATTACTAAACTGTGAGATCAGATCATTAAGTCTCATTTGCCCAGTAATTTCACTAGCTACAGTGCTCTTCAAACCGGAACACAGCAGTTCTTGCGCACTACTGCTTGGCGTCAGAATAACTGGCAAAGCGGTGGTACCTACCTAGACGAACTTTGCAGTAAAGTCCTACCACCTATTAGCGTCTTCTTATTTTGTAGGTAGGTTTATCATCGTAATGTTTAACCCATCAGCAACAAAACAATGTAGTAAAGTCTCCACCAGTATTGTTTAATATGGATCGGATACCAAACTTTACAATACAGCCGCGATGCGCAAATTCGATTAGGTATAGAGTTCAGACTCAAGGACTTCTCAACAACGTTTGGGGTAACTCCGAACTTTGCTGAACTATTTGCGATAAAACTGGTATTGAAAATAAGGAACTTTTAATTACTTAGGTTTCTTTTTTAATATAAGTGTTTAAATATAACTAAATACTACAATGATATAATAACTCATACTAAAAACTACCTACTACTACTACTACAAAAAAAACATTTGGACTATATACTGGCCGCGATGACCAAGACAGTCCAAATGCTCCCGCCCACTAGCAGTAGGTAGCGCACCCAACATGCTGGCAGCATTGCCCCGTTGAATTGCAATGCTTATTCGTTGTGCCAAATAAGTGCCAGCATTTTGGTCACGCGTAGTCGTTATCGACCAGGCGCTCTGATAAGCTTTTGAAAACGCGATGAGCTCCCGGCCCCCACGGATCCAGGGTCTCAACACCAAACGGCTCAAATATGTGTAGGATTCAGGCCCATTCTAGCGGTATTTAGGTTAATTAGGAAAAGCTACACTTACAATTTACGTTAAGTTTTAAAAATAAAAGATACGCAATACTCACTTTGAATCACTCATATATTTCACTTTTATTATAAATCGCACGTAACACTATTTAGGTACGTAGTTGGCAACGAGTAATGGATCCGTTATTACTTTTGTGGATATTAAACGTACTTTTTGCTTTCCTTGTTAAAATCGCTTCTGCCTCGATTCCGCCATCTTGCCTTTTCTTGACCATCCATTACTCGTAGTCAACTACGCACTCATTTATAAAGATTTTAATAATATTTATGCTCACAATTAATATATATCGACAAATAATAATTAATATAATAAATGTTGATGACAGTCGGCCATCCAAATAAATTAGTATGACCTCATACGCAAACGAATAAGCTAAACAATTCAACATAATACAAAAACAAACAAAAAATATATTAAAAAAAACATAATTCAATTAATTTAAATATAATTAAATAACATCATTGAATTTGTGGGTATTTAAATTTTCAATTTAATATTCATTCGATAAACAGTATCAATACGTTACAGAGGTAGTTTTGTCCTGAATACCCGGCAACAGGCCCCATAATGTCCTGAATACCTGGCAACAGGCCCCTTACAATATTTGTCCTGAATACCCGGCAACAGGCCCCGTAACGTCCTGAATACCTGGCAACAGGCCCCATACATTTTAATTACGTCCTGAATACTCGGCAACAGGCCCCTTAACGTCCTGAATACCTCGCAACAGGCCCCATACATTTTAATTACGTCCTGAATACTCGGCAACAGGCCCCTTAACGTCCTGAATACCTCGCAACAGGCCCCATACATTTTAATTACGTCCTGAATACTCGGCAACAGGCCCCTTAACGTCCTGAATACCTCGCAACAGGCCCCATACATTTTAATTACGTCCTGAATACCCGGCAACAGGCCCCTTAACGTCCTGAATACCTGGCAACAGGCCCCATACATTTTAATATAATCATTACATTTTTGTACATTTTCATTTTAGCACCATCGCTTAACAGTTTATAATTTTTACAGATAATTTAAATATAGATATTATTATTATATAATTTTTCTTTTTTTTTTAATTATTTTATACTATTATTCAATTTTTAATTATCCTGCAACCATTTTCATAAAAATTATATTTGAAAAGTTCATAATTAATATAACATAATACTCATCTACTTATATTTCTTATTAATTCCAAAAATAACTGTAAAATGCATTTAATAGATTACTATTCGCAAGCTATATTCTCCTCTTCGTCGGATTCACTGGAAGTCAACATATCGTTACCATGCGGTCTATCGAAATTCAGCCATGGCCTAATTTTATCTATGGCGACAATGGTCGAAAACTGTCTACCTTAAAACGATCATGCTCTACAGTACAGCTGTTATCCTGTAGGGACCTTGATATTTAGGTACCAACTTTTTGCTTTGACCTGTTGCTGGTGTTTGTCGTTCAACCCTCACTAAATCACCTACTTGGAACTTTGAGGGTTGACATCGGTGTTTATCAAAGGTATCCTTATGTTTCTGTTGGCAGACCTTAATATGGGCGTTCATATCACGCCGCATATCTGCTCTCTCAGTGACTAAGTCAGTAACGTTCTCTACATCGGGACGAGTAGTTAGTTCGGAAACAACTTTACTTTCGCTAGTTCCCGTAGGTCTAATGCCGAACAACGCTTCGGAAGGTGTACGATTTATTCCCTTGTTGAACGTGTTATTTATGCCCCACTGGACATCGGGCAGATGTTCGTCCCATTTGTTATCAGATGTTCCGATACATTTAGCCGTCAGAGCATCAACTATAACTTTATTGTAACGTTCCACCTGCCCGTTGGCCCTGGGAGTGGCAACCGCATTAAGAATATGCTTAATCCCCTTATCGGTCATGAATTTCCTAAATGAAGTACTTGTAAATGAAGTTCCGCGGTCAGAGATAAGCCTCCGTGGCACACCGAATATCCCAAAGTACTCATTGAGCACTCTTATAGACGTGTGAGATTTGGTATTCTTTACGGATTTCAAATAGATGTACCGTGTATATGCATCGATCAGTACTAGAATATGCATGTTGCCTCTAGCCGAACGCACGAAGGGGCCTACGTGATCAACATGGACAGTGTCAAATGGATTATCAACTTTTTTGATGGGATGTAAGAAGCCCGGTCTTTTGCCACCAGCCGACTTAGCATAAGAACACTCAAGGCAAGAGGAGACATACTTCTTGATAAAAGTTCGCATTTTCGGAAACCAATAGGAAGCCTTAACTTTTTCTAACGTTTTGTCAACGGAAAAGTGGCCAATGTCGTCATGATTTAATTTAGCAATCTGCCAGCGTACGCCTTTGGGCACTACCCACTTTTCACCTTCCGGTGTGAGTCGAAATAGTTTGTCTCCTCTTATCTTGAAATTGTTCTTTATGTCGAGAACGTCATTTAGATTGGGGTCCTTGAGTATTTTAATTATTCTCTGGACCTCTGAGTCTGAACTTTGTACAGTGGCTAACCAACTCTCCTGCTCAATCATATTCACCTCGTATACTGTATTATGGGGAGCCATCGGGATGGGGTTGCGGCTAAGCGCGTCAACATGTGCCATTGAAGCACCAGCCCTGTATTCGATACTAAAAGTATACTCCTGCATTTGTTCCCACCATCGAGCCACTCGCGGTATCATATCCCTCTTTTGGAACGTCGCGCGCAATGAGTTACAATCAGTTAAAATTTTAAAAGGTATACCAATGAGGTATACCCTAAACTTTCGAAGAGCAGATACCACCGCGAGTGTCTCCAAATCATAGGATGAATAATTTTGTTCCTCGGGGGTAGTTTGCCTGCTAAAATATGCGACAGGCATAAGTGTTCCACTATCATTTCGCTGTAGTAAAATCCCAGCTACTCCTAGCTTACACGCATCTGTGTGCAGCTCAGTGTCAGCCCGGGGATCATACAGTGCTAAAGTCGGTTTTTGTGTCAGTTTTTCTTGTAATGTCCTAAACGCAGATTCTTGTTCCATTCCCCAGTTCCAAACTGTGTCCTTTTTCAAAAGTTGTGTTAAAGGTTTGGCTATTATCGAGAAGCCTGGCACGAAACGTCGGAAGAAACTTGCCAAACCCAAGAACTGGCGAATGTTATGTATATTTTGTGGCTTAGGGAATTTAGATACTGCCTCTACTTTACGTGATCCTGGTTGAATACCACTGTTTGAAACTTCAAACCCTAAGTAATCAACATTGGCTCCAAAAAACAGGCACTTGGACAGTTTTAAAGTTAATCCAGCACGGGAAAATAGCCCTAAAATATTTTCTAGGCGACTCATACCTTCTGGAAAACTCTTTGCTGGAATTATGACGTCATCTAAATAAGCTAAAGCTTCTTTATGGCGAGCTGATCCTAAAACCTGGTTCATTATTCTTTGAAATGTCGCTGGGGCATTTGCAAGTCCGAAGGGCATTCGCGTAAACTCAAAATGCCCATCCGGTGTTACAAACGCTGTCTTATGCGTGTCACCTTCGCGAATGGGGATCTGGTAGTATCCTGACGCAAGATCGAGCGTAGTATAGAACTGATGTCCAGCTAGCACATCGAGCTGATCATCTATTAGGGGCATGGGATAATTCTCCCTAACAGTCTTTTTATTAAGCGCCCTGTAGTCAATGCAAAGTCGGTACTCTCCTGTTTTCTTGCGAACGAGCACTACCGGGCTAGCGTAGGGCGATGTGGACGGTTGAATTATCCCATTCACTAACAGTTCAGAGACCATGTCCCTAACTACCTCCTTCTCCTTGATGGACAACCTATACGGTCTGTAAACGACTGGCTCACTATCGTGTAAAGCTATGGACATCTCCCCAACTGATGTTTTGCCTAACTCGGATAAATCCGCTGCGAGACATTCCCTATAATTATTTAATAGCTCTAGCAGTTCCGATTTTTCTGTAGCTGAAATGTTGCTCCCAGTTTTTACGTCATCGCTTTTTATTGTCTGGTAACACTTTCCGTCATTAGCGGTGATTCGCATAACATTTATTGGGAAAACACTATCGCTCTCTTTCGCCACACGCCCACGAGCAACTAGATAGTCTTTGTTCAATGCGATAGTCTTGCCAGATGGGACACTGACTACTACTCTACCGTCACCGTTATCATCAATAGAAAATAAACCTGGAAGGACCGAAAAACTAATGTCAGATATGAGTCTTAAGCCCCCTTCCACATAAACTTCACCTTTTGTCGATGGATCGGTATAAATTTCAATTGTTGACGTTCCGGATACGGCGACAGCACATTTACAGAACAACTTAACCTTATAATCAATTGAAATGTCATAATCATGTTGGAACAATTCTAGCTTGTCACCTGTCTTATAAATGATCACATGTGGTTGTTCTGTGAACGTCTGGCCAATTATGATTGGAACGTGCATCACTTCATCTGGAACTATAAACAAATCTATGTCTGCTTGGACTTCATCGATCTTAACATGTACCCGCTGTTTGCCAAGTACTTGGACAGTTGAGTTACCAAATCCCCTGAGAGTTGGAAGGTCCTGAGTATCGAATTGGCTACTGACTCTGTTAAAATCAGATAGTCTTGTCATGCTGCATTCACTACCAAAATCAAGAAATGCTTCGAAGCTTACTCCATTAACGTGTGCTACTTTATAATATTTGTGGCCGGGTTGGTTACTGTTAGAGACTATCATGACGGATTTTTCAGCTGGCAGCGCAATCCTTGAATAACATTGTTCCGAATCATGCCCTATCTTCTGACATTTACTACACCGCTTAACAGGCTGAGGGCACTGAGGGGCTACATGGCCTTCTTGTTTACAGTTATAACATATACGTGGTCCTCTATTGGCCAGTTTAAACTGTGATTCCGGTGGTTTAATATTAGGCTGACTCCTTATTGGTCTTCGTTCATATTGCGTCCTGCTATTCCTAGCATTTCTAAGATAAGCTAGTAATCGGTCGGGATTATCGTACTGCACAGCTTCAGCACCTAACCTAACTGACCGATCACCTATGCCATGTAATATACACTCGACGGCCTTACTACCAGTGATGCCGCATCTATTGAGTAACGCAATTTTATCATAATAGTATGTTTCCAGTGAATCCCCGAATTTGGCGCGTTTGGCAAGCATATCACTTAACATTTGGCCATAATTTTCTGTAGAAGGAAAAGCAGCTAGAAGTTTAACTTGCCACTCTTTCCACGAGAAAAGTACAGAAGAAAGACCCTCGTACCAGCGTTGAGCAACTCCGCGTAATTTCGGCAATGCAAAATGTATTACTTGTTTTTCCGACCAACCGTAGATAGCCGAGCACTCATTTACTTTGTGTAGCCACATGGTCATCGTCTGTTCTTTTCTCGCGGGGTCAAACTCTGGCACGGTATTATGCATACTACCTAGCTTGTCTGAACTATTAGTACCTAAAGATTTGAGGACATCAAGGAGGCAAATTAAATCATCCCTACCCGTATGCGTCGACTCAACATTGTTTTTCGAAGTTGTGCCGTGATTCACTTGACGACTACGGCTACGTGTGTGGTTTGCTCGGCTTGTCCGTTCCCGACTGCGCTCTCGATGTACTGCCCGACTACGCTCTCTGTATGGTTCCCTACTGCGTTCACGGTAATCTAAACTCACCCGATCCCTCACCCTGCTGCGTGGCCTACGTTGGTCTTGATCAATACGCTGACTTGGACTACGGCTGGGTGACCTCACCGATGTACGGCTCCGTTCCTGGCGGCTCACCGAAGCGCGAAGCCGGATCATCTCTGGACTGCGTAGACTTCTCAACTGGCGGTCGCGGGCACGACTCGTGTCGCGAACGCGTGTTCGCCCTCGCTCCCGGCTGCGCTGCTGATCTGGCTCCAGGTTGGTTGGCCGGCTGCGTGGTCGGCTGCGTAACCAGCTGCGGGTCCGGCTGCGTGGCCGGCTGCGTGTCCGGCTGCGGGTCCGGCTGCGTGGCCGGCTGCGTGGCCGGCTGGGTGGCTGGCTGATGTGTCCCTGACTCAGCGGCTGGCTTAGCAGTGGGCTGCGCACCCAGCTCCTATCCCGCTGGACACCTGGACTACTTGACTGACGCACCGCCTCCATGGAACGGGGCGACCGTGGTGACAGTCTCAACTTATCGGAGTCCTCCACTGAAATGCAACAATGAAATTCGCACAGAGTACTGCTCACTAATCACGTATAGCAATGGCATAAAATATTTTCAAGTTTTGTTGTTGTTTTCTGTGTGAGTGATTTACTCATGCACTTTTGTTCATAGGCATGCACCAATGTGAAAAATAAAGTAAAACTATACTACAGACGTTTTGAAACGTCTGTACTTGTAGTAAAAGTTTCACAAAACAGGTAGATATGGACGAGAGAAAAAAAAAATGCTTAAAGTTCATGATAAACAAGCACATAGCCTTGATTCATATCCCACTTCTGAAATTGTAGGATTCAGGCCCATTCTAGCGGTATTTAGGTTAATTAGGAAAAGCTACACTTACAATTTACGTTAAGTTTTAAAAATAAAAGATACGCAATACTCACTTTGAATCACTCATATATTTCACTTTTATTATAAATCGCACGTAACACTATTTAGGTACGTAGTTGGCAACGAGTAATGGATCCGTTATTACTTTTGTGGATATTAAACGTACTTTTTGCTTTCCTTGTTAAAATCGCTTCTGCCTCGATTCCGCCATCTTGCCTTTTCTTGACCATCCATTACTCGTAGTCAACTACGCACTCATTTATAAAGATTTTAATAATATTTATGCTCACAATTAATATATATCGACAAATAATAATTAATATAATAAATGTTGATGACATATGTAACCGCTACCGAGATTACTAGGCAGGCAGTTCCATCGTCTACCACGTCGTCATTTATCATCACGTGAGACAGTGGTCAAATACTAAATTATATTAATTTTTTTTATAACAAAAATATTGATGGTAGGAATTTCGGACTGCAAAGTTCGTCTAGGTACCTACCACCGCTTTGCCAGTTATTCTGCGCCAAGCTGGAGTATGCAAATACTACTGTGTTCTGGTTTGAAGAGACTGTAGCAAGTGAAATTACTGGCCAATTGAGACTTTATGATCTTATCTCACAGTCAAGTAATCTTATTACCAGACGCAGTGTCACACGAAACTTTATATTTTGAAGTTCCGAGTGACACTGTTCTGTTATGGGCGGTCGTGTCGCTTAACATCAAGTGAAGTACTAGCTCGTCACATCATGCATTAACATAAAAAAGAAGAATGATTGAAGAAGGAATGTATTATATTGAAGCAACTACTAAATTACAATAGAAACCCTCGTTGGATCTTCTTCCACCAAACAATCTCCCAACGTTTCCAAACGAGACGCGTCGCAAATCAAACAAAATGCGGCTGATTGCGATACGTTCATATTCGGTGTTTGCGGTCCCTAACTAGTTGACACACGCGTTTTGTTGCACACGACGTGTCACGCGAAAATGAGCCTAAATCCAAGAACATTAAGGCTGTATTTCTAATTTGGAACAAGCAAAATTGAACTTTAACTTTTACAGTGCAAGGTAGAGTTTTGTATATTGCAATTTAATTGTAAAGTATGCGTTAAATTGCGTGAACATTTTGAGCTACTGATTGAAAAGTACCCACATTTTGTTATGTTTAAAGGCCTTAATTGCAATTCGGTGTAATATACGGCTAAAGATGTATCTTTTTGACCTAATAAATTATCTGAACTGTCTCGCATATCTTCCCGTGGGTGTCATGAGAGCCAGCTAAGGGAATATTCCAGTGAAAAGCAGCATTCTTCGATTTAAAGAAAACGTATCGAACAATTGACTGGCCCAATAGCTCAGTTGGTAGTAGCCCTGCCTCCTGAACTGTGGGTTGTGGGTTCGATTCCTACCCAGGACAAACTTTTGTGTGATGAACATGGGTGTTGTTATATTGTATTCTATGTATGTATTTACAAAACAAAAAGTATCTAAGTATTGTATCAGTTATCTGGTTTGCATAATACAAGCTTTGCTTAGTTTGGGGCTAGATGGCGCTGTGTGAAATGTCCACAATTATTATATTATTATTATTATCAATTGTCAATGCGTAAATTGAAATCTATCGTCAAGTCAAACCTGATGAAAAAGCCTATTACACAATATATGATTGTCAGACAAAAAAGCTTGGCCTGAATATCCCAAGCTCAATGTTATGCAATTTGAGGAACCTTTACTATTGCCTGTTGCTATATAATTACAGTTTTCTATTTATATTTTTAATTAAATCATCTCAATAATCTTCTTGCACCGGTATGAAATGTAAGTGTTTAGTTTTGTACTTATATTTAATTATGATATCTCAATTGTAATCTACTATATAAAAATAAGTCGGGTTTTCCTTCCTGACGCTATAACTCCAGAACGCACGAACCGATTTCCACGGTTTTGCATTCGTTGGAAAGGTCTCGGGCTCCGTGAGGTTTATAGCAAAGAAAATTCAGGACAAACCAACATTTTAAGTAGATGGCGCCAGTGCGTGATACATTGTTTTTCGTATATTAATAGGTCTTTACCTATGAAATTGCCGTATTGCAGTACAGACTTTTTCAAACAAAAAAAAGTTTTGATTGGCTATGAATTCTAAATTCAAATTTATTTTGTTTTAAAAATATGACATTCTATTTACAAAATAAGTCTTTTGTTTATTGATTAGCGTTGTATTTTCATTACATTTCAACATTTTTCCTCATAATGGATACTTTGAAATTTCGTGTAATTATGGAATATGAGTTCCGTCGTGGCACCAACGCGGCACAAACAACACGTAACATCAACGACGTTTACGGAGAGAACTGTACAAACGAACGTACAACCCGTTATTGGTTTGCTCGGTTCCGTTCTGGGAATTTTGACTTGAAAAATGAACCTCGTGGTCGTCCGGAAACTTTGGTCAACAATGATGAATTAAAGGCGATTGTGGAAGCTGATGAATCTCAATCTAGAGCTGAGCTGGCAGCAGCCTTTGATGTTAGCATCAAAACAATATTGGTCCATTTGCGACAGATTGGCAAGATAAAAAAGCTTGATAGATGGGTGCCTCACGAACTTAACGATCGCCAGCGCAACGTACGCGTCGAGACTTGCCTTGCGCTGCTTAACAGGCACAGAAATGAAGGAATTTTGAACCGAATTGTTACGTGCGACGAAAAATGGATTCTTTTTGACAATCGAAAGCGCTCAGCAAGTTGGTTAGATCCTGGTTCGGTACCAAAGCAATGTGCAAAACGAAAAATGACCCCTAGAAAGGTGATGGTCACAGTTTGGTGGTCTAGTGCTGGTGTGATTCATCATAGCTTTTTACAAAACGGTGAGAGCATTACTGCAGATGTGTACTTTGAAGAACTGACCACAATGATGGCGAAACTCGCACGTCTGCAACCAGCTTTGGTCAATCGGTCGTCTCCACTGCTACTTCACGACAACGCGCGACCCCATACTGCACAACAGACCGTCTCTAAGCTGCATGAGTTGGGTTTGGAAGCTCTCCCTCATCCGCCATACTCACCAGATCTTGCGCCTACCGACTATTACTTTTTCCAAAATTTTGACAACTTTTTAGCGGGAAAAAAATTCAATTCCCGAGAGGCAGTACAAAACGCCTTTGAAGAGTTTGTTGTCTCCCGTCCTGCTGATTTTTTCAAGAAGGGCATCCATAAACTGCCACAGCGTTGGCAAAGATGCATTGATTGCAGGGGTGATTACTTTGAATAAAAGAAATAAATAAGTTCGAAAAAAAAATACTTTAACTTTTTTCAAACAAAACGGCAATTTCATAGGTAAATATAAAATGTTTAATAAATAAACGTCCACCCGAGTGAAGCCGGGACGGGCCGCTAGTAAATTATAAATATTGTAAATCACAGTTTAAAATAAAAATTTAAACAAAACAAAGAAATCACTGTAAAGTTTCTTGTAGTTTCTTCTTTACAGGTGTATTCGAAACTTCGGATCGGAGTTTTCTGTTCTGCATTGTGCCGGATTGCTTGCATAGTAGTGTAGTGGGAAAGAGAACTTCTTTGTTTTCAAACTCACATATTGTATCGAATGGTCTTGCTAAATTATATTTGATATTAAGATTTTTATTTATTTCATTTTAAGTAGGTACCTAATCACAATTTGACATGCTAAAAATAGCCGATTTGCAATAATTCCCATTGACTTTGACTAACAATTATCTATTACAACGCCCTAAACTCCCACGTGGTAGTTACGGCAAGCGGGTTGGAAAGACAAACGGCCAACTATGCAGACGTTGGATGCAATCCATTTAATTAATACCGATTTGCCAGTCACTACTCGTCAGGGTTGTAGGGCTGGGCGTATACGTGCGAAATACACACACGTAAATAAATTTTGATTTCGATTGACTCAAACGTGAGTGAGAAGGTTATCATTATAATACCAAAACAAACAAGAATTTCTAGCGTTACTCCAACAAAAAACGCCCGCTTGACTTGGGAAGTAAACTGATGAATGCGAGGCAAAGGGAGGTTTAAGTTGGTTCACGTAGATCTCTATTATCAACATAACAAAATTAAAAATTTATGGTATTATGCATTAAACAAAGCAAAAACAAAGTTATACCGGCCGATAGATGGAGGTAAACTAAAGAAGTTTTATTTCAGTCGTGTGGTCTAAAGCACACTCGTTTTTTAGTAGTAGGTAGAGTATCATTAAGTAGTAAGTATTAATGATTTTTAATCTGTTGTTGGTATAGCTGCAGTAATAAGCTTAAAGGTTAAAGGCACTTTATCCGTAAAAAAATAATATTGGCCCACTTAAAAACATAAAAGCAAATAACACAACGTATATTGTATTATATGTATGTATTTACATCCCTGCCTTCTGAACTGCAGGCTGTGGGTTCGATTCCCACCCAGCACAAACATTTGTGTGATGAGCATCGATGTTTGTTCTATATCTGGGTGTTTATATTGTATACTATGTATATATTTCATCATCATCATCAGCCTGTGTTAGTCCACTGTTGGACATAGGCCAGTATATAGTATGGCCAGGCCATATATAGTATGTATATATTTACAAACAAAAATTATATAAGTGTTGTATCAGCTATCTGGTTCCCATAATACAAGCTTTGCGTAGTTTAGGAATATATGGCGTTGTGTGAAATGTCCACACATATTATATTATTATTATATACAGGAAAACTACAAGTTTAATATTTTCTGTGCAATATAAAATGTATTTCTAAACCGTTAATACAGTATCATTCAATGTCTAAAAAATAATGGTCAATTTATCGAATTGCCTCCCGCCATTGTGGGCCGTCCCTAACTAATGGCGGCGCAAGTTGCGCGTCGGAAATCTAATAAACCTGCGTTCTCGGATGACCAACGACAACGACAGTCTGCACTGACATGCAGGTGGGTCGCACCTTTACTATACTTAAGTTTGAATAAGAGATACATGTCAAATTAGACTGCGAGAAGTGACCCTACATATATTTGTTAAAAAAAAAAAAAAAAAAAAAAATATATATACATATAATAAATGTCTTCATTTCAGGCAAGTACAAGTAATGGAAATACCTCAGATGGTAGCTCACTCCACAACTTACAGGTATGTTGCAGAAACGATCTCGAGAAACGAGCTGTGCGAGATTTCCACGGGTCTACGAGGCATATCGCGGGACCATGGCTCTCATAGTTCTTGAGTCTCTAAGATTTGAACTTGACTGGCTCCATAGCTCAGTTGGTAGTAGCCCTGCCTTCTGAACTGTGGGTTGTGGATTCGATTCCTACCCAGGATAAACCTTTGAGTGATGAACATCGATGTTTGTTCTGTGTCTGGTGTATTGCATTCTATGTATATATTTACAAACAAAAAGTATCTAAGTATTGTATCAGTTATCTGTTTCCCATAATACAAGCATTGCTCAGTTTGGGGCTAGATGGCGTTATGTGAGATGTCCAGACATATTATTATTATTATTAAAAAGATACAGGCAAAGCGGTACTGACATAGGTAGTAGGAAATTGAACAAAATATAACATAACAAATAAGTAGTCGACAAGTGTTAAAATTAACAATTCGATGACAACCCCGTAAGCGGTGCAACGGCTACGTGTGCGAAATGTTAAAAACAGGTTAATGCAAGCTACGACGCACGCTTTAGATTTCTCAACCAACTAGTTGACAATGCAAAAAGTAAAATAATAATATTAATAATGCCCAAAGATCACATACGTACGTGCTTGGCACGAATGTAGTCACCTGTTTGTATTTATTTTTTATTTTTGTTTGGCTCCACACTATTGTGTATATAGCTAGTGTCAAGTAATTGATGATTTCTCAAGTTAATTAATATTATGTATATATATGTAAAGTCAAGTCATAGTCTAGTCAACTCATACTCCTATTAAAGTGGTGGCAATTTTACCAGAAGCTTCTATGTAGTTTTGGAAACAACACGAAAAGAAACGTTTCACCATCATTACACAACTTTCCCACAATTATGCCTGCAATCCAGCACTTAACGAATAAAATACCACCAATTTTATGCACTAACACTGAAAATAACACAAGTTTTGGAAAGTAATACAATGCGGTAATGCAACCTTTTTTGTTATCCCGCCAAAAAAAACCTGTTTGTAGTTAAGTATAGGATATTTTTCTTTTGTTTCAGATACTCAAAATTCCACATTTTATATTATTAAATTGCCATTTAAAAAAAACTTTCACCTCTATTAAGTTTCGAGCACAATTCGTTTTCTTGTTCCATGGTAATTACAATAAATTATTGGAATACAAAAAATCTCAAGCGTGCGGTTCTGGAAACCGTTATTGCGTTATTCAGTTATTCCAACCGCATAGCGCGCTATTCAAAAAGCGCAACGAATAACGCCAATTATAATTCCGTGAATCAAATGAAGCGACACTGCGGTTATTGGTAGAACCACCATTTCGAGTGTTTTGAAAATGATTGTGTATTAATTGTTTTGAGAGTTTAGTAATTGTAAACTATTAATTCTAGCATTCGAAGAAAAATTAAAAAAGGTGTTGTAATGACATGTTGTAATGAGGTGTTTGACAGCCTCTGTGGTGTGGTGGTTGAGCAGGTCGGCTCATAATCCGGAGGCGGCGGGTTTGATTCTCGCGGCAGGACAAATATTTTTGCACAGCAAAAGAATAAGCGCAAATACTTGTTCTGCATCTGGGGTGTTGTGGGACCATGGTCCTCGTAGCTCCTGGGTCGCTAGACACAGGGAATCCTAGTTAGAGTCCAGGATCTATGTATGTGATCGTTGGACGTTATTATTATTTTTATTATTATATTAGTGGTAAGACCAACATGCTATTGCATTGTCCGACATCACAACCGTACCACCGACCTTTAGGTACAACCACAAGGTCACCGAGTGCTCATCAGCACAGTCTAACAACAAGATTACTAGACTGTGAGATCAGGTCGTAAAGTCTCATTTGCCATGTAATTTTATTAGCTAGAGTGCCCTTCAAACATAAACACAGTGCTTTCACACTACTTTTTGTAAGATAAATAACGGCTAAACACACATCAATTAAAACATTGAAATTACTCCGACCAGGTTTCAGATGTCCTTCTTCTAGTAAGTTACGTGCTGACGCTTGTGAAAGCTGCCGCGGCTTGCGTTAGTAACTGGCTCCCAGAAGAAGGACATCGAATGTGTCTGAAACCTGGTAGGAGTAATTTCGATTTTTAATTGACGAGTTTAGCCTTATATATATTACAAAATGTGTTATACTCATGATAGTTTTCAAACTAAAATTTCACACTGCTGTTTGACGATAGCTTCATTTAATTTCTGGCCCTAGGCTCACTAACATTCTATAGCCGTTCAACCAAACGTATTTAAATCATTAAACTTATAACACCTTAAACTTCTACATCAGTGTGCACAGAAGTAAGTCGACAGATCGCTGGCCCAATCCGTTCCAATCTTAAGCTGCAAATAATGCAGCGAAAACTTAAAGGAACAAATACGAGATTATGTTAATTTTGAGCCGTTTTATTCAAATCCTTAGTCAGGATTTGGGCGTTCAAAATCCTTGAACAGTAAGTAAAGGTGCTTACATAGAGGTTGTCCGACCGGTAATCTAAGAAAATTCACTCGAGTGACTCACAAAAACATTTAGATACTTTAAGTCAGACACACGTTTTGCCAGGTATTCTGATACCAAGCAGTAGTGCGCAAACACTACTGTGTTCCAGTTCGAAGAGCACTGTAGCTGGAAAATGAGGCTTTATGATCTAATCTCACAGATTACTGGACTGTGCAGTCTCAGGACGTCTGACGGCAGAATAACTGGCAAAACGGTGGTATCTAGACCAACTTTGCAGAAAAGTTCTACCAGTACTAGTAGGTGTAATATTTGTAGATACTCCAAATCGTATTGCTAAGTTCTCGTTCCAATACGGATAGATATATAGCTATAGGTACATAAAGCCATCTTCATGGTTTCGACAGACCTTTTTGTTTTCAAATCATTGTGGCCATAGCCTTAGTAAGGTCTTTCAGTGAGCAAGGACCAAATCGCCTGTGGAATTGACAATTTTGTTTCCAATCCCATTTCTTGACTGCGCCAGGGTTTTATTTCTTGCAGCTGGGAATAGCATCGGTTGGAGAGTGCTGGGTTATTTAGTTTGGCAGGATCGAGGGTATTAAATGAGGTTGTCTTAGATAGGTGTAAAATTGATATATTTTATTTATAAACTCTGTTTAACATTATAATTTCTACTTCTACACCGTTATATAGCGTTTTCTATCGATGAATTGTGAATTTTCATGATTTGTCGCAAAACTCTTATATTTCAAATATGTAATCTACATAAAATCAGCAGAAAACTGTGTATATTTTTTATAACTAATTTTAAATAAATAATAATGTAAAAAATTAAAAATTGTCTACTTAATTATTTTTTATACCTACGCTTTTATTAGTCATTATAAAATTAAATAAAAACAAACATAAAATTCTAAGTTCTGACATATATATCAACGCACAGCCTAAACCGCTGGTTCTAGAGACTTGAAATTTAGATGATGTGTTTTTTGTAAAGTATAGGTATCCACTAAGAAAGAATTTTTCGAAATTACACCCCTAAGAGGGTGAAATGGGTGGTTGAATTATCTATGAAAAAAATTCTTCTTCGTTTCTTATAGTCCACGCGGGCGAAGCCGCGGGCAGGAGCTAGCAAATAATAAATATTTTTTTACTATATCTACAAAACGTACATATATATACCCACCTCATATTTTATAGACATCCGATAAAAAAGATTGCTTAGTTTACTGTATAGCACCCAAAAAACCAGCGCCGAAACACAAGCTTAATAAATTCAGATAAGATGTTTCCATTTACAGCCTCATAAAAATAAATCTGTTTCCGTGCCTATCTCAAACAGTTACCCCCTGCCAGCGACACCAACCCATCGCTTGCAAATATACTAAACACTGTTTATTTTCCATATTCCTATCGTTTCATCCCTAACTAAACGGACATTCGGCACTGGCCCGTCATTTACAACCCTTTAAAAGTTTTTATTTCAATGCGAGATCCGTTGACCCTTGCAGGGTAGTGGAGAATCAAGGAATTATCCCTTAGGGCTGTGACACACCGACTGCCAGAGTAACCAACTATTTTTTTTAGCCTTTAGGCTAAAATATGTAACTAACTAAATTTTTTTAGCCTTTTGGCTAAATAAAATTGTTGGTTGGTAGCGAGAACTAGTGCTAGACAGGTCGCATTTGGGGCTAAGAAGTCGCTAGTAGGGGCGAGACGGGTGTTGTCCAATTATGCCTTTTTGTGTTTTTTTAAAGGTTCTGGTATTGTCCATCTGAGTGCGCTTTTTCGGCTCATTATAGTCCGGAGCCTGAGCTGCCCGGACAATCGCTATTTCCGTGTGCTTTTGGTGGTTGTTATGATTTTTTCCATGCTTGGAACCAATGTTTAATATACTGCAACTTACAAACACCAGTAGTCTTCGCGGTCATGTCATAAAAACGCTATTGAATATTGACGGATGTACATCCCGACATCCCTCATTTTTGGAATGTAGATCCTGCTCGGCGATCATGGAACTTGATTGCAACAAATAGAAATATAAACTTGTCAATACGTAGTTTAATTTGTATGGAATTTACTATTTCAATAGTTTATGTACTATATAGTTACAATGAGAATGAAATTTCTCCTATTGCATTGTCATCAAAGTTCCGTGATTACTCCCTTGATTATAACCTCGGAAACATAACGAGTGCTATGACATCACATGTCTAAAAACGAGTAGTTGGCTATATTCAAATATTCTGTTCACTCACTGGCGACTGCAATTATTATTTTGTGTGGTTGTGAGTTCGGTCTGTGGTGCGGTTGAGATGGCTGCAAACTTCCAGCCCGTGTGTCAGAGCCTTAGGGTCCGCAGGGTCACGCTGTCACTAGCCAGTTATTCTGCGTCACTACACTTATTAGAAGGGGTCCCTGATTGGCTTCCGTCCCGGAATCTGACCTGAGTATTTTTTTAAATAGTTCTTTACTAAGACCCCGCTGAAAGGAAATTCTATTAGGGCGCTTCGTGGTTGACTGGTTTGATTTTGAACTGTTTTAGCGGAAAACATGATTTATTATTTTGATCATTAAAATTATTAGTCTTTAAATAGAAATTCGGTAGAATCAGGCGTATGTAGCCTGTTTAAAAAAAAATAAATATTTTGTGGAAAAATTAACACAGCGCAATCATGACATTGATACTTTTTGTTTGTAAATACATACACGGAATACAATATAACGCCCAGACATAGAACCAACATCGATGTTCATTACACAAATGTTTGTCCTGGGTGGGAATCGAACCGACAACCTACAGGTCAAAAGGCAAGGCTGCTACTACCAAATGAGTTATCGGGCCAGTTTATTAGTTACATCAAATATTCTTGTATAATGTTTTAGGTTTTTTTTATAGGTACGTTAGACTGTAACAGCTTTATTAATAAACACGAACTAGCTTTAGACTAGTTACACCATATTTTGTCTCTTTCGATCTAGCTAAATATTCCAGTAGCAAAAAAAGGACAAAAGCTGAAGTAACTAGCCCGAGACTAATACCCGTTTATTAATAAGGCTGTAAGAGTTTGTAATCAGTGGAATTTTTATATTTAACTAGTTATGCCCCACTGTTTCACCTGTGGATAAAGTATCATATGCGTTAATCCAGCGTATAAGCCATCTCTACTCCAAATTACATTCAAATTCATCCAGTTGTTGCGACGTGAAGTCTGTGATAATGCAACAAACATACTTCAACACAAAATTTCACCTTTATAATTATTTTGAGAGACATATTTAAATGTTTAGTTTACACTTAAAAATCTATTCAATTATATCATTTTGTAATGAATAAAAAAGTCAAAAATAGAACTATTGAAACGCTAGTTTTCCTTTATAAAAACCGTCTACCATTTTGTATTTTAGACATAAAACAAAGACGGCAAGTAAATATAAATCCATTTTATTCGAAACACAAAACGTTTCCTCACAAAGGCGGCTCCTTTGAGCTATCAGTAGTTTTTGTGAAGTGAAATGGTTCAGTTATCAATTCCCCACATCGGGAGATGAGTTCCCATAATGATGGCAATACAGCCACCCCTGTACTCCCTTTTCTTAGCCTCGGCTCAAGTCATGAGTCATTGGATGTGTCAGCTGACTACGTATAAAACAAAAAAAAGAGTATGTTATAGACCACACGACTGAAGTAAAACTTCTTTAGTTTAGCTCCATCTATATCTATATCGGCCGGTATAACTTTGTTTTTGCTTTACACTTTGTTTAATGTTAATGTCCAGTTTTGGCGGGAAAACGAAAAATTGTATTATTTTCCAAAATTTGTGTTATTTTCAGTGTTAGTGCATAAAATTGATGGCGTTTTATTCGTTAAGTGCTGGATTACAGGCATGAGTGTGGGAAAGTGGTATAATGATGGTGAAACGTTTCTTTTCGTGTTGTTTCCAAAACTCCATAGAAGCTTCTGGTAAAGTTACCACCACTTTACTAGGAGTATGACTTTGACTAGACTATGACTTGACTATGACTTGACTTGATGACTTCGATTGTGACTTGACACATATTTGCGTGAAATATCATTAACTTGATAAATTATCAATTACTTGCTTACTTTATTTATTTGCTCATTCCATGACAACATTTCACTTTTCCGGGATAAAATGTAGCCTATACGTTTATCCAGTGTATAAGCTATCTTGGTACCAAATTTCATCCAAATCCATTCAGCCGTTTGAGCGTGAAGGGTAACAAACATACACACATACATACATACACACATACAAACTTTCGCCTTCATAATACTAGTGTGATACATATATATGGACATTATTATTATACACAATATTTTGCGAAAGACGGAAAGTTGCTCTAGGTGAGCGCGTCACCATCTCGAACGCCAGCATCAATGGCACTAGAGCCGTTCGGCATGAGTCAATATATGAGCATGTCCAGATAATGTAATATTTCTCAACCGTCACGGCTTAACGCTATAGCGTAAGCAGTTTTAGTATGATTAATATAGGCACTAAATTTTCTAATTGACACACGAGTCTGTCGCTAGGCCTAAAAACTCCACTTCATTTATATTAGTTGACTAAGTCATTTGTACCGCATCACCACCTAGTATTTACTGTAGATCCTATGTAATATATAAATAAAATAATTTAAGCGTTCAATTCCGTGAGTCCTGGGTTGATAGCTCAGTTGGTAGTAACCCTGCCTTCTGAACTGTGAGTTGTGGATTCGATTCCCACCCGGGGCAAACATTTGTGTGATGAACATGGATGTTTGTTGTGTCTGGGTGTTATATTGTATTCTATGTATGTATTTACAAACAAAAAGTATCTAAGTATTGCATCAGTTATCTGGTTTCCCATAATACAAGCTTTTCTTAGTTTGGGACTAGAGATGTGCACACATATTATTATTATTATAAGTTTATTGTCGGCACAAAAATGAAAATAAAAAAGCACTTTGTTTGAATTTCACTTTGATGGCGCAAGACCAAAAGTGTTAAGCAAGGTTTTGATTTTATAATTACCAACCAGCCAAGAGATGTAATCATTCAGCAATTATCCAGCAACCAGATTGATGACTTTTAAGCGCTTACTTAGCTACCCGCTGTATCTTTCAACTTGCACCAGCACGGTTCTTAAGACGGTCATTTGGCCGTGATAATCGGCGAGTGTGGAGCTGAAGGCACAAGCGCGGCGGGCGCTCTTTATTATCTTTGTCCACGTGTAATTGCCGAGACGTACGTGCCGATTCAATTTCATAATGTGGGATATGCTTTTATGTTTTCTTGGTTCAGGTGTTTCTATTTTCCGAATCGTTAACAAAAATCTAATAAATGGCATAATTATGTTTCATACTTTGTTCGATAAAAATAATCACAGCTTTTTAGAATTTATTCAAGCACTAGCTTCTGCCCGCGGCTTCACCCGCGCGGCATATAGAAAATAATTCAACCACCCATTTTGGCCTCTTAGGGGTGGAATTTCGAAGAACTCTTTCTTAGTGGATACCTACACTTTACAAAAAACACACCCTCCAAATTTCAAGTTTCTAGGACCAGCGGTTTAGACTGCGTTGATATATAAGATATTAACCGTGCTACTACAAATACATAGACATGGCTTAGATAGACGTCAATCGTGTTTAACAAAACAAAACAGCAGTTTAACACGTGATTCATTTTTCATTTTTCATTTCAAAAATTCTTTATTTTAATAAATATTACATGTAACGTACAACTTAGCGCTAGAATCTAAGCTATAACTGTCTTAAAATTAAAATGTTTTACAGGCTAAAGACCGCCTTTTAAAACTTTTAGTACAATACCTACGTAAAAAATTTGAAGTTCTCATTAAATCATAATCGAGGGTAGTTACATTAAGTTTTAACATAATTATTATTTCTACGTACTACTGAGTTACTTCATACGTTTATGTCCTAAGAAGTAATTGGATTATCGTAAAGTGATATTTACACAGTTTAAATGCATTCATAGTATAGATAAGTATACCTACACAGTTTATATTTTACTTTAAAAAGAATAGATAACTAAATTCTATTGTTAATAATCTGTGGTTACCTAATTTTATATATATATATATATATTTTTATCAAAGTAATTTTGACCTAGTACAGAATATACAAAACACACTTGATTAAGGCTTGTAAATCTTTTATAGTTAAGCCGTAAGTTATTTGCTACTGACCCGGACCGACCTGGAAATTGTCAACTTTAACTTCACACCTAATACATTTGCATACCCATCTTAAGATGCAAGTATCGTGAAAGCTCAAGCACTCTCTCACTAAGTAACACGGGATGCGATTGAATTAAACATTCAACATTTGATTGCTCCAGTAAGACTTGGGTTCCATTATGTGCGAGCAATCTAACTTCCCCAGGTCAGAGTAACTTTGGATACTAAGTTCCGGAGAAGACTACTGAAAGGTTTTAATGATGTTTACCTGCACGCACTATGTAATAAACTATGTAGCAAAAGCTCGTATTATAAAACGATGTTTTGTCGTAAATCGGTGTAAAATACCATTCTAAAAAAAAGATTTTATAAATGACTATCTTCTGCCCACAACTTCACCCGCCTATACTAAATAAATGGCCTATACTAAACGAAGAAGAAAATTTTTCATAGATAATTCAACCACCCACTTCACCCTCTTAGGGATGGAATTTCAAAAAACCCTTTTTTTAATGGATACCTACACTTTACAAAGAACACACCCCCCAAATTTCAAGTCTGTGGTACCAGTGGTTTAGGCTGTGCGTTGATATATAAGTCAGTCAGTCAGGATTTTGAATTTCATATGTATAGATATCATATCTTGAGCACCGATTAGTCCTTTAAACAATCTGTTATGGTCGTGGCGCTTAACGTCAGGCGAATGACCACGTCGGTACGTGATTCGCTTACATAATAAAAAAAATTAAAGTCCTAAAAACACGAAACGTAAAGTAATACGTGACTACTACGTTACCTTATTTACATCAACATCAAAATTTACATCAACATCAAAATTTACATCAACATCAAAATTTACATCAACATCAAAATTTACATCAACATCAAAATTTACATCAACATTAAAATTTACATCAACATCAAAATTTACATCAACATCAAAATTTACATCAACATCAAAATTTAGTAAATTATTACAGATAAATTATCAAAAACTAATTGCGCCAGCGGTTTCACCCACGGATAACAGCCTCTGTGGTGTGGTGGCTGAGCAGGTCGGCTCATAACTCGGAGGCGGTGGGTTCCAATCTGCGACAGGATAAGTATTTGCGCACGGAAAAAGCGCAAATACTTGTTCTGTGTCTGGATGTTATGGGACCATGGTCCTCGTAGTGCCTGGGTCTCTAGATACAGGGAATCTTACTTAGAGTCCAGAATCTATGTATGTGATCGTTGGGAGTTATTATTATTATAAAAAGTATTCTACACCACTTCGAGCCCTTGCATCCATAGGATTTTTGTAGTTTAAGGCTAAATAGGCTAAATAGGCCTAATAGGCTAAATAGGCTAAATAGGCTAAATAGGCTAAATAGGCTAAATAGGCTAAATAGGCTAAATAGGCTAAATAGGCTAAATAGGCTAAATAGGCTAAATAGGCTAAATATGCTAAATAGGCTAAATAGGCTAAATAGGCTAAATAGGCTAAATAGGCTAAATAGGCTAAATAGGCTAAATAGGCTAAATAGGCTAAATAGGCTAAATAGGCTAAATAGGCTAAATAGGCTAAATAGGCTAAATAGGCTAAATAGGCTAAATAGGCTAAATAGGCTAAATAGGCTAAATAGGCTAAATAGGCTAAATAGGCTAAATAGGCTAAATAGGCTAAATAGGCTAAATCATTAAAAGACGCAGCACAGGCCACCCAACTCAAAGGACTACAGTCCAGAACCTTTCTCCCTCACCGTTTGTCGGTTCTGTGAGCAGGCGGGCAGGCATCAGTAAATATAAAACCAAACACAAAAAAAATACATAAGACACAAAATCAAAATAAGTGTAGGTTATATTGAAAATTACTTAATACATATAGAGAGAAGCTAAATTAAAAAATAATAAACACATAACATTTAAGAAGATTAATAAAAAAAGGCTCCCAGCCCGGAGCATTGTGTACGAGATGTATTTTTTATCTAGTTGTAATCATTTTTTTATCTCCAATGTAAGCAGTAGGGTGTACGTTACAACGCAATATAGGATTAATTATTAACATAAAGATTCTATTATTCATGAACAAGAGGGTCGCAATCCGTCGTGTGAAACGCGGCTGGTCAATTTTATTTTTATAATCAGTCACTGTATATCAGTGGCACATTAACTGTTAAGGGCAATCCTGACGCTTAACATCAGGCAAACGACTAGCTTGTTGTATCGTTTATATGAATATAAAAGTTAAAATTATCACGGTATGGAATTACTATAATATAACAATCGCAAAGCGTACAAAGGACTTCAGACTTGTATGGTTTTCTCATGGATGCCATTGTCAGAACTGAACCAAGTGAGACTACAAGGGAAGCACCAGGTTTCAAATAACAAAATAATTGTCAAAATCGGTTCACCCAGTCGAAAGTTCTGAGATAACAAACATTTAAAAAACAGTTGAATTGAGAACCACTTTCTTTTTTGAAGTCGGTTAAAAAAATAGTTGCTCGGATCTTGAGCGCTAGATAGGCATCAAATGAATCTCTATTTCCCTTGGTCATCGCATCACAAGTGAACGGATAGAACATTTTTGCTAATTCTTTTTATTGTCGATTATTATTTTCAAAAGAAGGATCGTATGAAATAAAAAGTTAAGAAAGTATAGAAAATTTTCACCGCGCGGGTGAAACCGTGGGGCACAAGTAGTCAACAACAAATTAAAAAAACAATAGAAGAATAAAACTTTAATAATAGAACTGAATACTAAACTAAACTAGACCTATCTAATCTATAAACTAAAAATAGTTTAAAGAATACAATTATGACAAAAAAATCGACATTTATTAGGCCTCGCCTTATTTTATTTTAACCCTATTGGCGGTGTGGTCCGAGCGGTGTACGCATACGCCAACTAAGGTCTACTAAGTACGGTCAGAATTAATACAGTTACTTTTATTACAAACACTAGTTGCGCCCGCGGTTTCACCCGCGAATAAAAAGTATTTTAATTATTTACTCATCCCACGGAAAAATTTCACTTTTCCGGGATCAAATGTAGCCTATATGTTAATCCAGTGCATAAGCTATCTTGGTACCAAATTTCATCCAAATCCATTCAGCCGCTTGAGCGTGAAGAAGTAACAAACATACACACAAACACACATACAAACTTTCGTGTTTATTCTGATTTCTCATTCGTCCGCTACTTACAGAATCCCAAAACTTCCTAATATCTCAATCCACCGTCATACACAGGTTGTTACCAAAACACGCAGCAAGCAAATGATTTGTAAATGAAAGTTAGCGCTGACGGGCCCGGGGGTATATGCAAATACTGCGCCGGCTCGATTGTCGCTCAACTTCGGTGATTACACGTCCCGGCTCGTCTACACCCTGTATGTAAGATTTGGGATTAGAAACAAGGGTTTGTAGCTATCATAGAGTTTCGTAAACTTGTTATTGTCTGTGTTTATCTGTGGTGTCTATGGTAATTGCAGAATCAGTTGATCATTCATAGACTTGTGAGTTGACAGCCTCTGTGGCGTGGTGGTTGAACAAGTCGGCTCATTACCTATAGGCAGCGGGTTCGATTCCTGCGGCAGGACATGTTGTTGTGCCCAAAAAACCGCAAATACTTGTTCTGTCTGGGTATTGTGGGACTATGGTCCTCGTAGTTCCTGGGTCCCTAGACAGGGAATCCTAGTTAGGGTCCAGGATCTATGTATGTGATCGTTGGGCGTTAGGCGTTATAGACTAGATTATTCTCTTTCACAAATTATAGAAAATCCCACTGATCTAAATTTCCCACTGATGATACCTGTGGTTGGGGACTTGAATACAGTTTTAATAAATGTATGGTGTGCTACAAATAAAAGCTTCGGCTGTCTACAAAACTACACCTTCGTAACCTGTTCCGATCAATAATTTTTTGAAGTGAAAACTTCTTAGGCGCTTTGAGCATTTTTTAAGTGAACAATATATATGTATATATATATTATAGGTATAGGTATACTGTGTATACATTATAGCTGCTATAATAGCCGCAGGATCCGCAATGTGAGAACACCTCATCTCTTCCCGTGGTTGCCGTAAGAGCTGGCTAAGAGAATATCCAGGGAATTTGTTGCTGCAATCTCCTCGGTGCATTAAAGTCAGCGATCACCAAGCTGCATGCCAAGCGTGGCGATTATAGCAAACTGTGCCTACGATAAGTGTCCAAAGGGCCATTTTATGGGAAGACTAACGTTCAGATTTTGATGTAATAGCGGAATACAAGAGTTAAAAAAATCGTTCAATGCTGTCAAAAGACGCGTCTTCTAAACACAACCGTAAAACCTTGACCTTATAAATAGGTCACACCCAATTGAAGGTGCCGGCATTACGATAGCGATCGGCCCCCAAAGGCAACCTAAATAAGTCCACTTAGCAATTCGGAAGGCAAATCCGCGAGATTAGAAGCTACCTTGGTATTTCCACTTTCACGTTGCGTAGAAAGTCTGGCAATAAATTACGTCGCGACGCGCCGCGATACGCGGAATTAACGCGACGTCTTGAGGCGCCCTAAGGAGATAATGAGAAAAGTGAGAAAATACCACTTGCATTTACTTTGGCGCTTATTACGATTGGATTGGTTGGTTTGTGACTGCGAAGTAATGTTCCCGGTTGGAATTGGAGCGGGTGGAGTATGAATGGCTGTAATAAAGCGTGATGAAATTTTCTTGAGCTACCTGTGAGAGCCTCAGAGATAGGTACAAAGTGTAACACTTCTGTACTGTGTAGAGTTCGGGGAATAAAGTCTTGGTTGCCACTCTCCAATTGTTTTCCTGGAAAATAGTACTAACAAGTGATAGTAATATAGAGTGAGTGTAGCTCAGAATGGCTAATGATGTCGAGTCGAAGTGGAGTGGATTGATATTTGTTATTACCATGATACAAAAATCTAAAGAATAATTAATAAAAGAATAAGAGTAATTTTTAAGATGTTTTTGGAACGAAGTTCCTTATCGCGCGTTGCGAAAGGGGGCTAGACGGAAAAAATTAAGACCAAAAGTTGTAACGACACTTTTTAAAAACGTACGGCGTGCGCGTGTTTCTCTGTCTCTCTCTCTCTCTCTCATAGAAAGCAAGCCAGTTATTTTCGTTTCGTCTTTCTATTTCGCATTCATATTATATTGATATTCTTTCTATTTACATTATATTTGTTAATAATAAATAAAAATTAAATTTTATTACAATTCCTTCACTAATTAACCGAAAGGAAATTCGTTCTATCCGGGTGTTCCTTGACACCTCTCAAGTTTTTATGTACATTGCGCTCTTTTTGAGTAATGTAAGTATTTAGTCACATTGTTTAAGACCAAATGTTGTTATTCTTAATTTTTATATGAACCAATCAAATTTAACTCATAGTTACGGGCCGTCAGCTTCTATGTCTGTCTAAGCGACACGGCCACCTATAACAGAACAGTGTCAGTTGGAACTCCAAAATATAAAGTTTCGCGTGACACTGCACTGCGCACATCATCCTGAATTCCTGAGACATCAGCACAGTCTGGTAATAAGATTACTCGACTGTAAGATCAGATCTTAAAGTTTGATAATGCCAATAATTTCACCAGTTACAGTGCTTTTCAAACCGGAACACAGTAGTGCTTGCACCCTACTGCTTGGCGGCAGAATAACTGGCAAAGCGATGGTACCTACCTAGACGAACTTAGCAGAAAAGTCCTACCACCTATTAAAATAATCTGTATTATAAAAAGACAAAAGAAAAACATAGTTTCAACTATAAGACTTTATAGAAGCCCTCTATAACAAGCTGACCGGCAGACCGCCCGACTCGGTTCGTTGCGCCATTTGTTTGACAATCGAATCGCGCGGACCTCCACGAATTTACTACAATTCGATTTGTCACAGCTGACTAGATCGGTCCCTGTGTAACGTAAATAAACTGCTGATTATTTAGTAGGTTAAGCTTTTGGCTGGATTTTACTATTTCTCTATTTTATAATGTAGTAGCTTCTGCCCGCAGTTTCGCCCGCGTGGCCTATAGGGAACGAAGAAGAAATTTTTTCATGGATAATTCAACCACCCATTTCAGCCTCTTAGGAGTGAAATTTCGAATAACTCTTTCTTAGTGGGTCCTGCACTTCATAAAGAACACACCCTCCAAATTTTAAGTCTCTAGGACTAGCAATTTAGGCTGTCAGGACCTTGAATTTTATATGTATAGACTGTTTCTTGGCCATTCCCTTTCTTTGATGTCAGGATAAATCTAGTTAAGCGCTTTACAAGGTAATAAAAACGTGACAAAAAAAATTTTTTTTTCGAATTAACAGTGTTTTCGTTACCAAAATAATGATTTTAATGATAATATTGCTTTTACAGATTATAAATCAAGGGGTGAGAACAAAAAGGGTTTAACTGATTTTTTTCACAAAATGACTTATGGGTATCGTTGGGTTCAGCGTGAAATTATCTACAATAATACATTCTCAAAATACCGAAACGAGGCTTAAATCTCGAGATTTTGATTCTAAAACGGTTTATCTGTCACAGGAATACAGTTCGCTTAGCATAAAAACATTATTGTAATTATTTTATTTTATTATATTTTTACAGTAATTGTATGAATTAGTACTATATTTAGTATTTTAAAATATAATTAATACATTTTCAAGCAACTGAAACTTTCATAAATCTTTTCTATTAACTTATAAGGACTCTACATTAAAATGAAGCCGTTGAAGTTTAAAGTAAATTTTCTCGAAACTATCAATTTGACAGTTAAACCCTTTTTATTCTCAACCCTTCAAATCTGACAAAATAAGAGTTGTTTTTCGAATTTAGTCCAATATGCTTTAAGTCTATTTTACAGAAAAATTTACGCTGTATTTGTATGTATCGTAAGATTTACACCAGACAGCCCTTTCAAAATCAAAATAATGTCAGTGCTGCCAATAGGCCGTGCGATCCAAACAAGGGGTGGTACAAAAAGTTTGACAGCTCGTTACGGTGACGGGGCGCGGGGGACACTAATTGGGTACCTGGGGGACATTTTGCGACTATCGCCCGTTTTTATGTACTATTGTACTGCAGGACTTGCGTCTGACAACCCTGGGTGGGGTCCTTTGAAGGAGTGGGTCTCCTTGGGTGTAAGATTCCCTTTTGTGAAGGTTTGATACTGACTGGTGCTAGTCGCGTTTCGAAATAATTATAAAAATAAATGTAGCTTTAAATTGGACAAGTTGACGTCTCCAAAAAAATACGGTGAATAATTTATATTCGTCGTATCTGAAGTGAAAACTTCTTTAGGCGCGTTGAGTACATTTTGGGTCGACAAAAATCATGGAAATCGCGTCATCGTCACCGAACACTTTCCATGAGCTATATGTATACTGTGTATATAATGTGTATTTTTTGTGTAAACAAAAAGCGTGTAACTTGCATCATTGTCACCGCACGCTTCACAGCTATATGTGTCAAGTTTCTGAGTTTTTACTTCTACCGTCAGTCCCCAAAGACTGCCCATTATTTTTTTGGAAAACATCGTAATCGATGAGATATTTTATAGCCGCTGATGTAGCCTTTAGAATTAGCAAGTGGAATGGCAATAAGTGGCTATACTGCTCACAGAACCGGCCACCAATGAGGGAGAGAGGTTCTCGATTGCAGTCCCTCAAGTTGGGTAACCTAAGCTGTTATAAGCATGTTAGTGGTAGCCACTCGAGAACGTTTCTTCCTCATCGCTTGCCGTTTCTACTAGCGATGTGGCCTATTTATTGCCATTTCAATGTGGTGAAAAATAAAGGCATCCGTTGTATGCACGAAGCAAGCAGCCGTTCAAAGTAACGCTCTATGGAGGACACTTACAACATTTTAAACTACAACACTGACCTAGAATATTTTAGCTACCTACTCTCAACTCAGGGATTCAAATAGCTTAATTAAGGTAAACTGTAAAACAAACTTATGAGTGAAAAAAAACGTTTGCTTTAGACCATACGGCTGAGGAAAATTTTTTTTAGTTTAGCTCCATCTATCGGCCGTTGTTTTGTTAATGTCGCCATCGTGACAATTGAAGGGTTGAGAATAAAAAGGGTTTAACTGTCAAATTGATAGTTTCAAGAAAATCGACTTAAAACTTCAACAGCTTCATTTTAATGTAGAGTGCTTATAAGGTAATAGAATGGGTTTATGTAAGTTTCAGTTGCTTGATAATGTTTTAATTCTATTTTAAAATACTAAATATAGTACTAATTCATATAATTACTATATAAATATAATATAATATAATAAAATAAATATGTTTTCATGCTAAGCGAACTGTATTAATATGATAGAAAATCTGTTTTTAGACTCAACATCTCGAGATTTAAGCCTCATTTCGGTATTTTGAGAATGTATAATGGTAGATAATTTCACGCTGAATCCAACGATACTCAAAAGTCATTTTGTGAAAAAAATCAGTTAAACCCTTTTTGTTCTCACCACTTCAATTGTCAATAATTGTCATTTTACCGGATATACCAACATAACACACATTTTTAACTCTGTTAATAATGGAGATCTACATGAACCAAGCCCCACTCCTACTCCCCAAGCCAAGCCTGCGTAAAGAAGTTTTACTTCAAAATGCCATCGTCATCGTCTAGGCAGACTGAAAATTTACTATGAATACACCTTCTTGATACTTTACTACAAGTTCAAACACCCGTCAGCATCCCATATCCCAGCTCAAGCCCAGAACCACGTTTAATCCCAGTAATTGGCTGCGAGAGCTTATCAAACTTGTTGTAAAGTTGCCCAAGAGTTGCCCGAGGGTTGCCCAAGAGTTGCCCTATTACGATTCGGTGAGAGTCGCGGGCACTCGCGATATTAAATTACATCGAGCCGGTGTGAGTGCGCCTTTAAACTCACTATGTTTTTAAAACGTATGGCAAAGAATAAAAAAGGCTATTTCATTGCTATATTTTATTGCATTAATAAAAAAAAATCCCCAAAAATAAACAGCCGTGAAAACAAAAGTTAAATAACTCAAAATATTACAAAGTTACAAGCATTTTAAAATACAGGAATAGACAGAAGCTCAAACACGCGGTGACGTCATTTACTAGTCCTCCGTTGTACCTTATTACTTAGCTATGACAACTGTATGGTAGTTCTATATACAATCTCTGACATGTGACTTCAGAAACTGTGCTCTCTGTTTTGCGAGAAAGGGACAGGCGATGCCCCCTTCAGAAACTTTCAAAGCGTATTACTCCGTGATTTACTTACAGATTTTACTTATTTTTTAATTATCACATTAATTTTGAACCTACTTTATGATAAAAATATTACGGTGGCAATGTCCAGTTGTAAACTCTATGCGCAGCGGGCAGTACCATAATGTACCATGTGGTGGCATATCAATTTATTACAGTGGCAACACCGGTAACTGTATCGCTTCCTCACCGATCTGGCTATAAAAAGGGAGCGCTCGGTGTACTACGGATCATACTTACTCCGGACACGGCCCGGTGTGCATGCTGAAGGCCTATAGTTCTATAGTTTGCCCGCCATGTGTAGCCCGGAGCCTATAAATATTTATTTACTTGTTATTTTTACAGTAGTAAGCTAGCCTTGAGTCAATGGCACTTCTGAAACCTTCGTAAACTAGTCTTTGGCCAGCCACTGCAGGTAATACATATTTCGATATTGCTGAAGAAGGCAAAGTTTTTCATTTTGCGTGCGGCGGCGCGAGTTTGCGGAGGAAACTCGTGTTTTTTCAAAACCATAATTTTTATTTAACTGTATTAGACTGAAACTACACATTCCGGTATATTGTTGATATTTTGCTTTAAATAATTATGATAATGATGACTTATTAAATATCCGTCGTTTGATATAATTTGACGACATCTGCTGCTGATAATTAAAAACAGCTTTTAACCACTTTCTGTGAATTCGAACAAATCCTCGGTCTACCTAATGAAACCATATATCACCGTGTTTCAGTGTGTAGTCATAAAATGTTCTGTTGAAACTTGAATAGTAATATCTTCTTTCATAAGTATAATACTAAGTAATAAGACTTTTCTGCAAAGTTCGTCTAGGCAAACGTGTTACATCCTAGACCGCATCGTTACTTACCATCAGGTGCGGTAGTGGTCAAACGCAAGCCTATCAAACAATAAAAAAGTACCACCGCTTTGCCAGTTATTCTGCCGCCTAGCAGTAGTGCGCAAGCACTACTATTTTCAGGTTTGAAGGGCATTGTAGCTAGTGAAATTACTGGGCAATTGGGGCTTTATGATCTGACCTCACAGACGACACAATCTTATGTTCTGATGTCTCAGGATGATGTGCGCAGTGCTGTGTCGCGCAAAACTTTATATTATTTTAGAGTTCCGAGTGACACTGTTGTGTTATGGGCGGCCGTGTGGCTTAACATCAGGTGAACGACTAGCTTTTCACATCCTTCATTATAATTATAAATAAAAAAATAGGTAACAGTAAAAAAGACAGCGATTGCAAAAATAATTGAATCAAATAAAGTTGCAACAGCTACCATTAGCAGGAAAAATATCATGTACGCCAATTAAATTATTGAAAATTGTTTATTTTCCAATATACAATAGCGATGACAAAAATATTTTCTATTTTCAAAAACTGCATCGAACGTTTCTCATTGGCCGAATGCGTTCGTTTCCAGTTGGCGGCACGCGCGTTCAATAACAGTCGCCAATCATGCGGCATTCGAAATATAAAAAAGTAAAATGGACGAACGCGGCCGTTACTAATTTGACACGTGACGTCACATTTGTTCTGCGGCTGTCAGCCACTGATCAGGAACTGGTGTTGAAACATAGCATATTAACTACGAAATAAAAAATGAGTATGCTTTATTTCCAATAAAAAAAATCAAAAAATAAAATAATTATAAGTAAAATTTCTTTAGCTCCGTCTGTCGGCCCGTATAACTTGGTTTTAGCTTTGTTTAAGGTTAATGTCGCCATCTTGACAATTGTAAATTGTCATTTTACTGGACATACCAACATAATAATACAATTTTTTATCTTTGTTATGTTGCAAATGGAGATCTACATGAACCAAATTCAACTTCCGCTCGCCTCTTCACACATTCACCAACTTACTCCCCAAGTCAAGTGTAAAGAAGTTTTACTTCAAAAATCTGATACCTAAGTATACTGGACTAAAATCAGTAATATGATCAAAATCTACCGATTTGTGAAATTCTTCTTTCCATTCCAAAGTTCTACTTAGTCCCGACTAAACTGTTCGGATAGAGCTCCATTGTCTCTGATAGAACATAGCTCGCGGTATTGCCATTATAACGCCATCAAAGCCCATAGGGTTGACACCAATTACTCAGTCCGATTCAAAGTGCCTAATGGAAATTTAAATACTCGCTTCCGAAACGAACGGCATACAATGCAGCGGTGACAACCCTAATTGTCACTTTTTAGATTTTATTTTTCACTTAAAGTGTCAAATTGGCTATTGTCGAGGTGCAATCGTGTGGACGCAGGGCCGCCTCTCCAACGCTTTTTAGTTTTCATCGCTGGCGATAGGAAAGTGGGCATTTTGTTCGACGAGGCGTTCAACAAGGCATTTCGGCTTTGTGCCACGCGCACTTTTGATTAACTTTTTATTAGACAATCGATGGATAACTATTTCCGGTAAAATCTGGTTATTACCAGAAAAATCTAGTAACGTATAATTTAAGGAGTAAAGTTTTTAAGTTTAACTTTTGATTACTTTAATTTCCGTTTGGACAGAAGATGCTCTTATGTTGCTGCTGTCAAACTCCTTTTTGATATACCTATTACAATTCGTTTGGATATGTCACAGAGGAATAAGAACAAACATAGGAGCTCTCAAACTTTAGTACATACAGGCATGGCACTAGTTATTATGAAATTTAGCTGGAACATTTATTGTTGAGGTGTTTTAGATTAGTTATTTATTATAATAATTTTGTTAAATACGCGGATAATTTAAAAATAGCTATCAAAAATTTATAAAAAACCAAAATAACTATAATTGATATAGTTATTTGGTTAATATTGAAATAGTTATTTAGGTACGTCACTGCAAACAGACAGCCTCTGTGGTGTGGTGGTTGAGCAGGTTGGCTCATAGCCCGGAGGTGGCAGGTTCGACTCCCGCGACAGAATAAGTATTTGTACACAGAAAAAAAAGCGCAAATACTTGTTCCTTGTCTGGGTGTTGTGAGACCTCGTAGTTTTGGGTCCCTAGACACAGGGAATCCTATTAGAGTTCAGAATCTATGTGATCGTTGGGTTTTATTATTGTTGTTATTATTATTATTATTAAAGTTGGTGTTTGGCGCAAGTATTTACTTGCATTTTTACCTGAGCAAGTGAAGTGTCCTAGTTCGCTCGTGGTTCAAATATCATAATCATCAGAAACATCAAAAGTACAAGACAGAATAACTGTGTTGCCGAATTTTTCACCTTACTACAGTGAGAAAAATTCTAGGCGTAATGCAAATTAAATATCTTAAATAATATATTCAATTGATTGACCCGCTAGCTCAGTTGGCCTTCTGAACTGAAGGCTGTGGGTTCGATTCCCACCCAGAACAAACATTTGTGTGATGATCGACGATGTTTGTTCTGTGTCTGGGTGTTTATATTGTATTCTATGAATGTATTTACAAACAAAAATTATATGAGTATTGTATCAGTTATCTAGTTCCCATAGTACAAGCTTTGCTTAGTTTGGGACTAGATGGCGCTGTGTGAAATGTCCATACATATTTATTTATTTAATTATTTTTTTCATTCAGTGGTAGTGCTAGTTAGTGCAATTATTCTAAAAATGAGATTTATGTATTGTTAATGGTATTTATTATTTTGGTTTTTACTGAATAACTGTATCGACGTTAAGAAAAAAGTTTGGCGAACTGTCATGAAATTAGTATTATTGTGAGTTTTGGCGGGAAAACGAAAAAGATCGCGTCAGCGTATTGTATTATTTTCCAAAACTTGTGTTATTTTCAGTGTTAGTGCACAAAATTGGTGGTGTTTTATTCCTTAAGACTTGGATTACAGGCATGAATGTAGGAAAGTGGTATAATGATGGTGAAACGTTTCTTTTCGTGTTGTTTCCAAAACTACATAGAAGCTTCTGGTAAAATTGCCACCACTTTATTAGGAGTATGACTTGATGACTTGAACTGTGACTAAACTTGACACATAACATAATTAACTTGAGAAATTATCAATTACTTGACACTGGCTAAATACACAAAAGTGTAGAGCCAAAAAAAAAGCACTTTTACACTCAGATTTCGTATGACAGATTGTCTCCACACTTTTGTGTATTTAACCAGTGTCAAGTAATTGATAATTTATCAAGTTAATGATATTTCACTACAAATATGTGTCAAGTCACAGTCGAAGTCATCAAGTCAAGTCGTAGTCAAGTCATAGTCTAGTCAAAGTCATACTCCTAGTAAAGTGGAGGCAACTTTACCAGAAGCTTCTATGGAGTTTTGGAAGCAACACGAGAAAAAACGTTTCACCATAATTATACCACTTTTCTACACTCATGTCTATAATTCAGCACTTAACGAATAAAATGCCACCAATTTTATGCACTAATACTGAAAATAACAGAAGTTTTGGAAAATAATACAATGCAGCGACGCGATCTTTTTCGTTTTCCCGCCAAAACTCCCAATTGAATATTTATCTTGTGACGTAAAAATTGTTTCAAGTTTGTTTCTGTTACTGACTGATTGGTTCTATAACATTCAGTGATAAATATAATGAAATCTCTACTTGTAAAGAGCTGATTGGCAGCTTCGTTAAACTTATAGGATTAGCCGTATATCAGAAATAGGATCGGGACACAATAGGGGAAAATACGGTCGCTTTATAATAGATTAGTTTATCTATTGATTCATTCGAAGGGTAAAACGATCACGACACATTTTAGTGTGACCATCTGACTGATTAAAGTCCTCCATCTTATTAATAATGTTTTAAAAATTAGAATGTTTGAATTCGTTTTATTTTGAATTATCCTACTAATATTATAAATGCGAAAGTTTGTAAGTATGGATGTATGTAAATGAGGTGGTTGAGCAAGTCGGCTCATAACCAGGAGGTAGCGGGTTCGATTCCCGCGGCAGAACAAGTATTTGTGCACAGAAAAAAACGCAAATACTTGTTCTGAGTCTGAGTGTAATTGTGGGACCATGGTCCTTGTAGTTCCTGGTTCCTAGACACAGGGAATCTTAGTTAGGGTCCAGAACCTATGTATGCGATCGTTGGGCGTCGTTATTATTATTATTGAAGTAAAACTTCTTTACGCACGCTTAACTTGGGAGTAAGCGAGGCAAGCGGAATTTGAAATTGGTTCACGTAAATCTCCATTGACAACAAAGCAAAATTAAACACTTGTATTATTATGTTGGTATATCTGTTAAAATGACAATTTACAATTGTCAAGATGGCGACATTAACATTAAATAAAGCAAAAACAAAGTTATACCGGCCGATAGATGGAGCTAAACTAAAGAAATTTTAACTTCAGTCGTGTGGTCTCAAGCACACTCTTTTTTTTATTTATCCCTATAGCTACCTTGGACATACGCATCCATGCTAGCTACGGAAATTTGGCATTAATTTAAGCCACATTATGTTTCCAATCAGCGACCCATTAACCATATCGCGTATTCGCCTCGCGCGTTATGAAATGCCGCTTAACACATAATGTTGCTAATTGTTATGCAAACGGCACGGGCGAGAATGGACGAGAATCGGCGAGAATGGGCGAGAATTGGCGATAATTGCGGGACAGACGTGCCGGACGTATTGCCGTAAAATGGGAAAAATACACTAAATTGATGCTTGGACAGGAATATTAATGCAGGCTTTTAATTGGTTAATTCATGTTTTGGTTGTGGAGGTGTTTGAATGGATTAAAAATTTAAAAAGAACGCAATGTTTTCGATTGTAAAATGTCCCGTAAAACCTTGGTGAGTACAAGCATTCCCTTTAGGTTAACAACATAATTGAATTAATTGTGTGCTTCAGCGGTAGCCTATGTGACTTTCAAACTGATCCTGGTTCAGATTCTGTTCGGCCTGCAACAATGGCTTTTCAAGTTATTCACCAATCTGCACATGGGAAGGGTGGTGAAGTATGGCCTACTGTCTCTCTCTCTCTCTCTCTCTCTCTCGTGTGTGGGTGTGTGGGTGTGTATGTGTGTGTGTGTGTGTGTATGTGTGTGTGTGTATGTGTGTGTGTGTGTGTGTGTGTGTGGGTGAGTGTGTGGGTGTAATGATCAATGCAAACGCCTTTCATACGATGTTTTTAATCATACTCGTGAAGAAAAACTTATGATTTGTGTAATTACTGACTTTTGTGAAAAAATGGCGCGCAGGTTTCTCATGCAGTGCGCGAACCACAGATTAGAAATAAAGCCTACTACATGCCGCGAACAAAACAATTCAAGACAGTAGCCGATATAAAACAATTCAAATAAATAATAAAGAGAATAAATATTTTCGTATTTAGAACATAGATTATTGTGAATAATTTGATAAAATTACTACAAACTTTTTTTGAATAATTGTATATATATGTGTAGTGAGATACAAACTTAATCAGGATATCATCAAAAACACGAGTGCGGTAATGTAAAGAAATAAGCACGCGTGCGTAATATCTAGGATAATGAGCCTAAAAGCGGTGTAACAAGAACAAGAAGCTAAGTACTGTACAAGCAAGTGAGATGAAAATATACAAACAATTTCAGCATAATGCATATCTCTCATCCTTAACACATACCAATAATATAAAAACATTTATGAGAATTCAAACATCCATTTCGTAAGCCCGATCTTAGTTTTTCATTTCTTGAAAGAACACTTTCCTTTGAATCACGGCGGTATTAAATTAAATCAAAATTTCCATGCAAATAATTAAGAGGCGGCGTTTAGCGTGGCGCAAATTACGTTAGTACACCTCAAAGCGCAGACGCGTCTGTATTTGCTCGTCTCGTTGTTTAATTTGCGCTACACTTGTGTGAAGCGTTGTACGATTGAAAGAAACGATGAGATTAGATTGTTGAGCAATAACAATATAATAATATTAACTCCCAACGATCAAATACATAGATTCTGGACCCTAACTAGGATTCCGTGTCTAGGGACCCAAGAACTATGAGGATGGTCCCACAATACCCAGAGTCAGAACAAGTGTTTGCGCTTTTTTTGTGCACAAATACTAGTTCTGCCGCAGAAATCGAACCCGCCGCCTCCGGGTTATCAGCCGACCCGACCATCACACCACAGAAGCTGAGCGTTTCCAAAAAGTATTGAGTGCAAAATTAATTTAGAAATTTAGTTTCAAACAACATATTTTAAATGAGCCATTATTGTGTCGAGAAAACGCGATGAGCGTTTTTCAAAGTTTACCAAAGCGTTTTTTTAAGGTGCTCAAACTGCTGGACTCTACCTGCCTTTTCATAGTCTTTACCAAAGCGTCTGGATAATGCAATGATGACCAAAGTTTGACCAAAATGCTGTCACTGTTTATTCCCATTACGAATACGAAGTTTGATAACTTTTTGTCAAACAAGAAATATAATAATTACTAGAACAAGAAATATAAGCCACTAGCATAAGATTGTTTATATACAATTGGCAAACAAATGATTTAGTCATTTGTTTAAAAAATTAATTAAAAAAGTAAAAAATATACTGTATGAATGAATTTTTAATAACGAAGCAGCATTGCAATTCAACGTGGCAATGCTGCCAGCACGTTGGTTACGCTACCTGCTGGTAGTGGGCTGGAGCATTCGGACTGTATAGGTCATCGCGGCTAGTACATAGTCTAAATATTATTTAGCTTAGCTTAGCTAGTATTTCATAGGTAGTGAGCTAGTAGCATTAAGTACTAGTTTATTTAAAGAATAAAGAGAGCAACAAAAAGAGTACTATTCCTGTTAACAAAAAAAACGAGTGTGGTTTAGACCACACGACTGAAGTAAAACTTTTTTAGTTAAGCGTCATTTATCGGCCGGTATAACTTTTTTTTTGTTTTTTTTTTTTTAATGTTTTGGCTCCACACTTTTGTGTATTGTAAGCCAGCCAGCCATTCACCAGCTTACTACCCAGGTCAAACGTGCGTAAAGACTTAGTTGTACGACTTATTTGTGTTAAGATGTAGTGCGAAAGTTGTACTTCAAAAAACTGACGTAGAGCAATGATTATTAGGTATAGCTTGGCGTGAGGACATTTTTGTGTCTGGTTTATAATAGATCAGAAAAAGGCGGAGTCAACATTTCTACGAACTATCCGCCCATCTTTAATCTTTCACAAAGCCCTTTTAGCTGCTACGAACGCAACATAATCTAGATAAGGGTAAGTGCTTAAGTAACTTGAATAGCTATAAAATCTTTTATAGGTCGTTTTGTTGATAAAAATGTATTAAGTAAGACCTACTTATCTGGCTTAAGGTCACGAATTTCATTAGTAGTATCAAAAGGACGCTCCCTTGGGAGTAAATTGGCCCTTTTATGCTCGATATATTTATAACCAGTATAAGGAGAGCTACGAAGATGGATTTCGAACGTTTTGTTGCAAATCTTCGTAAGATTATCGCGCGAGGTTATTTTTGAATGGTTTATTAAATTTAAAATGGGAGCCCGGAACGGAATTGTAATGTTTATACTATTCTTTTACTTAATTTAATGGTAAGCGCTATATTTAGCAGTGTGTTTGTTTGAAATGGGTGTTTATTTTACTACAAAACCTAGTACGCTTCCATAAGCTATACAAGGTCGACAGCCTCTGTGGTGTGGTGGTTGAGCAGGTCGGTTCATATCCCGGAGGCGGCGGGGTGCACAGGAAAAAATGCGCAAATACTTTTTCTGTGTCTGGGTGTTGTGGGACCATGGTCCTCGTAGTTCCTGGGTCCCTAGATACAGGGAATCTTAGTAATCGTCCAGGATCTCTTTATGTGATCGTTGGGGCGTTATTATTATTATTACTTCTTACAACCCCCCTAACGAACACGGCTAAATAGTATAATCGCTGCTCAGTGTTTCCTCTCGTTTTATCTTAACATATTTTCAACATGTTAGATAGAAACCAAACTCAAAATAACAATGTTTATAGGTTCAGATGAAATGAACAAGTAAATATTATTTTCATAAAGTAGGTTAAAAATCAATGTAATCATTGTAAAAATAAGTAAAATCGGTAAATTAATCACGGAGTAGTACGCTTTTAAAGTTTCATCGCCTGTCCCTTTCTCGCAAAACAGAGATCGTGTTGAGCTTCCTCACAGCTACTATGAAGGCATGGCTTGTGACGTCACATGTCAAAAAGATTGTATGTAGAGCTACCACAGCTTAGTAATGAGTTACTATGAGAACTGGTAACTGACGTCACTGCGTGTTTGAGTTGTCTCTTTCTATTTCTGTATTTTAAAATGCCTGTAACTTAGTCATTTTTTGAAATATTCAAGTTTTGTTTTCACAGTTATCTATTTTTTGAGGTATATTATTTATGTATGTAATAAAAATATAGTAGTCAAATAGCCTATTGTGTACATTTTTGTTTTTCACTTACATATTTAAATCTTAATTTACACTCCGGTAAATTCTGAATCACCTCGCTGAATGGAGCAAAAGCTACAGTAACTTTATTAAAGCTTCAAAAACAAATACACACATACAAAATAAATCGTTCTGAATCAGCTTATTCGCTTATTACATTTAATTGCGCCGCGCAGCGACCAATCAGGGGCGGGGACACGTGTCGATTCGCACCCCTTTGATGCGCATTCCATTGATATGTGTGAGGCAGACGGGCGGGGAACTAAATCTGTACTAATATTATAAAGAGGAAATATTTGTTTGAGTATGTTTGTAACGAATTGGCTCAAAAAGTACGGGAACGATTTTAAAAATTCTTTCATTATTTGAATGCTACATAATCACTGATTAATATATGCTATTTTAATTGCAAGAAAAAAATAAGGATTAATTATAATGTTTTGAAGCGATGGTAGCACAGATATAGCCTGTTATTCATGTCACTCCTGAGTTAGATTATGGGATGGATTTAAATCTTGTTGTAAGTGCCCTGGGTGTTTTTTCTATACTTTAATCTTCCTATTTGTCGTATAAATTATGATCAACACTCACCCTTACATCTTATAACAAAATAAGCCAAAATGTAGATATCTTCAATGTAAACGTTTCTAATATCAAGAGGAATTTAAAATCTTAATTTCTGTAATATATAGGTACATATTTATTGATAACAATATCATCTTTCAATAGTAGTACGCAATAATAGTTTTTTTAACATTGTTAACATTTTTTTGTTTGATTTTGGCTCCACACTTTTGTGTATTTAGCCAGTGTCAAGTAATTGATAATTATCTCAAGTTAATTAATATCATATGTGTGAAGTCAAGTCACAATCCTAGTCATCAAGTTAAGTCATAGTCTAGTCTAGTCATACTCCTAGTAAAGTGGTGGCAACTTTACCAGAAGCTTCTACGGAGTTTTGGAAACAACACGAAAAGAAACGTTTCACCATCATTATACCACTTTCCCACACTCATGCCTGTAATTCAGCACTTAACGAATAAAATGCCACCAATTTTATGCACTAACACTGAAAATAACACAAGTTTTGGAAAATAATACAATGCGGCGACGCGATCTATTTCGTTTTCCCGCCAAAACTCCATTGTTAACATTGTTACTTTAAGATTTTTGACCAACTGATTTTAACTTTAATCCAATCTATGGTACCTTAGGTTGGATTAAAGTTACTTATATAATCCCAAGACGAGGTTTGAGCCAATAGTTTGAGGGAATAAATAAGTCTAGCCCGAGGTAAGGTAAAACTTCTTTAGTGTAGCTCCATCTATCGGCCGGTACAACTTAGTTTTTATTTAATAATTGTAATTTGACCGGATATACCAACATAATAAAAAAAATAAGTAATTTTTATCTTTGTTATGTTGACAACAGAGATCTACGCGAACCAACAACTTTCAACTTCTGTTCACCTCGTTACGCATTTACCCGCTTACTCTCCACGTCAAGCGTGGGTAAAGAAGTTTTACTTCAGTATTGTATAATGCTCTACCATCTTACTATAAACAAACTACCAGTTACAATTATATTCATGTATCATTTTTTTTCCAGCCCTTTATTGAACGAATACAACTATGAATATTTACACTTCAGTTTATAACTTGTATATAAAATTCATAAATAGGATATATAACTCGCGCAGCGTTTCACCCGCCCGTCTGCCACAGCCGCGTAAACCCCGTGGGAGGCGCCCCGGGTACATGCATGTGACGGATCAACATTATCATTTGACGCTGCATTTATAAGAGAAAATACGTTTATTGTTTTGATGTGTGAAGGTTTGTAACTATTTTGTTTTTACACGGGCAGGGTTCCTATATAATGTCATCTCTAAATTTAATTTCACAATTGTTTACAATCAATTATATTTAAGATCATCTTTATATATAAAAACGAATCTCTAATTCCCTTGGTCATCGCATCACGCTCGAACGGTTGGAACATTTTCAATAATTCTTTTTTTGTTGTGTTTATTATTGTCAAGAGCAGGTTTTTATGAACGAAGAAAATGAAGAAAGTTGAGCGGAAAATTAGAAAAATCACCAGTGAAACTGCGGCGCGCAACTAGTCTTAATATATAAAAATGTATCTCTATTTCCCTTGGTCATCGCATCACGGGTGAACGGATACAACATTTTCGCTAATTCTTTGTATTGCGTTTATTATTTTCAGCAAAAGGTTCTTATGAAATAAAAAGTTAAGAAGGGATGGAAAATTTTCACCACGTGGGTGAAACCGCGGGGAACAGCTATTCGTTCATAAAATTTGAATCAGACTTCATTTCGGAGGTAATTTCATCTAATTTTACTTAATATGATACATAACTCTTATTTATATATGACTAGGCAGCTTTTAACCTCAATCTCACATGCTTGCATGCAGGGCTAGCAGTGAGCGATAAAAGTCTGCTCAATATCTCTTTCTTCGAGAAAGCGTTTGCCCAATAAGCGATCACCTCATGAACCTTTGAGTTTACATTGAGCAAACTGTAGAAATATAGCCTAATTCCTCCAAGGGTCAAACGTTGTCTCGAGAAAAAGGATAAATGTCGATTTTAAAAGGCCTGCAGTAGGAAAGCGACGATATGAATTTAGACTTATATCATGACGTCACGCAAAATTACATTTTTTTTTAGTTTCTCTATTTTTTCGTGGGATTTGTCTTGTATAAGCTTCTATTTGTAAAAATGTTGTGTGATGTCTTGAATAAATCTTTCTGTATGGTCAAAATGCTGCACGCAAAACACGGAAAATTATTGAGCTTTTATATTATTGGCCGTGCTGACTTATAGACAGTTGGAATGCTCCACTACCACTGCCTATATATGTACAGCATGGTAGAAAATACAAATTTCCCAACTCGTTCTCGCTTGTGAGATTCATGTCAGCAAAAATTTAACAGAACATTATAGGCATTTTGCTGTAGTTGTTAATGAATTGCGAACTGTTTTGTTGTGCAATATAAGTATGATATTTCCTATAAATTTATATTATATGTATAGGCAGGAACGGGTTGTGCGTAGGTTGCAACCTATATAACTATAGGCCTTCAGCATGTCCATACCGCGCCGTGTCTGGAACAAGAAATGATCCGTAGTACACCGAGCGCTTCTTTATATAGCCAGATGGGTAGGGGAGCGATGACAGTTGCCGGTGTTGCCACTGTAATAAATTTAAATGCTGCCACAGGGTAAATTACGGTACTGTCCGCTGAGCATAGAGTTTACAACTGGACGTTGCCGCCGTCATATGCTTATTCTAAAGAAGATACTCACTAACAAAATAAAAAACATTCTCAAGCAAGTGGTGGACTAGAAAATAATCTCTTTTCGCAATCATACGTTAAATTTCACGGAGTTTAAAATTTAATTAATGAATAGCAGTACAAAGCAAAAGCCATACAATATCGAAATAATTCTGGTGCCAGTCCCGAAGTTTGCTTTGAAATTCAGTCGCGTAGGTTCCAGGGCTTCTAAAATCCGGCCACCATTGCACTCGTTAGTTAGATTATTTAGAAGAATATAAAAATGGTATACTTCGTCTACCTGATTAGATACTGTTTTTGAAATTAATTAACGTCTAAAATCTCGAGAGTACATATAAATGTCGATTTTTGAAATAAAACTTCTTTATGCACGCTTGACTTGGAGAGTAAACTGGTGAATGCGTGACGAGGAAGTTGAAAGTTGGTGGCTAATGTAGATCTCCATTTTCAACACAACAAAGTTAAAAATTGCTTAACATTTGTATTATTTCGTTGGCAATTTACAATTGTCAAGATGGCGACATTAACATTAAACAAAGTTATACCGGCCGATAGACGGAGCTAAAAAAGTTTTACTTCGGTCGTGTAGTCTAAAAAAGCACACTCGTTATTTTGTATTGTAGTTCCTCAAAACTGAAAATACACAAACAAACTTAAAACGCTTCTTCAGGTTTTGTGAGTGTCGTTCTAATACGGGCCTATAGGAATGACTTAACTTACCGATATCTGCATATTACATTTCAATCATTTAGTAATAACACAAATGTGCCACAAATTTCCACACAAGAGGAGAGCAGGGTAAAGCGGGCAACGTTATGGAAATTTAATTATTTTATAGTGCAAAATAAAACGCGATGTGCAGGGTAGGTGAGGGTAGTGAGGCTACGTCTAATTTATTGTAACAGAAGAGCTGTTCCGCTAACTTTCTGGGAATTATTCGGATGGGGAATTTTGAATTGTTTTGTGTCTCGTGAAATATCTGTACAGTGCTTTTTACTACTGCTATTTATTCTGTGAGACAGCTGTCTAGTTTGAGAGAAGGTTGACGAATTTAATTTGACAGCCTCTATGATGTGATGGTTGAGCAGTCGGCTCATAGCTCGTTGGTTGCGGGTTCAATTCTCGGAACAGGACAAGTATTTGTATTACGCCAAAGTGACATTTCGTTCGTTTGTTACGTTCGTTTCACAAGTAATAATGGAACCACCGTCACATTCGTTTTGTTAACCAATAATGGGAATCATGTTAATTGTAATAAAAAATGTTACCCTAAACAAAAATAGCTAAAAAGCGATAAAAATAACTAAAATGAATGAATGCTAAATAATAACAACTGACATTTATCCAAATTTTAAACCCGGGTAAAAGGCAACCGAGGGAGTCGCAAAGACGTCCGGGACCCGCCAAGCTACCGTCCGGGGATGCCCGGACGCTTGGACGCACCGGGCCGAGTAATTAAATGACGTCCGTCAACCGGATAAAAATTAACCGGTATATTTAAGCTTTGAAAATTTAGCTTTTTAAGAACAATGTGATGCTTCTTGCGCCCATATACATCTATATATAATAATAAATAATAATAATGTTATTAGTGGACATTTCACACAGCGCCATCTAGCCCCAAACTAAGCAAGCTTGTACTATGGGTATCAGATAACTGGCACAATACTTAAATACTTTTTGTTTGTAAATACATACATGTAATACAATATAACACTCAGACACAGAACCAACACCTATGTTTATAACACACATGTTTTTCCTCGGTGGAATGAAAAATGCTTTGTCCTGAGTTACTGACCGATGGATCAACGTACAGCCTAAACCGCTGATCGTAGACACCTGAAACTTCGAGGGTGTGTTCTTTGTATGACGTTAGCATCCAATAAGAAAGGGTTTTCCGAATTTCTACCCCTAAGGGGATGAAAAACGTGCTTACTCACATCTAGTAGTAGTTTATTGTAGCCTTCTTCTTTACAGATGTAATCGAAGCTTCAGATCGGATGTTTCTGTTCTGCATTGTGCCGGATTGCTTGCACCAGTAGTGAGAAAAAGAACTTTTTTTTCAAACTTATATACGGTGGAATTTAATTCGATCTTTTTCTTTAATGTGTGTATTCAGTCCATGCTATAAAATGCTCCCATATAACTAAATAAAAAAAATTACTTATGAAATAAAACTTTAATATAGGTATTGTCAAATTTAAATTCTAAAGAAAAGCCTAGCGACATTGAACAAAGCAGGTGTTCTATTGCCTAAAAACATTTACAAAGCACTCAGCTGGTGCTCGTGCTTTGTGTACCGTTAAATAGACAATTCGGCTGCCTTGCAGTTATTTTAGGAAGCACTAAATACTAAAACAAAACCTTTTTTTTTAAATTGGCCCTTACTTACTACAAACAATCTGTAGCATAGTCTAAGTACATACATTTAAGGAAAAGAGTGAATTAAATTCCACCGTGTATATTGTAATGGGCTTGCTATATAATATTTGACAATAAGCACTTGGTAATTCTATATGCTTAGTAAAATAACTTAATTTAAGTACCTAATTATGATTTTGACTTGTAAAAGTGCAATAAAGCTTTTGACTTCTATGACTTGCTTCTATTCTCCGAGTTCACAGTAGTACACGTACGTAATCTCCTTTTTAATGGATATATACTTTACTGAAAACAATACCCATTTTCATTACAGCGGAAAAAAATTGGCAACGCCATTTCGTCCAATCAGTATCGTTCCGTATCAATCGCGGTAATATCCGCCGGGTGTAATTACGTCGTCAGTGTAAAGCGCATACTGCGCCGCGAGGGGCGCGGGGCGGGGACGTCGCGTGAGCGCTGACGCGGCAAATTTGATCGCGCGGTTTTCGCTTACCGAGTGCGTTTAGTTATTGCCGTACAGAGTGTTGTTAAAGCGTTAAATATAATTATTTGTAAGTCTTTAGACACCGATTTTATTATTTATTTTAACAAAAGTGTTTATCTAACGAATAACTATTTCAACATTAATCTAACATTTATCATGCAATTGATATATTGGCCCTAATTAGTATTTTATTGTTAATATGAGCATATATAATATAAGTATCTAAATGACAACCTAATGCGAGCAGATTTTTTTTTCCTTCAAACTTGTCTAGCATTTGACCGCGCTCTCAATAAATATAAAATAAAGATAAATGATTAATTAGATAAATGTTACTGTCATGCATAGTTAAGTTAATGTCAATACTGTCGATTTTTTAATTGGTTGATAGGCTTGTATTTGACCACTATCGCACCTGATGGTAAGTGACAACGCGGTCTAAGATGTAATACGCTTGCCTAGAAGATCCTGTTCAGCAAAATGACACTAGGGATTTTTGTCATCATCAACAATAAATTATGGTATTTGTATATTTCATAATAAGTTATGAAATTATCCGATTGATTGGGTCGTAAATATTTTCTCAGGTCAACTTTCGAATTGGATAAAGTCTCCAATTCGAAAGTTGACCTGAGAAAATATATAATATTCAGGTCTATTTTTGAACCTTGTTTTCCATTTGCCTTGTAATATAACGGCCTATCTGATATTCCACATCAATCTCAACCAATAAACTCGCGCCAACAAAAGGCTCATATGCCCCCTGTATATGAGAATGGCTGGCACCAAGCGCGATCCATGCGCAAAGAACCATGAAATTGGTATATTCGCCGGAGCCAATGAATAATTAATATTGTAACGTGCGTCTGCCATACACCACCAGATTATACCAGATTCATCCAGATTGCGCCAGATCGCATCTGCATACGCCGTGGGAAATGCGGTCTGCTCAGCATTAGCGGAATGAAAGAGTAAACAGTCCGGTGTGAACATTCGTGTTGTGGAATTATTTTACTAGTCACATATTGTCTACCTTCGGTTCATTTATAAACTCCTGCTATGAAGTGCTCAGCGTGCGGAAATAGATTCAACGACAGCGTTCAGTGCTCAACGTGCCAAAATCACTTACGACTTCGGCTGCTCTCAAATGACGGAGGTTGGATGGAAGAAGCCAGGCACTGATAAAAGGGCAGCGTGGAAGTGCTCAGCCAGCAGCTGGGTGATCATTTAAATCAATTGTAACCAATAGACACACAAATTTGTATGGATTGATTTGACAGTTTGAATACGCAGTTTATGTGAAATTTCTGTCAATCTGAAATTTCTCCGGTTGCATTGCAATCAAAGTTTCGTGATTACCCCCCAGATCCGGCCTCTTTAGGATCATTATTAAAAAAATTCGTGACTCGAGAAGCCAGCTGGTTGGTTTGCTGACTCTTATCATTGACGTCAATACCGTCAAGAAAGAACTGAAAGTCCTAAAGTCAAGTTGTGACTACACAAACAACAGAATCGATGACGTTACGGCTTGAGTTCCTAATTTAGATAAACGTGTCACTAATGTGCTTCTTAATAAGCTTCTTGCTCAAAACCGTCGAATAACGACTGGGAGAATGAGATAACGTTTCTCAAGTCTCAATTGCTAGCTAGTGAGCAGAAACCAACTAAAAAAGCATGAGAATCTGTTCTCTACCATCGATGCGATCTATAAGGCTATCAATAACACATTATAGCCCTTTCCAATTACGATATTCTTTTCTGAATGTGAAGAGCCATTAGCAGCTATTGACCCATAAACCCCTATTTGCCTGATTTAAAACATCAAGCATTTTTAAAATATAGGTCTTTACCTATGAAATTGCCGTTTTGTTTGAAAAAAGTTAAAGTATTTTTTTTTTCGAACTTATTTATTTCTTTTATTCAAAGTAATCACCCCTGCAATCAATGCATCTTTGCCAACGCTGTGGCAGTTTATGGATGCCCTTCTTGAAAAAATCAGCAGGACGGGAGACAACAAACTCTTCAAAGGCGTTTTGTACTGCCTCTCGGGAATTGAATTTTTTTCCCGCTAAAAAGTTGTCCAAATTTTGGAAAAAGTAATAGTCGGTAGGCGCAAGATCTGGTGAGTATGGCGGATGAGGGAGGGCTTCCAAACCCAACTCATGCAGCTTAGAGACGGTCTGTTGTGCAGTATGGGGTCGCGCGTTGTCGTGAAGTAGCAGTGGAGATGACCGATTGACCAAAGCTGGTTGCAGACGTGCGAGTTTCGCCATCATTGTGGTCAGTTCTTCAATGTACACATCTGCAGTAATGCTCTCGCCGTTTTGTAAAAAGCTATGATGAATCACACCAGCACTAGACCACCAAACTGTGACCATCACCTTTCTAGGGGTCATTTTTCGTTTTGCACGTTGCTTTGGTACCGAACCAGGATCTAACTAACTTGCTGAGCGCTTTCAATTGTCAAAAAGAATCCATTTTTCGTCGCACGTAATAATTCGGTTCAAAATTCCTTCATTTCTGTGCCTGTTAAGCAGCGCAAGGCAAGTCTCGACGCGTACGTTGCGCTGACGATCGTTAAGTTCGTGGGGCACCCATCTATCAAGCTTTTTTATCTTGCCAATCTGTCGCAAATGGACCAATATTGTTTTGATGCTAACATCAAAAGCTGCTGCCAGCTCAGCTGTAGATTGAGATTCATCAGCTTCCACAATTGCCTTTAATTCATCATTGTTGACCAAAGTTTCCGGACGACCACGAGGTTAATTTTTCAAGTCAAAATTCCCAGAACGGAACCGAGCAAACCAATAACGGGTTGTACGTTCGTTTGTACAGTTCTCTCCGTAAACGTCGTTGATGTTACGTGTCGTTTGTGCCGCGTTGGTGCCACGACGGAACTCATATTCCATAATTACACGAAATTTTAAAGTATCCATTATGAGGAAAAATGTTGAAATGTAATGAAAATACAACGCTAATCAATAAACAAAAGACTTATTTTGTAAATAGAATGTCATATTTTTAAAACAAAATTAATTTGAATTTAGAATTCATAGCCAATCAAAACTTTTTTTTGTTTGAAAAAGTCTGTACTGCAATACGGCAATTTCATAGGTAAAGACCTATTATATTATTAATAAGGGTGACTACGGCCCATTAAATTATGAATTGGAAGAAGTTAACTGAGATAAAGAACTTTCCTCCAGATCCCTTGAACATTATACAAATTTTTAACATTGTTATTTTTACAATGGAGATCTACCAACAAATTTCAACTTATATTCGCCTGGCTAGATTCCTCCCAAGTCAAGCGTGCGTAAAGAAGTTTTACTTCAAAACCTTCATTCATTGTCATACTTTTTTACATTCACAAATGTGTAATCGAACAAACTGTTTGTAATGAAAACTGCTCTTTTACTGATTTTATACTTAAAATTGTAGATAAGGAGCAGGGTTTGGCAGCAGTGGAAACAGCGTGTTAAGAGTATAAGAAATAAATATTTTATTATCAACGGTACATATTCAAGATTGCTCTTGTAACCAAGTAAACAACGTCCGTCAGACGATCGAACACTAAGTTCTTTTAAACTCAAAATTTACTTCTACAGACAATATACAAATAAGTTTGTATATCCAACACGCCCCTTTAAATTTTAGTTTAAATAACTTAAATAACATCTAAACTAATAGGGCTTAACACCTAAAACATATAAACATTTATTATGTTTGACACTCGGTAATGGCTTAGTTAGTACGTCAGCTAACATGGAGTCAGTGGGCACATGTCTCACTTCAATTTGCTTATTGTCATTCAAAACCCCCTTATGAAGTGATATCTTATATCAATATGTTTACTTCGCGCATGAAAAACTGGGTCTTGTGCCAAACAAATTGCACCTTGATTATCGGCATGAAAACTCGAGCATACCTTTCAAGTCCCACTTCTCGGAGTAAACTGTTTAAGTAAACACCTTCCTTCATCGCTTCTGACAAACTGACATACTCCGCCTCACATGTCGAAGTCGCAACGCTACGCTGCTTTCTCGACTGCCACGATATACACGCGCCGCCTAAAATGAACGCATTGCCTAAAAAAAAAAATTTCCGAAATCACTGTCAGAATATCCTCTTACCAGTTCATTAGTACACAAGGGAATGCGTTATTGTTCCCTTAAGATATCTCAATATGCCCCGCCTTCCAATCGCATGGTTCAGGATTATTTACCTTCTGACTTAGTATTCGCACGCTCAAATAATTTAAACACATTTTATTAAATCTTGCATTGAATACGGCTTTAAAATATTCAAATGTAAATTCATGACAATATAATGACATTGTCATTTCGTCGAATGTCTATGCCTAACATATACTTTACCGCGCCATAAACTTTCGAATAAAACTCTTTATACAATTCAACCATAAAGTTCATTCAACATTGAAGTTCTGAAACAAATCAACACAGAAAAAAGAATTTCCACCGCTCTCTTCGAAATAAAGACATAGTTTGTTCAGACTTTGCTTCAGGTTGTAGTGCTCCCTTCCATCCCACTTTTTCGCTGCTTGTAAACGCATCCTTTAAAGTTGTTTCGACGGAATCTATATAAGCCACGATATTATCATCTTCATTTACAACATCATCGGGGCTACTTTGTTGCTGAACTTCTGTCATCTTATAGACTTTCTTCGGACGTCCTACACTACCAGTTCGCAGTAACTTCGGCCGACCAAGAGCTCTCTTTAATGTTATGCTTCGTTGATTTTCTCGATCATGTTCACACAATGATATTCCAGTTTCCGAGCTATTCTGTAGATTATGATCGTGATTGTCATTTTCTTCCTCTACAGATTCTTGACATTCACTCCAAATATCTTCATTTTCATTGTTATCTATTTCATTCAGCTCTTCAGTATTCTCTACTTCGCCAGATTCTTCATTTTCTCGTGTACTTTTCAACAATTCAACATCTATAAACTGTTGTTCAACTTCTTCTGTTTCTTTTCCCTCATTCAATAAATCTTTTTCTTGCCTCGAAATTTCATTTAACGGATCTTTATCTTCGTGAAATTTCACATCTCTCGCAATCATGAACTTATTCTCTTCTGGAATCCATACTCTATATGCTTTTGCATTTTTCGGATATCCAACGAAAATCGCTGAAATACCTCGTGCTGAAAATTTACCTTTATTCGGATTTTTGTTCAAAATATAGATTTTCGATCCAAATTTCCGGAAATAATCAATCTTGACAGGAGCTTCAAACCATCGTTCATAAGGAATATTGCCTCCCAGACTAGATGTAGGGCAACGATTTCTGATATAGCATGCTGTGTCTACTGCATCTGCCCAAAAAGAAGATGAAAGATCTGAACTTAGTAACATGCACCGGGCCATCTCTACTAAAGTTCGATTCATTCTTTCCGCAATTCCATTTTGTTGTGGTGTTCCTGCAACTGTCAACCTTCGTACTATTCCCTCTTGTTGTAAAAATCTATCGAATTCAGCACTCCTATATTCACCACCGTTATCACTTTGAAAATATTTAATTTTCGATCCGATCATATTTTCAACCTCAGCTTTATAAACTTTAAATGCATCCAAAGCTTTATTTTTCGCACTCAAAAAATAAACTTGACAAAAACGGGTACAATCGTCAATAAAGGTTATAAAATACTTAGCACCTCCTTTCGATTCACAACGCATAGGTCCCACAATATCGGAATAAACTATTTTTAATTTTTCAACGCATGGCCCACTAGATTCGGAAAAAGATAACGCGGTCATTTTCCCTTTAGCACAGATATCACAATCACGTAATTGTTGTACATCGTTCACGTTAACATCAGCACCCAACTTATTTAAAAGTTTTGCGACATCATTCCCATTCAAATGATCTAACCGCTCGTGCCAAGTACGTATATCAACATTTGAATCACTCAAGTTACATACAGCTTCAGACTCTTTGATACAATACAAATTACCTTTACGGTAAGCAGACAATCTAACCTGTCCCTTTTTATCGACCACGATAGCAACATCAGGACGAAAAATTACTTCATAGCCAGAGTTGGTTATCTTAGCAACGGATATTAAGTTTGTCCTTAAATTTGGAACGTATAACGTATCACGTAAGTCAACTATATTCTGCGAGTATTCATTGCATGCCGATAATCGAACAGTACCCTTACCTTTAACTTGCGTACTTACATTTGTGGCTAAATTTAATTCTCCGCTCGTAATTGACAAACTGCCCCCGAACTTACTTGCGTCATTACATAAGTGAGAAGTGCACCCACTGTCCAATATCCAGTTATGTTTTTGAACAACTACTGCATGACATATTTCATCTGAAATATTAAAAGTGGTTAAAGTTTCATCAACATAGTGAGATTTTGCTACAGCTTTCTTCGTGCATTCAGACGCTTTGTGACCTAGTTCGTGACATTTAAAGCAACGAAATTTAAATTTCTCATTCTTCTTGCTATCAACAGTTTCCGTTTTGGCTTCACTAGTACTTGACTTTGCGTTCCCTCCTTTAAAATTCTTCTTCCGATATGTATACATTACATCCTCTTGTCGGATTCTGTCCTGATTACACTGCCTAGATTCATGTTCTTCTATAATTTTTACTTTGAGCATTTCAGGCTTCGGTAATTCATCACGAGATTCAATAGCACATCTAAAATTCTCAAAATTCGCAGGTAAACTATACAGCAGCATAATGGATAACAAATCATCATGTATATTAACATCCATATCTGCTAATTTATCTACTGCCTCGAAAAATGAATTTATATGTTCATGTACCTACGTTACCAGTCTCGTTCATTCTATGTAACATTAAACGTTTTAATAACATCGCTTTCTTAGCAGGTCCTTTCGAAGCAAATACAGATTCCAATTTCAACCATACTTCTCTGGAAGTGATACAGCCTCTTATATGCCTTAATTCACAACCACTTATCGAAAGTATCAGGTCAGCCTTAGCTTTCTCATCTTCTGCTTCCCACTTGCTAATTTCTGCTGCATTATCAGGCTTACTTTTTTTACCACTGACATATTTCCAGGTATCATTTTTAATCAAAAGTGCCTCCACTTGCAATCTCCAGCTATCGTAGTTATCCTTGCTTAGAAGTTCAATCCTCGACGAAAAACTTTGATTCATTTTCACTTTTGAGTTCACTTCTTTACGCAATCAACCACACGGCTGTTCAATGTACCTCTTCTTTTCAAATATTTTTCATCCAATATACTCTCAGCATGTAACTTCTGCTATTCCTGTGCCCATAACCATTGTAGATAAGGAGCAGGGTTTGGCAGCAGTGGAAACAGCGTGTTAAGAGTATAAGAAATAAATATTTTATTATCAACGGTACATATTCAAGATTGCTCTTGTAACCAAGTAAACAACGTCCGTCAGACGATCGAACACTAAGTTCTTTTAAACTCAAAATTTACTTCTACAGACAATATACAAATAAGTTTGTATATCCAACAAAAATAGGCACGTATTCTCTCCCGCACTGGGATAAGCAAGGCAATTACGGCAAAAACAATTTCACCAAAAGCCCCTTTGCTTGGCTCTATGAAGATACTTGAATAAAGCCAACCGCCGACAAACAACAAATTAATAAGGCCCTAACAATATTCCAGTATTTAATTCCAATATTTAACAATAACAGGGATGTTAAGGTTGGGAAGATTGGACTCGCCTCAAGTTAATTAACTTAAGAATTGCTTAACTTAGGACGTGGAGCGTACAAGTTTCAATTGAAGATCGCGAAATTACTCGCGGGCTTCGGTAAGTTTAGTTAGATTTATAAGAACTGTTAAGAAAACGGCGGTTTTAATTCAAACTTATTTATCAAGTCAATATTAAACTTTCAAAGAATTTACATAAATAAAAATGAAATGCTGTTCCATTTGCACCAATTTGTTGTGATACAGTTATATTCGCTAGAATGTATATTAGAGGCTAGAATGGGACCACTCCATCGACGTCTGCCGTCATGTTCTTCCCCACAATGGGGAGGCCTATGTTTAACAGTGGACGCAAAAGGCTAATGATGTGAGTTTTAATTAGGTTTAAACAAATAATAAATAAATAAGTGTGGACATTTCACACAATGCCATCTAGTCCCAAACTAAGCAAAGCTTGTACTATGGAAACCAGATAACTAATACAATACTTATATAGTTTTAGTTTGTAAATACATACATAGAATACAATATAACACCCAGACACAGAACAAACTAGTGTTCATCACACAAATGTTTGTCCTGGGTAGGAATTGAGCAACAACCTACAGTTCAGAAGGCAGAGTTACTACCAACTAAGCTATAAGGCCAGTCCAAACAAGGCAAAGCAAAATTGAAAAACTAGACTTTCTTTTGTTAATAGGTGGATAAAACGTCTATAAAATGCATTTAATTTTAAATCTATATAAATTAGACAGCCCCTGTGGTGTGGTGGTTGAGCAGGTCGGCTCATAACCCGGAGTCGGCGGGTTTGACTCTCGCGGCAGGACACATATATTGTGCGCAGAAAAAAAGCGCAAATACTTGTTCTGAGTTTGGTCATCGTAGTTCCTGGATCCCTAGACACAGGGAATCCTAGTTAGGGTCCAGGATCTATGTATGTGATTGTTGGGCGTTATTATTATTATTATTAATTAGCGATTCTAACATTACTTGAAAGATCATACCACTTAGACTTATATACTTCTTATGTCAAATCATACAAAAATCACTTTATATAAAAACCATACAAAGTGATATAAGCCTCATAACGCAAATCCGCAAAGGGCGCAAAGTAACTCTTTCCGCACTTTGAGTAAGTCCCTTCAAAAGATATTTAAATGGCTTTTTTCCATCGGAAAGCTGAGGCAGCAATGAAAGTGTTTCACCGGCGCGGTCTGTACGAAGGTGACAATATTATTTGAGCCGAAATTGGAGATCCGCCGCATTTATTAAAGAGAACCAGCAACAAAGGGAGATATTGAATTGTAAGGAAACGTGGGGATGCGTGTTGGATGGATGAGGTATTGTGACACTTAGAGGAATAACGTTTATTTTTGTGTTGTGACAAATATAAAATATGACACGTACAACTGGTAAGTGTTTTTGATAGACTGTATTAATGGATGGAGAAATAAAAGCGTGCGAGTGCAAAACCGATAAAAACTCTATACTTAAATATTTACAGTAAACATTAAATAAATAAATAAATATGTGTGGACATTTCACACAGCGCCATCTAGCCCCAAACTAAGCAAAGCTTGTACTATGGGAACCAGATAACTGATACAATACTTAGATACTTTTTAGTTAAAGAAAATTAAATAAATACAACGAAACACGAATGCACATAGCCAAAAATCTAAAATGACACTTGACCGACATACAAAAAAAATGCAAAAGGAAAACCATTTCAAATAAATTAAAAACAAAAGCCTGTATACGGCCAGTCGCCATCAATTTTAGTATATTTTTCGTTCACGTTTACACGTTCCCATTTTTTTTAAACCTTCTAAAGCTTTGGTATGTACTAAACAGTATAAGTCAAGGCATAGCTTTACATGTTCATGTGTCATACCAAATTAAAGAGTGTATTTCAAATAACCTAGGCAAGATTCAACGGACCCTATAATTTCTACCAACTATTATTTATTCCGTAGCTATCCATATCGTCAGGTTATTTTTAACTCATTGAGTTAGGTTTGAAAAAATATTGCGTCACAAATCAAATTTGGTCATCAGAACGATCCTAAAACGTGATTGATCACCTCTATTAAATATTCACCATCACTACTGGTTCTTATCTATTAGGTCATCGTTATCAACCCAATACCTGCTTCACTGCCTTCTCTCACAGAAAGAGTGTTAGGCCTTATGGCCTAACTCAACTCCTCCTCCAACACCCTGTAACTTTAGTTTAACTGCATTAGAGTTGTCACCTCCATGAGTCCTTACCTCCAGGGTACAGTTCCCAGTAGGTTCCGAGGGTCGGCGGTAGGTGACACGCACAAAGAGCGCCAACTTCTTTCATTGTAGATTAAATTCTTTGCCCAACACACCTTACTTTGTGCTTGTGCTTCAGTGAGATGAGGAAGCTATCTTGAACCAATGGTTCCATTTCTACTTCTGCGAAGTTCAATTGCGAAGTTTTAATTCACGCACACACTTCAACCGGCAGTAACTCTCATTATATTATCGTAACGGGTGTTTGTTCTAACCTATAGTTCATCATTCCAATACGTTCTCACTTCTAGAACAGGGATTTCTTTCACATGCAGTCAAAGTAGGCCACAATGCACCATGTATAGGTTGGTGGATGACATAACATGTTTTGTTATAACACTGGCAGACAAAACAGCTGACAAGCTGACGAAATGGTGAGCAATTACCGTCACCTATAGACACCTCACTACCGATTCGTTGCCTACATTTTAATACTATATTTACCCGTCTTTTGAAGTGTCCCATGTTATAGGTTACATATTTAAAATTTTTGTGATTCTTGAACATGCTAATTTTCTCAAGGTGTTTTTTTCACTGTTATGTATACCAAGTGTAAGTTGCGTACGTAACTGCCAAACTATAATTTTTTTTTAAATCTGATTTATGTTTTATATACTCACTTACGCCCTTCGTTCTTCGCCTTCTTTCACGTAAAAAGATGTGAAGAACCATCATAAAAATGTTTTAAGATGGTTCTTCACATTCTTTTAGCAGATGTATGCTATCGACCAATCGTTAACGCAAAACCAAATCACATCGAAAACTCTCTTCCTCATTGCTTCTCTCCCAGTGATAAACCACCGCGTCCACAGTAATAACGGCTCCTCACTGTCACCAGCTTAATCTCGTCGGCCACAGATTTAATACATATTTCATTGAAATCATCCACCGGCGGTTATTGCCGTCAGCTTCCTTGGAACTCTATTGTTTGAACGTTTTTATGAGTTACTTTGGCAAGCCTTTGACATTTACAGGGAAATGTTGCAAGTGAAATAGGAACTCAAAATTAGGTGACAAGTTTGTTTTATTATTATTTTCCAAGGCGTTATTTTAGTCTTGGTTTATACCTGATTTTGTATTTGATATGTATAGTTTCAATCGCAATCTATATATAAAAGAAAGTCGTGTTAGTTACACTATTTATAACTGAAGAACGGCTGAACCGATTTGGCTGAAAATTGTTGGGGAGGTAGCTTAGAACCAGGAGACGGACATAGACTTTTTATCCCGTTTTACTGATTCACCTGTGCGAAGCCGGGGTGGGTCAACTAGTCACACTATCACACTGATATTATAAAGGCGAAAGTTTGTATGTCTGTTTGTGTGTATATTTGTTACTCCTTCACGCTCAAACAACTAAATGGATTTGGATGAAATTCAGTACCAAGATAGCTTATACACTGGATTAACATATAGGCTACATTTTATCTCGGAAATGAGAAATTTTCTCATGGGATGAGCAAATAATTAAAATACTTTTTATCCGCGGGTGAAACCGCGGGGCGCAACTAGTAGTTTATAAATACTAGTAATGAATATGAGTGAGTTTAACTTACAAAACTTTCTCCGATCGAGTATTTAAGTCGGGAGTATGTCCATTTGCTCCGAAGCATTATTTTGAAGTAAAACTTCTTTACACACGCTTGATTTGGGGGTAAGCTGGTGAGGCGAACGGAAGTTAAGAGGGGATATACTTATATCTCCTTCTCTACGTGAAGATAGAAATAAAGAGTAACGTTTCGTATTTTACTGTAGGGGCAAGAGAGATGGAGCTAAAGAAGTTTTACTTCAGTTGTGTGGTCTAAAGCACACTTTTTTTATAAATAACGGTTTATCTATAATTTAAACGAGATTCGCTATGCAGCCAGAAATGGGTAAACACAAAGTGCGCTATAGAAATTTTGTCAGCCTTATTAATAAACGGGTATTAATCTCGGATTAGTTACTTCAGCTTTTGTCTTTTTTTGCTACTGGAATATTTAGCTGGATCGAAAGAGACAAAAGATGGTGTAACTAGTCTAAAGCTAGTTCGTGTTTATTAATAAGGCTGTGTGTGTTTTATTGTTTGCAACTGCGGAGACGGACGGATACCAACCGATACCAACTGACCAACTATTGACATTGACTGATAATAATTCCGACACGAGAAAGAAAAAATAATGATAGGAAATTCATTTATTTGTAACAAAATGATTTTTTAATATTATGAAATGAAATGACGAGCTAGTCGCTTGCCTGATGTTAAGCGACACGACTGCCCATATCAGTTACAGTAACACTTGAAACTCGAGTATAGTTTCGCGTGACACTGCACTGCGCACGTTATTCTGAGAAATCAGCACAGTCTAGCTATAAGATTACTAGACTGTGAGATTAGGTCATAAAATCTCATTTTCCTAGTAATTTCAGTAGCTACAGTGCCCTTCAAACAGAAAAACAGTAGTGCTTCCGCACTACTGCTTGGCGGCAGAATAACTGGCAAAGCGGTGCTACCTACCTAGCCGAACTTTGCAGAAAAGTCCTACCACCTAGTAATTAATAAAAAAATACAAAATACCGTCGCTTTCACTTGTCACAAACCGGCCTCAACTTAGCATAGTACTAGTTTTTACGAACCAGCGCTGGCCCACCAAAGATAACAAATATTGACTACACGAGAAGAAACAAGCAATTCAGTAAACCACCCTAAACACCAGACGAAGATTAATTAAACCACTTCCAATTTATCTAAACAAATCAACAAAACTTTCACATTTCTTCCAACGACTTTCCAAATTACTGTTAATATCAAAATCTAGGCGGCAATTACTTAAACATCTTATCAATAGACAAAGATCATCCATTAAGCGCAAGTTTGCCTTAAGGGAAGGTGTGAGGAGGGGTTGTAAACACAATTGTTGCGAATTTAAATCAAACAGTCATTATTGCCACGTGCGTCATTATGTACTGAGTAAAGTTCTGTGCGCGTTTTCATTATTACACGAGAATGCCTTGGCATAGTTCGTACAACAGGTAACTTATGTAAGTCGCCGCCCGTAGATAGATTTTGCTTGTGCGGCTCGGACGATTCTATCAAAGCTGTCGAATTGGTTGCGCTGGTATGGCTCTACCTGTCAGATCTAGCTTTTCTAAATGTACGGCTTATACAGCGTAACGCAATGATTATACCGCCACCAATATTTTCCTCGGTTTAGAGCTGCCGTGACATTCTATCCATAGGGTTTACTCTTTCTCGTCGACGTCGACAAAAACTTTAACAATCCCCATCTCTATAACCAATACTAATTTTAATATTGGTTCTCATCTTCCATCTCAGCTGTTGACAAACATAAAGGTATATAAAATCTACCTCATATCCTGTTGGAATACGTCCAGAATGCTATTGACAGAAGGGCAAGTATTTTAGGAACTGAGAATTTATTTGATATTGGATTAAGTAACAGTATAATATTATTTATGTAACAGTATTTTATCCTCTATTTAGTCAGAATAAGCATATAATAATATAGCTATAAAAATTGCTTAAAAATTACCGTAAGAGATAGAATGATGATGTGAATCGATTGGGCGATGTAGTCACTCAGTGACATAGTCCTGTTATTTTATGTAAAAAAAATCAGCATTTAAACTATTGTCAACAAAATTTTTTTGAACGTGCGTACGTCTTTGCCAACCTTTACAAAATCACCCTTGCATTAAGTCTCAGCCATCAAAAAAGGAATCTTCTAAGGGTGTTTCTACACGTGTGTGCTGATAATACTACCTCAGCCAGATGAATGCTAGCTAGATTAAACGGCCGATATTAACACCGGCAATGACACAACAGCTGCGACAGGATGACAACGATGTTCAGAGCTCCCGTCCCATCCCGTATTTATTAATGGAAACGCACCTCAAGAGTAATGAAAGTATAACTGGATGGATACCATTCTTGTAGATACCCGCGGAAAGTTTGTGTCTTAATTTATCGCCCCCGATACTTACCCCCTTAGTTAAGATAATAAGCAGATATGCAAGTTTTGCCATTTTGCCGTGTTGCCATGTAAGCTTACGTGTTATGTTTAGCTAAAGTTACTGTTATCTAAGTTTTATTGTTATGAATTAAACAATGATTTTGTGTAAGAAAAGTAATTATGACATTGAAACTTCCAGAATAGGGGAGGATTTGGTTACTTAATTATAAAGTGAGTGAAGATTTATATTGTACACAAATTTTATTCAGGATTATTTGTTTTTGTACCAAACGTAAAAGTGAGCGTCAATTGCATCATGTTTCAACTTTAGGGGTTGAATAAGAATGGCTCTTACCCCCAATCACAACCTTCCTGATGTGTAGAGACGGACTCCCCACAAAGGACAAAGGAGCCTGTTAATTATCCCGCTCGTATGAATAAAATAGTAATAAGGGTATTTTAACTAGAATGTGAATTATGTATACAGCAGGAGCATTCACGCTCACTAAAAAGCTTCTTCTTGCGTCAGCGTCGTGTGTCGGGTCGTCCTCTTCCCTCAAATATGGTCGAGGAGGACGATGGCAGGAACATGCGTCAAGCTCGTGAACGGGTGCTGCTTGCGGAAGCTGGTTTTCTCGTGGTGCATGCACAATTAGAAATAAGCACTTATGTTTTTGTTATTGGCTGTATTGTCTTTCCTGTATTGTTTATATGTTCATGTTAATAATAAGCTAAATTTATAAATGTGAAATGATTTAACAAAAAGCATGGACCCAGGGGAATGTGGTAATGCAGATAGAAAAAAAAGTGAAAAATAAAGTTTCATCTCAATGACCTCGTTTGAAAACTAATTCCAGATAAATGATATAATAACAGAGAATTTCAGATATCGACTTCATTAAGCTTAACGTCATGAATACCTCAAAGTTAGTTAAAAGACCACTAATCTGTAAACACCTTACAGGTGTCACTGATATATTTCTCGAAAAATATTCACGAGTATCAAAATTCTCGAAATTTTCAACCACTTTATATAAGACGGCGTCAGTACACATTCGACTCTGTTTAACTTTAAGCCCATCTTATTTCCCGCGCGCAAAGTGCCTGTACTTACTTTTAACTTCTATTCACTTAACAGTTTTCCCGAAACTTGGCCGCAAAATACCGGAACCAGCGTCCTATTCCAGTAACGTTACCAACTCCTAAACCGGAATATATTAACATTTGGGCAAAACCGTGGACTTCGCGAGTTAAAATCTAGTGTTGCCCGGTGTGGAGGTTCTCCCTCATTTTATGGTACCCAGTTTTATATATACTCGGAGAGATTACCGAACATCCAAGGAAACCGAATCCAAAAAGGCCTCTTTTACTTCCTTGGATTATAAATAGGAAATTGTTTTCCACTTCTTGATTTTCTTTTATGGAATGAATAACGGGGTGGGCTAATCGTTTGCCTGATTTTAAGCGACACATTCACACATAACAGTTGCGGTATCACTGGGAAGTAAAAGTAAGTATTTGTAATCCAAGGAAGTAAAGACACCTGGGTCCATGCTTTTTGTTAAATTATTTCACATTTATAAATTTAGCTTATTATTAACATGAATATATAATCTCTATCTAACATTGAAGTTTTGCGTGACACTACACTGCTGGTGAAATAGAATGAAGTGAAAAGAAAAAAAATATATTTTAAAATCGATATTAATTAATACACATACAATTGGTAAAAGTTGCTGAACACCAGTACAATTCAAACCAAGTAGTAGTGCGCAAGCACCGTTGTGTTTCGGTTTGAAGGGCACTGTAGCTAGTGAAATTACCGGGCAAATGAGACTTTATGAGCTGATCTCATAGTCTAGTAATCTTATTTCTAGTTTGTAGGAAACTTTTACGAAACCCAAGCCTTGAATCATATAAATTTTCCGGTGATTCCCTGTCACCAGACTGGCAACACAAAACTTAAAATCAAGCTTGCGATACCTGAGCAAACCTAGGTCCTAGCCATACCTAGACCGCCTATACAGGACTGTGATCAGCCATTCCTATGCAAATGCGAAAGCTGAACCAACTAAGGCTTTATATAAAGTGTATTGTATCGTTGGTACTTCTGGTAAAGAGAAGTTGTATAGCATGTCTGATTATCCAACCTGTTTTGGTGGCGCGTCTGCAGCCGAGTGATGTGATAATAGTTACATAAAGATACCTAGATTACCTATATTCTAGATTTATTTATTCTTCTGCAATGCAGTGATGTGAGTTCAATTCCCACCCAGGACAAACATTTGTGTGATGAACATAGGTGTTTGTTCTGTGTCTGGGTGTTATATTGTATTCTATGTATATATTTACAAACAAAAAAAGTATTGTATCAGTTATCTGGTTCCCATAGTACAAGCTTTGATTAGTTTGAGGCTAGATGGCGCTGTATGAAATGTCCACAGATATTTATTTATTTATATATATTAATTACGAGCTTCTGCCCGCAGCTTCGCCCGCGGCGTGGCCTATGGGAAAATAATTCAAACACCCATTTCACCCTCTTAAGGGTAGATTTCGAAAAATCCTTTCTTAGCGGACGCCTACGTCATAACACCTACATGCATGCCAAATTTCAGCCCGATCCGTCCAGTGGTTTGGGCTGTGCGTTGATAGATCACTATGTCAATCAGTCAGTCACCTTTGAGTTATATATATTTAGATTTATGTATTTTTTAAACTGAGCAACGCAGAGTATTAAGTCGGACTTTTTTGTTCAGTGGTTGCTGTACTTAGGTTTGACTTTGATACTGTAGATTTAGATTACAGGTGAGTTTATATTCATAAATAATTAAAAAGCAGCGTGGAGTTTTATTAAAGACGCCATTTAGGTAAATTGGTGGCAAACGCTCTAGTTATCTAGAGCGCTATACCTAGAGCACTTACTAGAGCACTATTGCTTTTTAGAGCACACTTTTTTAACCTTTGCTAGGCTTGCATATTTTGACCACCGTCTCACCTGATGGTGGCTCGGTCGACGACGGGACATGCTTTTTTTATAGGTTTGCGGTTGACCTTTAACCCACTTAAAGTGACGATGTTGTCTAAGATGTAACAACACGCTTGCCTAGAAGATACCTGTTCACTCTTGATTTGAAGACTCTAAGGTTATAGTTTTCGGGAAATATGGACGCCGGTAAAACGTTCCACTCTTTAGCTGTGCGTATCATAAATGTGGAGCCAAATCGTTATGTCCGCACATGTGGGATGTTGACCATGTATCGGTGTCGTTTTTTCGTACATATATATATTTGTACTTGCTATGTAAACGTGTCGTATTGCTCTTCCAGTCTGCAGTTGTATGCGTCCATTTGTATTGTTATTTATTGTAATTTTGCTGTAACCATGGAAAGTAATGAGAATTCTATTTCTATAAAGCCCCAAGCTGCATGCCTAAATTCGAAGCGACAGTTTAATTTTGTTTTGAGTTAACTAACAGCTGTAAACTTGCGTCTTTCTCAAAGACGTATATTTTCCGAGTTAACAGCTTTTTATTTACCTTTAGCCCGTCGCTTTAGCTATTGTGGCATACATAAAACAACCTCAGACTAATAAATTAAAGTAGATAGCGCTAGAAAGTAATACCAAGTCACCTAAAGTCATACCAGGGGCTTTACCATCACCTATTAGTTAACCGCTTCGTTCTGACCCAAGGTGCTGCTGGTGAGGCACTTGTTTAAATTAAGGACTGTGTTATTGGATTTTTATTCTATGCCAATGCTAGTAAAAAACCTTTTTTTTTTACGAGCTAATGCTGTTGGTCTCTATCGACCTTTACAGTGTCACTTCGCTTAAGGCGCCCAGCCGTCAAAAGTGGGAGGCAACTAGCTGGCGGGCACCCCTGACCTCGTCGGCGGGGTCGGTGTCTGATTGTGTTACGCTTGTATCCTATACCGGTTCCGAAAGCGGTACCCGAGCCAGAAGGGCTAGACTGGTCCGGTGATCCTAGCGCAGCCGATACTACGGCTGCTATAGGATCATCCGGGTCGCTCAAGACGTGTCTCGGGCGGCGACGACGGGGTGCCAGTAAAAAATCATAAAGAGCAAAAAGGTCGGCAAGCGTCTGTTACCAAACGCTTGCGTTTGCTAACTTGCATGCTAGCGCCATCTAACTCAGAATGGTCAAAATTAGCGTTATTCAAACAAAGATCCAAAGTAAATTACTACAGTACTCATACTTATGTCGATTCATCCTACCATTCCAGATTGATCGAGTAAAGAGAAAGAGAAGTACTTATATACTGGCTTAATTTTTTTATTTTTGCGCGCTCGCTCCACTTATTATTCTAGTCTGTGTTACGAGCATAGACAACAGTGCACCAGTAATGAGCCGACTTGGCACAGCCGCAGCTGAGAAACAATTTTTGGTGTTCGCCTCTGGATACGTGACAGGACTGGTTAGCGAGATGAACTGAGTCTTCAGACTGAACTGTAGCGTTTGGAGCTGAATCGGAGGAGTTATGGGGTGTTTAGTGTTGTTTTTAGGGTTAGTAAACTTTAATTTAAAAAACTTATTGAACAATTATTATGTTGTGGCATTCTTTAATTCTTTATTTAACTACTGTGCCGCGGTGCGCGCACTCACGTGTGGCGGTTGAGCAGGTCGGTTCTAACTCGGAGGCGGCGGATTGGATTTCTGCGGCAGGACAAGTATTTGTGCACAGATAAAAAAGCGCAAATACTTGTTCTGAGTCTGGGTGTTGTGGGACCATGGTCCTCGTAGTTTCTGGATCCTTAGACACAGGGAACCCTAGTCAGGGTCGAGGATCTATGAATGTGATCGTTGGGCGTTATTATTTATATTATATTTTATTTATTTATGATAATTTCGACATAATATTCAATAATACAAAATCTAACTCAAACCTAAGCCTAATATAAATTTCTACCGAAATATATAATTTGATTACCGAATCAATAGAATGGACAGTCAGGGTCGAGGCAAATAGAATTACCTAACGCCGTAATCAAAGGGCGACGGGATTGTCGAACTCAATAACATTGTTATTATGAATTACCAATGCAAATAGTTGACCGAACGGCCTAATAACAAAGAATATTATATTGTCCCGAAACGAAAATTTGCAGGTAACCACCGCTTATAAATACATATTTATAATAATTTTAAGAAATCCTTATTTCCTTGATAATAATAATAATAATAACGCCCAACGATCACATACATAGATCCTAGACCCTAACTAGGATTAGGACTACGAGAACCATGGTCCCACAACACCCAGACTCAGAACAAGTATTTGCGCTTTTTTTTTCTTACTACGAGTAATAATATAAACGCAATAGTTCGTCGTATGATGTTTGTTACTCTTTCACGTAAAAACTAATGAATGGATTTTAATGAAAATTAAAATGCAGATTGTTTATACGCTGGATTAGCATATAGGATACTTTTTATTCGCGAGTGAGACCACGGCACGCCACTAGTATTATCATCATTTCAAACGTTATTAATTTACTAGACTATTTCATGATTTTGATTTTTAGCGCATTAATCATATAAGATTAACAAGATTCTGCCCGCAGCTTCGCCCGCGGCGTGGCCTATGGGAAAATAACTCAACCACCCATTTCACCCTCTTAAGGGTGGAATTTCGAAAAATCCTTTCTTAGCGGATGCCTACGTCATAACATCTACCTGCATGCCAAATTTCAGCCCGATCAGTCCAGTGGTATGGGCTGTGCGTTGATAGATCACTATGTCAGTCAGTCACCTTTGAGTTATATATATTTAGATATTGAACAATAGGATACTGTATAGGAACTTGAATATATTTTAACATATTCAGGAATTATTAATTGCAGTTTCTGTACCATTTTTTGTATCAAAACAGAAGCGCCTCGCGGTTTTATCTGCAAGCAACAACTTTGTAATTTATTTTTCTTATGGCGTTTATATCTAACAGTCGTTTTTCTTAGGCTTCATCCAAATTGGTCCAGCCGTTTTGGCATGAAAGCCACACAAACAAACATGACCACTGATTGTTAACTTTCACTTTTATCTACTATATTAGAAACTAGTAGTGATGCATTTTTTCATCACCAAGTGTGACCAGGGAGTAAGGGTCACTAGAAAAAAAAAATAGTGTGCATTAGACCACACGACTGAAGTAAATTTTTTTGTTTAGCTCCGTCTATCAGCCGGTTAACTTTGTTTTTGCTTTGTTTAATATTAATGTCACCATCTTCACAATTGTTAATTGTCATTTTACCGGACATACCAACATAATAATTAAAAAAATAATTTGTGATGTTGACAATGGAAATCTGCGTGAACCAACTTCAACTTCCGTTCGCCTCGCATTCACCAGTTTACTCCCCATGTCAAGCGTGTGTAAAGAAGTTTTACTTCAAAATTGTTTATAATATTTATTTGACTTAAAAACCTTTATAGGTCATAGGTGTTTTTCCATTTCATAAAACAAATGTCCCTTCTGGTCTATCTACTCTTACCTACCCCAAGCATAGCTGGCCACCGGCCGAGCGGTGATTGTCTCTGTGTACCGATCCAATAACTGTCTCTTATCATCTGCGTCCAAGTGTTGATGATTTACGCAAATATTTGACTTGCCGGATTTGTTTAGGCATCGACAGGAAGTTGTAACCATCTGTTACGTTTATCGTTGACCGGCATCTGTTTTTGGATTGAAGGTAGTTCAAATTTAAGCTATCAGGTTGAATAGTCAAAAGAAGCTATATAACTACAATCTGCAGGGCTATTTTTAATTCACCTAGGTAACCTTTTAGTCAAAACCATATACATGGACGTATTATGATACATTATGTATTACCTACCTATGTATTTTCTTTTAGTTCTACAACTTTAAAAAAATTCAGGTTATCTATACATATAAAACCCAAAGTCCTGGCTGACTGACCGACTTATATTGTATATCAATGCAAAGCCTAAACCGCTGATCCTAGAGACTTGAAATTTGGAGGGTGTGTTCTTGTGTAGGTATCCACTAAGAGGGTGAAATGGGTGGTTGAATTATTTATGAAAAAAAATCTTCTTAGTTTCTTATAGGCTACGCGGGCGAAGCCGCTCGCACTTAATAAAAGTTCAAAATTTGAACAATAATGTTGTTTGCGCAAGCATGCACCACCGTAGATCGCGTCATGTGAGAAAGTTATGCCTATAAATTATAAAAACGTCTTCAGTTTAAACAGCTTACCCCTTCACATGTCAAAGTATCTTATCGTATCTTTAAGAAAGCCGCTTTCTTTCTCTAAACATAAATCCATTGATGTCCGGTGCAGCTTACGAACAACCTGGCCGACTCTTCTCTTATACCTAGGTATTTCTCTTTCCTGCCATTTAAAAATATTGCGTATCCCGTTAGACACACGGTTCACACAAACTGCATTTAAAAAAATGTAAAATTAACCCTGCAAGGTTTTTTACAGCTGATTCGATTGAGTTTGGTATTTAATGCGTAACGTATAAAGCTTAATTTTTGCGGTACCTCTATGTATGTATTTTAAGTATCATGTATTCATGTATTTGAAAAGGGGGCGTGTGGCATGTTTGTCTTTGGAGCAGGACTTGTGCAAATTCATTGGAAAAATATTTGTTTGAAATCGAGAATTTGTTAAAAGTCAGATGCTGTGGGGGCAAAAAGATGATATGATGAACCAAGCGTAAGTTTGTAAGCCTAGTGTTGCTCATGTAACGGCCTTGTCTCCAGAAGTTCGCCAAATTTCAGAGGATTGCCTCTAAGGTGCTGGTGAGCTTTAAGGGCAGCAGGTAACCCTATTTTACTCCCTTTTCTATTTTAAAATTTGGGCTTAAAACCTGTGGCTTCATAGAAACAGTGCTGTTGATGTAAATAATATTTATTAAATCTGTGTAGGTTTTTTTTAATTGCTGATTTTGTAGGGCAGTGTTTGATACTGTCGAAGGCTTTCATGTAGTCTATAAAGGCTAAAAAATAAGTTTATTTATTTGCAGAATTTTTCGATGATTTAATTGCAAATGTGGACGTGAGTGTAATTATTATTATAGCCGTAAAAATTTCTAGGTACCGGTAACGTTTTTGTTTTGCATTCATTCATCATTACTACCTGCATCTATAATTCTGCCAATTTTAGCACAAATGATACATTAAGAAATAATAAGTAAACATCAATCAGCTAAATTCCACTCACAGCAGTTTAATTAGCAAATAACACGTGCAAATATCAATGTCGGGCAGTGGCTGTCAAAGAGATCAGCCCTTTGATCTATCGTTCATTTAACCAATGGAGTTTTTCAAGCAGTGACCACGAAGGGAAAGGCTTTGAATAGTCTGCCTATAGGGCTTTAGAGACTTCACCCTTTTTGGAAAATTAGATTTTCGTATGATTCTTTATGGAATTTATGATATACGATGGTGTATTGCATTTATTCTTGGAACACGGTGCATTCATTACTCTTCCAAAAAGTAGTAGTACCTATTCATTTCCTGATTTTGCGGCGATATATTGCAGATAAAATAACGAAGATTCTTGCCCTGCTACAGATCAAAAACAAGCAGTAAATCTCTTTTGAAAGCGACTGAAAAATACGTGTAAAATTTCAGATTATTCCTACGGTATAAATTACACCTTTAGCAGCTGTTCTACAGTGTTAGCAACTGTTCTTGGAATAACCGCGAGCGCCTAGACAATCAGCGTCGGCAATGTACAAATACGCACGACTCTAATTGTAATCAGGCGTCAGGCGTTCCTCCCGTAAGTCACATTTCGAAATCACTCTGCACAGATCTCGTTTTTATGGTATCAAAATTACCTAAACTCTTTGTTAAATAAATAGGTAACTATTCCAAGTCTATGATTCACTATAGGTTGTAAGATTGATTTATTTTTCTGCGTTATAATCACCAAGTCGCAAGCGTAATGATTGCGGCAAATTCCTCTATGAGGAAATCCTGCGTTTAGCAGTGGTTGCAAAAAGCAGTAGTTTACAGCAAACTTAACCTACTATTATAATTTAGGTACGTAAATAAGCAAGCAGGCAGCTTTCCTGATGATATGTGATCACAGCTGCCTATGGATATCTTTTTTTAATACCAGATAGGGCTAGGTTTGTTGGATATCACTAAATTCCCATCCCTAGGGTAATGTAGTCTATAGCATTTAGTAGTATTACTCTATGATTTAGATTCCTTGTCAAGATGGAAGTTAATAAACATAAGAACTGAATTATCGCTAAGAAAACCCAACAAGTTTGATCACATTTCTCCTGATGTTAAGCGACAATCTGCAGCACTGGCGGCATTTCTGGTGCGTTATTTACCAGCTGGGCGATCACGTAACTCGATTGCAACAAATAGAAACATAAATTTATAGGGATTTGACAGTTTGAATACGCAGTTTATGTGCTTATTTAGTATGGAAATGTCTCTTGTTGCATTGCAATCAAAGTTTCGTGATCACCCCCCAGGGTCACAATCATGAGGTATGTTATTCTAAACGAGTGATTTTTTAAAATGAATTTCACTACATCTCTTCAATAATTATAGATTTTAATTAGTTTTCGCTTCTCTCAGGGGGGTCACCGTTACGTTCCATAGCACTACCATAGATACTCGTAGGTTCTTAGTCTGAACGAAAGAACATTTTATTGATTGGTGACTAAAACGATAAAAAAAATGGGTAGGTACAGATACATGCCTATCAGTATTAAGTTACATTTTGGCATCGGCAACTGCGGGTACGGCTATCATACAATATGTAATGTATAAGTATGCCTGTAAGAGAATTTATACCAACTCAGCAATATTAAAATCACACTCCTCCATAGGTACCTATCCTTCTTTGAGCAAAGATTTGGTCAGATTTTCAAAAAGAGATGCCGTCAGACATATATAAATCCTTGCTTCTAATAGGATATACTTCTCTTTAATATTTATAGAACACCTCACCTAATATCATACCCAAAATAAAACAAAGAAAAGGAACGGCTTCGGCAAAGGTATTACCCGATTACGTCACTTTCCTAAGAACGTGCAATCTTCTTCCGACCTAATAAAAGACGGCAATCAGGAAAGAAAATTGTTCCGATCCGATATTAGGTATATAGTTAGAGAAGGCTAATATTCCAGGTCCTGCTTCCATCTCGGGGGAAGGAAAGAGGGAAACGCTCATTTGCATTGGAGAAACTTTTTCACGGTAGCTTGAACTTTAATTAAAAACAGTATTACCTAACCTAGAATCAAGCGCACACGTTTTGTGAGTTTACACAGCGTGACCAAATTATGGACACATTAAACACTTGCTTTCCTACTTATTTTCCAACAGCTACGTTACTTTCCTTATATTAGTGAAGAATCATTTTATGTTCTTAAGAGGCTCACCTCGATTTCCTCAAAAAAGAATTAAGTTTCCACGAATCTTATTCCATACATTGGAAGCGCTTGCTTTTATGTCCGCGAAAAAAAAGATATACTTAGCTGGAGCATTACATAGATAATATACGTTTAAAAATATTTTACAAAGACACTATTGCGTTGCTATGCAACGTACTTAATGAACATTTTTCAGCTGAATAATTCTAGTGCGTCTTTTTTCTTGGGACACAATGGACAAGATACGGGAAAACTATCTTAGGAACCATTAACTATTTTTGTATTGAAAAAGATTTTGGCATAATTATTTATTTTGTTCTCCATAAAAATGAATTGTTTGATCAAATGTTTTTAATGTGGATTGACTCGATTTCATATACCTACGGATCGTTTCATTGTATCGAACGACAACACTTGGAGCAGTAACAGTTAGTCGAATTTAATAAATACATAAGGATTCAATACTGTCCCAAGAAAAAAAAACAGTGTATACAGGGATAATTTTAATTTACCGGAAAGCTCTCGTACACTGATTCCTATCATCAAAACTAAGAATATTAGTTATATTACTTTAAAAAATTTTTTTCCTAAGAATTCTTATTATTATTATTTTGTGTCTCTGATGCATCATTAATCTGTAAAACACCGTAGCTTTGACAAAACCGCAACAACCGATTCAATGTGATACGACGTTTCCAAACGGCTGAAAAAAAACATGAATGAATTGACGTGTGCAGGCAGGATGGCAATAGGGACCAACGCGGCGAAGGGTACACCACCACGTGCGAGAGTCAGAACGTCACTACGCATTTTTGTACACTATGATGTCTAATTGTCTGTCGTGTTACCGCCATCAAGCGAAAACAGCTACGCAGCGCGCTTTGAGAGTGACAAAGATAGCATACTGCTGAAAAAAAGGCGGGTGGGAAGTCCGAGGAGGAAGCGAAATAATGTGGGACAAGGTCAGTCACTTTTATGATGCATTGTTCCTATCGACAGCGGTCACTGGCAGGTATTTGTAATTTTTATTGTAGGTATCATGGTGGGTAGCGTGCGGTGCAGAGACCGGCTGCGGTGCGGAGCGAGGAGGGGTTTTGCGGCGTTGCCGTCCGAGAGCAGCGCGTTCATTGACTTGAGAGTAATGAAAATTGTAGTCTTTGCGAGATCCCGTTAATCTTCAATATTGTGAAAAGTACATAGTTTAGAAAAATATCGTAGAACAAACGTTGTTAGTTTTATTGATAAGAATCAGTGTACGAGAGCTTTCCGGTAAATTAAAATTAACTCTGTATAATTATTATAGTAATTTTATGATGTTCAGTTAGGAGGTGTACTAATCTAACTATACAAAATCATTTATTGACATAAATATTTCTACAACAGTTTATATAGTGAATCCATAGACTCCTAAATATTAAGTATTTTTTTTATGTTACAGGGAACAAGCATACGGCCCACCCGATGGGAAGTGGTCACCGTAGCCTATGGACATCTGTGACACCGGAGGAGGCGTCACTAATGCATTGCTTACCCGGTAAGACTCTTATAGCCCTCCTTTTAAAATATGTTGTAACTCTGCGGAAAGACCGCTGGCGGGAGCTCATTCCATATTTTGCAGGTGTACGGCAAGAAAGAGCGCATGAATCGAGTCGTATGAGATTTCCACAACTCAATCATATGTGGATGAGCTTTTTTGCGGTGGCGAGATGTGCGATGGCAGAAACACGATGCCGGTATCAGGTTGAATAGCTCTTCAGGTACGAAGGTATATTATCACAGAAAATATATAACATGAAAACTACAAATTAAGAATGTACGCTGTTTGACAAAGATCCGTACTCAAGTGTACCAACATCATACCCCGCACTGTAGGCGACGAAGAGTTTCCTCTGAGGTGGTCTATCTACCGCGAGCAGGCCGTCTCCTGGGATGATGGCAGACGGAGTGGATGGAAGACGGTATTTACATTAATCGGCTCCAATAACTATGCCTTGAAAATTGCAGTGATCGGTTTTTATGACGCATTGCTATCTCCGAACTGAAATAAGATTTTTTTTCACATTTTTAGATAGGCTTGCGTTTGACCACTATCTCACCTGATGGTAAGTAACGATGCGGTCTATGGTGTAACACGCTTGCCTAGAAGATACATACCTGTTCACTCTCGATTTGAATATGATTTTATCTGTAATGTTTTATGTTTTTAAAATCTTTTGTTTATTTTACAACACTTTAATTCAATCAATTTATATTCTTCTTTATCACTCTTTTAATATTCTTTATATAAAACTATAAAATTTTACTATACATTTGTTACAAATTTGTTTTAAATGTATACTCGCTAATTTACTTGCATGCAGTCTTCACCAATAATTGTAATGACACTTAGCCTTTATGTTATGTAATGTTTGTATTATTATTGTAAAATTGTACATTATGCTGGTGTTCAATAAATAAATAAGTAGATGAAAATCAAATGATACGAACTTCAATATCTTTGTAGAAATTATTTTATTCCTAGATGTGATGCACATAGTGTCTAACGAACGTTCAATCCGTTTTCTTTATGATAACTTTAAATTTGTTGAATAATTACCCAGCACGGTCAAGCGCAAGCAACAAAAGTGCCGTGAAGTCATTGCATTGTCACACAACTACCAAGTTTTAAAAAAATAAAAATAATAATAACGCCCAACGACCACGTACATAGATCCTGGTCCCTAACTAGGATTCCCTGTGTCTAGGGACCCAGGAACTACAAGGTCCCACAATACCCAGACTCAGGACAAGTATTTTTGTTCTTTTTTCTGTGCACAAATACTTGTCCTGCCGCGGGAATCAAACCCGCCGTGTGCGGGCTATGAGCCGACCTGCTCAACTACTACATCCCAGAGGCTGTCAAAGTTCGTGTGTGTCGAGTTTGTCTTCCAAAGACGTATCTAATAATTATATGGAACGTAGATTTCTACCTAACTGTTCCATAACCTAAGGTTTAGTTATTACATCAAAGTGATAAAGCTGAAGGAAACCATCATTTGGGACAGAATATAGAATTCAAACGTCACAAATAAAACTGACATAAATTTTTACAATCGCCACATAGTTTTATGATATATATATGGTTCTAGACAAAATTACATCAAGCTCTTGAATTGCTGCCGTAAAATTCACACCAATTTGGATTCCCCGGGGTCCGAAAGTGTCGTTGTAGCAAAACGTCGGAGTAACGAAACGTCGCTGTATAATATGTCGGTAAAATGTGTGCTTTACGAGAGTAGCGGCTAGACGGACCCGACTGTTTTCTGTTTGTTTATCATACAATATTGTTTTGGTGTCTAAGATACAGGTGATTAGATAGGAAGTTAAATTTAAACTTATCTCTGTGCTGTGTTTGTTTATGTACCTATTAATTTTCAGTACTACACACGGATTAATTTTTATGTAGAGAATTTGAATCATATATAGTAACGAGCTTCTGCCCGCAGCTTCGTCCGCGGCGTGGCCTATGGGAAAATAATTCAACCACCTATTTCACCCTCTTCATTGTGAAATTTTGAAAAATCTTTTCTTAGCGTCATAACATCTACCTGCATGCCAAATTTCAGCCCGATCCGTCCAGTGGTTTGGGCTGTGCGTTGATAGATCACTATGTCAGTCAGTCAGTCACCTTTGAGTTATATATATTTAGATATACAGGTACTATCATTACATAGCAATCATGAATTTTTGAACCTGCAACCTTAGCCATCATTGTCTGAGGACGTACGTTTGTTATAAAAACGTAAGGAGTGATTATGTGAGTGTTATAATTAACAACCTTATTATAATCCTAATGGATATGAGATCACGTCTTGTCAGACGGATGTTCGGTTTGAATCCGTTCGGGGTTCAAATATTTTCTTAACATTAAAATTAATAATAATAATGTAAGACCAATGTTGTAAATAATGCGTCAAATGACCAAAATGAATGAACATTAGAGTCTCTGTAACTGTAATGATGTCTCTTTTGTTTTAAATCGTGTGGTAAATTGTATATATCTTAATAATTATAAAATTTGATACCGATCCCGATATTTGAAAACTAGAGATCTAGTTTGATATTTGAAAACTAGAGATCTAATTTTCAAATAGGTATCGGGATTGACGTCGTTGCTATGTGCATGTACATTATAGTAGATATCGATGTATTTTCAATTTCTATTATTTCCCATATTTTTTACATACTATAATTTACTTATATTCATTTTCCAGAGAAGAGAATTTCAGTTTCATTTTCAAAGTATACGATATACTTTGGAAATAAATCTGGAATTCTGAAACAGCATTCCGTATTTATTCGCCAATTAAAGCATTTATTCTAAGCAGGTCAACCGTATAACGTTAATCCGAAAAGCCTTAAACAATTAGAGCCGAATCCGAACGCGTTGAATAAGGAGGCCGGCTGAGGCTGTCGGCATAATGCCATTACATGGATGGGCGGCCGCGGCTGCCACCTGGGCGGTTCCACGGGCTTACACTTGGGGCGGAAATACTCGGCTCTTGCCTAATTTATATTGTTAACCCTAAACTTGAGAGAAGGAAATTACGTAAGACCTACATAGAGAGTATTAATAAAATAAATAAATGTGTGGACATTTCACACAGCGCCATCTAAACTAAATAAAGCTTGTACTATGGGAACCAAACAACTGATACAATACATTGGTACTTTTTGTTTGCAAATACATACATAGTACTTTTTACTAGGTGGTAGGACTTTTCTGCAAAGTTCGTCTAGGTAGGTACCCCGCTTTGCCAGTTATTCTGCTGCCCAGCAGTAGTGCGCAAGCACTGCTGTGTACCGGTTTGAAGGGCACTGTAGCTAGTGAAATTACTGAGCAAATGAGACTTTATGATCTGATTTCACAGTCTAGTAATCTTGTTACTAGATTGTGTTAATGTCTCAGGATGACGTGCGCAGTGTCACGCGAAACTCTATACTTTTGTGGCGTGCTAGCCCACGAAAAAGTTTACATATCAGTTTAATAGAGAACTTTTCCAGCTAGTTGCTAGGGGCAACGAATGTTGTTGATATAGACTTCACATTAGAGAAAATTTTATTTTCCGCATTTTGGTTTTTGTAAATATCTTTTTAATTAATATATCTTATACAAAGTCAATCGGCATATCATTAATTCAGCAAACCTATGGACCTCCTTCTATTACAACAAAAGTGTATCTAACTTCGCTTTACTGGTGACCTGTTTTGAACCGAAAGTCCACGTTTGCAGTAAATGTGTGTGATTTTGATTTTGTTGCTGATTGCGATAATTCTGATACTGATTCACATAAAGATGTCGCTCTCAACCGATAAGAACGAAGATATTTGTCGTGTGGGCGTGCGCATTCCGCCGTTTTGGCCTGAAAAGCCGGCCATTTGGTTCGCGCAGATCGAGGGCCAATTCGCGATATCGAACATTACTACGGACAATACGAAGTTTTTCTACGTTATCGGCCAACTAGACCCGCAGTATGCTTCTGAGGTGGAAGATATAATCATCAACCCGCCCGACACCAACAGGTATGAAAAATTGAAGTCGGAACTTATCAAACGACTGTCCGCGTCACGAGAAAAGAAGGTCAAGCAATTACTTATGCACGCAGAACTTGGAGACCGTAAGCCATCTCAGTTTCTAAGACATTTGCAACATTTGGCTGGACCTGGAGTTCCCGAAGATTTTCTACGTACTATCTGGACCAGTCGCTTACCAAGTAGCACGCAAACGATAATCGCTTCGCAGATGACGTCTTCACTGGAAGCGCTCGCAGATCTCGCTGACCGCATCCATGACGTTGTTTCGCCTACAGCGCACGTAGCATCAACATCAAGTGTCATGCCAGGAAGCTCTTTAGACGCCATGAACCAACAGATTGCTGAACTTACCAAACAAGTGCAAGCTCTAACTGCGCAGGTGAACCGGCATTCACGTGCACCGAATCGTTCAAACAAGAAAACGCGCGGTCGTTCTAGCTCCACACGATCACAGTCGAACTATAGAAAATTTCCTGTGTGCTGGTATCATAATAAGTTCGGCAATGAAGCAAGTAAGTGCGTAAAACCGTGCGACTACCATGCGGGAAACGCGAACAGCAGTCGGTAATGGCGACGACCGATTGCCAAACTTCCGGTCGCCTATTTGTCACGGACGGCGCTACGAAGATGCAGTTTCTCATCGATACTGGCAGTGACGTATGTGTCTTCCCCCGATCGGCACTCAAGGAACGTCGTGAGAAAACAAATTATGAGCTGTGTGCGGCAAACGGTACACCCATTTCTACTTACGGCTACGCTCATTTAGTGCTGAACCTAGGCTTGCGCCGTGACTTCACTTGGCGATTCATCGTAGCGGACGTTACAAAGGCCATAATAGGTGTAGATTTTTTATCATTTTACAACCTCATCGTGGATTGTCGAAATCAACGTTTAATCGACAACACTACAAGCCTTACGTCCCCAGCTTCACCTGCACAGTCAACTGGGAACATTTCATCGGTAAAAGTTATTTCTGGAAATTCCGTATATCATAACATACTAAGCGAATACCCTGAGATTACTAGACCTTCCGGTGTCCACCGTGTTCCGAAGCATAATACCATGCACCATATACAGACTACTGCAGGACCGCCAATAAGCAGCACACCACGAAGACTAGCACCGGATAAATTAAAAATTGCAAAAGACGAATTTGCAGATATGTTGAAGAACGGAACAGCCAGACCTTCAAAGTCACCATGGTCATCACCACTTCATCTTGCGCCTAAAAAAGATAACGGCTGGCGTCCATGCGGTGACTACAGAATGCTCAACGCTAGAACCGTACCAGATAGCTATCCCATTCGGCACATACATGACTTTGCACATTGTCTCTCCGGCTGTCAAGTATACTCGGTTATCGATCTCGTAAAAGCTTATAATCAAATTCCTGTCTGCCCTGAGGATATTCCGAAGACCGCAATCACGACGCCGTTTGGTTTATACGAATTCCCGTTCATGACGTTCGGACTACGTAATGCCAGCCAAACGTTTCAACGATTTGTGGACGAGATGCTTAGGGGCCTTGAAGAGTTCTGCTTCCCGTTTCTGGACGATTTTTTGATCTTCTCACCTGATCAAGAATCACACAAGAAGCACCTTCATCTGCTCTTCAACAGACTAAAGGAATACGGCATGGTAATCAACACAAACAAGTGCATATTCGGTGTATCAGAGGTAACGTTTTTAGGACACAGCATCTCAGCAGCTGGCACTAAGCCGTTACCATCAAAGGTAGAAGCGGTTGCGAATTACCCACCACCAAAAACCGTCAGAGAACTGCGAAGATTCCTAGGAATGGTGAACTTTTAGAGAAGGTTTATTCCTGACGCAGCGCGGCATCAAGCGCCTCTGAATGCACTGCTCACAGGATCAGTTAAAGGTTCACATCCCGTGCATTTATCAGAAGAAGCTACTAAAGCATTCATCACCTGCAAGGAAAGTCTCTGCCAAGCAGCACTACTTGCTCATCCAGACTGCCAAGCGAAGCTCGCTATAGTCACTGATGCTTCAGACACAGCAATGGGCGCAGCTTTACAACAGCATAGAGACGGCCTGTGGGAACCTTTAGCATTTTTCTCTCGAAAACTTTCGCCATGTCAACAGAAATACTCGCCTTACGACAGGGAACTTCTCGCCATCTACGAAGCAATAAAATACTTTCGTCACATGGTGGAGGCGAGAGATTTCATTATTTATACTGACCATAAGCCCATAACTTTCGCATTTCATTCACGAAAAGAAAAGTGCTCACCAAGACAGTTCAGACATCTGGATTTTATTTCACAGTTTTCTACAGATATCAGGCATATTTCAGGAAAGGATAACGTTGTGGCTGACAGTTTATCACGCATCGAAGAGATTACTCAGCCCATCGATCTATCCAAGCTTGCTCAAGCACAAAGCACAGATCCTGAACTAGAACAACTTTTGGATAGCGATACTTCTCTGCGCTTGACAAAAATCAAACTGCCTGGATCTCACACAGAAATCTATTGTGACAAGAGCAGCAATGTGGCCAGACCTTATGTGACCAAAGACATGCGACGGCAAGTGTTCGAAAACTTGCATTCTTTTAGCCACCCTGGCATAAATGCGACGACGAAACTGATATCGGAACGCTATGTATGGCCTAGTATGCGAAAAGATTGTAGAGAGTGGACTCGTTCCTGCCTAGCATGCCAACGATCAAAAATAACACGTCATGTCTCATCTCCGTTAGCATCATTCAGCTTACCTCGAGCCAGATTCATGAAAATCCACATAGATTTGATCGGACCTTTACCTCTCTCACAAGGGTATCGTTACTGTCTCACATGTGTAGATCGCTTCACACGATGGCCCGAGGCTATACCATTACAGGAGATAACAGCTGAAACAGTGGCAAAAGCTTTAGTTCACGGATGGATATCCAGATTCGGCTGCCCTGAAGATATCGTCACTGATCGTGGTCGACAGTTTGAATCAGAACTTTTTAAGCATCTGTCCCACATCATCGGATTTCAACGCAGACGAACTACAGCCTACCATCCAGCATGCAATGGACTCGTCGAAAGATTCCACAGACAGCTTAAAGCCGCCATTACATGTCATGCGACGAGCAGCTGGCTTGAAACACTTCCACTTGTACTACTGGGAATCCGGGCGGCATTTAAGGAAGACTTACAAGCGACTCCAGCTGAGCTCGTATATGGAGAGACACTACGACTTCCAGGTGACATTTTTTGTCAATCGGCTGATGGCACAGAGGACTTGACAGTATACACTGAAAGACTGCGCACATTCGCCAAAAATTTGTTGCCATTACCAACTTCTCACCATGGGAATAACCGCTCCATATTCATTTTCAAAGATTTAGCAACAGCATCCCACGTCTTTCTAAGAGATGACACCTCGCACCCATCTTTTCAAGCAGCTTATACAGGCCCACATGAGGTGATAAAACGAGGGGATAAAGTTTTCAAGCTCCGCATAAAAGGCAAAGAAGTCACTGTATCAGTCGACCGCATTAAACCTGCCTACATACTTCGTGAGTTGGACCATTCTCCCGCCGTGGCAGCACCTGAGACCCGAGACGCTCCAGTGACCACCACTCGATCAGGACGAACAGTGCGTTTTCCAGAATATTATCGCCCGTAGGACGGTCTCTGGAGGGGGGTGATGTGGCGTGCTAGCCCACGAAAAAGTTTACATATCAGTTTAATAGAGAACTTTTCCAGCTAGTTGCTAGGGGCAACGAATGTTGTTGATATAGACTTCACATTAGAGAAAATTTTATTTTCCGCATTTTGGTTTTTGTAAATATCTTTTTAATTAATATATCTTATACAAAGTCAATCGGCATATCATTAATTCAGCAAACCTATGGACCTCCTTCTATTACAACAAAAGTGTATCTAACTTTCCTTTACTTTCAACGTCAACTTCGAGTAATTAGTAGTAAGTCGAAAAACCTGGTCGGAATAATTTCGCCTTTTTAACTGACGTGAGTTTAGCCGTTATTTTATCCTAAAAAATGTGTCACACTCACGATAGTTTTCAAACTAAAATATCAATAGCAGTCGAGAGATATCACTTTCTAAATAAAACCTAGGCTTGTTAACTAATTTCACCGCACAACGTGAATACGCGATTAATAATTAAAATAATTAGCCAGTTACAGCTCGGCGTTTGCCGTGAGCTCGACAATTCCGACCAATCGCTTCGTTTTAATTTGTAATCCAATATGCGGATTAAACAGTGTCCGGTAAATACGATTGCCGGATTAAAAGTGCACGGTTAATTTAACCAGTGCCTGCAGTAACGGCTTATTTTAATTCTGGTGATTAACGTTGAGCGCATTGTATTTTGTTGATTCTTCGTTTGTAGTTGTAACTGATTTCTGTAAATTATTAATAATTATGTTTTATTGCAGAGTAGTTTTTTTTTTGTAGTAGTTAGTATTTAGTAATAGCTGTTATATTATTGTAGTATTTAGCTAGTTTAAAAAAGGCACTTTATCCTTTAAAAAAATATAAAATGTAATATTTATTACAAACGAGCTTCTGCCCGCAGCTTCGCCCGCGGCGTGGTCTATGGGAAAATAATTCAACCACCCATTTCACCCTCTTAAGGGTGGAATTTCGAAAAATCCTTTTTTAACGGATGCTTACGTCATAACATCTACCTGCATGCCAAATTTCAGCCCGATCCGTCCAATGGTTTGGGCTATGTGTTGGTAGATCACTATGTCAGTCAGTCAGTCAGTCAGTCTATCACCTTTGAGTTATATATATTTAGAAAAGAATATAGAAGATATCAAGAAGTAAAAAAATTATGGTCCCTCCTGTATTTGTATATATATTCGTGATTAATAATAAGCTAAAGTAATAAATTTACAATAATATAACAAAAAGCACGGACCCAGGTGACTGTGGTAATGCAGCTAGAAAAAAAATATCATGTCTGCGGACTATAAATAATAATAATTTTTTTTTTTTTTTTTTTTTTATGTTAAGGAATGACGTGACGAGCTAGCCGTTCGCCTGATGTTAAACGACACGGCTGCCCATATCAGCTGCAGTGTCACTCAGAACTCTAAAGTATAGAGGTTCGCGTGACACTGCACTGCGCACGTCATCCAGAGACATCAGCACAATCTAGTAATAAGATTACTAAACTGTGAGATCAGATCATAAAGTCTCATTTGCCCAGTAATTTCACTAGCTACAGTGCCCTTCAAACCGGAACACAGCAGTGATTGCGCACTACTGCTTGGCGGCAGAATAACTGGCAAAGCGGTGGTACCTACCTAGACGAACTTTGCAATAAAGTCCTACCACCTAGTAAATAATAATAACGCCCAGCGATCACATACATAGATCTTGGACCCTAACTAGGTAACTAGGATTCCCTGCGTCTAGGGATCCAGGAACTACGAGAACCAGGGTCCCACAACACCCATACTCAGAAAAAGTATTTGTGATTTCTTTTTCTGTTGAGAGTTACTTGTCCTGCTGCGGGAATCAAACCCGCTACCTCCGGGCTATGAGCCGACCTGCTCAACCACCACATCACAGAGGCTGTCAATACTACTATATATATTAATATACTATACATAGAGAAAGGGGTAACTGACTCCCTCCTTCAGAATCTAAAAATAAACATGCTTCCTGCCAATTTGTACATGTAAATCTCAAGAGGTCGGCCGGTCGGGTAATGGGCGGGGAAATCGGCAAGTTTACCCGAAAGCTCCGGTGGGCTTGCTGCTTATTTACTGGCAACATTTAATGGCCAGTTCTCAGTAATAGAAGTGCTCGTTTACGAATATTTTGATGCGGATATGTCTGGGTTTGAGTGAATTCTGAAAGTTTTTAATGAGAGTCAGAGCTTTTAAATACATTCAAAGGTAATAGATATACACGGTGAAATTTAATTCACTCTTTTCCTTAAATGTATGTACTCAGACCATGCTATAGAATGTTCGTACAAGGGCCAATTTAAAAAAAGGTTTTGTTTTAGTATTTAGTGCCTCCTATGCGTGATTCCTACGGCATGACAGCCGAAATGTCTATTTAATGGTACACACAGCACCAACTGAGTGTTTTGTAAATGTTTCGTAGGCAATAAAACACCTGCTTTGTTCAATGTCGCAAGGCTTTTCTTTAGAATTTAAATTTGATAATACCTATATTTAAGTTTTATTTCATAAGTACTTTTTATGTAGTAATATGGGAGCATTCTATAGCATGGGCTGAATCCTTACATTAAAGGAAAAGAACTTATTAAATTCCACCTTGTATAGCTGTGTCTGATAAAATTATGTAGCTGTGTCAGGTTAACCTTTCGTCGCAATTCATTACTACAATTTTGTCAAATAAACTATTATGATATAGGTAATTTTATAATGTTATCTATACATACAAAATTCAAAGTCTTGACTGACTGACTGACTTATATATCAACGCACAGCCTAAACCGCTGGTCCTAAAGACTTAAAATTTGGAAGGTGTATTTTTTGTAACGTGTGGGTATCCACTAACAATGGGTTTTTCGTCATGTTTTTTCGTAAACCCTAAGAGGGTAAAATGGGTGGTTGAATTATCTATAAAAATTTTCTTCTTCGTTTCCTATAGGCCACGCGGGCGAAGCCGCGGAATGAATATAGTTATTACATAATTGAAGGGGTGAGAATAAAAAGGATTTAACTGATTTTTTTGACAAAATGACTTATCGTTGGATTCAGCGTGAAATTATCTTCAATAATACATTCTCAAAATACCGAAATGAGGCTTAAATCTCGAGATTTTGAGTCTAAAAATGTTTTATCTGTCACAGGAATACAGTACGCTTAGCATAAAAACATTACTTTATTTCTTTTATTATATTATATTTTTACAGTAATTGTATGAATTAGTACTATATTTAGTAATTTTAAATAGATAAAAAACATTTTCAAGCAACTGAAACTTACATAAACCTTTTCTATTACCTTATAAGCACTCTACATAAAAATGACGCCATTGACGTTTAAAGTCAATTTTCTCGAAACTGTCAATTTGTCAGTTAAATCCTTTTTATTCTCAACCCTTCAATTATAGGTTCAATATTTTTTTGATATTCTTTGAAACCGCCCCAAACTTCTATATTCATCGATATATATAAAAATCAATTACTGTTCGTTAGTCTCGCTAAAACTCGAGAACGGCTGGGCCGATTTAGCTGATTTTGGTTTGGTGGATTAAAATGTTTGTCGTAGTCTAGGGAAGGTTTAAAAGGTAAGATGAGAGAAGAAGAAGTATTCTCTTGGACAGGGTTAGTTAAAACTATTAACCCGTGCGTAGCCGGGACGAGTCAGCTAGTATAGAATATAGAAAGCTATTAGAAGTTTTCCGTTTACATCTTCCGTCATGTAAAATCACAATGTCACCAAAAGCAGCGTCGTTTGTCAAGCACTACGGAAGTTTAGCTATTATCTTAACGCCCTATCTAGCTGCCTCAATTTATAACTTATAACTTAACTCTCACTTAAGTCGACGTGGGCGTTATTGATGCGCTACTGATGGCGCGGTTTAATTAGCAGGTAACTTATTAAGTTAGAAACAATGGCAGTGTTGATAGTGATCTGCTTTGTTAGTTACGTAGACACCACCGCTTTGCCATTCTCCCGCCAAGCAGTAGTGCGCAAACACTACTGTGTCCTGATTAAAAGAGCACTGCAGCTAGTGAAATTACTTGGTAATGAGACTTTATGGACTAATCTTATGACACGTAAAACTCTGTACCTTAGAATTCCGAGTGACACTGCAACTGATATGGGCAGCCGTGTCGCTTAACGTCAGGCGAGCGGTTAGACGTCATGTCATTTCTTAACATTAAAAAAGAATTTTCATGAAAATCGGTTAATTATTTTTGTTTTTAAATCAAGACGATCGGGAAAGATGTTAATATCATCCATGTATTTTTTTATCTATTATATTTTTAAAATTTTATTAAATGTTGTTAATTAACGAGTACATTATTTTATATTTATCATACCATATATGTACATAGTCAATTTTATAGTACCACTGTCGATGCTCATTGATCTATCATGACAGCCTCTGTGGTGTGGTGGTTGAGCAGGTCGGCTCATAACCCGGAGGCGGCGAATTCGATTCCCACTGCAGGACAAGTATTTGTGCGGAGAAAAAAAAGCGCAAATACTTGTTCTGTGTCTGAGTTTCCATGGTCTTCGTAGTTCCTGGGTCTCTAGACACAGGGAATTCTAGTTAGGATCCAGGATCTATGTACGTAATCGCTGGGCGTTATTATTATTATCTCTGTCCATCCAAAGGTTGTCTGGAAGAGATCGCCCATTCTACTCATAGCGATAAAATGTATAAAATGTATCTCCTTGTTACATAATGCAATAAATAAATAAATAAATAAATCGCCCATTGATTTCCTTTTGATGTATTTGTTAGGTACCTTGCTGTCAATAAAATATAGTTTATCTATTTATCTAATATTCTTCTAGCTCCAGAACTATTTTCTCCCCTCTTATTATGCACCGCCGACCCTTACGTATCACAATGCGAAAAGGTTCCCACATTAATATGAACGAAACCGATATAAAATTAAGTCAACAAGTTCTCTCCAAAAATTATTCATAGAAAATCCCCTAGAGGTGAGATGGAGAAGTGAAGGGGGGTGGGGTAAGGAAAGAAAAGGAAAAGTTGGATAAGTTCGTTCATGAATTGGAAATGTAATTTCAGCGCGATGTGTGGACGTTGAATTGTTTCAGCGATTGTTGCGCTGAAATCGTTATCGCCGTTTGACGGACCGCGGCAGTCTGAATTTTTGAGTTTCAGAATTTCAGATCATACTGTTCAAATAAAAATTTCAGTATTGGAGGTGGAATCCAAGATAAGGTTAATTATTCTAGTTGTTTTTAACGAGCTAATGCTGTCTCTACCGACCTTTACAGCGTCACTGGGTGCCTGCACTTAGGTACTTATTTTGTAATATTTAACCGTTCTACAATTTTTGTAACAGCTATTGCACTTCATTATGCTCCAGTTGTCGCGAGTGCGAAGCTTTAGATGTGAAGGTAGGTACAGAACAGTACGTCAGCTGGCAGAAGCCAGATGACATTAACAGCTAACGTCAGGTCGATGACGCAACTAGCGAGGTGAGCGAGCGCGCGCGGTAGTCGGTGCATTCTTGAACGAGACAGCGCCAGAGCAACACCCAGTATATCTCAGTAAGTGAGCTTGTAATTTTTATGTGCTAGCACTCTCAGATACTCTCAGACATTCTCAGATGCTCTCAATGACTCTCAGATACTCTCAGACATTCTCAGATGCTCTCAGTGATTCTCAGATGCTCTCAGTGATTCTCAGATGCTCTCAGTGATTCTCAGAAATTCTCAGATATAACCATGTCTTGTGTATCCCAGAAACCGATGCGTCGGTCTGTCTGCGGACAGTGGCTCAGTTGACTCAGTCTCAGATCAGTCTCAGATTTACCAGTACCAGAATCAGCTCAGTTGCGAGGCTTGGGGTGGCTGTAGGGGAGGTTGGAGGCCACGCGGGGGGGAAACCCCCCAAACTGAATCAGATCAGTTCTCAGCTCAGAGAGTCAGACTAACTCAGAAAGCACAGACATGGTTATCTTTGCTCTAATGTTTATTCATTTACAGCGACTGTATTTATGCATTGTATTACTGCATGCTCAGTGACGTATTTATCAGCTCAGACATTCGTTAGGTACCGTGACCAGGGTACTTGGCGACATGGTGGATATGCGAGGGATTTTTATAATTTTCTATAAATAGGAAATAGTTCATGTGCAATTTTTTTTCTAATGAAGGTAGTTTGAAACATTTATGGTGAGATGGTTCAATGGACGATGGGTAGACTTATCCACTAGCGGCGAAAATATTTTTTACCAGTTAAAGACAACGTGTTTTGTAGCTACCTACGATGAGTTATAATGTTTTAGTGTAAAGTTCTGGTTGTCACAATTACAAAGATTTAAATCGAGAGCGATTGAGTTTTCGTCAGGTTATTTTCATAGTGATTACTGTCTATCCAGCTGCATATAAATAATAAGGTTATATGTTACAACGGTGATTACGTTTTAGTAGGTATATAATATATATACACACAGATATATAACGTTATTTTTATGCAAGTACCTAGCAATTCGCACATAGCATTATGTACTTTGTCATAGATTTTTTATCTCAGTGGTATTAAAATAGTGATGTACTCAGAGTAAAGTTAAGTGTAAAGTTGACGGAACCGTGGCGTTGCTTCGGGTTCGATTACCAGACGTCCAAATTAATAAAATTTTAAAATGAACACAAATCTTTGTTCTCGCTTGGGTCTTTGTTGTATACAGTGTATGTATGATTGTCTTATGCCGCTTGTAACATGGCCAGACCAGCGGTAGCGTGAACATATTAGTGTACCTACCAGCTTAACCTGCTTATCAATATAGTTAATATGAGAACAGTAAATAGTAGTAAGAAATACCAATCCGATTTAGATATTTTTTTGAAAACAATGCTATGTTTGGACACTTTATTGTAAAGTCAGCAGGTACTTACATACAGTTTCACTATTAGATTAATTTTGGCTTAGAGGAATATTTCTATGACTTTTTGTTTATCAGAAAGAATATCAGTATAGTATTTATAGTGCTAGCAGTACACAAAGCGAAGCCGCTTTTAAAGTTGAGTTTAGAGTATAGTCTGATTAGAAGTTTGCTCTGTTTTAGATAATAAGAAGATATTATCGGGTCTCAGTATTGCTCTCGGCTCTTGTAGGTACTGTACTCAGAATGGAGGATATCGTCCGAGCTCGGTTAAAAATAATTCACGAATCGGTCCAGTCACATATAAGCTCAGCCCAGTGTGCCCTCGCGAAATTAACAGAAGGCGGAGTCGATTTTAATGAGTTAGAGTTAATAGGGTCAAAGTTGAAAAATGCCAATCAGCGATTAGTTACTGAAATACATAATTATTGCAAATTAGCAACTGCACCTAACGTCGATGAAATCAGCGAGTACACGTCTACTCAAATTCAGGCTGAAGATTTCTTGTCAGAAATAGAAGTCAGCGTCAGACGAAATGATCGAAACCAAGCATCAGTTAGCGCTACTGTTAGTAGAAATAACAACAGTAATGTTAATAGTAAGTTGCCCAGAATAGAGTTAGCAAGATTTAACGGCAATATTCTCAAGTGGTACCAATTTTGGGATCAGTTCTCATCTAATGTCGATAGCAGAAATATCAATGATGTAGATAAATTATTATACCTTCAGTCGGTTCTTGAAGGGGATGCGAAACAGGCAATCGAAGGTTTAGACACGACGAACCAAAATTACCGTATAGCAGTTGACACTCTGAAAGAGAGATACGGCAAACCTAGCGCGATTATTGATGCTCATTATGTAGCTCTGTACAGAATCAAAACTGCATCGACAAATCAGTTTCAGGAGTGTAGGCATGTTCTCAATGAAATCGAGAGACATCTAAGAGTATTGAGTTCATTGGGTGAAGACGTTAATCACAATCACCTGCGAGTCATGATTATGGAAAAGTTTCCGGAAAGTCTTATTTACGAATTAAGAATGAAATTGGCTGGTGAAGATGAATCGATTGATAGTATTAGGAAGTATTTAGAGTATATTATATCAGCTAGAGAAACGTCGAACAGATTGAAGAGGGACACTGACACTAAATAATTTAGATGCAAGTACCAGCAATGGCAAACAGGTACCAGATCAGTTCACATTGGGTTCATTACATGTTAGATCAGATGAAGTAAGGGGCAATAACGAAAAACGCCGATTTACGAACATTAGAAAAGATAAACCTAGATTTGATAAAAGACAATTTAACAATAAGTTTAAACAGCCATTTTCACGGAAGAGACCAAATGAAGCTACTGATAGGACAGATGGGCCACCCAAGAAAAAGGGTCGTAAATGTATATTCTGCACACAAGATCACTTTAATGATGAATGTACAAGCTACACCACTATGCAGGATAGGAAAGCGCAGTTAGGGAAACGCTGTTATAATTGTTTCTCCGAAGGCCATAGGGCGGAGTACTGCCGCTCTAAACGGAAATGTAGACATTGTAGTAAATTTGGCACTCATAATAGAGCGCTATGCCCGACGAAATTAGTTAAATCCGTAAAACCAATTCAGACTGATAGCCTGCATGTCAAAACTCAAGTCAATACGACTTTATTACAAACGTGCATAGTTAATGTTAGCAATTCAGGAACATCCAGACAGTTGCAGTGCAGAGTTTTATTGGACTGCGACAGCCAGCGCTCATATATAACCGAGTCGGTTGCCAATTCTTTGAACTTACCGATAACTGAAAAACTAAATTTATCTATATTTACCTTTGGCGCTAAGTCTCCACATCAGATAGAAAGCCCTGTAGTTGATTTTAGATTAGTGACTCGAACTGGTGTTTCACGGAAAATACACGCTAATATTGTGCCGCATATTACCAATGGTATACGAGCCCCAATCTTTCATGATTCTGCCAAAATATGGGATAATATTAGAATGAAAGATCTTACATTCGCAGATGACGGATCATGCGGTGATAAAATAGACATATTAATCGGTAATGACTATTATCACTCGTTTATGTCGCACGAAAAGATGTTGGTCACTGAAGATCTTTTCTTAGTTAATTCAGATTTTGGCTGGGTGTGGTCTGGCAAGATTAACGAAAGGGTTAACGACTCCGACCAGTTAAGCGTATTAACATACTTCCAATCAAATGCAGAAGTTGATAATAAGCTATATAAACCTGATCTTCCATTCAAATTTGAAGATGTTAAGCGATTGTGGGACCTTGAGTCAATAGGTATTTCGGATTCTCCGAAATCTACTCGAGATGAAGAGGCAGTAAAACACTTCAATGATACCGTTCAGTATAAAGAAAATCGGTATCACGTACAATGGCCATGGACTGAATTTCCTCCAAATCTTCCTAATAATTTGGGGTTAGCATGGGGACGTCTTAACAGCCTGTTAAAACGTTTAGATAGTTCGGAAATTGATTCATACGATAAGGTTATTCAGGACCAGATACAGAATGGGATCATAGAAGTTGTACCGAATCCCACAGTTCCACAAACGCACCCGGTTCATTACCTTCCACATCACTGCGTTCATAGTCGGGATAAACCAGAGAAGCTACGTATCGTCTATGACGCTTCATCTAAAACAGCACATACCCGAAGTCTCAACGAATGTTTGTATCGTGGGCCATTGATGTTAGAGGATCTCACCGGGTTACTAATTAAATTTAGAGAGCACCCCATAGGCATAGTTGCTGATGTAGAGAAAGCGTTCTTACAATTAGGCCTTCAAGATTTAGATAGAGACGTAACACGTTTTCTCTGGCTTAAAGACAAAAGTCGTGGATGTAGTCCAGATAATGTTTTGCACTTTCGTTTTTGTCGCGTACCGTTCGGCGTCATTGCTAGTCCATCTTTGCTAATCGCCACGATCAGGTACCATCTAACGAGAGCGAATAGTTCTTATGAGGCAAATAGCAGAAGACATATACGTCGATAATATAGTGACCGGCGCACAAACCACGTCAGATGCACTTAGATTATATGAAGCATCGAAACAGTCATTTGATCGTTTGTCGATGAACTTACGTGAATGGAACTCAAACTCAAAAGATATGGTTTCTCAAATACCAGATAAGTTTAAAGCGCACGATTGTAAAGACGTAAAAGTATTGGGTTTGTTGTGGGACTTAGATAATGATATTTTGCGTTTGAGAATCAATTTTGAGAATATCAAGGTAGACACAGTTCAAACAAAACGAGAGGTATTGAAAACTTTTGCATCAGTTTACGACCCATGTGGTTTCGCAGTTCCGATAATACTTCCAGCAAAACTATTCTTTCAAAAGTTATGGAAAGAAAAGATTAAGTGGGATGTTAAATTAAATGATGATTTACTTAGCGAATGGCAGCACGTAGCATCTATCTTTACATGTTTAGAGAAAATACACGTCAATCGGTATTACGCGCAAAATGTAAATAGAGACGGTATCAGTAACGATGTTCAGTACGAGTTACATTGTTTTGCCGATTCTTCAATGGACGCGTATGCTGCAGTTGTTTATTTGCGTAGTTCTTTGAGTGCTAGTAATGTTGTCAGTTTTGTTATTGGCAAGTCTAGATTAGTGCCTTTAAAGGACCAAAGTAATTTACAGATCCCAAGATTAGAATTGCTGGGAGTATTGATCGGATGTAGACTTATGAGTTGCGTGATGAAGTTCTTGCGTCTAAAGATCAAAGAACAGTTCTTGTGGACTGACAGCCAAATAGTCTTAAGTTGGTGCAAATCGGAAAAGCTGCTTCCACCGTTTGTTTCACGTAGAATAAATGAGATTAAACAGAACAAAGCGCTGCAAATTAGATACGTTCCAACCAAACTTAATCCAGCGGATGTAGGCACTCGAGCAGAGAGAGTAGAATCATACGATAGATGGTTAAAGGGTCCTGACTTTCTACAAAGAGATTCAAAACAGTGGCCAAATGCTCATGTAGATAATGTACAGGCTCAAATTTCTGTGGCCGGGGAGGGTCTCCCGAATAAAGCTTTAGTAAATGTAGCGAGGTCAGATATAGACACAATGTTAGTTGACAGTGATGATCAACACACGGATAATGACTTAGTTCAACGGATACTAGAAATTCAAACAGAATATTTTCCCAAAGAAGTTAAAGGTATTAGCACTGACTTATCAAGAACACTAAAATTATATAAAGATCAGGACGGCGTAATCAGATGTAAAGGCAGATTTAGGTACTCAGATATGACGCACGATCAGAAAGAGCCTATATTGTTACCAAAAGACTCTAATTTTACGCACAAGATCATAACGGAATTACATCAGAAAAACTTTCATGTCGGGGTTTCACATACATTAGCGTTATTAAGACAAAAGTATTGGGTCACACAAGGTAGATCAACAGTTCAAAAGGCTATCAAGAAATGTCCTCAATGTGTGAAATACGGTGGAGGTCCTTTTAAGTTGCCTGCAATGCCTGATTTACCAGAAGAAAGAGTTAAACTCAGTCTGCCTTTTGCATTCACGGGCCTGGATTATTTTGGTCCTCTTCTCGTAAACGAAGTGACTAGAGAGAAACGCTGGGTATGCTTATTCACATGCTTGACCATCAGAGCGATACATATGGAAGTGGTTAAAGACTCTTCAGCTGAAGAGTGTGTTTTGGCTATTAGAAGATTCGTTGCGGTAAGAGGGTTACCACGGTTATTTGTATCAGACAATGCCTCTCAGTTTAAACTCACTGCAAACGTACTGACTTCTAACTACTGTATACAAAACAACGTCCGTTGGAAGTTCATCCCAGAATTAGCTCCATGGTTCGGTGGCTTTTACGAACGTCTGATAGGTTTAGTTAAACACAGTCTGAAAAGGACGTTAGACAAGCATCTTATAAATCACAATCAGTTGTGCACAGTGTTGAAAGAACTAGAAGCCGTTATAAATACCAGACCTTTGACGACAGTGGGTGCTGACTTAGAACACGTATTGACTCCCAATGATTTTTTGCGTGTAGGAGGTCCAGTAACAACTCAAGTTTCTGATTGTGACTTTCTAGAGTCGGCAACGGCTACAAAATCGAATTTGATTGATGGCTGGAAGCGTGGTCAGATAATTTTACTAGAATTCGCGAAAATGTTTACTAACCAGTATTTAACTAGTCTTCGTGAGCGAATTAATAAACATCGACAACCAAGGGTAGTAGTTAACAGAGCACCTAGAATCTCAGAAACAGTTCTGTTAAAATCAGATAACAATAGGGCACAATGGAAGGTAGGAAAGATTACTGAGCTAATTAAGGGTTCGGATGGACAGATCAGAGTAGCCAAAGTGAAGTTATCTTCAGGAGAAACATACACTCGTTCAATAGGGCATCTTTATCCCCTTGAAGTTGATGACGATCATAGTACAGTACCTTCGCCAGTATTAGATGATCCCACTATCAGAGCCAGTCGAGATTCTGCAGAAACTCAAGTTGACAATTCAGTAACAGTTCCATATGAACAGCATTTTGAAGCAAGCCAGTCTCAGAAATTCCATACTGACGTACCTGCTATTAGTAATGAACCAGAAATCCAGTAGAACCAGAAATCCCAGTAGAACCAGAAATCTCAGTAGAACCAGAGATCCCAGTAGAATCAGAGATCCCAGTAGAAACAGTAACCTCAGACGTAGCAAAACGACCGACTAGGGCAGCAGCAATCACGAGCCAGGGAGAAGGTTAAGGAATGGACTTCTCAGTTGATGGCTATATTGTTTCACCAGTAATAGGAACAGTATAGTGTCTCAGTGATCAGTATTATCAATAATCAAATTGTTTGTTAAGGACTTTAATCACTACAGTTGATAATTAAATGTAGAATCAGAACCAGATCTCGCCTTTCTTTTCTCTTCCTTTGGGGGGGAATGTCGCGAGTGCGAAGCTTTAGATGTGAAGGTAGGTACAGAACAGTACGTCAGCTGGCAGAAGCCAGATGACATTAACAGCTAACGTCAGGTCGATGACGCAACTAGCGAGGTGAGCGAGCGCGCGCGGTAGTCGGTGCATTCTTGAACGAGACAGCGCCAGAGCAACACCCAGTATATCTCAGTAAGTGAGCTTGTAATTTTTATGTGCTAGCACTCTCAGATACTCTCAGACATTCTCAGATGCTCTCAGTGACTCTCAGATACTCTCAGACATTCTCAGATGCTCTCAGTGATTCTCAGATGCTCTCAGTGATTCTCAGATGCTCTCAGTGATTCTCAGAAATTCTCAGATATAACCATGTCTTGTGTATCCCAGAAACCGATGCGTCGGTCTGTCTGCGGACAGTGGCTCAGTTGACTCAGTCTCAGATCAGTCTCAGATTTACCAGTACCAGAATCAGCTCAGTTGCGAGGCTTGGGGTGGCTGTAGGGGAGGTTGGAGGCCACGCGGGGGGGAAACCCCCCAAACTGAATCAGATCAGTTCTCAGCTCAGAGAGTCAGACTAACTCAGAAAGCACAGACATGGTTATCTTTGCTCTAATGTTTATTCATTTACAGCGACTGTATTTATGCATTGTATTACTGCATGCTCAGTGACGTATTTATCAGCTCAGACATTCGTTAGGTACCGTGACCAGGGTACTTGGCGACACCAGTGTTGACATATTTCTAACTTTATTTAGATCTAGATACTAGTAACAACCTATAATTGGTTTTCTACGGTTAAACTGATAAATAATTTTGTTAAGCTGTTGGTTTTTCAATAAATAAGTTAACTCAGATATACGGTTAGTTCCAACAAAATGAACTAGATGGCATTGCCTTAAAACTACGTGTTCCGAGTGACACTAGAACTGATATGGGCAGTCGGGTCTCTTAACATCACGCGAGCGACTAGCTCGTCATGTCATTCCGTAACATTAAAAAATGACTTTAGCAAATAATTATAGTTTTTTTATGGGAATTTATGTCGCTGTCAGACCCATCTTTACATATAAAATCAGGCTAAGTTCACTAAGTCATAGAAGATTTTTTTTAAACTGTAGAACAAAAGTTTGGTTAAGTGATAACTATGTTATTATGTGTTATCCTAAAAAGTTCAAGGTATATTATATCCCTGTACCAAGTCTGTACTTATATTCAAAGACCGTAATGTTAGTGTTTTACTAGACAAAGACATCAATACAATGTCGCCAAGCTTGCTTCTCTTATCTGTATATGCACCTAATGTAACAAACAAACAAGGGCATCTCCAAATTAAAAAGCTTTTCTCTCTACCCTTTCCTCGTAAAGATAGCACTTGCATCGGTCCTGCAGCCATGAAGGCCGTCGATAGCATCATAGTTGGCAATACATTTTCATCTGAAGGGGGACTGCGCATAAACAAAATGATAGAGGAATGAACACATCACAGTCTGCAACTGGCTGAGATAAGATCATAAAATTTAATGAAACTTCGTATTTAGTTGAAGTAAGTAAAAGAGTTTGTAGATTTGCATTTTTATTTATTGTGACCTTAGATGACATACAGCTCAGAGAGAAAAGCATTTAATATGTATAGATAATACTTGCAGAATATGCCATTTTAGCCATTTTGAAATCGTCTCTTATACTTCTTCATCTGATACTTCTTGATTACTGCTTGGTATACTTGTTTATGTTTTATTATAATTAATAATGATATTTATAATAATAACGTAATAATTACTACTTAAGTGCTTAGTTTTATTTACTAAGTGGGTAGTAAAATGCTATAATGTTTACAATCTTTTTACTCTTTGTCTACTTTTAGTTCGTTTTTCAACCGACTCTTTAACAGAGGAGGTTCTTAATACGACTGCACATTTTTATGTGTTGTTTTTGTTTTTTGTTCACAGAATTTTCGACTTTGATGAATTGTTTTTTTTAATTTGAAAGCTGGTGCTTTGTGATCCAATTTAGTCCAGTTCTGACAATAGCATCCATGAGAAAACCATATAAGTTTGAAGTTGGTTTACGCTTTCCGTTTGTTAATTTATTCTATTCTGATTACATACCAGACTTAGGTCCGTATTACAGAACGATGCTCAGTCATCGATCGGTGCTCAAGCAGAGATTTCATTCATAAAGTGATTAATTAGTGAATGAAATCTCTGCTTGAGCAACGATCGATGACTGAGCATCGTTCTGTAATACGTACCTCACAAGTGCAATGCTTTGTATATTATCTAAGATTTCTCCAACTTTATGTACATTTCGTGCAGGGCGTATTCATTTTTTGGTTATTTTCTAACAAAATTAAGTCTATTCTTTCATAGTCCAAATCTAAACAGTAAGTACTAAAATGTAATTTTCTCTTTGAATTAAAAGTTTCAAAGACAAACGATGCACCTCTCTCGAGCCGATAGGTAATCAAGACTGATGCCTCCGAGCTAACGACCTGGGGAACCAAGAGTTTGATAAGGAGTCCCTATCTCAGCGCCTACCTACTCAGCACCTATAGATTATTTTCACTTAAAGAAGTGAACAAAGGTTCCCTGGACGAAAAAATAAAATATTATCACACTTGTAATAATTCAGCTTATAAATGAAAATTAAAAACTATGCATTAGCAAAACTTAATCTAAGAAGCCGCTACCAGTAGGCAACGTGCCCAAAATGCTGGCGGCATTGCCCCGTTGAATGGCAAATAAATCAATATATCAATAATAAATAATAAATAATAATAATAAATAATAATTTATCAATCACACTAATATTATAAAAGCGAAAGTTTGTACGTGTGTTTGTGTGTATGTGTGTATGTTTGTTACTCCTTCGCGCTCAAACGATTGAATGGATTTGGATGAAATTCAGTACCAACATAGCTTATACACTAGATTAACATATAGGATACATTTTATGCCGGAAAAGTGAAATTTTCCCGTGGGATGAGTACATAATCAAAAACTTTTTATCCGCGGGTGAAACTGCACAACTAGTAAGTTAATAATTTTCACGTCTTTGCTTTTAATAAGTACTACACACTAAGTACTACATATACTAGATACTAATACTATATATACTTAATGCTCGAAGATGAAACGTGACTTGATTGATATTTTTCTTAGCTATTAGAGTTATTTTCAGATACTCTTATTTTACGAGGGTAATTAAATTTTGAGAAAGAAAAATTTCACGTGAAGATTCAGGACGTTTTAGGTAATTATCAGAATTACCTGTGCCTCTAGATTATACCTAAATAAAATTATTATTAATCACGAAATTATTTGATAGTAGCAGTAAGAGCACACGATCCTTTTTACATTTGGGTGCTAACTTGGAAACATACTGCTGTAAGCAGCGACTTTAAAAAAAAACAAGTTGTCAGCCTTTGCGGTGGGGTGGGTTAGCAGGTCGGCTCATAGCCCGGAGACGGCGGGTTCGATTCCCGCGGCAGGAAAAGTATTTGTGCATAGAAAAAAAAGCGCAATTACTTGTTCTGAGTCTGGGTGTTGTGGGACCATGGTCCTCGTAGTTCTTAGGTCCCTAGACACAGAGAATCCTAGTTAGGGTCCGGGATCTCTGTATGTGATCGTTGGGCGTTATTATTATTATTATTTGGGCTGTATAATAGCCGCGACGACCCAAAGATAATCCAAATGCTCCAACCCAGTACAGCGTACTCAACATGCTAACAGCATAATAATTGTATACTTTGCTAATTTGTTGGCGTTCATACTGATAATATTGGTCTAAGATCATGGTTACGGCCAAGACTCGGGATATCTCGCCTGTCAGCCGAGATAAAATTAAAAATGAAAATGCAAACGCGGTTTGCGGAAACAGGAGCCAATAGCGATACCGGCTGCCAGTCGCGTAGGTACTGGAGGGCTAGACAAGGCAGTGCCCAGGCGAATCAAGAATTAAAAATAAACAAAACAATTTTTAGTGAGTAAAGTCAGTTTCCAAGTAAGCACCAAGTGTAAAAGGGGTTTAATGCTCTTACTGCTACTGTCAAACAGTTTAATCACGAATCCCAATCGTGATTACATTTTTTACTTTATGATGGATATATACTTATATTCAGGGCTGGGTAAAATACATGCTTTGCTTTAATTGAAATAAATTATTAATTATTTGACACTGGCTAAATACATAATAGTGTGGAGCCAAACATTAAAAAAAACCAATTCAACACAAACCGTTATGACTTGACATCTTAGCTTGACATTGACAAATTGACGTAAACTTTTGGCGTTTTGTTGGCCAATTTTGACGTACAGTCATAACGTACAAATATATAACAGGTGCAGTGCTGCCAGCTCTAATATCTGCTTTACCATCATTACACTCTCGCCTCGCACTCACACTTACAATCGCTAAATGAAGGTTAAACCTATTTTAATGATAAAATGTATTGAAATTGAAATGTATTGATTGTATTGAAATACTAATTACAGAATACGTCTGCGTTGGGTATTTGAAATACGAATCACAAATTATATTTTAAGGAAATAATTGAAATACAAATCCCAAATGTTTATTTGTATTTCGATTACGTATTTTACTTACAAGTAATTCAAATACTGGGCAGTATTTGAATTACTTGTAAGTAAACCCCTGCTAATATTGAGCCAGTCACTCCATGCCATGAATCTTCTACATATACTTATAGTTCCACAATAACGTTTGTCACATCACAATGTTCTATAGTCAGTTCAGGGTTCCCATAGATCATTAGTTGTCAGTTATATTTTATAAGCTAGCGGCAGGACGGTCAATTTCACGGTCGGTCGCGGCCGCGCCGCATAGGTGGCTGCACTCACTCCCTGTTTGTTTTTATGGTCGAATCTGTAATAGAGGATTTATGGGAATTTATTAGGAAAGGATTGAGAGATTATAATATGGTAAGCGGTTGAGAAATGAGAAAGATACATTTTTATCCGTCACGTAACGATCCACTTTTTTATAACATAACGCCCAACAATCACATACATAAATCCTGGACCTTAACTAGGATTCCATGTGTCTAGGGACCCGGGAACTACGAGGACAATGGTCCCACAACACCCAGACTCAGAACAAGTATTTGCGCTTTTTTTTCCTGTGCACAAATACTTGTTCTGTACTTGTCTTGTACTTTGCTCTCCTTCTTCTTATAAAGTGCATGGATTCGCCGAAGTGCTTTTCAAAAAAGGCTCAAGGAAAACAAAATACTTAAGCTGAAAAAAGAAACATAAAATATGCATAAAAGTGTTTCCTTCACAAATTAACCCAGAACGAGTAGTCCCATGCACAGATTTTATTCACTTAATAATGTTGCTCTAAAAAACAAAAATATATTTTGAGTAGTACCAATAGCTTATGAGATCAATAACTCACCTGATGGTAAGGACAATGCGGGTTAGGATGTAACAATCTGTAAATGGACACGTAGCTAATTAAAGATGTCACCATTAAAAAAATAAAGCAAATTTAACGTAATTAAATAGTTACTTCAAAAACTCAAAGTTTTGGTTTTAGAACTAATTTTAATCTCATTTGAAATTCCCGCAACTGGCAACACCACTAAAACTATCGGATTCATTGTAATAACAACAGCCAGTCCCCGCTGAGCCATAAACAAGTGGAAAGTCTAGATTTATGCGAGCACACGATAATCATAGCCGGAACACGACGCGTTTTATGGTATTCGGCAGTGTTGGCATTTCAACAATTCCACGCTTTATTTGCATATTATTCCTTTATTACTCTCACTGAATTCATATGCTAATGTCGGTGATATTTCCCGTCCCTCAGGGCCCGTCCGATGTGACCCTAAAGGTCTCTTACGGCAACTCGGCAGTTGACACGTTTTATGCGTGTTTTACACAGTTTCAGCGGAATATCGACTGTGAGGATTGAAATTCGAACTTTTTAACTTTTAGGATAGTTTGCGAAGATATACTACGAGCTGGGTCTGCTAACTGGCCATTTTATTTCGTGGTGTTATTTTATCTGAAATAATTTTGGCCTATTTTATGTCCGAATGTTGGTACGGTCTACATAATTTATCCTCTAACCATGGACTAGTATGCAGAGCGAATTCTTGCACCTACCTTCCTACACACAGAGTCAAAGAAAAGTGTCTCCCGTTTAATATTATTGAACGATAAGAAAATTACTTATGTTTTAGACACATAAAATGAGATACCTAATCCTAAAAAACCACCGATGAATCAATATCTAAAAGGTTGCCTTTTAACTATTTTTGTTTTTCATTTGGCTCCATACTTTTGTGTATTTAGCCAGTGTCAAATAGTTGATAATTTCTCAAATTAATTAATATATATTGTGTCAAGTCAGTTCACCGTCCAAGTCATCAATTCAAGTCATAGTCTAGTCTAGTCAAGTCATACTCCTAGTAAAGTGGTGGCAACTTTACCAGAAGCTTCTATTGAGTTTTGGAAACAACACGAAAAGAAACGTTTCACCATGATTATACCACTTTCCCACACTCACGCCTGTAATTCAGTACTTAACGAATAGAATGCCACCAATTTTATGCAATAACACTGAAAATAACACAAGTTTAGGAAAATAATACAATGCGGTGACGCGATCTTTTTCGTTTTCCCGCCAAAACAGCTCCTTAGAACTTCCCCTTCATTGTTGCTAATCAACTCAGAATACAAGACAATTAAATATTGCACCTTAGCATACGGCCGTGTGGTCCGGGTGTGCAAATAGGACCATCCCATCTCTTCCCGTGGGTATTGTAAGAGCCGACAAGAGAATATCCAGAGAATGGGCTGCAGCATTCTCTTCGGTATATTAAAATTATATTAAAAAAATAAACCCACCTTATTGTTAATTTTGAAAAAAATATATGTTTAATTTTTTTTAATGTATTATTGTTTCTAATTTTAATCTTTTTTGTAAGCTGTATTATAGTTTAAAATCTAAATTAAAACCCGCACACACTCGTTAAAATTCGGCTACTACCTTTGCTCGAGAACTGGGGTATGCTGAATACCAGCCCTGCGTAGAAATGTTCTACGCAGCCTTATCCTCTTTCCAATTAAATATAATATAATGTTGAATGTTATATTATTTGTATGTGCCCAGTTTTTTCTTCTTTATTTGGCAACTAGCTTCTGGCCGTGGCCTATAGGAAACAAAGGAGAAAAATTTTCATAATTAATTCAACCACCGATTTCACCCTCTTTTTTTTATTAATCTGCATTTCCACAGACACCTGGTTCCGTGCTTTTTGTTAGATAATTTTTTATATTTATGAATTAAACCTATTATTAACATGAACTTATATATAATACAGGAAGGATAATACAGCCAATAACAAAAAGATACATAAACATTTTTTAATTGTGCGTACATACCTCTTAGGGGTGGAATTTCGAAAAACCCTTTCTTAGTTACATACATGTACCTAACCTCCCTCCAAATTTCAAGTCTCTAGGACCAGCGGTTTAGGCTGTGCGTTGATATATAAGTCATTCAGTCAGTTAGTCAGGGTTGTATTTTATTTGTATAGATAAATTATATTCATTTTTATTTTTTAAATATTTTATGATTACCAAGACGCCTGCCAACCGCGGTGTTTATGGCAAATCTTATGAAGCGTCCAACGTGGTGTTTTATCGGAGAGGCCTATATTCAGCAGTAGACGTCTCCAGCTGATCATGAAAGACTGCGCTGTCATAAACAATTATGAAGACAACATAAACTCTTCTCAGTTGATAGCAGTCATACAAGGGCCAGAACGATGTCTGCGCTGGTTCGCCCTCTACGCCACCTCAAATGCACTCCGCGACGCCAACTGATTTTGATTTTTCTTTTGACAAGTGGTCTAACATTGTTGCTGCAGTATTGACATATTGTGAAAGCGGGAGTGACCAAGGGAGCAATACGGGCAATCCCGACTGTAGTGATAGTTAATTATTTTTATTTGACATTATTTTAATAGCCCATTGGGTTTTTTATTATTTAATAACGCTAATTTGTTTGTTGTTAATGTATGAAATATTTTGTGTGGTAATTGTACCTAATTGATTTTGTCGTTTTTATCACAATGAATAAATAAAGTAATAAAATAAATAAATAATAGATAATGTATATAAGCATGTACTAGAGTAGAAAATTTTCAGTCATTCTTCTCTCTAGGTTGCTTATCAACTCTATAAATATGTAAATAGGTATATACATGAGAAAATTTTGTCAAAAATGGAATACAAGAATACAAAGTCGCAGTCTCTGTAAGTACCTATTATTTTGTAAAAAATGCCTTGCGGATGGAACTCAACGATATTTTGTGGCAATTTTCATTTTTAATTCATAGTTTAGTTTGGAGCGTTCCATCTACTTTGTTCTTCGGTTCTGATGCTAGGTAGCACCTACTTGAGACAGCCAAGTTTGCATACTGGTCAGCTCTCGCTGGCGCCGGCGTAAAGTGCCCGACGAGTGGATAATGCATCTGTGATTGCATTGCTATTGCCACTTTTCAATGGCCTATCTGTGCGAGAGTTCAAGAATATCTAGATGCACTCGCCATCTAAACTTACCGATGTCTCTATCGTTCCTACCGCCCATTGTGACACTTAATTTTTAAGTTTTTGCTTGTCAATTGTTCATCAAATAAATAAATAATAACGCCCAACGATCACATACATAGATCCTGGACCCTAACTAGGATTCCTTGTATCTAGAGACCCAGGAACTACGAGGACCGTGGTCCCACAACACCCAGATACGGAGCGAGTATTTGCGCTTTTTCTTCTATACACAAATACTTGTCCTGCCGCGGGAATCGAACCCGCCACCTCCGGGTTATGAGCCGACTTGCTCAACCACCACACCATAGAGTCTAAGAGAATGAGAGTGAGAGGCTGAGAGCAGGTAGTGTTTCAATAAAGAGTTTTATCTATCTATCTATCTATTATGACAGTAAACATACCATAGACAAAAACGACCCGTGCCTCTACTTGTCATCATCATCATCATCAGCCTGTGCTAGTCCACTGCTGGGCACAGGCCTCTCCCAAGGTACCTACACCATTGACCCCAATTTTATACGTATATACCTCTTTATAATTCGCTTCATCAAAATCTAGCTGGTACCATGCCTGCCCTCTTGTAGCCAAAGCGCTAAGCTATCAACTTTATATTATGTAGAGAGGCTACAGCCTCCTTTGTCAACGCTCAAAGTATGATATCGCAGTCGCTCGTATTCATTGACTGTGCTAGGATCTCTCTATCAGCCTTTACCGTTCCATCCATTCATCCTTTTCCCCATTTAGCTACCGTGCTAGTCTAGTCAACTAGTCAGAAACCATTGGGCAGCCTAAAAATTTTGACACCTGGACTGACCACGTACCTACACAAAGAGAAGAGAAAATGTTATCTTTTTTCCTTTGCCTTTCCTTTTCCCGTTGGCTGAATAATGGAATGGAATTAACACGTGTGAAACCAGGAGCAAAAGAGCTTACACTAGCTCTTCTGCTCCTGGTAAATATCTCCTGGTATAAAAATCAAATGGTTATTATGTAGTATGAATACTACTGAATCCAACAAACAGTGTGGTTTAGATAGAGTGCGGTCGATAAAGATTCTGTTTAGAAAAAATTTTGAGTAAATTACTAAGCATACCTATTCCCTTAGGAGGTCAAATATGGCCACCTTAACGTTCGGTGCCTGTTTTTTATAGTTATTAAGATAAGAGAGCAGGCCGCGGTACATATCATATCTAAATAATGCCTATGAAGGTAACATTCTATAGCAAATAATATCAAAAAATATTAAAAGGTTACAATTAATTTTATATTTTAAAAGATTAAAGAATTAACCATATTTTTGACCCGATAGATATCTAAATATACCCAAGGGATGTGGCCATATTTAGTGTACAAAAAAAACTATCCAAAATGAAATAAATAATTAGTGTTTAAAGCTTATTTTTTAAATTTATGAAATAAATTTACAATGCCTAGAAAATAAAATGAAATGAAATGAAAATGAAAATACCTTTATTTGGCCTTAATATACATTATATAGTTTTAATGTAACCTTGTCTCCTGGAAAAGCGTTAGCTGTGGCCCAGGAGGCAGTTCACCCTCAAAATAAACTCTAATAAAAACAAGATATATTAAAAAATAGTAGGTGTGGCCTAAAATCCTTCAACTTAAGCGCAAATTTAATTTTAAAAATGTATGAATAATGTAATTATGATTTTCCTTTACTTTTCCTTTTAAATTGTAGCACGCCATTGTCTAAAAAACTAGAAGTATTATTATGATAATATAAATTGTTAGTAGGTATATCCTACGATGTTAAAAAATCATGCGGTATATATGGCAAATCTAAGCCATATTAAGATATGTTACATATTAGTCACCTGGCCATATTCCTACCTTAATACTTGGACAAAATATCAATATACAACTTAATAAATACAAATACACCTTTGAAATAAAAGTAGAATAATAAATATTACTTATGACAAAACAGGCAGAACCGTTGTTACAACCAAGAACTTTTCCAATCATAACCTAATCCAATAACAAAATCTCAACAAATCTCACTTTTTAAAAAGCGCTCATACTGCTAACATTTGACAGAAGCACCAAGCTCCCTCAGCTACATTAAATCTTCATTTAAACTAATTTTGAAATGTTTCTTTAGCTCCTTGTACACCGAAAACCGATTGATACCTGCTGCTGTTATTAAAAGTTTAAAATGACAAGAATCATCCTGTCAATTTAAACTTTGAATTCAAGGGTAATTTCAATATGAAGCTGGCAGAACCCGATTGCATTGTAAAATATCTTTAAAGCGTATTTATTCTTAAATAATTACTAACCTACTTACAAATTAACAAAAAAAACAACTACAGTTATACAAACAATACTAAAAAATAAGTAAAATAAAACCTGTAGTCCCTGGAGACTAATAAATAAAAATTACCCCTAATGGCGCCATGACATGAATAATACAACAAAAATACTCAAAATAGAACCATTCAAAAATAAATCATAATAATATTAATTAAATTGCGAAATTATCAATTACTTGACACTGGCTAAATACACAAAAGTGTGGAGCCAAAACAAAACAAAAAAAAGTCGTATTAAAACTAAAATCAGATGTTTTGAATATCCCGCTAAAAGTTATGTTCCGCATACGCTAAGTAGCATGTCTAGCATAGATTGGACGACTGTCAGTTTCAAATTGAAAGCTGACAGAAGCTGTCATTCGAGGATGACATCATGGTGAGTCATTTAGTTCATTCTATTCCAGGGTGCAGTTTGTTTTTGTTATGATCGTATGACTGTACTTGTGGTTGTATTTTATTTATAGTGAAGTTGATGGGATGCTGATCTGAATATCAATAAATTTGTGAGTACCTATTATATAGCTGAATATGTATATAGTAAAGATAGTTTTACTTTAGCGATTTCAGTTTGTTTTATTATTTGGTTATTATAAATATAGAATTTTATATTGACTTGTGTACTAATGCGCGATGACATCACCAATTTGTTATGGTTCTTTAGGTACTTACCTGCCTAAGTCAGATATAATTTAATAGTGAAGGATACATGTATCCTAAATAAATGTACCTATTTAAAAGAGTATGCATACTCTTTTAAATAGGTACATTTATGACTTGCTTACTAAAATTTGAGGGACGTGTCATCACCCATAAATTTGTTAATTTTTTTACAATGAGTTTTTTGTTTTTTCGATAATCAGATAAAAAGTTATTCATCTAATCACTCTAATATTATAAAGGCGAAAGGTTGTATGTGTGTATGTTTGTTACTTCTTCACGCTCAAACGGCTGAATGGAATAGATGAAATTCGGTACTATGGTAGCTTATACACTGGATTAACATATAGGCTACCATTTTATCCCGGAAAAGTGAAATGTTCCCGTGGGATGAGCAAATAATTAAAATACTTTATATCCGCGGGTAAAACCGCGGGGCGCAACTAGTAATATTATAAAGAAGAAAGATTTGACTGTTTATTTCCATTGAATATGCACTAAAACTACTGGACCGATTGAAGATGACGGGGGTATGTGGGACTCGAACCCACTAAAACCCCCCGTGAGCCCTCGTCTGCCGTACCAGAGCCGAGAAGGGGTCGCGACTGCAGTCCAGCCAACTCGTCCCCCACCATTAGAATCCTACATTTTCCCTGATGAACCCTAAAATGAACCCCTGAATGATAAAGTACCCGTGCGAAGCCGGGGCGGGCCACTATTTGGATATATAGATTTATACTCTTGAGCAATGTCTCATTGGCAGTACCGTCTTACCGAATGCGACATACACCTCTACTCCACGTCCCTCACTCCTGCTCAAACTACGCTCAAAATTCGGTTCTTTGTCGGGCAGTCCGAACCTATAATAGACATTATTCTGGCTTAGACCTATTTCATTTATCTAAACACGCTCTTAAATTTGAAATAAAAAAATTGCACCGCTCTAGTTGAATAAAAAAAAAATTTCTTCAAATTATTTAGTCAAGATACCCTATACTATTATTATTCTTATTATAACTGTTCAAAAATACATTCACATTTACAATCTCACATACACACATACACACCTAATCATTATATACACAACATAATATTCACATATACACTACACATACACACACACATTTCTTGCTATTTGTGTATTCTGCAAGCTTGTTAAACACATTTTTTATTGTTGTATATTAATAGTTAATTTGTGTAATCCTGTTTGGCCTTCTTTTAAGTATGTAAATTTGTTACTGTATACTATGTTACTCACGCTGTTGGATTGCCTAAATAAATAAAATAAAATAAAAAATACAAATTTTTTTTTATTCGACAGCATCTACCGAATAATAAACCCGTATTTTCTTTAGTCCAGACTCCAGTCGTTGAAGAAACGCCGAAGTCAGATAATATAGGTAGTGCAATAATGGACGATAAGATCATAGTAAAACTTTTAGATCATTCAAACCTTAGGTTTATTAAGCTAAGCTAAGCCTACTCATATAATATATTATCTATCTAGGTATAGGCATCTATATTAGTATGCATATCTTGTATAATCTAAATGCCAGCTGTTGTTTACCTAATGCAGAAGCATTAGGCACTAGTTAAGAATAACGTCATTCGATTTCGTTGTATTTCTGTTTCTCACTTTCTTTACATAGATACTTTTTTCTTTCACAGGACTTTGAAGATTCGAGTCACAACCCAAAATGTCGTCTCAATTACCAATTACTTTAAAAGGAGCCAATTTAGGAGAACGTCATCGTCACCTAAACTCTTTGGTCATTGAAGCGTACAATGCTGGAGAAGTCTTTGAAACTATAACAGCTCTCAAAGAAACTACCCCCGTAGACCGACTTTTCAAGATTGATCTCGCGTCCAAACACAATAATCTGGAATACATCCTGAAAAGTCTTCAAGACAATGATATGCTGTACGTCAGTAGAGCTCTTAAATCAAAGTGTCTATTGGATGATGAATACCGGCACATCATCAATCCGACTTATTTAGAAGATGTCCTATATCCTCACATGATAACGACTGCAGTCAGCAAAATGAAACACTGGGTATATTTAAACATGAGTGATGCTGCAAGATGCAAAGAGTTTTACGAGTATTATCTTGAAAAGGATAGCGATTATGCTTTCAAGTTTTTGCACAATTGTTCTGAAGATATTATTCTGAAGGAATTCACGAGAAAAGTGATCTTGGATAAAATAACGCCACATCGTTTTAAAATGTTATGTGAAAAAACGCCTTCAGTAGCTAAAATATATTTTCAATTGCTGCAAAAAGATAAGCCTCTGCTAGAAAAATATAGTAAAAATGAGAGTAAATACTTCGATAGTTTAAAATGCATTTTGAAAATTGATGCTGATATATATTTGGATATAATAGAACAGCATTTCTTGTCTCACTTTAAAAGACTGGGTAAAGTCTCAACTAAGTACATAATGAGCCATCAAAAAGAGCGATTTAAGCAGAAGGCAGAACTTTACGCTGCCCGCATTCTGAATGTGGACACACTAGCACAATGTCTCACCCAAGATGAGTGTGAAGAGTTAGTCATCAGACTAGCGCGAGCTCATTACTTACAGAGCGAAGAACGATGGTTTAATTATAAAAACGTCGAACCATTAATAAAATGCCTAGACGTCGAAAAAAGATCGAGTTTAAGGAAAAAAGTTTTTGTTGATAAAGATATTGGCAATATTGAAAAAGATTGTCCATATACTTTTCCCACGTCACTATTTAATTTCTTCAAAAACGATTCAGTTGACATGTTTCTTGACGAAGAAGATCCAACTGACTTAGAAGAAAACTGTGTGTATGCAGATTGTTTAAGAATGGAAACTATGGTACAAATGTGCTGTGCTTACAAATCTAGTGTAATGCCCAAAGTAAAGACACTTCTTGACTCTTTATTTGATGAATATCGGTTCAAGAGTTTTGAGAAGACACTGTTTGAACTACGTAAAAAAATTAAATCTGAGAGTTCGTCACAGAATCGAATGTATATGATGCTAGTTCTAGTGAGCAAAAGTGGGGGGAAAACTGAGAACTTAGAAGCTCTGTTTCAATTATTGATGGAACACCGCAATGAACCATGTCAAGTCAGGGCTGCTGTTATCCGCAGTCTCGTTAAGCGAGCTTTTGTGTGGCGTGTTTCAGAAAATATTTGGAATGATTTTTTAACATTTGGTCGAGATCTTGGATTAGATGGAAGCACTCCGGAAGCTGACTGCAACGAAGGTTTACACGCTGTTGTAATCCACACATTACTTTCAAATCGTCAATGCAATCCTACAATAATAACCGCTTATATTAAAAACTTCTCTACACTGACAAGTTATTCACTAACAATGGCTGAAAAACACCATATTAACAAAACGTTACTTGACGTTTTACTTGAAAGTGCCAATGCTGAAGCTAAGGTAAACAACGCAGGTATAATTTTAAACTACGCCTTGGATATTATTCAAAATTATGATCTCAAATTAGAAACGTATCCTGAAATCATCACAAGTATTAAAAAACTCGTCGGTAAAGATCAAAATGTTGGTAACAGTATTTTGAAACGTTTATTTGATTCAAAATTAGGTCGGAGAAGTTTATTCCGTGAGAATTTTGATTTTATACAAACGGATGCGTCATACTTGAATGCACTGAAGCACGACATTACTATATTTTCAGTTGAAAAATTTGTGGAAGCTGTGGTGTCGGAACAACTAAATGCTGAACAATTTATCCGAAAGATATGTATATACTTTAACCAAAAGGATGATTTCACCAGTCATGTTTTGACTGCTCTTAAAGAAGCTAAGATTCATAAAAGATTAGCCAGACCACTAGCTTATCTCATCGGTGGTAATTTGAAATCGTACATACTGGAACTGGACATTACAAATGCGGAAGTCAAACGATACTCTGCTGTAATTAGAGCACACGCGCATATTGCAAGGCCTGCTTTTAGTATCGACTCTATAGATTGGCATCGATGTGGTGTGAAACTTATTGCCAACAGTATCCTCAAGTGTAGATCTGTTGAAATTGACCATCTTATCAAACGCCTGTTGATTTGGAAACGTACTGCGAGATTGGCGATCATTTTGTCGCAGAGAACCAACTATGAAGCTGATGTTTTTGCAGCCGTCGCAAAAATTAGGCCAACCGTAGCTCTAAAAACTGCTCTTAAATATTTGCGACAGAAAGGAGATAGTTCTGATATTAGAATTTGGGAGATAGTTAGACCACTGATTCTTAAAAGAAAAGAATCCATTAAAGCTAATGGTCATCTATTGCGCAATATGAAAAATATACGATCGATACCTCTAAGTATTAGACCCGATTATGCCACAGAAATATTCAAAGTCATTGTGGAAATTGACTTCAACCAATGTATGGGCGTTGCAATGCACATCAAGGTTCTTCTTCCAAACATTGATGAAAATTTCATCGAAGCAATTTTGTGTGATTTTATTGAAAATCGATTCACTTTTATAACAAAGAATGAAAATAAATACCACAATAACATGACTGCACTCTTATTCTTAAATATTTTCGTAAAGTATCTTTTGCTCTGTAAAACAGAACAAACTCAAAAGAAGAGATTCAACAAAGTTGGACAACTATATTTAGCCCATCTGCGATCATATTGGGAAACCATAGAAAGTAAAGAAAACTTCTTTGTTTATTTAAATGAAATAATAAGTTCATTAAAATATAACGAAGTATTTTTGAATCAAGATTACGTATCATGCTTGCCAGTTATGGTAAACATTGTTGAATGGATGAAGACCTTCTTACCAATGGAAAAATATTTTAATGCTTATGTGCCCTTGCATTTGAATATGTTGTATTACAAATCCGTTCGTGAAGCCATTAAGCAGATGCCCGATGTGTTTGCCGATACACAACGCAGACGCAATGAAGGATACAAACTAGTTGGAGAGAGCTTCGGCAAGTACATTGGTCACGAAGTCAAGGTATTGACAAAAAAGTACTTTGATTCTATTGTTATGTTGTACAGTAAAGGTTTGGAAGAGTACATTCTCTGCTTTAACTTGGATAGATTTTTGTTGGTGCCTTACATCATTAAGGGTATCGTTGATGTCGCTGAAGGTGTAGAGTACTTATCAGCTGTGCAACTTTACAATGATAACTGCTATCATTTGAACGACGACAAGAGAAAAGAAGTTCAGAAATGTTTAGGAGAGAAGAATCTAAATGATATACAATTTTACTTTCATAATTTGGTTCGCCGGCCGATCATGCATTAAGCTTTTAAACGTGTGAGCATCGACATTGTTGGAATTTGTATTACAATTAGGGCCTTTATGATTTTGATTGCACAATTATATATGCTTTTGTTTGTTTAAAAGGTCATTTCAGATTTAATAAATAAATATTTGCTATTTTTGTTTTCTTAATGTTGATTAGGTATATTTCGTAACTGATTCAGATCTGAGTGATGTCGGATTTTACAATTATTTTAATGCAACTATTATCTACTCAATACTAAATTATTAGTAAAGTGGTAGCAGTGGGTATAGAAAAGATTAACCAGATTAAGTTGGAAAATTAGTTTCTGTATTTTCTCTTTAGAAGCAATCTACTGACAATTATATAATAGACAACAATCTGTCTCAATTCCATATTTAAAAGTACTGACCATAGATAATGTAAATAAGTTTGGTTTACCTACATAAATAGTTCTAACACCGGCCCTTAAACCAAAACTTAATAATATTATACAGTTGAATTTCAAGCAACTATAAAACAATAAAACGTACCTATGGCCTACAAAACAACATAACTTTACAAAAAATAAACTTTACAAAATCATTTCCACACTCCTAAGTTTAGATGAGTTACAAACTTAACAAACTTGTCCTTTGCTAAAGGTTTTGTGAGAATATCAGCTGTCATTTCATCAGTAGAGAGATACTTCACTATAATAAACTTCTTGTTTATATTATCCCTGATAAAATGGTGCCTGATATCAATGTGTTTCGTTCTACTAAACATTGAATTTTCACATAACCTTTGTGCAGACTGATTATCATTGTAAAGTGTCATTACAGAAGTTATGTTGAAGCATTCTTTGAAAAACGTTCGCATGAACAATGCTTCCTTACATGCATCGGAAAGTGCCATATATTCTGCCTCAGTGCTAGAAAGAGCCACTGTCTTTTGTTTCCGACTTTCCCAAGATACTACAGAGTTACCTATCTTGAACACAAATCCTGTAGTACTTTTGCGATCTATTTCACAATTACCCCAGTTTGCATCTACAAAACCTTGGATATCTAGACCAGACTTTTCGAAAACTAAACGATAGTGTATAGTGCCCTTTAGATACCTTAGAACACGTTTTGATTACTTTTGATGACTTCGACTGTGACTTGACACATATTTGCGTGAAATATCATTAACTTGATAAATTATTAATTACTTGACACTGGCTAAATACACAAAAGTGTGGAGCAAAACATAAAAAAAAAGAAAAAAGTGCCATCCTCGCATTAAATATAATCAATGTTTTTATTGTCATTTTCATATATTACAGTTAGATTTTAACCCAGAGACATTACAGAAATGTATGTAAGAGTTTAACCTTGTGCGAGTGACGAAGACGAAGGGTATTTATTTATTGCTCACTTCTGTCTGGCTTAGATCATGTTGAGGTGGCGTTGGTGAAGCGAATGTTATTGATTTTCAGCTCGCCGGGCGGAGAACTAAAATAAGCGTTCTATGATAATATAGTTATTTAGCTATCTACCTATTTGCTCCTCAGTCTGTGTTTTTCCTTCGAAAGATTCAGTGATTTATTGAAAGCATTTTTAAATTTTCTAAAAGTATAATTTGAAAATTCTCTAAGTTCATGTGAATTTTATGTATAAAACCGTATATGTTTGCCGAAACCAGGTATGTACCTTAGTTCTTATTTATTGAGAGTTTTTTTGAATTAATTTATAGTAATTTTCCCAGTTAGTATTATAACCCATTCAATTATTCATACATATTGTTAATAAATTAATTAATTACACTATGCTCGTCTGTGTGTGTAAATTCGCGCTTATATCCCTAGCTTCCGGTTTCTCGTACGTTAGTCAAACTTGTGTCGAGCTGTCGTGGAGTTTTGGCGGGAACGCGAAAAAGATTGCGTCACCGCATTGTTTTATTTTCCAAAACTTGTGTTATTTTCAGTGTTAGTGCATAAAATTGGTGGCATTCTATTCGTTAAGTGCTGGATTACAGGCGTGAGTGTGGGAAAATGGTATAATGATGGTGAAACGTTTCTTTTCGTGTTGTTTCTAAAACTCCATAGAAGCTTCTGGTAAAGTTGCCACCACTTTACTAGGAGTATGACTTTGACTAGACTATGACTTGACTTTGGCTTGACTTGATGACTTCGACTGTGACTTGACACATATTTGCGTGAAATATCATTAACTTGATAAGCTATCAATTACTTGACACTGGCTAAATACACGGAGGTGTAGAGCTAAAACATAATAAAAAATCTTGTGTCAAGTCAACATGCCAAATACTGTAAGCTCATTGACAGTTGAATTTATTCGAGAACCCGGGGCAAATTGTTGTGTACAAAATTTTATTTTAGACAAATAAAAAAAAACTTTCTTTTTTGTAGATACAAAAACATTTTTTTTTGCTGCCCCTTTGACCACGCTTCATGCTGAAGGAGACGCACTATACCTAACTGGCGAAGTTACCTAATAAATTAGAAATGACCTAAACACCTTTATGACCTGATTTCACAGTCTAGTAATCTTATTTCAAGAATGCCCTGATGTTTCGGGATGATGTGCGCAAGATTTTTACCATTAATTTTTCGCTCGGTTGTTCCTGCAATGTGCAGTGTGCACCTAAAACTTAAACTATATTAATAAGTAGAAGCTAAATAGTACCTACTAAGTTATTTATATTGTTCCAGGATGTCACTGATTAAAATAATGCAGTAGGTGGGTATACAAAATGACGCAAATACCTATTACTTTAGAAGGAGCTAACCTAGGAGAACGTCATCGACACCTCAATTTATTAGTCACCAATGCTTACAATGCCTTAGAACCTTTTGAATCCATAGTAACGCTAAAAGAATCATCTACTGTGGATCGGCTGTTCAAGATTGATTTCGCAATGAAGTTGAAGCATGTGGAATATATACTCAAATGTCTCCAAGATGATGACATGCTGTATGTCAGTAGAGCTCTTAAATCTAAATGGCTTTTGAATAAGGAATACCGGCACATCATTAATCCTGCTTATCTAGAAGACTTTTTGTATCCTCAGATGATAACAACCGCAGTCAACAAAATGAGAAATTGGATAAATTTAAATATGCGGGACTCGGTCAGAAGCCAAGAGTTTTACGAGTATTACCTTGAGAAAGATGGTGACTATGCCTTCAAATTTTTATTTCAATGTTCTGAAAAAGTGATTTTAAATGAGTTGCCGAAAATGGAGATCTTGAATAGAATAGCACCGAAACATTATAAAAAACTATGCGAGAGGAGTCCTTCTTTTGCAAAAATCTATTTTGTCATGATATTAAAGGATAAATCACTTCTTGAGAAATGTGTTATGAAATTTTTCAAATATTTTGAAGGTTTTAAATGTATTTTAAAAGCTGACGCTGACATATTTCTAGATATAATAGAACATCATTGCCCACCACACTTCAAACGCCTTAGTGCGATCTCTACTAAATACGTAATAGCGTATCATAAAAACCGCTTTATGCAGAAAGCAGAACTTTATACTGCCAGGATTCTGAATGTAGACACACTAGCACAATGTCTTACCCAAGATGAATGTGAAGATCTAGTGGTCAGACTAGCGCGAGCGCAGTACTTAGAAAGCAAGGAAGAATGGTTTAGTTACAAAAACATTAAGCCATTTCTCAAACGAATGGATGCTGAAAAGAAAGCTAGTTTAAAGAATAAAGTCTTCGTCGACAAAGATATTGGAGAACTTGTGAAAGATTGGCCGTACGCACTACCTCAATCGCCATTTGAACTATATAAAGACAATCCATATGACATTTTCCTTGATGAAGAAGATTCTTCAACTGACTCCTTGAGTTACATGATGCACAAATATTATGATGTGAAAGAAGCAAATATTACAACTTTACCACCAAATTGCAATGAATACCATTGTGTTGGATCAAATCTGTATTCAACTCACACTACATCAGAAACACTTCTTGACTCCTTGTTTGAAGAACATCGGTTCACAAGTTTTGAAAAAACGATTTTTGAACTTCGTAAAAAAATTAAGTCTGAGAGTTCGCCGCAGATTCGAATGTGCTTGATGCTTGTTTTAGTAGGCAAAAGTGGGGGGAAAGCAAATTACTTAGATACTCTATGTCAATTACTAATGGAGCGCCGAAATGAGCTAAGTCATATCCGAGCTGCTGTAATCCGCAGTCTTGTGAAACGCGCTAATATATGGCGTATTTCAGATGATATGTGGGCAAAAATATTGATTTTCGGTCGAGGACTTGGCTTGAATGGAGACACACCAGAGGCTGATTGTATTGAAGGTTTGCATGCAGTAGTGATTCGCATTTTACTTTTTAATAAAGTTTTTGAACCTGTTATTAAAGATGCATATTTTAAAAACTTTTCTACATTGACAAACTATCCGTTAACAGCGGCTGAAAAACAGCATATAAAAAAAGTATTACTTAAGATTTTACTTGAAACTGCCAATGCTGAAACCAACGCAAACAATGCATCTAAAATTCTAAACTACGCATTAGATACTCTCAAAGATTATCATATTAAAATTGAAATGCATCCTGAAATTATTACTTGTATAAAAAACCTCGTCCAAAAAGATCAAGCAGCTACTAAAGGCATTTTAAAACGTTTATTTAAATCTAAATTAGGACGAAAAGAATTATTTAAGGAGAATTTTGACCTTTTACAAACGGATGAATCATACTTAAATGCTCTAAAACATGATGTTGCTCTTCTGTCTGCCGAAAAATTCTTAAATGCAGTGGTATCCGATAAATTAAATGCAGAACTTTTTATCCGAAAGATGAGTATTTACTTTAACCATAACAACGACTTGGCTAGTGATTTTTTAACTGCTCTTAAAGGAGCAAAGTTTCATAAAAGATTAGCCAGACCTCTGGCTTACCTCATTGGTGACAACTTAAAATCATACATACTGGAACTGGATACTACGGATGTGGCAGTCAAACGATATTCCGCTGAGATAAGATCACACGCCCATGTTGCAAGGCCAGCTTTCAGTGTTGATTCTCTAGGATGGCATCAAAGTGGTGTTAAACTTATTGCCAACAAAGTATTAAAATGCAGGACAATTGATGTAGATCATTTTATCAATAAACTTTTGACTTCGAAGCGTACTGCAAGGTTAGCAATCGTTTTATCGCAGAGAACCAACTATGAAGCTGACGTTTTTGCAGTTGTCGCTAAAATTAAACCAACTATAGCCCTTAAAACGGCTCTTTCATATTTTCGGCAAAAAGGAGAAAAGTCTGATATTATTGTTTGGCAAATAGTAAAACCACTAATTGCAAAAGTTAAAGATTACACTATTACTAATCGCCATCAGCTGTGCAAATTCAATAAGATACAATGGATACCACTCAGTATTAGACCGGAATACGCTACAGAAATATTTAAGGTGATAAAAAAAGTTGACTTCTTCGAATCAATGAATGTGTCATGTCACATTATTATTCTCCTTCCTAATATCGAGGACGATTTCATTGAAGACATTTTGTGTGACTTTTTTAATAATCAGTTAATTTCTGAGAGAGAGCATGGAAATAATCTTGCTAGCGAAAAAGCTATCACCTTTTTCTTGAAAATCTTTAGCAAGTACCTTTTACTTTGCAAAACAGAAGACATTCAGATCAGAAGGTTCAAAATAATCGGTCAACTGGGCTTTGATTATTTAGAATCGTATTGGAAGGATAAAGAAAAGAGGACAAAGTTTTTTAAATATTTAAACGAAATTATTAAATCTTTCAAATGTCACAAAGTATTTTTGAATAAGGATTACATCTCCTGTATTACTGTGATGGAGAAATTTGAAAAATGGATGCAGACTTTTTTGCCAATGGAAAGATATATTCATTGCTATATACCTTTGCACCTTAATAAAGTATACTACAGAGCGGTTCGACAAGTAATTGAAGAGATGCCGGAAATGTTTACTGACATTAATAGAAGGCGCATTGAAGGGTACAAAATATTTGGAGAGAACTTTGGCAAACGCATTGGCAACGAGGCCAAAGAATTAATTAAACAGTATTTTGATTCTATTATTATTTTGTACAATGCAGAATTAGTTAAATACGTTCGTTCTTTTGGCTTGGGCAGTTATTCGATATTGTCTTACATCATAAAAGGAATCATTGAAGTTAGTGATGGTATAGAATGCACGCTAGCTCTCAGCCTTTACGATAATAACGTTCCTTATTTAGACGATGACAAAGCAGAAGAGATTCTTAAGTATTTAAGAGGAAAGGATGAAATTGAAAAATTTCAATTATATTTTTATGACTCTGATTAATATAATGTGAGTGAAGATAAACAAATACATAATAAGGTACTTATAATTATTATTCTGCTGTGCCAATATCCAAAATTAAGTATTACTAACTTAGATACATAGATATTATTTATAGATATATATTATATTATATTATTACTTGCAATTTATTAAAAAAGCAGGACATGTATTGGACAATGGATCATATCAGATTATGTAATGTAATACCTATCTTATTTTTATAGATGTATATATAAAAATTTCTAATGGCATAAACTTTTTTATTTCAATAAAGTTAATTTTCCGTAATTGTTACTGGTGTTTTTTCTTGCGTAACTATTTCCTTTATAATAAGCATTAAATTACTTTTATTTATTCCAAACTCACACCAAAGGTTTACCTACTTATAGAAAAAATTGGTCATGTCGCTTTTAGCAGCAACACGCGGCTGTATCTATGGCGTATGGCCAGTGATAGTGTTGTAAGGAATGAAGATAATTGGTATGAGACCCGTTTCAAATTATCCATGCCATGACATTAAGATGGAAAATATTATACAGTCCAACCAGTCCAAAGTAACCAGTAATATCGTGGGTAATGAAATTAATGTTGCTTTTTCGTCACACATTTCTGTAGGTACCTACATTTTGTAAGTCATTTATATAATGACTTACATATTTGTTTTGCAAACGTCAATAATAATAAATGCCAATGTGATCCCAATTTAATAGTAGGTAAGTGGTAAAAGCATGGAACCGACGCCGATAAAAATGCGAAATCCTCTAGTCCTCTAGCAACGAATGGAATTGCGTATTGGGGCTCAGACAGGGTGTAATCTGCCTGCCTACGGTACCCTAACTGTCCCGAGAGTTCCGTGCTTGGAGTACCTACTCTGCACTTAGTGGCATAGAGTAGGTTGCTCGACATGAACCAGAAGAGTCCGAAAGTCTGTAAATATACTAATAGTTACCTATCAATATATTATTGAGACATAAAAAAGCTTATACCTAATTTAAAAATTAATTAAATCATGGAAATTAAATTAAATCCTTCTCTCCATTGATGCAATATGCCTATAAAGTCAAAGATTTGACTTAATACTTTTATTAAGTGTAAGACATATTATAATTTACTGTTTATGTGTTTCGAGCTTCTGCCCGAAGATTCGCCCGCGGCGCGGCGTGGCCTATGGGAAAATAATTGAACCACCCATTTCACCTTCTTAAGGGTGGAATTTAGAAAATTCTTTGCTTAGCGTATGCCTACGTCATAACATCTACCTGCATGCCAAATTTCAGCTCAATCCATCCAGTGATTTGGGCTGTGCGTTGATAGAACACTATGTCAGTCAATCAGTCAGTCAGTCACCTTTGAGTTATATACTCGTATATTTAGATTTTCCTAACTAATTGCCTGAAATAATTATTTACTATTTTATTTCTCTGTTGTAAAGAAATCGACTAAGATAGATAAATGACCTATAAGTATAGGAGGCATTACTAGTTCATACTTGGCTAGTGAATGCCTACCAAATAAACCATTTTTTTTTTCCAAACTTGTCTAGCATTAGACCACGATCTCACCTGATGGGAAGTGACGATGCTATCGAAGATGTAGCATGCTAGCCAAGTAAATGTACCTCCCTAGATAGATAGATAGAAAATTCTTTATTGCACAAACAACAACTATAGGAGGTACATAGGCGAACTTAATGCTATATAGCATTATTTTACAGTTAATGCAATTTAATTTTACGGTGTATTGTGGAAAGTTTAATGCAGTAGGCACAAATGGAATGCCTATGTAGTGTCACATCTACCAAATGATTGAGCCTGCACTTATTCTATGGCGGGTGCATGGAATCGCGCCAGAACTAAATGAAATTGAAATTAGCTTTCTCTCCCCTGAGCCACTAGCGGAATTTTCCAAAATAAAAGCGTATTATATTTTAAAATACGATTGCAGCCGCTTCAGTAAATGGAGAAAACGCAGAACGAATCGAGGAAAAAAGTGAATATCTGCATACACTTATACATATAGACACTTACCTATAACTTTACATAAGGTTGCCGAGTACAGAAATGAATATGGACTATGCCTACTTCGATTCAAGAATTTAGATTCCCGAAGATTCGCCCGTGGCATGCAGGTAGCTACCTACATAAATTAAAAAAAAACTTGCATTCTACGGTTCATATTCTTCATGTAATCCTACTAAGTTACAAGCCAATTACATTACACATAGGGATACGTAATACAGCATAATCTTGTTAGTTTCCAGTTGTTAAGTTTTTTGTAAAATTATGGTACACGCCATACAATATGCTAACAAGAGTACCTACCACAATTAATAGATCTTTCATTATCATAATAAGCCATCGTCAGTTTCTTGTCCTACCATTAAAGCTCCCACCTTTTCAATAATACCCATAAAAATATTAGACCCTGATCATTTTACAATTGGCGCCCAAACTGGGGCAGTTGCAAAAGACCTCGCTCCGTTTGGGCGCCATATTAGACTGGTGAAAACAAAATAAGCATTTTAAAGTATAACGTGGAGTTTGCGTTGGGTAGCACCAAAACGCGCACGCATAAAGGATGAGCGCCGTGGGAACTACCCGCATGACACCCGCGTCGCACTATCCTCAGAGAATATTTAATAATAAAAATGAATCTCTATTTCCCTTGGTCATCGCATCACGGGTGAACGGATAAAACATTTTCGTCAATTCTTTTTTTTATTGTGTTTATTATTTTCAGGACAAGGTACTTATGAAAGAAAAAGTTAAGAAGGTATAGAAATTACCACGCGTGTGAAACCGCGGGGCGTAGCTAGTATTTAATAATAGGTACTTGATATCGTTTAATAGCAATAAAATTTAAAAAGATAATTTAAAATTTAAGAAGGTAAGTGACTAGTGTTCTGTGGTTAGTGACTATGGGTAGTGTCACATTTTTATGCTAATGAATGCGTAGCGTGAAATGTGACGAGCTAGTCTTTCACCTGGTGTTAAGTCTCACGGCTGCCCATAGCAGATGCAGTGCCACTTGGAACTCTACATAAGTTTCTGGCTATGCTCCCAAGCCTCACACACCGATTGTCCTAAAACTTTATAATCTTCTTCGCCTACCTAACAGAGGGCATAAAATGATACATCTACAGTCCGCATCACATGATACCAACGTAGTAAGCAGAGCACCTTCATTCGGCCTTAGGATGGGTCCGTGGACGCACGAACGAGCGCAGACCTCGCCTCGGAGCAAACAATGGCCTGACCAACCGTGCAGCTATGACGAAGAGGCGAGATAAAAGTAATGAAATATATAGGCGTATTTGGATCTGGCAACTATTGTCAGTGTTATTGGGTATGGATATGTAGGGAGGGACACACGTTTGTTTACGTTCTTGACGTCGTCAGCGCTGACCTATAGGGGCGCGTTATTTACCTAATTAAAGAAGTTGCATAAGAGTAGCCTTTGGAGACGCGCGTCTTTACATACCCCGGGCTTACTCATTTTATATTGTGAATTATGTGTTCGGTTCGCAAGGACAATATATGTGGTGAAAAGTAACAATAAAACTTTTATTTATCCCATTCCGGTAGTGAGATCATCAATGAACAATTAGCACGTTTCTTTAACCTACTAGAGAAGACCATGGATATAATATAACTTAAGTAGATACCCATCAAATTAAATAATAATAATGCCCGCGTATGTCTAGGTATAAATGGAATTAGTAGCAGCCCAAAAACGAAATATTTTTAACTGTTGATTTCGATGCAATTGTTCAGAGTTCCTAATATCAAATATAGTAATCTATGACAAAAAATAATAAATGTAATATCGATAACCGATGTGGCAATACCGTATCCTTATTATGTAAATGAATTCCTCCATTCGTAACTCCACACTACTGAGGAGTTAAATTAGCAACGTTTCAGTATTCAGTGGGCGGGCTTCTGTTTTTCTCTCGCTAGAGCCGACTGTGCTCGGCCGTGCGTGATGACGCATCCACGATCACCTTTGTGTATCCTTGGTAAATACCATTTGATATATACAATACTAAATTGGGAGGCGTCTGGATAAAAAATTGTTTTTATTACTTTTGCCTTTTGTTTTGCCGTATTTTAAAATCTGTGGTTCTGCTAATCTGCATAAATAAATAAATCAATATAATGTACACATTTCACACAGCGCCATCTAGCCCTAAACTAAGCTTGTACTATGGAAACCAGATAACTGGTAGAATACTTACGATACTTTTTGTTTCTAACATAGAATACAACATAACACCCAGACATAGAACAAACATCGATGTTCATCACACAAATGTTTGTCCTGGGTGGGAATCGAACCCACAACCCACAGTTCAGAAGGCAGGGTTACTACCAACTGAGTCGAGGCGAGTCAAAGAAAACAATTTCAAAAATTAAAAATGAAAAGCCTGTATTCGGCCAGTCGCCAAGAGTAGGTACTGCATCAAAGATAATAAAGCCCGATTATATAATAAAGCCCTTGCTATTCTTCCCACACAATTTCACGGAGCAATAACTAATTTTTCTAATATTCTGTGATTTTTTCGTTAGCCGTTTCTCCACAGAAATCAAAAACGAAACTAACGCACTCCCAAAGGCTGGTAGTGGAAATCAACTACTATTTTTCGTATGAGGGGAAGGTGTATCATTGGTTAAGTGGATTTATAGTCAATGTACTGCATGTACAGACCTACTTGCTTATTATTATTTAAGGTGTGGTGTTTCAATAAGGAGTTAATCTATCTTATTACCTGCTGGAACATAGGCCTTTTTCACATGACTTTAGACCTACACCACGCTGACCAAGCGCGGGCTGGCGAACGACACTTGTTCTCGAGTTTACGTTTCTTGAACGTATCGTTAAGATTTCAAAATCCACATAACTTCAAGTCGATTGTCACGGGGCCAAGCAGGATTTGAACCTGGGTGCGTCAATTCGAAGTCGCAACAAGTACTTACCCACCTGCTTATAATAACATCCCGGTTGTAGTTTCAAAAATGTGTGATTTTTGTTTTGTAAAGTGTTTATTGTTTACTAATGAACAGTACATAACGAACGGAAAAAACAGTGTTTTGTCTTGTTCTATCTGTGCCTACTTCAAATTTGATAAAGAGAAACAAAACATTATACAACTGTTCCTCCACTTTGAGTGTTTCTTAGGAGAGTAAATTTTTAACAATAAAAGCACATCTTTTATAATAAATTTGAAACTATGATAAAAATCCTTTCTGAGTCTTTTTTATAATTAGAAACACTAAATTATACCAACGTTTCAGTCAAAGGTATATAGTAAAACAATTATTATCAAACTCAACAACATTTATTTCAAAATAAATAATTAAACTTAGAAGAAATAAAACATTGGTTTTGCAATAAGGTAATCACACTAACCATTGTGTAAATATATCACAACTAATAGATATATTTTGCTAAAATAAAATAATAAATCTCATTCATAAAAAGATAAAATTTCATTTATACATTCAACGAGTAACTCCTTTTCATAAAGATATATAAAATGCGTATATAAGTATAAAACCATTGGCTATCTTATCTTTGTTTATATAAAAGAAAGTCGCGTCAGTTAGACTATTTATAACTCAAGAACGGCTGAACCGATTTGGCTGAAAATTGGTGGGGAGGTAGCTTAGAACCAGGAGAAGGACATAAGATACTTTTTATTCTAATGGACTTGTTATCCTTTTCAACCGCGTTTTACTAATTCACCTGTGCGAAGCCGGGGCGGGTCTACTAGTTTAAGATAAAGGTAAAAGGCTTTAGGAAATAAAATTACGAGATATTACTACATGCTATGGTGTTAAAGGATTTTAAATATAGTGTAACCAAAATATAATTATATTTGCACGCTTTTACATGTTGTCTCTCGTTTTATCTTTATCCGTATTATACTCGATAGAGAGTGACAAAACACAAAATATATATTCCTTCGCTACTTTTTTTATTTTATTAGTAAACGAGAAAATGTCTAATTATAATTATTATGGTAACAGATCTTGTACATGTGTTCTAGCAAATGAATATTCTAATTGATTTGACTAAATATTGCACGCCTTAATATTTGACAGCTCCTAAGTTAGAACTTATCCTTCTATAACGTACCTACTTCGGCGCATTTGGACACTAAAGAGATAAGTGCGAACTTACGAGCTGTGTTTTGTTTCATTTTCGCGCGCAACTATTTACGTCAATGACAAAACATTTTTTTGTATGTTTTGGCTCATGTCTATGTCATTACCAAAACATACAAAAAAAGTGTTTTCTCTATGTCATTTCATTCACTAATTGATCACTTTATGAATGAACACTCTGCTTGAGCACAGATCGATTACTGAGCATCATTCTGTAATATGGACCTTAAATTCAAAATTTCAATTATTCTTAGATGCATAATTCTGTGTGCTTTATCTTATGTGAACAAATAAATTTATTATTATTATTATTCAGAGTCAAGGTTGTCTATATAAATCAGGTACGTGTCTTTATCGTCGAACTTGTCGAAATATATTTACAATTCTCGTTTGATAGGTGCGGACTTCATTCTAAAAAGCATATCTAAATAAGACTGATCAATTCATGGTTTTAATGAAATTTTCTACATGAATTACTTACGATTCCGAACCCAACATAGACTACTTTTAATCCCGGAAAACTGAGTTTTCCGCGAGAAATGTTTGATAAATCGGAAGTGTAACCGCAAGCAACATCTAATTGTTTAATAAATTTTCATCTCTCTGTCAGGCGATCTTAGCCTTCCTCTCCCGTATAAGGCTAGAGATGAAATATTCTCCCGCTCTATAAGATGACCTGACTAGTGGTCCGCTGGCTGTGTAAAGGAAGCCTAGCTCTGCCCCGCGGGTTTCCCACTCTTTGAACTTAGCTGGGGTGACGTACTCAAACACTTTGAGATGCCGTTTCGTTGGCTGCATGTATTGTCCTAAGGTGAGGCAATCGACGCCTGCTTCGCGGAGATCTGTAATATAGAAAAAAAAAACGAGTGTGCTTTAGACCACACGACTGAAGTAAAACTTCTTTAGTTTAGCTCCATCTGTCGGAAGGTATAACTTTGTTTTTGCTTTGTTTAATGGTAATGTCACCATCTTGACAATAGTAAATTGTAATTTTACCGGACATACAAACATAATAATACAATTTTTTAACTTTCTTATGTTGACAATAGAGATATACGTGAACCAACAACTTTCAACTTCCGTTACGCATTCATCAGCTTACTCCCCATAAGTCAAGCATGCGTTAAGTTTCACTCCAAAATCCATTTTAAAAAAAAGTTCAACTGATTCCAGTCGCATTAATTTCATATTGAGAAATAGTTGTATGATTTATTTATTTGTTCCAGTAATGTTGATTTAAAAATCCAAAAATCATACAAATCTGAGCCAATTTTGTTGAAATTTCTATGACGAGAAATCTGAAAGTCTACCCTCAAATATATAAAAATATTTATAAATGACAGAAATGTTAGGGTACCAAACATAAAAAAAAGTGCGGGGCAGGCTTTGAGGACTGCCGATAAAAGTGAAAACTAAGTAACTTATATGACATAGCTCATGGGAAGCGTGCGGTGACGATGACGCGAGCGCATTTAGTTAACCCAAAAAGTTCTCAGCGAGCCTAAAAAAGTTGTCACTTCAAAAATAACGCATTACTGAGAACTTCTTTATTTTTCGAAGTCTATTGAAGAAAGGGTGCGAAATTTAAATACAATATTTTGTAAAATAAAAATGTTAAAATAAAAAATATAAAATATATAGTGTAAGTGTTTGCTAAAAACGAACATATTACTTAGATTACCTTTCATGGTCTGTTCGACCTGATCATCCGTCTCGCCGAGGCCCAGCATGATGGAGGACTTGGTGATCAGATCCGGATTTATTTCCTTCGCTGTTCGCAGCACGTGCAACGTTTGGCGGTACCTGCAAATTAACCGGGTAATAAATTAATAATAATAATAACGCCCAACGATCACATACATGGATCCTGGACCCTAACTAGGATACCCTGTATCTAGGAACCCAGGAGCTACGAGGACCACAACACCCAGAGACAGAACAAGTATTTGCTTCTTTTTTTTTTTCACAAATACTTGTCCTGCCGCGGGAATGGAACCCGCCACCTCTGGGTTATGAGCCGACCTGCTCAACCACCACACCACAGAGGCTGTCAATAACAAATTATACGAATTCTACAGATTATTAAGTGATATTGAAAAGGCTGATAAAAAAAACGAGTGTGCTTTAGACCACACGACTGAAGTAAAACTTCTTTAGTTTAGCTCCATCTGTCGGCCGGTATAACTTTGTTGTGCTTTGTTTTTGCATAACAAAGTAAAAGTTACTTAAAATTTGTATTATTATGTTGGTATGTCCGGTAAAATGACAAATTACAATTGTCAAGATGGCGACATTAACATTAAACAAAGCAAAAACAAAGTTATACTGGCCGATAGATGGAACTCAACTAAAGAAGTTTTACTTGAGTCGTGTGGTCTAAAGCACACTCATATAAATGAGTGTGCTTTAGACCACACGAACAAAACAAATAATTGTTGTTGTTTTTTTCAAATTATTATTGAAATTTCTCTTATTGGAATCAAAGTTCCACGATCAGCCACCAGGGGGATGATCACGAAACATTGATTGCAATACAACAGGAGACATTTCCATGCTAACTAAGCACATAAACTGCGTATTCAAACTGTCAAAAACGAAAGGCAGGAAAACGAAAAAGATCGTGTCACCGCATTGTATTATTTTCCAAAACTTGTGTTATTTTCAGTGTTAGTGCATAAAATTGGTGGCATTTTATTCGTTAAGTGCTGGATTACAGGCATGAGTGTGGGAAAATGGTATAATGATGGTGAAACGTATCTTTTCGTGTTTTTTCCAAAACTCCATAGAAGATTTTGGTAAAGTGGCCACCACTTTACTAGGAGTATGACTTGACTAGACATACATATATATTACTTAACTCGAAAAATTATCAATTACTTGACACTGGCTAAATATACAAAAGTGTGGAGCCATACCAAAACAAAAAAAAAACTGTCAAATCGATACAACTTTGTTTTGCTATCTGTTGCAATCGAGTTACGTGATCGCCCAGCAGGTGCATGTCAAGAAAGCTTGTATTAACCGAGGATATAAACTTGACATACCCAGCTTTCCGGTCTCTAACGAAAGGAGTAAGTTGTTCCACCGTCTCAATGTTATGTGCGAACACATCCAGCTCAGCCTTAGCCATTGTACTGATGCTGTCCTTGTTCCCACCGAAGTCTGGCACAAGGCACTCCACTAGGATGTCTTTATTTCTGGAAAATTTCAAATATTGACTGGCCTTATAGCTCTGTTGGTCTGCTCTGCCTTCTGAACTGTATGTAGTGGGTAATTCCCACCCAGAACAAACATTTGTGAGATGAACATTGTGTGTGTTTTGTGTCTGGATGTTATATTGTATGTATTTACAAAAAAAGTATAATAATAATAATATGTGTGAATATTTCACACAGCGCCATCTAGCCCTAAACTTAGCAAAGCTTGTACTATGGGAACTAGATAACTGATACAATACTTAGATACTTTTTGTTTGTAAATACATACATATAAAGAATACAATATGACACCCAGAAAGAATAAATACCTATGGTCATCACACAATTGTTTGTCTTGGGTGGGAAGCGAACCCACAACCCACACTTCAGAAGGCAGGGGTACCAAATGAGCTATCGGGTCAGTCAGTAGTGTCGATTCTGTGTCGCATACTCTAAAGCTAAACGAAATTAACATATTTCCGTCTTTTTTGTTTCCCCTTTATCAGAAGAGTACCGCCACACTTTAAGTTTACTTTAGTTTTAGAGAATGCGACACAATCGACACCAGTATATAACTGTTGTATCAGTTATCTGGTTTCCATATTACAAGGTTTGCTTAGTTTGGGACAAGACCGCATTGTGAAATGTAAAAAAATGACGTTGACTTGATTACGTCTGGATTACGAGCTTATTGAGCTGTACTCGAGGTTCTACTCGATGGTAGGACTTTTCTGAAAATTTCGTATATGTAGATACCACCGCTTTGCGAGTTATTCTGCCGCCAAGCAGTAGTACGCAAGTTGTATGTGTTCCGGTTTGTAGCTAGTGAAATTACTGGGCAAATGAGACTTTATGACCTAATCTCACAATCTAGTAATCTTATTAGTAGATTATGCTGATATCTCAGCATGACGTGCGCAGTGTAGTGTCACGCGAAACTATATTTTCCGTGTCGCTTAACATAAGTCGAACGACTAGCTCGTCACGTCATTACTTAATATAAAAAAAAAGATTAATGGAAGAATTTTTGTATTCTTACTGTCGTTTAATTTCTCTGACAGTTTCAGCTAGATGCAATGAACCACCATCTGGTAAATCTGTAAGCAAACATTGGCTTAAATTATGTCTGCACCATCCAATATACACTAGGTGGTAGGACTTTTCTGCAAAGTTCTCTAGGTCGGCACAACAGCTTTGCCAGTTATTCTGCCAACAAGCAGTAGTGTGCGTTGGGTTGTCTGGAAAAGATCGATTTAAGCGGTGAGACCATCCATTGTGACACAGTTTTTAAATTTTCATTTGTCAATTGTTCCTGAGTAGAGTTTTATTTATCATTTAGTGTGCAAGCACTAATGTGCTTGAAACTTTAAAACTGGAACACTACCGTGTTTAAACTACATTGTTGCTAGTGAAATTACTGGGCAAATGAGACTTTTTCACCCGATTACACAGTCTAGTAATCCTATTAGGGTGAACTTTAAGCACTTACTTATTTTAAGTAAATTACGTAAGTATTTTAAGTATATTATATAAGTATTTTAAGTAAATTTCATTAGTATTAAGTAAATTACATAAGTATTTTAATAAATTAGATAAGTAGGTATTTTAGTTTGTGTATTACTTAATCTGATTTTGACTTGCAAAAGTGCTAAAATTAGCCTGTTTACAATAAATTATTTGATTTTGATGTGCACAGTGCAGCATCTTTACATTTTAGAGTTCCGAGTGGCACTGCAGTTATGGGCGGCCGTGACACGTAAATATCAGGCTAACTTCAAATTCGTCACGTCATTCACAATTTTATAAAAAAAAACTAGTTGCGCCCGGCGGTTTCACCCACGGATAAAAAGTATTTTAATTGTTTGCTCATCCCACGGGAACATTTCACTTTTCCGGGACAAAATGTAGCCTATATGTTAATCCAGTGTATAAGCTATCTTGGTACCAAATATCTAAATCCATTCAGCCGTTTGAGCGTGAAGGAGTAACAAACATACACATATACAAACTTTCGCCTTTATTAATATTATATAGTGTGAAGTGTAATGTGTTTTTTTTTATGTTAAAGGGAGCAAACAAGCATACGGCCCACCTGATGGGAAGTGGTCACCGTAGCCTATGGACATCTGTAACACCGGAGGAGGCGTCACCAATGCATTGCTTACCCTGTAGGACTCTTTTAACCCTCCAGTGTAGTAGTAATGTCAAAAATAATGTTCTCACCGTCTCGGTCGACGGAAGTGAGCACGATATACCCGAGCCCCCACTGGGCGATGGCGTGCGCCGTGTTGCGCGGCTCGTGCGGGTCGAGCGGCGGCGGCGCGCGGGACGTCTTCACGGAGCAAAACATGCAGCCGCGGGTGCACGTGTCGCCCATTAGCTGGGCAAGGACAGCAAATCATAATTGAAGGGACGAGATCAAGAAGGGTTTTATCGAAGAAAAAGAAGAGTTTGACTGGCTCGATAGCTCAGATTGTAGTAACCCTGCCTTCTGAACTGTGGGTTGTGGGTTCGATTCCCACACAGGACAAACATTTACGTGATGTACATCGATGTTTGTTCTGTGTCTGGGTGTTATATTGTATTCTATGTATGTATTTACAAACAAAAAGTATCTAAGTATTGTATCAGTTATCTGGTTCCCATAGTACAAGCTTTGCTTAGTTTGGGGCTAGATGGCGTTGTGTGAGATGTCCACACATATTATTATTATTATTATTATTATAACTGACTTTTTTCACAAAATGACTTATGAGTATCTTTGCGATTCACCGTGAAATTATCTATAATAATACATTCTCAAAATGAGGCTTAAATCTCGAGATTATCTGTCTAAAAACGGTTTATCTGACACAGGAATACAGTTCGCTTGGCATAAAAACATTATTATATTATATTATATTTTTACAGTAATTGTACGAATTAGTACTATATTTTGTTATTTAAAATAGCATTAATACATTTTCAAGCAACTGAAACTTACATAAACCTTTTCTATTACCTTATAAGCACTCTACATTAAAATGAAGCCGTTGAAGTTTAAAGTAAATTTTTTCGAAATTATCAAGTTGACAGTTAAACCCTTTTTGATCTCAGCCCTTGAATTATTTAGCTAATCTTGACTGGCCTGATAGCTCAGTTGGAGTAATCCTGCCTTCTGAACTGTGGGTTGTGGGGTTCGATTCCCACCCAGGACAAACACTTGTGTGATGAACATTGATGTTTTGGGTCTGGGTGTTATATATGGTATTATATTTATGTATATATTAACAAACAAAAAACGAGTGTGCTTTAGGCCACATGACTAAAACTAAAAAAAACTTAAAAACGTAAAACTTGTTTAGTTTAGCTCCATCTATCAGAAAAAAACCTAGAAATCAATCATTGAGTCATCCCCATCCATTGACATTTTTTGCATCATGCATGCAATGAATAGTCCTCACGATAGAAAGAAAAAGATATATTCTGTACTATTTTACGTGATAAAGACTGGTTTAGGTCAACTGCTTGTCATCTTCAATTCAGGATTTTAAAATTTTACTATAATACTTGTAGAGTTGCGGCTTACCATAATAGTAGCAGTAGACATGCCATTTTTCCCTCCACTCCAACACTCGCCAATATTAGGGCACCTCGCCTCCTCACATACCGTACTTAGCTTTAAGCTGCGGAGCTGTTTCTTCAACTCACTGAACTTTGACCCTGGTGATAACAGTATTTGTTTATGGATTAAAAGATATAATATCATATTGTTGTTTTATTTGTGGTAATACATGAGATATCAAAAGTTCATAGATTTGTTTAAACTAAATAAATTTAATTAATATTCAGCAATTATGAAATTTAGACAAATTGCAAAAGATCCGCAATTACTATAATTTTTTAAAAACTTGTTTGAGATAAATTATTCTCACTTTGTTAATCTGATCCACACAAACAAAATATTAAATAAATTTATCTTTTCATTGTGATTCATTTTAAGGCTTTTATAGATCTCTGCAGCAGCAACACAAATAAATAAAAAACACACTAAAAAAAATAATGCAAAAAGACATAGTGGTGATGATGTGTGTCCCAACTAGAGAACAACTTTTAATTTTAATTAACAGTTGAATTCAATAAGGGCTCAACTTATATGTGCCCACTAGGCCCAGTTTACGGACCTGTAGGTATGGTAGTCTTCAGCCATGGAGGCAGCCTCAACCTCTCTGCTTCTCCATCCTCTCGTTTCAACTTCCCTTCATATTCATCCCATGTCTTTGGCCGGTCTTCAGACACAAAGTCTGATAAGCCAGGGCCTTCCTTCAGCTTCTCCCTTATAGCATCAAGCTTAGCTGTGTGTTTACATCTCTGAAACTACAATACAATAAATAAAATAAATAAATTAATAAAAATAAGAAACTAATTTCCTTATTTATGAATGATCACACACAATGAGAAATAAAGTAAAATGTTTAATTGAAACTAGATGTAGTGGGAAAGAGAACAATGACAACCTTGGTAGCACAACACCCAGACTCAGAACAAGTATTTGCACTTTTTTTCTGTGCACAAACACATGCATATTCTTCCATGCGAATTGAACCCGCCGCCTCCGGGTCAACCAGCCACACCACAGAGGCTGTCATATAATACTAATAATAACATCCAACCTATTCCTGGACCCTAACTAGGATTCCCTGTCTAAGGACCCAGGAACTACGAGGAACATCATCCCACAACAGACAGACTCAGAACAAGTGTTTCCAATTATTTTTTCTGTACACAAACATTTATCCTGCCGACGGAATCGAACCCACCGCCTCCAGGTTATGAGCTGACCTGCTCAACCACCACACCACAGAGGCTGTCTAGTATAAGAATAAATCAAATACCTACATATAATAATATACCAATGTTTATCAGTTTACAATATTAATTATAAACTGATGTTAATGCTGGAATGATTAAATCAAGCATGTAATGATGAGTTAGAAGTATTGTACCTTATGAGCTACCTACGTTATGAATGTACTAAGGTACCTTGGGCCAGGGCCTTGGCCTTGCACCAATGACTTCAGTATTAAAAAAAAACATCGTAGATCACAGCAGTGTAAAAACATTGCGAGAACTAAAACCCGAAATTTTCACTGAGGGACAGAAAAGGCCTCAGTCTCGGTAGTAGGGACGTAAAATATTGATGAAATCAAGGATTATTTTTAAAAATTTTGAATCATGGGTTACCTCTTGTGTTCTTGCTATCACGTGGGGTTTTATACCGTTCCGAATCATTTAATGACACTGTTGGAAGTGCCGATTAATTACGAAACAAAGTACAACGCAAAAATATAAAATAAATGGCGATGCAGGCGATGCTTAAAGACAAATACGCCAGAAAAGAAAATACAACGTAGAGGTTATATGCTCTTTGATTTTCAATACAATTTGGACGTCAACAAGACATTGATTTTATGAAAAAATGTTTTTGACTTTGACAATAAGGAGTTTTGGCGAGAAAAGGTCTTAGGTCCGTATTACAGAACGATGCTCAGTCATCGATCGGTGCTCAAGCAGAGATTTCATTCATAAATTGATCAATTGGTGAATGAAATATCTGCTTGAGCACCAATGGATGACTGAGCATCGTTCTGTAATACATCCTTAAATATGTAAAATTATTCATTTAAAAAAAATTTATATAAATTGTGTCTTATAGTTCTGTGTAATTTTGAGTGTTGTATTATGTATGACTTCATATATTATAACGAAATAAAACTTCAAATAGACCTTAATCAGAATGCGTGATTGATTAAATTTATACATTAACACTTTCCACGGGGTTTCGAAAATTTAATAAATGTATTTCAAATTGGTACACTAATAATTATTGAACGCTCATTGGTTGCCTATTGATCATTGTCTATTTTCAAGTAATGAGCGTATAGTATTTAGTGTGCCAAGTTGACATGAATTTAGCAGAAAAGACCGAGAGCTAGAGATATCAGTGTAAACTTAGGAGCTGTCAAACTTTAGTGCAGACGTGTAAAACTCCTACGAGTCTATGAGTGTTGGAATGTTGTGTTGGACCTTAAAAACCGATGACCCAAGAAGGTGGGTCATCGGTTTTTAAGGTCCGTATTAAAGAAATACGTTCAATCATCGATCGGTGCTCAAGCAAAGATTTCATTCATAAAGTGATCAGTTAGTGAATGCATCTCTCCTTAAGCATCGATCGATGACTGAGCATCGTTCTGTAATACGGACCTAAGACTACGTAATTCTACACACTTATATGCTCTTTGGTTTATAGCCATTTTATGAATTCTGAGTTGTCAAAAAACCTCCATTGGTGAAAATAAAAACAACAACATTAAATTAATAAAATGTATTTTACTGGTGGGAATGACAGATCTTTATTGTAGTTATATTAATTATGAAGGGAACTATGATATCGACGTTACTTTTTGAGTGATAGAATTGTAAAAAAAACATTCATAATTCAGCTATGACCTTGAACATCGCACTATTACGGACTACCAGCTGTCAAGAATATTAACCTCGCCGAATTACAGATGATGGAGTAAACACAAGTTTGTGAAATAGATAATTACAATGAGGAACGTTGAAGCACATCTTCTAGGAGATAAAATGGATGAAGCTGTAACGCACTATATAAACACACACCAATCAAACGAGGTTTGTAAAATTGGATGCCATGAAGGCTTCCCTTTCTCGATTTTGTGTTCTTTGTTCCTTGTTTTGCTCAATTAAATTTTCATAATGGTGCACTTGAAATGTTGTTGATTACACTACATTTTATGTTAATTCTCACAATAAAACGATTTGCTTAGGCATCTCATAACTTAATTATAATAGGACAGTGAGTACAACAGAACTTGTAATTAGGTACCTATTAAATATTTTTCAATTTTGGTTGGAATTTATGTTGTGACGCAAGAAAAAAAAACATAGTTATCACCACCACCCCAAGTCATCAACACCCTTTTTCATATATCAAAAAAATGGGCTGCCTATAAAGTGGAATATAGTAAGAATCAGCTTTAGTTAGGAATAATTTTGTTCGAGGTCAAGTATTTTTGTTAGTAGGTCTAAAACTTCTTAATTATAGTAAAAGGCAAAATTAACCACAGAGAGGGTGAGAAGAGGACCTACTGAAAGGGTAAGGATGCCAGAAATGATAAAATAGCATATTTTAGAGGAGTCCTATGTCCAGGCTTGTCTACCTGACTGACCTTCAAACAGATTGTATAGATTTAATGAAATAATATTTGTAAAATGTTAATAGGTAAGCTAAAATATTATTAGTAAGAAAAGTCAGATAATATAGACTATTTTTTTTTATATTGAAGCAAAATCATGTAGTGTAGGTATGATAACAAATGTGAGGTGTGTTATGTTGCTGGTGACCATCCACTAAATGAGTATTTTTGTAAAAATTGTTTTTTTTATTCTCAACTACACATATAAATCAATAAAAAAAACAATGGTTTTTCCATAATAATGCTAAGTTCCAATTTTATCAGCTAGCAGACAGCTAGTAGCTGGTCACTAATATATACTTTTTTATATTTCAGCCATCACACATAGACAGTAACTGTATACCAATGACTGTACAAGATGATGGAGCAGGCAGAGTTACCATAATGCATCAACAGACTTACACCACTCAGATGTGCAGGTAAGTGTTACACGGAAGCCAACAGTATTTGTTACTTTATGGAAGTGGGGTAGCTCTAATGCTTTGATCACACATGTAGAAGTTAATGTGAAACTTTACTAAACATACATTAGGTGTCAAAACAGTAAATCCCCCATTACATACATTAACCTTTGCATAAATTTACTTATTGAAATAAAATATTAAACTGTACATTCATTTACTTATAGAAATAAAATTATTGTAAAATATTTTTAAAATAATTTATAACAAATAAAATAAATAAATTAATGTAAATAATAAAAGACAAATATATAAAATAATAGTCAAAAAAATATTGAACAATAATATACATATTCCAATCAATGAATTGTAGACTACAAGTTTACATAGATGTAGATTGTTTAGGACCTAGGGAGAGAATACATTTACTATTTTCTATATTGTCTATTTTGTACATCTATGATGATCATGAGATGCAATTACTAAAAATAAGACTTCTCATCCATAGACTTGCTTTAAGATGGCAATTTGATTTTGTATTATAAAAGGGACCTATACACATCTAAAACTAACCTAATCTAAAACTATAATATGTAAAATCTTTACATGATGGTATGTTTTTTCGAAAATCAATACTTAACTGTTAAAGAAATATATATGACGGCGGCTACGTCCAGTTATAAACTCTATGCACAGCGATCGAGCACCGTAATTTACCCTGTGGTGGCATTAAATTTATTACAGTGGCAGCACCGGCAACTGTCATGGCGGCCCTACCTGTCTGGCTATATAAAGGGATCGATTGGTGTGCTACGGATCATTCTTGTTGCAGACACGGCGCGGTGTGGACATGCTGAAGGCCTATAGTTATATAGGTTGCAACCTACCTACGCAGAACCCGTTTCTGCCGATATATACATACATATGAACATAGTACCTCCTCCTTTTTGGAAATAGGTTAAAAATTGATTTCGATTCAAATCAATTCATAGAAATTTATGAATCATTTGCTCAGTTGATTAATCTTATTCAAATTCACTTTAATGATAAATGATTTCAGACAAGTGTCGGTAACAGAGCAAGTGGGGGAAGGTCCATGGGGGGAGGAACTTCTGGAGGGACCAATAGCAGCAATAGTGGCTCATCTGCAGAACTCACGACACCATCCCACACCTCTACACAAGGTCAGCTGTTCTTGTAACTAGTTTTTTTATTCATTTTATCAAATTAAACTTTGTATAATCACATAAATGAAAAGAGTAAAAGTTTTTAATCTATGTATAGTAATAGATAAAAGACAAACTCATTATTAAAACATAACAGAATGGACAACATAAGTAAAAATGAAGGTATTATTAATGAGACTTAGAATGATCTAATCCATACAACCCTGCATAGATAAGAATTTTTTAAATGAATGTTTTACGGTAAAAATCATCGTGCGCTGTTTCAGCTATGCAAATTATAGCCTCTCATTTTGTTTCAAATTTAAAGCAAGTTTGTTGTGTTTGATGCCCTGGGCTTACTTGTATGCAAGACTTGCCTAATTTAATCGCGCCTTCCCTAATGTCGCCCATTTAAAGCCACTCTCTTCTAATTTGACTGGTATCATAGCTCAGTTGGTCGTTACCCTGCCTGTGGATTGTGGGTTGTGGGTTCGATCCCCACCCAGGACAAACATTTATGTGATGAACATCAATGTTTGTTCTATGTCTGGGTGTTATATTGTATTCTATGTATGTATTTACAAACAAAGAGTATCTAAGTATTGTATCAGTTATCTGGTTCTCATAGTACAAGCTTTGCTTAGTTTGGGACTAGATGGCGCTGCGTGAAATGTCCACAGATATTTATTATTTAATTGGCAGGTGGCCCAAGTGCGAAGCGATGTAGATACATCTGTGATACTAGATGGACCAATCAGGTTTAGCGGACAGACTTTGGTAAGTGTAAAAGCGTGTTTTCCTTAGTTATTATGTTCATAGTAGTTTAACTAGTTGGGCGGCACGCGGCCGAATCGGGATAAGGTAACCTACAGAATTCCGGGAAATGGCCGCTGGGTGTTGTATAATTATTTTGTTCCTGTATCCTGATTAATAATTTGTAAAATATGTTAGTAAATTGCATCACTTAAAAATATATACTTTTTGAAAAATGTTGGAGTCTGGGTGGCATTTTTTGCAATAATCCTCTGACTGGTGGCAAAGCGTAAAAAACCGGTTTTTGACTTATATGGTTTTCTCACGGATGCCATTTTCAGAACTGGACCAAATTGGAATGGGACCACACCGAAAAAGCAGGTGCAGCTTTCAAATTAAAAAAAGAATCACCAAAATCGGTTCTCCCAGTCGAAAGTTCGAAGTAACAAACAAAATAATAAAAAAATTTAGTCAAATTGAGAACCTCCTCCTTTTTTAACTTGGTTGAAAACTAATATACTATGTATCTTTTAGCCCTAGCCTAAAATGTAAAGATTATGTTCTAGCTAGGTAATCTTATCCCATGGAGTGATTGCACTTTGTGAGGTAACAGCCAAACATGCAATAAGATTTTCATTTTTTTTTTTCCTCTTCTACTTCCAAGCCAATAACCAAATAATGCAGGGTGATGCTATGATTTTAAGAATAATAATTATGAATAATTAAGAGTTAAATATTTTCTTTGTCCCACAGGAGCAACAGCCAGAGCCAATAGTGGTGCAGCTACCACCGATGCAGACGCTGCCACCGCTGCAAGATATGAAGAGGTGCGCTGAGACTGATTGGTTTAGTGGTAAGAACAAAAAGGTATGTTTTATGCATATGTTTGTCAAACTCATGTCAACACTTAACAGCAAATACTGTACACTCATTGGTTGAAGACATAGTTATAGGCATAGTCATTTATTCGTATAAAATACCTAAAGGTATACCTTTGTGTACATAGCAAATAATTTTAAATCATATATCGTAATCGTATCGTAAACTATACATATAAAATATATTATTATTGTTACCAAATAGTATAAAATAAAATTATTAAAACTGTCAGGACAATCCACTATGTGATAACTGAAATTAAAAATGTAATTGTAACGCCAGTTCAAAATAATTTCATCTATATATATAAAAGAAAGTCGTGTTATTTACACTATTTATAACTCAAAAACGGCTGAACCGATTTGGCTGAAAATTGTTGGGGAGGTCGCTTAGAATCAGCAGACGCGTACTTTTTATTCCGTTTGATTGCGTTTTAATAATTCACCCGCGAAGTCGGGGCAGGTCAACTAGTTATTTATTATTTTCCAAACACAGTTGACAGTTGATGATCAACAGTCAACAACCTATGAATGTTCAGTATTTTTGGTGTGTTAAGTTGACACGAGTTTGGAAACGTATGAGATATATGGGGTTATATTTGCTTTTGGTTGATTTTAAATGCTGACCTCTGTAGGACGAGCCGCCGATGCTGCAAGGGTCGCCGAGCCCGGCGCTCGAGCTGGGCCCCGGGGCGTCCCCGGCGCAACTCAAGCAGCAGAGCAGGAAGAGCTTACCGCACAAGAAACGGATCTCTAGGAAACTGAAAAGGAATAATGGAGGCAGTACTCCGCAACAGGTAACTATTGATGTATACATGTAAAACTGACTGACTGACTGACTGATATATATATATATATGTGTGTATTTTTATATTATATATATATCAATGCACAGCCTAAACTGCTGGTCCTAGAGACTTGAAATTTGGAGGGTGTGTTCATTGTAAAGTGAAGGTATCCACTAAGAAATGGTTTTTCGAAATTCCACCCCTAAGAGGGTGAATTGGGTGGTTCAATTATTTATGAAACATTTTCTTCTCTAGATCAATTGACTGGAAAAATTATACATAATATATCTTCAATTAAAATAATGAGATACGTGTATCACAGTTTTCCCAAAATCATCGCCCTACAGAGGCAAAAAGTGAGAGCGTTTATAATGTACGAGCTTCTGCCCGCAGCTTCTTCCGCGGCGTGGCCTATGGGAAAATAATTCAACCCCCCATTTCACCCTCTTAAGGGTGGAATTTCGAAAAATCCTTTCTTAGCGGATGCCTACGTCATAACATCTACATGCATACCAAATTTCAGCCCGATCCGTCCAGTGGTTTGGGCTATGCGTTGATAGATCACTATGTTAATCAGTCAGTCACCGTTGAGTTATATATATTTAGATGTTTTGGCAGAAAACTATGCCATTCGTTTCCTATAGGCCACGCGAGTGAAGCCGCGGGCAGAAGCTAGTATCATATAATACCCATAATAAATAAACCGGCGGCGGTGCACAGAAAAAAAGCGCAAATACTTGTTCTGTGTCTGGGTGTTGTGGGACTATGGTCCTCGAAGTTCCTGGGTCCCTAGACACAAGGAATTCTAGTTAAGGTGTCCAGGATCTATGAATGTGATCGTTGGGCGTTATTATTATTATTATTATTACAGCTGTCCATTTTTACCATGGCGGTAAACAACAGATCTCACAATTTTTGGTTGATGCCATGATGGTGATAGCAGTTGTTACAGTTGTTGCCATAGCAGTGAGGCAAGTTGCATTAATTGTCGGTTGTTGCCGTGACAGTGGAATATTACAGTTGTTAATTGTTTTTTACAGCAGGAGTTAGTTGTCATAAACTGCAGTTCTGAAGCGGCGCCGGCTGAACAAATCCTGCCCGATACTTACGTCGCTGCGCCGCAGCATCACATCTCGCATGAGGTAAGTACTGAATCTTGAATCAGGATCTATGTGTGTGATCGTTAAGCGTTATTAATTATTTATTTATTTATTATTACACTTCATATCACACTAATATTATAAAGGCGTAAGTTTGTATATGTGTATGTTTGTTACTCCTTCACGCTCAAACAGCTGAATGGATTTGAATGAAATTTGGAATATAGATTGCTTATATAGTGGATTAACACGTAGGCTACTTTTTGTCCGCGGGTGAAATCGCGGGGCGCACCTAGTAATTCATAACTCAGAGGTGGTGGGTTCAATTCCCGCGACAGGACAAGTATTTATGCACAGAAAAAAATTGCAAATACTTGTTCCGTGTTTGGGTGATGTTGACCATGATCCTCGTAGTTCCTGGGTCTCTAACCTAATCCTAGTAAGGGTCCAGGATCTAATATAATAAATTTTGGGCGTTATTATTACTATTATTATATACTGTTATCTTTCCACAGGTTCGACCAATATTCATGTGTCAGATCTGTGGCGACTACTACGGCGAGGAGCAGCTCAAGTTTTACCAACATCTGAAGCAACACTACGAGCCGCACGCTACCATCATCATTGAAAACCCTGTACCTGATTTAGCTATGGATAAGGTAACTTTTAAATATGGACTAACTCTGTATTGTGCCTCTGTGGTGTGGTGGTTGAGCAGGTCGGCTCACAACCTGGAGGCGGCGGGTATGATTCCCGCGGCAGGACAAGTATTTGGGCACAGGAAAAGTGCAAATACTTGTTATGAGTCTGGGTGTTGTGGGACCACGGTCTTCGTAGTTCCTGGGTCCCACAGGGAATCCTAGTTAAGGTTCAAGATCTATGTATCTGATCGTTGGGCGTTACTATTATTATTACAGCTATCCATTGTCCATTCTTATCATGGAGGTAAACAACTGATCACACAATTTTGGTTGATGCTATGATGGTGACAACAGTTGTTACAGTTGTTGGTTGTTGCCATGGCAGTGAGGCAAGTTGTTACAGTGATTGTCGGTTGTTGCCGTGGCAGTGGAACATTAAGTTGTTAATTGGTGTTTACAGCAGGAGCTAGTTGTCATTGTTGGAAGGTGTAGGTAGATATATGCTAAGACGATAAGAAAATATTTGTTATAATAGTTTTCTTCTAATAATCTGAGAAGCTTAAATTAGTCCAAAATTTTCGTTGCGCAAGATTAGGGTTAGATAAGTTTGCGCAAGACCCAGTGAAAACTTATTCAGACCAATAAAAGACACTACATTAAGAAAAAAATCATAGATACTAAGCTAGTTTTAATGGTGTTGATACATTTTGAAATTATTTTATATGTTTAATTTGGGCTATTTTTATTTAGACCACAATCTCACCTGACAGTAAGAGCATTTCGCAGCTAAGCCATATTAACCCTTATCTAGATATGTACATGCTTCATTTCAGATGACGAATAACTGCATAGTCGATAATGTAGCGACGTTACCAGACTCTATAGTCGAGCTCTCGTTAGAGAACACAGTGCCAAAGACAATGTACCAGCCCATAGACAAGCACATACTCTACACTTCGAGCGATAAGACGCTTACCTACAATAATAATAAGGTGAGAAATGGCATTTACTGTCCAAGTAACTATTGTGATGTTTTTATTAATTACTGGCCCGATAGCTCAGTAAGTGTATCCCTGCCTTCTGAACTGTGGGTTGCGGGTTCGATCCCACCCACAAACATTTGCGTGATGTACATCGATGTTTGTTCCGTGTCTGGGTGTTATATTGTATTGTATTCTATGTATATATTATACAAACAAAAAGTATCCAAGTATAGTTTCAGTTATTTGGTTCCCATAGTACAAGCTTTGCTTAGTTTGGAGCTAGATGGCGCTGTGTGAAATGTCCACACATATTTATTTATTTATTGTTCTGTGCAAACAATTATTCTTTAAATAAAAATCATACGCAATTACGCATCTTCTATTATTTAAAGTGTTAGGTACTATCAATCGTAAACATCTGTAAAATGTTTAAATATATTTTGAAACCTACTTTCTTTTCTCTAGGTCCAATATTCAATGGCAAGCGTAGATAAAGAAGCAAGCACATCGGAAAAGGCTGATCTGTATGATACTCTCGACAAACTGGAGTTGTACAACTGTGGGAAGTGTAGCAAGACATTCCGGAAACAGAAACATTGCGAGGCTCACATGAGAGAAGTGCATGCAAATAACACTAAGGTACTATAAAGTAATTAAATTAAGGTATGTGTTGCTAGGAACATCTTGGAGAAAGGTACAACGTGGATTGCTAAGGTGCCACTGTAAATGCTAATGTTCAACGTGAAAGGTAAGGTACAATGTAAAATCCTAAGGTTCAATGTGAAAGTTAAGGTACAATATAAAATGCTAATGTTCAACGTGAAAGGTAAGGTACAATGTAAAATCCTAAGGTTCAATGTGAAAGTTAAGGTACAATATAAAATGCTAATGTTCAACGTGAAAGGTAAGGTACAATGTAAAATCCTAAGGTTCAATGTGAAAGTTACGGTACAATATAAAATGCTAATGTTCAACGTGAAAGGTAAGGTACAATGTAAAATCCTAAGGTTCAATGTGAAAGTTAAGGTACAATATAAAATGCTAATGTTCAACGTGAAAGGTAAGGTACAATGTAAAATCCTAAGGTTCAATGTGAAAGTTAAGGTACAATATAAAATGCTAATGTTCAACGTGAAAGGTAAGGTACAATGTAAAATCCTAAGGTTCAATGTGAAAGTTAAGGTACAATATAAAATGCTAATGTTCAACGTGAAAGGTAAGGTACAATGTAAAATCCTAAGGTTCAATGTGAAAGTTAAGGTACAATATAAAATGCTAATGTTCAACGTGAAAGGTAAGGTACAATGTAAAATCCTAAGGTTCAATGTGAAAGTTAAGGTACAATATAAAATGCTAATGTTCAACGTGAAAGGTAAGGTACAATGTAAAATCCTAAGGTTCAATGTGAAAGTTAAGGTACAATATAAAATGCTAATGTTCAACGTGAAAGGTAAGGTACAATGTAAAATCCTAAGGTTCAATGTGAAAGTTACGGTACAATATAAAATGCTAATGTTCAACGTGAAAGTTAAGGTATAATGTAATATCCTAAGGTTCAATGTGAAAGTTAAGGTACAATATAAAATGTTGATTTTCAACGTGAAAGTTAAGGTACAATGTAAAATCCTAAGGTTCAATGTGAAAGTTACGGTACAATATAAAATGCTAATGTTCAACGTGAAAGTTAAGGTATAATGTAATATCCTAAGGTTCAATGTGAAAGTTACGGTACAATATAAAATGCTAATGTTCAACGTTAAAGTTAAGGTACAACGTGAAAGTTACGGTAGAATATAAAATGCTAATGTTCAACGTGAAAGTTACGGTAGAATATAAAATGCTAATGTTCAACGTGAAAGTTACGGTAGAATATAAAATGCTAATGTTCAACGTGAAAGTTACGGTACAATATAAAATGCTAATGTTCAACGTGAAAGGTAAGGTACAATGTAAAATCCTAAGGTTCAATGTGAAAGTTACGGTACAATATAAAATGCTTAGGTTCAACGTGAAAGTTAAGGTATAATGTAATATCCTAAGGTTCAATGTGAAAGTTACGGTACAATATAAAATGCTAATGTTCAACGTTAAAGTTAAGGTACAACGTGAAAGTTACGGTAGAATATAAAATGCTAATGTTCAACGTGAAAGTTACGGTAGAATATAAAATGCTAATGTTCAACGTGAAAGTTACGGTAGAATATAAAATGCTAATGTTCAACGTGAAAGTTACGGTACAATATAAAATGCTAATGTTCAACGTGAAAGGTAAGGTACAATGTAAAATCCTAAGGTTCAATGTGAAAGTTACGGTACAATATAAAATGCTAATGTTCAACGTTAAAGTTAAGGTACAACGTGAAAGTTACGGTAGAATATAAAATGCTAATGTTCAACGTGAAAGTTACGGTAGAATATAAAATGCTAATGTTCAACGTGAAAGTTACGGTAGAATATAAAATGCTAATGTTCAACGTGAAAGTTACGGTACAATATAAAATGCTAATGTTCAACGTGAAAGGTAAGGTACAATGTAAAATCCTAAGGTTCAATGTGAAAGTTACGGTACAATATAAAATGCTAATGTTCAACGTGAAAGGTAAGGTACAATGTAAAATCCTAAGGTTCAATGTGAAAGTTACGGTACAATATAAAATGCTTAGGTTCAACGTGAAAGTTAAGGTATAATGTAATATCCTAAGGTTCAATGTGAAAGTTACGGTACAATATAAAATGCTAATGTTCAACGTTAAAGTTAAGGTACAACGTGAAAGTTACGGTAGAATATAAAATGCTAATGTTCAACGTGAAAGTTACGGTAGAATATAAAATGCTAATGTTCAACGTGAAAGTTACGGTAGAATATAAAATGCTAATGTTCAACGTGAAAGTTACGGTACAATATAAAATGCTAATGTTCAACGTGAAAGGTAAGGTACAATGTAAAATCCTAAGGTTCAATGTGAAAGTTACGGTACAATATAAAATGCTAATGTTCAACGTTAAAGTTAAGGTACAACGTGAAAGTTACGGTAGAATATAAAATGCTAATGTTCAACGTGAAAGTTACGGTAGAATATAAAATGCTAATGTTCAACGTGAAAGTTACGGTAGAATATAAAATGCTAATGTTCAACGTGAAAGTTACGGTACAATATAAAATGCTAATGTTCAACGTGAAAGGTAAGGTACAATGTAAAATCCTAAGGTTCAATGTGAAAGTTACGGTACAATATAAAATGCTAATGTTCAACGTGAAAGGTAAGGTACAATGTAAAATCCTAAGGTTCAATGTGAAAGTTACGGTACAATATAAAATGCTAATGTTCAACGTGAAAGGTAAGGTACAATGTAAAATCCTAAGGTTCAATGTGAAAGTTAAGGTACAATATAAAATGCTTAGGTTCAACGTGAAAGTTAAGGTACAATGTAAAATGCTTAGGTTCAACATGGTACGGTACAATGTAAAATGCTAAGTTAGCAACGTAAATGTTAAATTATTAATGTTTAATTAGTGTTAAGGTACAATGTGAAATGTTTAGATAATTACAATGTGAAATTATTATAATTATTATGACAAGTATTTGTGCACAGGAAAAAAAACTGAATTATTTATTCTGAGTCCAGGCTCATGTTCCCATGGTCTTCGTAGTTCCTGGGTCCCTAGACACAGGGAATCCTAGTTAGGGTCCAGGATCTATGTGTAATATATATATAATATGTGTATAGGGCGTTATTATTATTATCATTTGACCTTAAATGAACGTGAGTTTAGATGTGTTATTTACGAACTAACGGCCCGTCCCAGCTTCGCCCGCATGGCCTATATACGAAACGAAGAAGAAATTTTTTCATAGATAATTCAACCACCCATTTCATTTAAAGATAGAATTTTGGAAAATCCTTAGTGGATACCTAAATTTTACAAAGAACACACCTCAGTCTCTAGGACCAGCGGTTTAGGCTTTGATATAATAAGTCAGTCAGTCAGAACCTTGGGATACTAATTATAGTTTTCAATTAAATTTCCAGTTGGAAGACATGGGTGAGTTCAGCGAGCCAGAGGACCTGATGGCCGGCATCCAGGTGTGCGTCGGGGACGGCGAGGCGTACGAACAAGCGCTGTTGCCGCACCTCACCGTCGACAGCGGGCACGTGCATCAGGAACACACCAGGCAGTGGTGAGGTGGATTCATTTATATTCATCGATCGCTGCTCAAGTAGAGATTTCATTCATAAAGTGATCAATTACTGAATGAAATCTCTGCTTGAGCACCGATCGATGACTGAGCATCGTTCTGTAATACAGACCTTAGACTGCTAAATGGAGGTCAGTAAATCGCTAGAATGCTTTGTGCTAAAATCGCCATCTTGACAATTATTGTGCTGCAATAGATGGCGAAGTTATACCGGCAGATAGATAGAGGTAAACTAAATTATATTGAATTCTATTTACTAGGTGGTAGGACTTTGTTGCAAAGTTCGTCTAGGTAGGTACCACCGCTTTGCCAGTTATTCTGCCGCCAAGCAGTAGTGTGCAAGCACTACTACAAGCACTTACATCCGGTTTGAAGGGCACTGTAGCTAGTGAAATTACTGGGCAATTGAGACTTTATGATCTGATCTCACAGTCGAGTAATCTTATTACCAGATTGTGCTGATGTCTCAGGATGATGTGCGCAGTGAAGTGTCGCTTGTAACTATGTTTTAGGGTTCCGAGTGACACTGTTCTGTTATGGGCGACCGTGGCGCTTAACATCAGGTGAACGGCTAGCTCGTCACATCATTCAATAACATAAAAAAAAATGTATTTACAAAACAAAAATTATATAAGTATTGTATCAGTTATCTGATTCGCATAATACTAGCTTTGCTTAGTTTGGGGCTAGATGGCGCTGTGTGAGGTGTTCACACATATTACTATTATTATAAAGAAGTTTTACTTCAGTTGTGTGGTCTAAAGCACACTTTTTTTATGTTGGACTCTACCGACCTTTACAGCATCACCGGGCGGGCCTCCCACAAAAGTGTAACGATCACAGGAGATAATAATTGAAGGGGTGAGAATAAAAAGGGTTTAACTGATTTTTTTGACAAAATGACTTATGGGTATCGTTGGATTCAGCGTGAAATTATCTTCAATAATACATTCTCAAAATACCGAAATGAGGCTTAAATCTCGAGATTTTGAGTCTAAAAACGGTTTATCTGTCATAGGAATAAGGTTCGCTTAGCATGAAAACATTACTATATTTATTTTATTATATTATATTTTTACAGTAATTGTATGAATTAGTACCATATTTAATAATTTTAAATGGGATTAAAACAACTGTAACTGAAACTTACATAAACCTTTTCTATTACCTTATAAGCACTCTACATTAAAATGACGCCGTTGACGTTAAGTCAATTTTCTCGAAACTGTCAATTTGACAGTTAAACCCTTTTTATTCTCAACCCTTCAATTGTTTTCATGACTCTAATAAAATTGTAATCGACAGGTACACTCGCTGCGGGAGCGGTAGTGGTTACTGCGCTGTATGCGCGAGGGAAGGAGACGCACAACCGCTCAAAGTACTTAAAGGTAACTTGCCCTCTCACTCGCACACTCGTTCGCTTTAGTCTACACTGTATAAACATTTTCAGTATGTATTTGACACAAAAATCGTGCATTTAATTCATATAATTAAATAAATTTTAATTATTTATATAAACTGGAATGTAGCTCTGTTCTATTTGTGAAAACTGTTAAGGCTTGTTTGATAACAATTTTTTTTTATTGGTTGATAGGCTCGCGTTTGACCACTATCAATTTTATTATACTACAAATTTGTATTATAATAAAGCTGTTTGTTTTCCAATATATAAATAAATAAATAAATCAGGTGAGAGAGCGGACAAATAAAGCTTGAAGTAAAAAAAAATAATTTGGTTAGTCCCATAAAAACAAACATAATTTGATTTTTTAAAATTACGATATTCATAGACAACTAGCTGCGCCCCGCGGTTTCACCCGCGTGGTGAATATTGTCTAACCTACTTAAATTTTCTTTCATAAGAACTTTTTCCTGACTGTAATAAATACAACAAAAAAGAATTAGATAAATGTTCCATGCGTTCACGCGTCATGCGATCACCAAGGGAAATAGAGATTCATTTATATATATAGATTATTAAAGTAAAGTTTCATTTTATTTTATTGTATGATCCTATTAGAACCCGTGAGAAAGTGTTGTTTAGCCAAGTTGTATTTTAATAGACTTCAGTGCAGATGGGCATAAAGCCCGCCAATATATATAAATTCAAAGTCCTGACTGACTGAATGACTGACTTATAATATCAACGCACAGTCTGAACTGCTGGTCCGAGAGACTTGAAATTTGGAGGGTGTGTTCTTTGTAAAGTGAAGGTATCCACTAAGAAAGGGGTTTTCTAAATTCCATCCTTATGAGGGTGAAATAGGTTTTTTTTTTTTCTTTTTATGTTAAGGAATGACGTGACGAGCTAGCCGTTTGCCTGATGTTAAACGACACGGCTGCCCATATCAGCTGCAGTGTCACTCGGAACTCTAAAGTATAGAGGTTCGCGTGACACTGCACTGCGCACGTCATCCAGATTCATCAGCACAATCTAGTTATAAGATTACTAAACTGTGAGATCAGATCATAAAGTCTCATTTGCCCAGTAATTTCACTAGCTACAGTGCCCTTCAAACCGGAACACAGCAGTGCTTGCGCACTACTGCTTGGCGGCAGAATAACTGGCAAAGCGGTGGTACCTACCTAGACGAACTTTGCAGTAAAGTCCTACCACCTAGTAAAAGGTGGTTGAATTATCTATAAAAAAAAATTTCTTTGTTTCCTTCCACCCACCCGCGTGGCCTATGCGGGTGAAGCCGCGGGCAGAAGCTCGTTCGTTATTACTTGTTAGCTATTTATAAAAATTGTAAATGACCTTATTATTATGTTTACAGAAGAAGTCTTCCAAAGGATATTTGACAGCGAAGTGTCCGATAACGCCAGCTTTGCCGACAATATGATGCATAACCATAACGTTGGCGAACATGACCAAGAAAATCACCAACAATCACACGATCACGGACACAGTCAAAACCATGATCACAATCACCAACACACTTTAGAAGGTCAGGATCACAATGACCATAGTCACGAACACAATGACCACAGTCATGGACACAATGGTCACGATCAACACGATCACGGTCACAATCACAATGACCACGGCCACGAACACAGTGATCACGTTCACGAACGCAATGAGTACGATCATAGACACAATGATCATAGTCACGATCACAGTGATCGTAATGATCACAATGACCATAGCCATAGAGTCAATGAACTATCTCAAGGACACGATGAACATTCCCAAGAGTTTAATGAACACAGCCATGATCATAGCGTTCGTAGTGATCATGGACACGGCCACAGTGATCACGATCATGTCCACACCGATCACGATCATGGCCACAACGATCACGATCAAGGCCACACCGATCATGATCGTGGCCAAAATGATCATGATCATGGCCACAACGATCATGATCATGGCCACAGTGATAACAGTCAAGAGGCTATTATTGAGCAGCCGCTGGAGATTGTTCAGAAAGATAAACATATGGAGCGATTAGAAATAAGGGTATGATGATTAGTCTACTAATGTATTTATTATATTTATTGCCGTTAAATAAATCACACTAATCACATTTCACATGAATATTATAAAGACGAAAGTTTGTATGTGTGTTTGTGTGTATGTGTGTATGTTTGTTACTCTTTCACGCTCAAACGGCTGAATGGATTTGGATGAAATTCCGTACCAAGATAGCTTATACACTGGATTAACATATATGATACATTTTATCCCGGAAAAGAGAAATTTTCCCGTGGGATGAGCAAATAATTAAAATACTTTTTATCCGCGGATAAAACCGCGGGTCGCAACTAGTAACGAATAAATAAGTGCAGTGTCGCGCGAAACTTTGACCGGAACACAGTAGTGCTTGCACATTACTGCTTGGCGGCAGAATAACTGGCAAAGCGGTGGTACCTACCTAGACGAACTTTGCAGAAAAGTCCTACCACCTAGTAAACATTTCATAAAAAGCGATTGGGCTACACAAAGATGAATGTAATAGCTATAGTGACTAAAATCGCTTAACGCTTTTAAATCGCTTAGCCAATTCGCAACTATTCTTTCCTCTATACCGTTATCTATTCTCTGATTGGTTATTTCACTTCCTGGCTAAGCAGTTCGAATGTCAGAAATGTCATTAAATGTTTGCCCACCGGAACAGGTCACTATAACCAGGTAATTACAACATGTTGTAGCATAATGTTTCTGCTCTTACATCACTGGCTAAAGTGACTAAAATCGTTTCGCAACGACTCCCTGGTCTATGTCATTATCTATTCTCTGATTGGTCAACTCATTTTCAGGCTAAGCAGTTCGAATGTCAGAAGTGTGATCGAGTGTTTGCCCACCGGAACAGCTTGCTATACCACATACTGTCGCACGATGGGAAACAGCACATGTGTAGAGATTGTGACAAGAGTTTCTACACTGCTGGAGCTCTTAAGGTATTATAATAAACCGGCAAAGTGCGAGTCGGGCTCGCGCGCCGAGGGTCCCGTACACATACTTACATTTGTGATAAAATCAAATGAAATAGCTCCCTAGATTATTTAAACTAGGGAATCTAGTTCAACTCGCACTTAGCTGGTTTTTAGGATTTGTTGTTATACTACATCTCAAGATTAAGACTTGTTTTTATTTTATTTTATAGGTGCACATAACAGATCATAGAAAATACATTATAAAGCAACATGATTTAAAAATTACACAGTGGGCAAAATCTATAATCCACATGCACTCTGCCTGATTTAAAACGGTGATAATTACGTACCTATCATAAAAACGAAAAAAGATAGTGAAAAAGTAAAGCAAATGAGTGTAACTTAAATAATTAAACTAAAATAGAACTTAATCAAAATTATAATAATAATAACATTATGTAAAATAAATAATTATATACAGAATATACAAAAAATATAAACAAAATGAATACTTCTAAAGACATATTATACACATTCAATGCACTAGAAAAGGGAAAGGGTTTTAAGATATTATGAACAAATAAAAAAAAGTTAAATATACACTTATTTACTAAGTGGTAGGACTCTTCTGCAAAGTTCGTCTAGGTAGGTACCACCGCTTTGCCAGTTATTCTGCCGCCAAGCAGTAGTGTGCAAGCACTACTGTGTTCCGGTTTGAAGGGCAATGTAGCTAGTGAAATTACTGGGCCAATGAGACTTTATGATCTGATCTCACAGTCGTGTAATCTTATTACCAGACTGTGTTGATGTCTCAGGATGATGTGCGCATTGCAGCAGTCATGGGAAACTTTACATGTTGGAGTTCCGACTGACACTTTTCTGTTATAGGCGGCCGTGTCACTTAACATCAGGTGAACGACTAGCTCGTCACATCATTCAATAACATTAAAAAAAAAAATGGAAACCCACTTTTATTCCTTATCTTTTTTTTTTATTTGTTAAGTAATCGGCAATAATAAAGAAAGAAAAGAAAGACAGTACATTTATTCATAATAAGACATATTCTGTGAATATTTCAGTTGGCTATCTGTAGCGTTTCTAGAGATGCAGCCCTTTGGGTGCGGAACCCTAAAAATAAGAGAAGAAATAACAAATACAACTCGCGATCTGAAGGTTCCGTATCCGTTGACTCCTAAACAATGTGATTAGCCATCGTTTTTTTAAAACGAATATACGCCCATCTATACATATAAAATTCAAAGTCCTGACTGACTGACTGACTTATATATCAACGCACAGCCTAAACCGCTGGTCCTAGAGACTTATTTGGAGGGTATGTTCTTTGTAAAGTTTAGGTATCTACCAAGAAAGCGTTTTTCGAAATTCCATCCCTAAGAGGGTGAAATGGGTTGTTGAATTATCTATGAACATATTTCTTCTTCGTTTCGTATTGGGCACGCGGGCGAAGCCGCGGGCAAAAGCTAGTCTTAAATATTTGCGAATGTCCATGAATTTGGATTTTTAATGGATATTCGCATATATATCAAGAAAATAAAGTCTTCTACTATAGGTTCCCTTAGTTACTTAAATTATACTATAATACATCGGTTCTCTTTTATTTCTCCTATACCAGTGTACTACAGCAACAAAGCGCGAAACAGATTTTATAATTGAATTTAAGCAACATTAAACCTTATTTCGTTGTTTTTAGATCCACAAACGCGTGCACAACGGTGACCGCCCGTACAAATGCGACATTTGCGGGCGAGAGTTTCGACAGTGGAGCGATCTGCAGTACCACAAGATATCGATACATTCTGAAAAGGTATTTACTATAATATATATCAACCATAATTAACTATAAAATATAATTACTAACGATAATTTATTATCGTAATATTTTTATATTTTTCGAGCTGTTTATGAATGAAAACAGGTTACCTTGACACGTCTCGAATATGTCGTACGTCGAAAAGCGAGGTCAATAATCTCTTGTCTTTAAATGTATAAAATAATCGATTATGCTTCCGGACTTAATTTTTTTTTTATGTTATTGAATAATATGACGAGCTAGTCGTTCGCCTGGTGTTAAGCGCCACGGCCGCCCATAACAGAACAGTGTCACTCGGAACTAAAACACAGAGTTTCGCATGACACTGCACTGCGCACGTCATCCTGAGACATCAGCACAATCTTAATAAGATAACTAGACTGCGAGATCAGGTCATAAAGTCTCATTTGCCCAGTAATTTCACTAGTTACAGTGCCCTTCAAACCGGAACAAAGTAGTGCATGCACACTACTGCTTGGCGGCAGAATAACTGGCAAAGCGGTGGTACCTACCTAGACGACTTTGCAACAAAGTCCTACCACCTAGTAAATTTTTTTTATATTAAAGTTAATCTGATTACTATCTCTCTGTCTGTGGCACTATAACTTTCGAAGGATCCATTTAGAAACTACAGTGTCATAGAATATGTGGTGATGCACCAATTTCAGTCGGGGTTCCTTTAGAATAAAAATGAAAGTAAATTATTTTTATTTCTTTTGGCAATATTTAGCACTATTACATGACTGGCCCGATAGCTTAGTTGGTAGTAACCTTGCCGTCTGAGCTGTAGGTTGTGGGTTCGATTCCCACCCAGGATATACGTTTGTGTGATAAACTATGTATATATTTATTACCAAACAAAAAAAATTAAAGTATTGTAACAGTTATATGGTTCCCATAGTACAAGCTTTTCTTAGTTTTTGGATAGATGGCGCTGTGTGAAATGTTCACATTTTTTTTTGTTTTTGTTTTAGCTCCACACTTTTGTGTATTTAGCCAGTGTCATGTAATTGATAATTTTTCTCAAGTTAATTAATATATTGTATATGTGTGTCAAGTCAAGTCAAGTCATAGTCTACTACGACTGTGTTGACTTGAAGCATCATCCGCTGTGCATTCTCCAGTTTTATATAAGCTTGAGTGTATAGTCTTTTTATTTATTTATTTATTTTATTTACTTCGGAAAACTAACAGCTAATATATAAGGATAAATATATATGTAATAAACTTATGGCTAACTAGCTTCTGCCCGCGTGGCCTATAGGAAACGAAGAAGAAAATTTTTCATAGATAATTCAACCAATCATTTCACTCTTAGGGGTGGAATTTCGAAAAACCCTTTCTTAGTGGATACTACATTATAAAGAACACACCCTCCAAATTTTCTAGTCTCTAGAATCAGCGGTTTAGAATCTGCTTTGATATAGAAATCAGTCAGTCAGTCAGGACTTTGAATTTTATATGTATAGATAAACTTATAAAGGCTAATAAAATGTTTTTTTTTTTTTTACTTCAAACTTGTCTATCATTTGACCACGCTCTCACCTGATGGGAAGTGACGATGCAATCGAAGGTGTAGCATGCTAGCCAAGTAAATACCTATTCACTCCTGGCCCGATAGCTCAGTTGGTAGTGATACTGCCTTCTGAACTGCGGGTCGTGGGTTCAATTCCCACCCAGGACAAACATTTGTGTGATGAACATCGATGTTTGTTCTGTGTCTGGGTGTTATATTGTATTCTATGTATGTATTTACAAACAAAAAGTATCTAAGTATTGTATCAGTTATCTGGTTCCCATAGTACAAGCTTTGGTTTGGGGCTAGATGGCGTTGTGTGAGATGTCCACACATATTATTATTATTATTATTATTACTCTTCTCTTGAACACGCCCGGGTCATATTTCTCCGGAAACACAGACGCTGGCAGGGCATTCCAAGTTATTACAACTAGGTAACTAATTTAATTTTTTTTATTAATGCCTAATGTAGCAATTTTATGTGTGAACAGAAGCATTTCAAATGCGAATTCTGCAACAAAGAGTTTGCCCGCAAGTACTCACTGAACGTCCACGTCCGCATTCACACCGGGGAGAAGAATTACAAGTGCGACATCTGCGGCAAGACCTTCCGCGCCTCCTCCTACAGACTCGCGCATATGCGGACGCATACAGGTACGATATCATTTAGTTGATTATAGCTGTGAGTTCGCTGTCTCGCTTGCACATTGAGGCAGTTATTTTTGTAAAGAATTTCGTAAAATGTTTGTTGTACATGTACATTTTTTTTATAATAGACCATATAAATAATATTCCTCAAAAAATACATATCTCAAAAAATTACAAAGTCAAGCATTTTAAAATATACGAATAGAAATAGACAGCTCAAACACGCGGTGACGTCAGTTATATTCATAGTAACTCATTACTAAGCTGTGGTACCTCTATGGTAGCTCTACATACAATCTGTTTGACACGTGTCGTCACAAGTTATGCCTTCATAGTAGCTGCGAGGAAGCTCCACACGGTCTTTGTTTTGCGAGAAAGGGACAACGATTGATCGCCAGAGCTTTTAAATTAAAAGCTTTTTAATCCGTGATTTATTTTCCAATTTTATATATTTTTTCATGTAATCATCATTGATTTTTAATCTACTTTCTGAAAATAATCTTTACTTTTTTTTACCGGCGAATTACCATTATTCTTTCAACTAAATATTAAAATTGTATTATAACTAATACTAAACACTACCTACTCCAAAAAAAATTACTTTTGCATTTTTTACGAGAATTCAAATATTCTATTATGTATTTTTTGTGTATGTATTATGTATGTTATGGTTATTGACATTCAAATTGAAAATTTAGAAGATGGAAAATTAGAGATTATTTTTCTTGAATTTGTGTATTTCTAAGTTTCTAACCTAAACATAATTATCGTTATAAGAAGCCATGCAAAATTCATTAAAAGTAACATTAACAGGTGGCGCAGTCGGTAGGACTGTTTTTAGTCGTATTAATGTAACTCTTATAACATTATTGTTTGTTTTTATTTCAGGTGATCGTCCATACAAGTGCGTACAATGCGACAAGTCCTTCCGTTCTGCCTTCGATCTACGACGTCACGTGCTAATCCACGACAAATATCGCGACCGATTAGAGGAATACAAACCTAAGGGCAAGGAAACGGAGAAGAAAACCAAAATGATCGACACTAAAGAAGAAAAACTCGAAACATCACCTAAAAAAGTGAAACAGGTAGCCCTCGCTTCCACCGCCAAACCAACCAAACCTGTCATACTAAAAAAAGTGCAAAAACCCAAGAAAACGTCCAAAAAAGGAACCGTTCCGAATGTAACGGTTCAAAATCGAGAAGGATCGTTCAAAGCGAGCGAACACAACAACGCGGAACCTTACGATACGCGACCGGAGTTCGCGAAGTTCAAAAACGTGTACAGCGAAAACAGTAATTACAAAACTCAAATCGTTTACAAGGATGAACCGATTCAGCGGGAGTTAGCTACTTTAAGACCTATTTTTAGAAGTGTAGGGTCCAATTTGGAAGTGGAACCGGAAAAAGTTGTGTACAAATCTGAAAATACGGACGGCACATTGCACGTTATTACCGTAGAGAGGGGAAAAGAGTACAGCGGCTCGATTGTATCTAATACTCAAGTGTTAGGCGATATTAGACACTTGGAAAGAGAAGTGGGTAAGGATGTTCGCGGCGAAATAAGCGGGGAAGGGATTGAGTCCGGGTTTCTGGAACGATTGACGGCGATGTATAATATTCCGGCTGTATGAAAATTAGTCAAAGGGGCGTGCAACTTTTAAATGTATCATATGAAAATTGAAACTCACGGCTAACGTGTGTTTTCTCTTTTTTTATGTTTGGCTGCACACTTTTGTGTATTTAGCCAGTGTCAAGTAATTGATAATTTATAAAGTCAATGATATTTCACGCAAACGTGTCAAGTCACAGTCAAGTCATAGTCTAGTCAAAGTCACACTCCTAGTAAAGTGGTGGCAACTTTACTTGAAGTATCTATGGAGTTTTGGAAATAACACGAAAAGAAACGTTGCACCATCATAATACCATTTGCCCACACTCACGCCTGTAATCCAGCACTTAACGAATAGAATGCCACCAATTTTATGCACTAACACTGAAAATAACACAAGTTTTGGAAAATAATATAATGCGGCGACGCAATCTTTTTCGCGCGTTTTTTCTTTACACGTGTGAAATCGAGAAAACACATTTCCTAACAGTCTTTACTAATTAGTTTACGAACGAACACGGAATTCTGTGTTCGCTTTCATTCCAGATTCGAAACGAAACAGATTAAATATTATGATATTACATCAATCTATAAAAAATACTTAAATGAAATAAATTATTAGAGATAATTTTGGCTGATAAAGGTTAATAGTGATAAGTATAAAAGGTAGTTTATAATTACGGTGAAAAAAAACCGGTTTTAAGTGAAGGTTGCATAGCCCAGGGATTGAGGTTACCCTATTTTAAAAATGTATTTCCTTAATGTACCTAAATATTTTCCAAATGTTTAATGTCATAATGTTTAAGCGAATTTAATTAAATATATAGGCTGGCGGGTTGTGCGTAGGTTGCAACCTATATAACTATAGGCCTTCAGCATGTCCACACCGCGCCGTGTCCGGAGCGAGAATCCTCGTAGTACACCGAGCGCTCCATTTATATAGCCAGATGGGTGGGGCAGCGATGACAGTTGCCGGTGTTGCCACTTAATAAATTTAAATGCCACCACAGGGTATATTACGGTACTGCCCGTTGCGCATAGAGTTTATAACTGGACGTTGCCGTCGTCAAATATGTGTTTTAGCCGTTGTCTGTTTACCAATATGTTTGCTTGAATTTTGGACTGATAAGAACTTCAAGGTGGGCATTTTAATCATTGATTAAATATAAATAATGGTTATTAAATAAAGTATAGGCCTGTTTTTGACAGCCCCGGTCTTGATGAATGCCGTGATGAATGTGACACGTAGTTTTGATAAAATACTTGTAAAGAGTGAGAGAGAAGACGGTTAGTAAAGAAAAGCGGCACGTTTGATATAAAAGTGACCTGATTCGATATAAAAGTCCTGATTAAGACTGATATTGATTTCATTCGATAGTCTATTTATTACCTATTAAGCATAATTTTGTAGAATAAAATTAATCTTCATCAAACTATTTATTAAACTAACCAAAAATATAATTTAATATAATACGCACAATATATGTATGTATAATGAAATAAATCTTTCATAAATATAATTATTTCGTTAATAAATCATATATGTATATAATGAAAAAAGGCATAATATGTGCCAATATAAGTCCACTTTATTTAGTCAAATTTTATTCAACATTTTATTGTCTCTTCATTCAACCATGTGCTATGTAAAGTGTAGGCTCACTTGTATGTAGGGTTTTATGTCTGTTTCATTCACACATGCATAATTATTGTATATACCTTTAATTTACTCTTTAATTTACAAAGGCGCTAACCCTAGTTGGCCAACGTGGATCCTAAGTTTTTTGTCTCTGTCTATTTCACCGCATACCTCATTTAGATAAGTATGAAGTATAAGTTAAGATATGGTATAATATTTATTAAATCATTTTCTCTAATAACTAATGTAAATATTGGCTTAATAATGCTGTATTGTACTTATTGTAAATATTTGTAATTTATTACGAATAAATCTAATTCATGGCTATACTGCAAACTTTATTATTTTATATTAATTTACTTATCTACTTTAAAATATTATTTGAAAAATAATATTATTGCAAGCTAATGTCCGCGTGTACTAAAGTTTGACAGTGCCTAAGTTTGCATTTATTCCTCTGCGACATATCCAAATACAGTCTGGCAAGTATAAGTTTGCATTTATTCCTCTGCGACATATCCAAATACAGTCTGGCAAGTATAAGTTTGCACTTATTCCTCTGCGACATATCCAAATACAGTCTGGCAAGTATAAGTTTGCATTTATTCCTCTGCGACATATCCAAATACAGTCTGGCAAGTATAAGTTTGCACTTACTAAGTTACTTATTAAGTTACTTCTTCCAAGTCTCAGTTCTTAGGGTGGCGTTTTATTGACATTTTCCCGGTCTGTCCGAATGTCTGATGAAATATGAATGGTCTACAAATTATATCGTGTAGTTACGCCTTAAATCAAGATCACGAATTTAGTGTAACTACGTAAACAATTACCAATGATTCATACAGCTTCCATCGTAAACTACTCCCATGACATGCTTCTTCAATGATGAAAGGGTAGAACATTTGTTTATCACGTCATAGTACGTCATTAATTGAGTAAACCATTTTTTGTAGACATCTGGTGAAATCTGGTGCTGGTGACTCATTTGGTGAATGGTGAATCTGTGATCTCATATTAATAAAAAAAAAAATGAATGTCAATAAAAAAAAAATTATAACTACGAAATAAATGTTAAAAAAAGTTTTGACTTAACTCGTTACAAATCTCTTAGTTATATTTTTATGAACTACATCTTTCTTACCACTTAAGTTAATTTTAATGTTAGGTCCCATGTCTTCAATCACTTTATAAGGTCCGTGATATAAATTATCCATCTTTTACCACTTTCGTTTTTCAATAATAATAAATCGTTCTTTTTATATCCACTATAGAATTCGCACTTTTATCGTAAACAGTTTTTCTTAACTCTTTCGTTTTTATTAAATTTTCACGTGCATCCTTATGTGCCATTTGCAATCTATATATTAATTCTAAGCTATAATTATCACTATTGTATAAAGGTTCTACATTATTACTTACTCTACTAGGTATTTCACATGGTTTACCAAAAACAAGCTCATATGGGGCGTACCTTGTTCCACTATGTACCGTGTTATTGTACGTAAAACACCAATATGGTAGCCAGTAGCTCCATGTGTCGGAGTGCTTATCACATTCTATTCGTAAAAATGAACCTAAATGCTTGTGGGCATTTTCTAATGAACCAATTGTTTGTTGGTGGTATGCAGTTGAACTCAACTTTTACTCAATTTTCTGTAATCGGTCTCAAAATCTCGGTGGCCTTATCATTACAGTTGGCTTGAGAAATTGTGAGGTCAGTAAAAAGCTCCTCTATCTTATTCGCATACTCTGAAATAGACATTGGTTTCGTGAAATACTATTCAATTGGAAAAGCAGCGAATTAGCCGATTTTTTTGTCAGCAAATGAATTTGAATATCTCTGATTAAATCTTCACACTTCGAATAAGTTGATTTCATTTTTAATTTCGCGGATTTATTCAGCCTAGTTTTCAACACAAATGAAATAAGCAAATTCTTGCTTTCGGAATCCTTCAAACAATTGCTATACATTTCAATTCCATCTATCATTTTTTCGGTAGTTTCCTCCTTACCGTCCACAGAAGGAACAAGACTTGCCGCTGTTTTTAAATCGAACTTGTCCATGGTTATTTTAGTTTTACAATCTGAATAATCAGAATCGCTAGAACTATTCATAGACGCGTAATTCAAAATTGCTTCTCATAAATCAAAATAATTTTTCCCGACAATAATTCAATAGTTTCCGATAATTCAATAGTAATTTTTTTTTCTACCGTAAAATGTGAATAAAATTCTTATAATCTATAAACAATTGCTTCGGTTCTAATACTTTCACATTCACTAAATCTAAATATTTTTCTCTTCTATTGCTCTTTCGTTACAGTATACTTAGTCACAGTATCACAAGTCCACATCTTTCTTCTTTTCCGAACGCGAAACTTAAATTGCTGGTTCCATGGTTGCTATTTCCTGGACCTGGGGTGGGTTCCGGAGTGGGTCTCGACTACCAGATAGTCGTAGCTGTAATCTTCTTAGAAATTAGCCATGCATTTCTCTTTGCATCATGTTTCTGTAGTAGTTTACGTACTGCCGGTATGCAAATACTGCTGAAAATGATTCCCAAAATGACGATAAAAATCGTTAACAGGATGTTTTTTTTTTATGTTTTGGCTCCACACTTTTGTGTATTTAGCCAGTGTCAAGTAATTGATAATTTATAAAGTTAATGATATTTCACGCAAATATGTGTCAAGTCACAGTCGAAGTCATCAAGTCAAGTCACAGTCAAGTCATAGTCTAGTCAAAGTCACACTCCTAGAAAAGTGGTGGCAACTTTACTTGAAGTATCTATGGAGTTTTGGGAACAACACGAAAAGAAACGTTGCACCATCATAATACCATTTTCCCACACTCACGCCTGTAGTCCAGCACTTAACGAATAGAATGCCACCAATTTTATGCACTAACACTGAAAATAACACAAGTTTTGGAAAATAATAGAATGCGGCGACGCAATCTTTTTCGCTTTCCCACCAAAACTCCAGTAGGATGTTATATCATGGACAAATTAATGGGATTCTGTGTCGCTGGTGCTGGCGCCGTTGCTTCCTACAGCATTTTGTGTGATTAGTAACTTCTTTTTCCTCCTGCTTAGTGTATGATTTTCTCATTTTCACTAGCTCTTATTTCTTCTATTATTTTTACATAACACTTATTACTTTTCACTTAGCATTAATTGTTCACATAACTCAGAATTGTTCTGTTCGTTTACATTACGCCAGACGATCGACACTCACAGCCTTATTAAATAAACACGAACTAACTTTAGACTAGTTACACCATCTTTTGTCTCATTCGATTCAGCTAAATATTTCAGTAGCAAAAAAGGACAAAAGCTGAAGTAACTAGTCCGAGACTAATACCCGTTTATTAATAAGGCTGTAAGAGTCTCACACTTGCCGAATCAGCAGTCGCCGTCCGGTCGCACGCGCAACCCGATGCCGTGGCCGACACCGTGCCTGCGCCGTGCGCGTGCCAGGGTCGCCTTGAAGCGTGGGTTGTTATAATGAAACGACCTATTTGTCTGACCGTTTATTGACTGCACTTATTATAACACTGCAATATGGACTAAACCTATAACAATACAACTATACCACCCTAACTAGGATTCCCAGTGGACCCAGAAACTACGAGTGCCATGGACCCACAACACCCAGACCCAGAACAAAAATTTGCGGATTTTTTTTCTTGTACACAAATACTTATTTAATACTTATTTTTATTTTTATTGTTTTTTTCCTACATTTTTGGGTTGTCTGGAAGAGATCGGTTTAAGCGATAAGACCGCCCATAGTGACACTTAATTCTTAAGTTTGTGCCTGTAAATTGTTACTACATTGTGGTGTTTCAATAAAGAGTTTTATCTATCTATCTATCTACTTAGCCTCCAGGTTATGAGCTGACCTACTCAACCACCACGCCACACCGGCTGTCGCTTTATTTACATGCAAAACTGCACTTTTGTGTATTTAGCCAGTGTCAATTGATAATTTCTCAAGTTAATGTTATTTACCGCATATCGGTGTCAAGTCACAGTCAGAGTCATCAAGTTAAGTCATAGTCTAGTCAAGTCATGCTTCTAGTAGTGGTGGCAACTTTACTAGAAGCTTCTATAGAGTTTTGGAAATAACAGGAAAAGAAAGAAAGAAAGAAAGAAAGAAAGAAACACTTTATTTGTAAGAACTGGACACAACATTTGTAATTACACTAAAAAAAAACAAAACATAATCTTGTGAAATTTAAAACTAACTTATAACTATAACCTATTCCTTACTGTGTGCGAACATCGTTGCTGTGTACAGTGCTGTACAAAACGGTCTGAGAAAAAGAAAAATAGAAAATAAAAAGAAACATTTTACCATCATTATACCACTTTCCCACACGCATGCCTGTAATCCAGAGCTAAACGAATAAAACGCCATCAACTTTATGCACTAACACTGAAAATAACACATTTTTTTTTTTGTTTTGGAAAACAAAAAATGCGGTGAAGCAATATTTCTCGTTTTCCCGCCAAAACAAACCTACCTATGTTGTTAACTTAAGTATTGTTTACCTATATACGTTTGGTATTTACTTATATGCCATAAAAATGTGTGAAGGAATTCAAAAATATTTAACTGATCGCAATAAAAGCCCACACCGACACGACCCAAAAAAATATTGGCTTTACTTGAACCGCTCCGCGCCTCGCCCCCATCAAGCAGGCTTGCCCCAGAACTCTCGTGACCGATTAAAAATGTACGCTTGTGATTATTTTTAACACCGCGCACAAAGAAATAACTTGTTTTGTACATTCTTAGTTACCTTACGTGGGCGCAAAGTAATATTAATTTCGCTGATGTGTATTTACATTTTACCTGATGGAATTCGTTTCTGGTGCAATGAGTAAGAACAAAAGTATTTATCTCTGGTTAAAAACGTTGGAATGGTCGGTTAGCGTGTGCAAAGGTATACGCGGGATTTTCCGTGATTGCCGTCGAACTATCCGGGTTACGGACTGGGCCGTGTTAATTAATCGATGGTAAAATGGTTTCTGTTCCTCGGTAGAAATAACCCTTGTAATCTTATTTTGTGAGCACCTAAATATTTTTATGTAATTAGGTATATATGTATATAGTGGTTTCTTCTGGAGCAAATCTAGTGCAAGCTTTCTAGTGTCTGCTTTTTACCTTCTTTTGATTTAACTCATTGAAAGCAATAACATAGCTTTAATAATTAGTAAAACTCATATGTAGAACAATAGAATTTCACTCAGCACCTACTAGCTTACCTGTTGTTAATATTACTAATATCGGACTGTTAATGTACTTAAAGATTCTGTTTGTTTTTTTCTAAGTAATAAAGATATTGTTTTTCTTTGCATTTTCTTTGGCATCTTAATATAAAGTATTTTTTTAAAACCATTATTTACTTGTCCACATTTACAATTTTATATGAGCATAGCTCAAATATTAGTTTCTATAGGTTAGAGTGGTACTCTAGATTGTGGAGTAGAAAAATCGGGATTTGATACATATTTTTCAGGAACCTATCAAATATAAACGAGCTTATAACTTATAGGACAGATATTTGTAAGACGGATGTTGTAGTTGTTTTAATTTTCTTTACAAAACACAGATTTATCACCTAAGAATCACAATTGAACAAGGCCGTGCCTTCCAGGCCCTATTGTGATTGGGGATTTCGCCATAAGTACTGCGGTTGGAAGGCCTTTAGACGAGCGCTGCGATTGTTGGTTAATTAATACACGAGAACACTCAGCGATGCCTATTCTCCGAATTCGCTTTTTACTTAACAGAGTTTTCTTCGATAAAGAAAGAAGGGCGGAAGAGGGTTGATAGGTAGTTTCAACACTGTTTACAAAAATCAAATGAAGCCTAAAATAGTTCACCACGTGGTTCGAACTTGGTTAAAGTATTTATATATTCCTGGCTTGAACTAGATGAACCCAATCAGTGCAAAGTTATTTTTTGAAAGCGGCAAAAATAGCCATGTATTTTTAACCAGAAATTTCAAGTGTTTACCGTTCCGATCCTAATTTTAGTACACGTTCTCTTTTTAAAATGCGCGCGCCTGTAAAGTACCCACTAATCGTTCCAGTTTTCGATCAACAATTCAAGAATTAGCTCAATTTAGACATAATAAAAACCGTAAATGAATGCACTTAAAATGTTTAAAATAACATGTCTGTCAGCGCTCGTAGTGAATTTTCTCTAAATCGACCGCGGGAAAACAAACATGTCCGAGATCGCGGCAAAACATAAACAAAGATCGCGGCTATTAATCTCATGCGCTTGCCCAAAGTTGCCCACGCGCATGCGTAACGCCCGTGGTTAATTAAAGCCACTGTTTACACTCCTAGAGGCTATTACCGTGGATTGAACTAAATCTGACGCTGAAATTCATAAATAGCCTCACGTACGCCACGCCGGCGGCATAACATAACAGTTGGAGGAGGGCCGGGCCGTCACACGGTTGTCTTCAATCGTCACTTAATTCACGTGCTTACATAATGGGGATTTATGAATGAATGCACATCTGAATGTGTAGGTAAATTTGGTCTCTTGAGTAAATGTATTTTCTCTGGCTAATAATTGAAAGAAAGAAATAACGAAGAAGAAATCAGTTTATTTAGAGTTTAGTCTACTTTCATAGCATTTGTGATTAACTGGGTACAAATTAAATTTTAAATTAAAAGTTAAATTTAAAACTGAAATCGGTTCACCACCATTTTTTAAGTATATTCCATCTTTCTTTTCTTTTAAATATATATAACTCTAAGGTGACTGACTGACTGACTGACTGACATAGTGATCTATCAACGCACAGCCCAAACCACTGGACGGATCGGGCTGAAATTTGGCATGCTGGTAGATGTTATGACGTAGGCATCCACTAAGAAAGAATTTTTCGAAATTCCACCCTTAACAGGGTGAAATGGGTGGTTGAATTATTTTCCCATATGCCACGCCGCGGGCGAAGCTGTTGGTTTTTTTTTTTTTTACTTTTATGTTAAGGAATGACTTGACGAGCTAGCCGTTCGCCTGATGTTAAACGACACCGCTGCCCATATCAGCTGCAGTGTCACTCGGAACTGTATCTCTAGAGTTTCACGTGACACTGCACTGGGCATCCTGAGACATCAGCACAATCTAGTAATAAGACTACTAAACTGTGAGATCAGATCATAAAGTCTCATTTGCCCAGTAATTTCACTAGCTACAGTGCCCTTCAAACCGCTACTGCTTAGCGGCAGAATAACTGGCAAAGCGATGGTACCTAACTTTGCAGTAAAGTCCTACCACCTAGTAGAAGGTAGAAGCTCGTGTATTTATAAACTGCCACAACTCGATCTTTTGAAGTACGTTTGTAGAATTCGTTTTTCTCTCTGATCTGTGACTCGTCTTTTAAATTACAGCTTGCATTAACATTCTAAAATTAACCTGATTTATGGAGAGTATATAGGTCTCTATTAAAATAGGGAAATACTTGGGATAGTTGGCCGCATCTCGAGCGGAAGCACCACGCATGCCTGGAAATGTTGCAGAATATATCACTGCAACCTAGTTTTATGGAACTTTATATGTTTTTCTACAGATTGTTTATAGAAGATGTGTTTCTAATGTTTCCTCTTGTCAGAAGTGAGCAAGGGCAGACGTTAACGAAAATTATGAACAGCCGACATGCCTAATATGCCACCGACTTCGCGTTTTTGCACAACCAACAAAATAAATAAATAACCCATCGAGCACATTTACCTATTTTTGGACCTGGACCCTAATTAGGATTTTCCGTGACCAAATAGGAACTTCTTTTGTTGCGGGAATCTAGTCAGAAGCTTCCAGGTTACGAGACGACCTACGAAACCACCACACCATAGAAGCTCTACAAAAAATATCATAGGACTGCGTGGTGCCACAAACGAAATAGTTAAATTAAAATAAAATTAAAAGTACATCACACTAATATTATAAAGGCGAAAGTTTGTATGTGTGTATGTTGTGTGTTTGTTACTCCTTTACGCTCAAACAAGATAGCTTATACACTGGATTAACATATAGGCTACATTTTATCCCGGAAAAGTGAAATGCTCCCGTGGGATGAGCAAATAATTAAAATAATTTTTATCCGCGGGTGAAACCGCGGGGCGCAACTAGTGTTTTAATATACTTTTCAGCGTTAGTTGCTCTCCGAAGGTTAAACATGCCCGAACTGTATGTAAGGCATAATTCCATAAAGGTATTTTGCTACTAAAATTACATGACTCATCTAGCAATCAAAAACACAAGCCACAAACTTTGTGCCGTTTGGTTCACGTCGATGACATTGACATGACTATTTCCCACCTATCAAACAAGCCAAAAGCAAAAACCGTCAAGGCCAGTCAACGGAATAACCTGGCACAGTTCCTACACAGTTCTGACACAGTTCCTACACAGTTCTGACACAGTTACATGCGTTTTTTGCAGGCTGAGTTAACTAGCATTTCATTGACGATTTTTCTACTTGCACACTCCAATAAAATTGTATCTTAGTTGATTGAATTTGGAATCTTCTCCTTCCATTTTAAATTGACCAATAACAACAGTGCGCAACACGCCGACTAATCAGAGCAGTGCTATTTTTCCTCTCCAATTTTGATATCCTTGTTTTTCTCAGGCCAAAAGTATCTCATATAATATATATTAGTCGTTATACCTAGTACTCTATGAAAACCAAAAGTATATATTTAATGATGATTTTACTGAAAAAAATCTAATTATAAGACATCATATATTCGTTATACCTATTAGCATCTTATCTCAACAATTGAAAGTATTTAATTAATTCTTTGGTATTCAATTAATAATAATAAATCTTATTACTATACATAAAATAAAATAAAAAAAATATAATAAACGATGAGGTCGTTTATTAAAATATATTTATAGGAAAAAAAAATATTTTATTTATTTTATAAATATTTTATATCGCAGCACGGAAAAACGGCATCCGTATATGGTAGAGGTTCCTCGAATACGTATGAAGCGTTTTGATTCCTGATTTATAATTCGGAGACCACAAATGGGACACCTTACCAGCGTCATTGTTTCCTGATAAATATAATCTAAGAATTTTTAAGGCTAGAGTGAACCGGTATCTCCCAGGCAAGCATGCTCCAACGTCTACCGCATCGTCACTTACCATCAAGTGAGACTGTGGTCAAATGTAAGCTTATTTATGATAATAATAATGTGTGTGGACATTTCACACAGCAACATCTAGCCTCTAACTAAGCAAAGCTTGTACTATGGGAACTGGATAATGATACAATACTTATATACTTTTTGTTTGTGAATATATAGAATACTATATAACACCCAGACACAGAGCAAACACTTATGTTTATCACACAATTGTTTGTTCTGGGTGGGGATCGAACCCACAACCCACAGTTCAGAAGGCAGGGTTAATAACAACTGAACTATCGGGCCAGTGAAAGGTCATAAATAAATTGTGTCATTCTTCAAATTCCTTCACGATGAATACATCACAACAATTATTGTTGTACATGTTCTGAGTCTGGGTGTTATGGAACCATGGTCTTCGTAGTTCCTGGGTCTCTAGATACAGGGAATCCTAGATAGGATCTAGGATCTATGTATGTGATCGTTGAGCGTTATTATTATTTTAGTAGTGCCTCGTAACAACTGCTAATTCAAGAAGACTCCGGGTTAGTTCAACAAAAACAAGCGTAAAATTAAACTAACTATACAATACAACGTGTATTCAGCTAATTAACTATGATAGCATCCAATCGCAGGGATAAACCCACTGATATACATCCGTTAACAACAAAAACTGTAATAGTGTTACTTAGCTAATTTTAAAGTTTTAGAGTTCTCTAACTCAACATAAAAGTATGAATGCATCTTTTAATCTGTAAATGCAAAGGACAGCCTCTGTGGTGTGGTGGTCGACAAGGTCGGCTCATAACCCGGAGGCAGCGGGTTCGATTCCCGCGGCAGGATTAGTATTTGTGCACAGAAAAAAAAGCTCATATACTTTTTCCGAGTCTGGGTGTTGTGGGACCATGGTCCTCGTAGTTCCTGGGTCCCTAGACACGGAATCCTAGTTAGGGTCCGGGATCTATGTATGTGATCGTTGAGCGTTGTTATTATTTATTATTATTATAAAAGTTGTCAACTAGCTTGGAGTTTATAGAAAATCATGTGAGAAAACAATAAATTACAACGAGTAAAAATTATGAATTTCAAAAATTGTGTAGTAAATTAAAGGCAAATTTTAGCACATTCAAAAGTCAAAACAATTTAAATTAATGCTTGTTCAACCGTTACAGACCTATATATTTCATAACATTAAGGCTCGATTCATAGAACGAGGCTCAGTCATGACATGGATCAGTGCTCAAGTTGAGGTTTGATAACAAGACTGATAATTTTATCAATGAAAGCTCGACCTCAAACTCCGACGGACTACGAGGATCTTTGTATAAAAGATCCTCGATCGGCGTCAGGCTCAAAATCCTCCGTCATCACAAAAAACAACCATACAGAATATATAAAAGTAATAAATATGTAAACACTACCATAAGATTACAAAAAAAAAGTCATTTATTAAAAAAGCTTAAAATTTATATTACTTATTTATTATACTATACAATTACACACAAAAATATTTACAGGCACTCTATAAACAAAAAGTTACAACTAATGAAACATTATTTGCAAAATAAATACGCTATCCAACTCACAACCGCGCGGTAAGGTTCTCAGAATACTGGCAGCATTACCTCGCTGAATTAGAAGACTTAGCTTCTGAGCGAAGTATGTGCCAGTTCTAGGATCCCCCGAGGCAAGAACCAATCGAGTCGAAACTTGTTTAAAAGCTTAAAATAAGAATAAGCAATATTCAAGAAATACTTTCCCCATATAAATATTTTTACAGAACCTTCCATGCAGCCTATACTCGCGCTTGACAGCTTGACCGATGTTTGCACCTTAATATCTTTATTCGTTTACTTCCTTAAATGGTATATGAACTAATCTAGCTTGAGGAAGTTTTATAGTTCGTAATAAGTGACTACCTGCTCCCTTACCTAACTCCTTTTATCTCCTTTAACAAACCCTGTCTTTTTCTCTTCTCACCATCCCCCTACTAGATAACGTGACGCGTGGCCTGTTAGGCAATTACAGATTTGTCGGTTTGAATACGCAGTTATCTATTATATAAAAGGCTTTGTCCTGACTGACTGACAGACAACGCATAGCCCAAACCACTGGAAGTATAGACCTTAAATTTAGAGGGTGGATCGCTTTTATGACGTAAGCGCGTGCTAAGGAAGGATTTTTGAAAATTCATCCCCTAAGTGGGTGAAAAGGGTAAAAAACGTATGTATAAAAAACCTACTATTATAAATTATATAAAAAACTACTAACTACGTGACGTATCGTTTTGAAACTTAACACACACAAACAAGTATAAAAATAAAAGGTAAGTTTGGCAAGGTTTAATTTAAGAGGTGAAAAGGAAGGAAGGTTTGTGAGCACAACTATTTTCAAAGTCACAATTATTATTAAATTCATATGTTGTATGTTTCAAAATAAAATAAATATTACTTAATAGATATTATTTATTGACGGGATATTTACCATTTAATTCATTTATTTCAAGTTGCCGTTATTTGGTAGTTGAGTTTGTTGTTGTTGGTAGTGACCATGGACCATTTAAAAAATTAATATGATAAAATTATTAAAGTATGGATTCTTTAGCAATTTTATTTATTTTTTTAAATAACAAATTCATTTCGATTATTAAGTTACATCATTCAAGACAATGGTACCTTTATATTATTGATAAATTAAATAAAAAGTGGTTTTCAACGAAATTCGGTATCTTCGCGTTCTTTTAGTGACTTAAAATTCTTTAAAATATTCACGACCATTACTTTGATTATTAACATTATGTTTTATTTATATTCTTATGTTTTTGATAGTTAAGTTTTGTGATTTTTATAGATTGGCGTGTTTGTATTTCCAGATATTTTTTCGTTATTTGTGCGGAATTTTACACAAAGATTTAATCTTTTATATTCTGAGGTTTTTGATAGTTGAGTTTTCTCAAATTTCTAGTTTGTAAGTTCGTTACATTTAAGTAATTGCTTTCCCGCTGTAAATTTTTCAGCGTTGTTCCCAGGTCAAATATAAGTTGGTCATATATTCATGTATAATTATTTTAGTACAAATATGGTTCAAAAGTCACTAAGCGTTAATGGTGAAATGGTAAGTCATACCATCATACCAATCGTAGGTGATAGGGTTTGCCTCTTGCGATCCCTGTCCTATTTAATCTAT